>OX453070.1:8291391-9530484 GCA_949699795.1 Spicauda simplicius | reverse complement strand
TAAGAATGAATTTTCTCATCCCCCCCCCCCCCCCAATTTAACCCAAATAGGAGATGTAAGTTTGTATGAAAGTCAGTCAATTTTAAGGCCACCTCAATAAAATTTAGTATTTTGCTTTGATTTTTATGTTAAAACATAGTTTTAAACCGACTTCCAAAAAGGAGTAGGTTATCAATTCGTCTGTATTTTTTTTTTATTTTATATTTGTTACTCGATTTCTCTGCACTGGGTGAACGGATTTGGATCATTTTTTTTCATTTGAAAGGTAGTGCGTGTCATCGGGTCCCATTTATTTTTAGTTCACTTTTGACAGGCATCCATAAGAATAGCGCATAAGTCTGATATTTGCATTAACGATGTGCGCGATAAATAGATGAATAACTCAATTTCCCGCAAACCGATTTTGATGATTTTTCTTTTATTTGAAAGAATGTACTTCAAGGGTACTCTGATGAGTTTGATACGGTTCTGATCATAGGATCCATTTCCTTGAAGCAAATTAATGAAACTAGCGATACTCGGCCAAACCTAAGCTGTAGGAGTCCAATTGGGTTGAATGTAGAATGAGATTACTAAGCAGATATTTCCTAAAAAAATTGACCTACAACTCTTCAATCCTGATGATGCAGGGGTACTGCTAGCCTGAACCGTAGAAGTAAGTCAATTTGTTTTTATGGATATATAATAAAATTGTTAAACAAATTCGTGGGACAAAAATTTGATCTTCAACTCCTCAACCCTGATGATGTAAGGGTATTTCAAGACTAAACCGTAAGAGTTGGCTATTTGGTACTTACGGTTATATAATAAAAATACCAAGCAAAGATGAACGGTAAAAATTTTGACCTTCAACTCTTCAACCCTGATGATGAAGGGTTACTTCAAGCCTAAGCCATAGGAGATGGCCATTTAATGCTTTCGGGTATTTAATATGATTACTAAGCAAAGACACAAAATGAAAATTTTGACCTTCAACTCCTCACCGTTGATGATGCAGGATACTGCTAGCCTAAACTATACGAGATGGGCATTTGGTGCTTTCAGGTATTTAATATAATTACTAAGCAAAGACACAAGATGAAAATTTCGATCTTCAACTCCTCAAACCTGATGATGCAGGGTACTGCAAGCCTAAGCCATAGGAGTTGGCCATTTAATGCTTTCGGGTATGTAATATAATTACTAAGCAAAGACACAAGATGAAAATTTTGACCATCATCTCCTCAACCCTGATGATGCAGGGGTGCTTCAAGCCTAAGCCATAGAAGTTAGCTATTTAGTGCTTTCGGGTCTGTAATATAATTACTAAGCAAAGACACAAGATGAAAATTTCGATCTTCAACTCCTCAAGCCTGATGATGCAGGGTACTGCAAGCCTAAGCCATAGGAGTTGGCCATTTAATGCTTTCGGGTATTTAATATAATTACTAAGCAAAGACACAAGATGAAAATTTTGACCATCATCTCCTCAACCCTGATGATGCAGGGGTGCTTCAAGCCTAAGCCATAGAAGTTAGCTATTTAGTGCTTTCGGGTATGTAATATAATTACTAAGCAAAGACACAAGATGAAAATTTCGATCTTCAACTCCTCAAGCCTGATGATGCAGGGTACTGCAAGCCTAAGCCATAGGAGTTGGCCATTTAATGCTTTCGGGTATGTAATATAATTACTAAGCAAAGACAAATGATGACAATTTCGACCTTAAGCTCCTCAGCCCTGATGATGCAGGGTACTGCAAGCCCAAGCTATAGAAGTTGGCTCGCAAGTGCTTACGTATAAGTAATAAGAATACTAAGCAAAGACACGGGATATTTTTTTACCTTCAACTCCTCCCTGACGATGCGGGATAGTGCAAGCCTAAATTATAAAAGGTAGTCACATAATGCTTACGGTTGTTTTTAACTTCAATTCATCAACCCTGATAATCTAAGTACACAACCTACTTAAGCCGTATTTGTTTGGTACTTATTGATTACAATACATTACGACCCGTTCCTAAGAGAACATTATGATGAAAAGTGTCACTTTTAATACCTAATTCCTGAAAATGCAGGAGTATTGTCATGTTATTGTTAAGAGTTGGATTTAGCTGTAGCTTTTTAAACAGGATGGGTTAGGTTAGGTTGGAACATAAAAGAAAACATAAAAAATAAGCGAGCAGGGTGCGGTAGCGCCCTGCGAGCGGGTGCGCCCTGTTCGTATGAATTGTAAAAGTGTTTTGATTATGTCTTCTGCTTTACAAAGCACAATGCGGGATTTACGCACACAACTAGCCCGATGCACCCCTTAAAAGATCTTATCTTTGGTCACATGAAACAAAATATGAACTTAGAACATATTACCCGGAAAAGTCAAAATCAATCTTTATATCGATACGTCTTCGTTTAAATGTGGAGGAGTTGGTTGAAAAAGTATATCCCGATATCTATACTAATATATAAAGCTGAAGAGTTTGTTTGTTTGTTTGTTTGTTTGTTTGTTTGTTTGTTTGTTTGTTTGTTTGTTTGAACGCGCTAATCTTAGGAACTACTGGTTCGAATTTAAAAATTCTTTTTGTATTGAATAGACCATTTATCGAGAAAGGCTTTAGGCTATATAACATCACGCTGCAACTATTAGGAGCGAAGAAATAATGGAAAATGTGAAAAAAACGGGGAAAATTATTCATCCTTGAGGGCTTCCGTTGCGTGCGCTGCGAAAACGGTACAAGATACCAAAAATATATGTATGAAAGAATTATTTCTCTTGAAATGATCTAAAAAAATGTCCGCGACAGTATATGTCTATCTTTTAAGATTAACTCAGTAGAACCGTTTTCATGGTAATCAAATTCGGTCGAAATTAGTTAAGAGTTGTATCAACGTAATAATATTAATCTTTGTCCAAATAAATGTGTTGTTGATTATGAGTATTTAATTGTGAACAAAATTGTCTTTGACATCACTTAATTTCAACGAACATCTTAGAAGATATTGATATCTTAGAGATCTTGCGTCGTTTTATCGTCGTGTAATAATACTTTTTAAATACTATTTGATTTTGTTTTAATGATATTTTGTTTTAGGTTCTAATAATTTCACAATTATTTTTTTATATATGAGCTATATGAGTTGGCTATGTTCTTTTCAAAACTAAATTGTCTAAAATAATAATAGAAAATGAAACGGACAAAGACGTGGGTAACAGCTATAATTTATAAAAATAAATTATGCCCAAAATAACTATTCCACGCGGACGAAGTCGCGGGCACAGCTAGTTATTAAATAAAAATGGTAATTCCTAAAAAGTGAAGAAACTTAGGTAAGTTTCTACGCTTTTAGGAATCAATAGGAGGCACTAAATCTCTCTAAAATCTAAAGCTTTATTGAGTGTTACCATAATTAATAGAGTCTCGTAAAATTATACAATGTAAATACAACAGCAAAAATATTGCCAATTTTTGACAAAATATTTGCGGAAATAATGTAATTAGTCTTTTGAATAATAAAGGTTTACACAAAGTGATCGTTGATAACTTTGCATTTGGACATTTAACTACAGGGTTTAAGGTCCATTAAAAAATTAAGAAAACATATAACCGACTGTCATGTCACTAAAAGTAAAAAAATATATAATAATAAAAATATAAAAATAAATATATATAATTGTGTCGGTCGGTCACGGCGGCGTGACGTAATGCCTGAACATACAAAAAAAAACGTGACAAACAGAGAACCTCTTTCCTTTGGAAAGTCGCTCAAAATTAAATAAGACTACAAGATGGTTTTCTACCTACCTGACCTACTTACCTACGACCTACCTCTAAATGCATTGTAAATATTTTTAATCTAGCCAAAATGAAAATCGGCAATATGTAACAATTATGTACTCCTTAATTAAAATGCAATTTATCATTTTTTACGTTTAATGTGAATGCAAAATATCAACATTGATTTATTACAGCTATTAAAAAAAAACCTTAAGCCTTGCAATCTGTTCAAAATGATGGCACCATATTTTTACACCAATTGGTAAAATAACAAAAGAGAAATAGAAGACAAAATTAATTTTATGGATGACTCAACACAATTAGCCTTTGCCCTCGATGTTTTTGTATAACCTTGTCGATTTTTTACAGCTTTTAATTAAAATTAGTCATGCGATGTATCTTTACAATTAGAAGCAGCAGCAAAAACCTAACTGTTTAAGACTTCACGAAATTTTGAAAGAAAAATCAATATTTAGTCTCTATCTGAAAGACTTTTTTGAATCTGTTTTTATGTATAGATATTCCGAGATCTATCTCGTATTATGGTTCCTACTTGATAAGTACAGGTATATGTGAAACAAAAACATACATCCTTTCTTCTATATCCTTTATACTACTCTCGATCATTATGTCCAATAATAATTACTAACTGAAGAAACTAGTAATATAGTTTTAGCTACTTACCATTATCATAATTGTATCTTCATAGTTTAATTGTCATTTCGCACAGAGCTTAAATACATATTAACTCAATAAATTAAACATAATCGTATAGCAGCATTCCACTAGGGACGGTAGTCAAATTATAAAGAATCGAGTTTTTAAATCGTATAATATTACGATATTTAACCAAAGAATGCAACTTCTGATACCAGTTAATCGAATTATGTAAAATAAAAGTGTGCTACACGTTTCTCTTTCTTATTATTCTTACTGGAATAGGTGACTCAACAAAATAATTTAATCAATCGCTATTTTTGTGAATCGATTTTATAGACCGATTCGAATCGATTTAATAGATATTTTCCAAAGAATGGTCATCCCTATACGGAACGCATACCTGCATTATCAACGTGTTATTACGAGTAATATTCAGTAGTGGAAATGTCCGTTTTATTCGCACGTTTAATCTGAATTTCGAAATGGTGGTGAGTCCAATCAGAGTATTTATTAACTCCCATTATTATTTATTGATCTGAAGCCATGCTTGCGTTTGTTAATTCTTTTATTAATTTATCGTAGATATTGCTGGTAGGTCACATATTTGTATTATAATAACATTTTAAGTACCTATGCAAGTAAGTTAAGTAAGTAAGTAAGTCGAAGTGGCGCAGATTAGGGGAGGCCTATGTCCAGCAGTGGACTTTCAAAGGCTGATGGATGGATGGATGGATGCAAGTAAGTTAAGTAAACATACCTTATTATTTAAATTTTTACGTAAACTAATAAAGAGGACAAAATGAAACTATTGTTTTGTCTCTAACACAAAGAGAACTCCAAATTCGATTCAAAACCTTGTAGGTGAGATGAAATGGAATAGAATTCAAATTAAACGATTTGAATAGGATTTAGATTTATATCTAAGGGTTAGATCATCTAAGGGTTAGATGTGTGTGGTTATGTGTTTATGACACAAAGATTTTTCTTTATTATTAGTAGTCTTTTTCTCTTTTCTCCAACTTTTTTATTGACAACATGTAAAATAAGTAATATTCCGAAGTTTTTTTTTTCAATCATTTATTTCAATGGCACGTAATTCAAATATTAATGCCAAAAAACATCGTAGAATACTTTTTAACTTGCTTTTAATTTCTATTTTTATACCAAAATCTAGACTCAGCATTGATACATTTAAATTTGTCATACCAAATCTAACAATAATATTTTAACAGTAGCCAAATATGTTATATAGAATATTCCTCTCAAACGCAGCTGAGACAAAGCGCCTCAAATTGCGTACATTTACACCCATAAACGTATTGCATCCAAATATCCAGGATATTCCATTATTGCACGACATTTCCAGACAATTCTCGACAAAGCTATTGTCTTCGTATCATAATATATCATGAACATAACAGTTATATAGTAGATAGATATTTTGTAAGCAGTTCTCATCAACCCATTATTGGCCCACTGCTGGGCACGGGTCTTCTCTCAGAATGTTAGAGTTTAGGCCATAGTCCACCGCGCTGGCCAAGTGCAAATTGGTGAACAAGCAGTAATCACACTTTATTGAATATACAAAACATAATTAGTAAAAACATCGAAAAAAGAACTTCAAATGTATGCCATAATAACTACAGTTGTTATAAAAAGAATTTTTAAATGAAACGAATACATCACTATTCATTACAATGTGAATAATAAAATGTATATTTTACGGGTAACTAATTAAGGGAAAAAAATTAAGTGATTAACTTTTTCGGAGGGTTCAGTAGTAGCTAAACTGATAGTTTCAAACACAAAATTAATCGGTATTAGTAAGCTAAATCATAGTTTAAATATTTAAAAAAAAAACCAGAATAGTTATTCCATGAGTATTATTTCGTTGATGGTTGGTACGGTATGGATATCAATGCTGTTACATTTTCATCTTGCGTAACAATTGTCTAAAAATCCATTAAACATATCAAATGACTGATAACCATTAAATACCACAAAATAATTTGTAGCATACTTTCAATTATTTTGAGTAAAACTATTTTGTATTGAAATCTATAACAGAAGAGCTGCATGCCTATATTTAACTATATGTACAAAGAGAAACTAATTATCACAAATAAAATAAACCATCTAAAATGGCTGTGTGAATCATGCCCAATAGATTTTTTTTGTCTGATCGCAGTAGCAAACGAGCATGCAGTCCACCCATGGTCAACTTCATACAGAACATGTGTTCCATCTGAAGTCAATCTCAGATGCGATGCATTGCTACTCCCGAGGGCTATGATGGACGCCTCATGTGAAAGTGTGCCGGCAACCACACCCTTCCATCGAAACGCAAGAACTGCTTCACGCTAGAAATACTCGTAGCTTAACTACACTGGTTCTACCACCTTTTTTATTTGTTATAATTAGTTTTTCTTTGTTTTCTTTTTTAATATATTTATTTGTTTATAATTGTTATGTATTAATCCTTATCTTAATAAAGTTGTTTTTCTATATGTACATATAAGTACATTTGAATAACATTAGATGATTCCTATAATATTATCAGTCCTTCGTTAAATCCGGACTCGGGTCTCCTGAATGAGAAGGGTTAAGCCACCATCATCACGCTGGCCAAATAAGGTATACCCACTTTATACTCATTTTGGAATGATTTTGCGGAAAACTCCCATCTCCTGGGTTAATTTATATTATATTATATATATATATATATATATAATTTATATTATATTATCCTACTAATATTATAAATGCGAAAGTTTGTGAGGATGTATGTGTATTTGTTATTCTTTCACGCAAAAACTACTCAACGGATTTGGTTGAAACTTTACAGTAGTATAGGTTATACATCAGAATAACACATGGACTATAGTTTATATCGATTTTTTTGTAATTAGGTTATAATATAACGAGAAATACCAGGTTAGTCGGAAAAAAAGTTGTTCTCTGAGAGCTATCTTCGCGTACGCTGCCTAAACCGTTGGAGATATTCAAATAAAATGTACCGTGGAAATGTTTGGCTCACATAGATCTAAATAAAAGTCCGCGACAGCATATGTCTATATTTTATGTATAACCCACAATAACTCTTTTTATACTTTGAAAATTTAAAAAATATGAAGTTGATGTTTCCATGGGTTTTATACAAACTAAATATAAATCCTTATCAAAATAAATGATTTAAAAAAATCAAGCATCTAATAAAGATTGAATCTGCTTTTTACACCATGTAAATTGGATAAGTAGTTTAGAAGATATTACGAGTATAACATATTGCGTAGTCAATTGATTGACCAGCAGTACGCGCCGTGCGCCGCCGCCGTATAGAATGAAGTTGTATGATATTAATATTTGAATGGTTATAAAACACGGAGCAAAATGTGAAAGGTAAATGACGGTCCTGTAGTTCCGGGAATAAGGCTATGGTATCCCCTATCTGTGGTAAGAGGCAACTAAAAGGGGGCTTTCGGGGTTGCGGCCAGCTAGACTGGGAGCTCCAAACACCCAGTCAGCAACTTCGGAAAAGATGTCAGCATGTGTGGTCGCATGCTATCGTGAAAGCCAGGATGGACGGAGCTTGAACCGTCCAGCCAGGCGATCCCGGGAAGGACGGTGGTATACGTGTGGTCGCATATCGTGGTAAAGACCAGATGGAGTGGTGGGCCCAGCCGCTCATTTGGGAGGAGCCCGATGGGGCAATGCACTCAGAGGACTCCAGTTGTGTTCCTTTGAAGATCCCGGAGTCCTGGTGCTATAAGAATCCCACATAACCCTGCGTCGCTCTCACGTCGTATGGTACCTTTTGAAGGTTTCTCCCTCGACAAAAAAGAGAAAAAAGGTCAATGAGAATGAAACAGTGGAAAGGTTAAATATGTTATTCAATCGTCATCCACCTTTTAATGTTACAGGACTCGGCACATATGTCAGATTAGCAGTAGTTTAGTTCGTAGTTGACCACGTTAGCCAACTGCGCGTTGGTAACCGTCACGCGTTTTGAGACCCTTTCTTAAAACTTTTAATTTCAGAGTAAGCATTAATATTTGTTGCCGACAAAACTAATTCAAATTAATATACGTGCCTGTGATTTGAAATTTGAACACTCTGATTTAGGCGATTAACACACGGCACCGCGCACCGCCGCAAATAGCGGTGCCCCGCGCGGTAAGGCGGTTTACGCACCTGTACGCGCAGATGGACCGATCATCAAAATAAACTTTTCGACATCGAAATTCATTTTATTAAATTGCAACACGGCCTGCATCAACGATGATCCGCGCGGTTAGGCGCCGGCCCGTGTGTAAGGCGCCGACCCTCCGCACTGTCGTTCGCGCGGAGACATGGTGGTGATGAGAACACCGCTGGACCGCGCGGTCGGTCGGTGTACGTGTGTGAGGCATCAACGGATTTATTAGACCCCAATACAACATGAGATCCGCTTCACCGCCTACCGCGGCAGTGAGCGGTACCGTATGTTAATCGCCTTAGGAAGTAGGGCAAGGGTTCAATCTGAAGTCAATCACAGATGCGTTGCTACTCCCGAGGACTATGATGATCGCCTCATATAAAAGTGAGCCGGCAGACACACCCTTCTAATGAAACACAAGAACTGCTTCACGATAGAAATAGGTGCGGCGGTGATGCCTCCCTGGTTGAACTATTGCTCTACCACCTTGGAAACTTTATGTGGCAGACTAAATTCCACGCGAGCGAAGCCGCGGGCAAAGGCTAGTATTATATATATCTCATCTAAACAATCCAATAACGAGCATGGCCTCCACTTTCAAGTAAGTAGCCACTGCCAGTTACCGAGATTGGTTATAAATGCCAGGTGAGATTAGAGTTTTACTTCAGGCTGGCCAGTTATGCGTTGCTACCTAAGAGGACTATTAATGATGGTAAAGATTGCTGGAAAGAGAAGACCCGGTCGTGGAATAAAAGGTATTTGAGGAACATCCGGGAATGGACGGGGATTAAGAGTGCTGCCGAACTTATTCACCTCGGGATCAACAAAAAGAAATACGCAGACCTGACAGCCAACCTTCACTAGTTGGAGAGGCACTAGACGAAGAAGAAGACTCAAGAAGACTAAGTTGTTACATCCAGATAGATCTATCTTAATAAATCACAACACACAATACAACCCAGAAGCGTTTTATCGCTACTTACAAATAGGTGTGTTGGTACGGAATCAAACTGCGGTGGATTCTACCACCTCGTTATAAAGATAGTGACAATTGTTTATGAATACAAATGCTCTCAGATTCAATACTTTGTAATACCTCACCTCATCGAGTAATGAATTTAACTCCGTAAAGTCAATATCGAATACCTGATTTGGCTGTACCCGCCTGTAATGACGGATAAAAACGTAAACAATCGGTGTTTTAAGAGTATCATTTATTCGCGACGCGAAAATCGTTGGTATTTTACGTTTCCAATCTCTATTTCGAACAAAGTAATTTGCACCAATTACGATAAATTGTAACTAAACACTTTGCCCTAGGCGTCGAAGGTCCAATCCTAAGCCCTTTTTTCTTGATTATTCGAATTTATATGCGTAGTTAAAATTAACAATCAATTGTTTTATAAGTCCTCATTAAGTTATATGGACATTGCCATCCGACATCTGTAAACAAACCCAGGTAAGATCAGTCTTCGTCATCAATCCATTATTGTCCCACTGTAGGGCACGGGTCTTCTTTCAGAATGAGATAGTTTTAGGCTATAGTCCAACGCGCTGGTCTAGTGCGAATTAGTAGGCTTCTCACACCTTTCACCTCTCTCAGAGCTGTAGGTTTCCTTATGATGTTTTTTTTGTCATTGTAAAGCAAAGCATACATAATTTATAATACGCACACATTAAAAAAAAACAGTGTTACCTGGGATTTGAATTTCAGACCTCCCGTTCAAAACGGAAAATTTCATCCATTAGTCTATCAGTGATCTGGTCAGTCGTATCTGTGGTTAATCATAAAGCTTTGCTAACCTTGAGGAATTAGAACGCCTTGGATAATTATTTCTTCCTTAACACTCCCTTCAAACTAGAAAAAGAAACGCGTGTCATTGCTGTTATAAGGCACAAATTGGAGAGGCGGTAGTACTTCCAGAGTACTACCACGAAGTGTTTTACCATCTTTGTAGTATCTAAATGTGCATGGAAGTTTGTTTGTTACTCTTTCACGCAAAAACTAACAGTCAGATTTCACATTTTCACATGTCACACCGAGTTTATGACCTGGATTAAAACATAGGATACTCAATAAAATAGTAGACATGACCAAAGCGGACGAAGCTGCAATAATAAGATAGTATATAATAACATGAGACAACAAAGAATAATCAAATTATTTCAGATAGGCATTTTTTCGTCAAGTTATCAAGTTTATAACATACCACAAAATTACAGTAACCAATAAATTTTTAAAACATATCCCCCGTAACATTTAAGTAAAAATACGAAACTGAAAACATGCCATGTTTTACCAATCAAAATTAAGTGGACGAAGGCAGTTTAATATCAGTTAACGATGCAGCGGGTTCCTCATGCGTATTGCTTCAGGTCAATCGATAATGATGGGAGTTAATAAAAATCGTGATTGGATCCGCCACTGTTCCAACAATCTGTTTTAACGAATGAGGTACTGGTTGTATCGCGGCCGTGTTACGAAAATATTGTGGAATATAAAATCATAATAATAAATATATTTAAAATATTGTCTACGAGTATACTCAAAGAATACGTGAGATACTTGTTAGGTAGGAACACTCAGTGAAGCGCTATTCAACCTTTTTATTGTACGGACCACAACCTGTTTCAGTTCGGTGTGTCTTCTGACATAGGCCTCCTCCAACTGCTTCCATTGCAATCTGTCAGTAGCAACTCTGTAAGTTCCACGAGCTAGGCGGAAGTTTCCCTATCTTCTGACTAGACGTCCCAGTTGTCGGTTTCCATCTCTTGAGTACCAGAGTGTTACTTGCTTACTCCATTTATTTGTTTTGCACCTTGACAAGTGACCTGTCCAGCGCCATTTCAATTGATCAATTATGGTTAGTATGTAAGCAACTTTGGTTTTGTTTCTTATTTCAGTTGTGGTAATTCTCTCTTTAAGTTGTATTGCCAACATGCTTCTCTCCATCGCCTGCTGACACTTTGCTAAATTTTTTTTGAGGTTATAGGTGAGGGACCAGGTCTCACATCCGTATTTAATACAGGGCTACAGGAGTTAAAAGTTTTTCTTTTGGTGGTCATGTTTAAGTCCTTGCTTTTCACTATTTCCTTTACTGCCCAATATTTTTCTATCCGCTAGCAAAAAGCTCCTGTTTATTTTCTTTGACATTTAATATCTGATAGCAATTATCTGACCCAGTTACACATACTCTTGTACATATTCAAGCATATTTCCGTCCAATAATATGTCCATCTCTGTTGAATTAGTCATAAGTTTAGTTTTTTCTGTATTTATTTGAAGACCTACTTGTTTGCTTTTAATTGCTAAAGACTGTATCATTATTTCTATTTTCTTGGATCTTCTTCGAGCAAGATTAGATGATCCGCAAACCATTTAATGGTTGAGACGACAACCATTTATATTGATGCCGTAATTATCCCTGTCAAGACTTCTAAAGATGTTCTCTAGCACCGCAATGAACAATTGATCAAATTATTAGTAGTTGGTCTAATATAACCCCTATATGGTTCCCTTCGCAAATTGAAAAATGTTTTACCAATTCCCACAAAAATTATGCTTGCGCAATCTCTACTTTTACCTATACTTGACTATGCTGATGTGTGTTATCCTGATATTACCGAGGAGCAATTAAATAAGCTTGAGCGTCTCCAAAATATTTGTATACGGTTCATATTCGGCTTACGAAAATATGACCATGTTTCAGAGTATCGCGTTAAACTCAAGTGGCTCCCAATTCGTCTTCGCCGAAATGCTCACATTCTGTCTCTTCTATACTGTATATTATTTAATCCGACCTCTCCACCGTACCTCAAGGAACGTTTCCCCTTTCTCCACCTATCCCATGATAGATCCCTTCGCTCCACTCAAAACCTTAGTCTTTACACTCCTTCCCACTCAACTTCGTTTTACAAAAAGTCCTTCACTATTTCAGCCATTCAGTTGTGGAACTCCCTTCCTGTATCTATTCGTTATGCCCAATCCCTACATTCGTTTAAAAATCTTGTGAAGTCCTTTTACTTAAAGCTCTAGTTTTCCAATCCTCTCCTTACGCTTTTGCTATCTTTAAACTTATTCTTTTTACAATTATTGTTATGTTAATTATTATTATTTAGTAGTTTATCTGAAATTTAATTTCTTAATTTGTATGTTGCACTCATTTCCATAACTTTTGCACCCTACCTACTCTTTATTTTTCCCCTAAAACTTAACTCCGCACCGTGAGGTTGCCTGGAAGAGATCGCTGTTGAGCGATAAGGCCGCCTTTTGTATTTTATTATTGTAATCTACTGTATTATTTTTCTTTTTTCTGGGTACAATAAAGTATATTATTATTATTATTATTATTATTATTATTATTATTATTATAACCACTAGCATTTATTTTTTTGTCTATCTACACGCGCGCATGCTACTTCAACACGCCGCACAAACAAAAATGAATACATGCGTATACGCACATAAAGCAAAAAGTATTTATGTAGTTATTTACTTGTCAACATAAATGTTTTGAGTCTTCATACAATATATTTGCTATCAGTTATCGAGAAGCTATGTAGTCTGCGGAGCATCTCTATTAGCTTTTGGATCAGTCTTTAATTTTTATAACTATATAGGTACGATGAAACATAATCGATAAGCCTACATGTCTACTGTAAGTTATCGAGGACTTTGCAGACGGTCTTATATTTGTAATATATAACAGGTCAAAGTAACCATACTTGTAAAGTGTTATTAAATTTAATTAATATAATACGATGATGCCATTATGAAATTATTATTACGTTTCTAGTTTTAAATATCACTAAAATTCATTCGAGAACCACGATTCCACACAGAAACACACCTTGAACTTAAAAGAACACCTCTTTTTGCGTCGAGGGTTCGGTAAAAAATTCAAGTGAACAATCAACTGCTTTTCAAGTTTTGTGAACACAAACATTCAGCTGGATTTTTATTTCATAAACTGTTTGTATATCAAAATGATAAAATTATTTCCCCTTAAAATTATTTTGATATAACAATAAACTAGATTTTTATATAAGAATTTTACTTGTATAAATAAATATTAATAAAATGAATGAAATATACATTTTTAACAAGCAAATACGTCATTTTTTTATAGCTTGAATTTATTTAGCAAATAACTCGCTTACCTATCCATAGTGGGTCACTTTTATAAATCGGATAATATCACACTCCACGTATTGTTGCATTGTCTGAGTTTCAGCGTTTCATTTGAGGTAATCCTGTAGAATAATTTTACGCAACTTTGTTCAATGGCTTACAAATAAATCGTTTTCAAATTAATTTACGACGGACCTGAATCCAATTAATTCAACAGAATTAAAGTGATACACAGTTTGGCTTTTAACTAATAGGGTTGGGAAATAGAGGCCAGTACCGAATGAATGGCCCCTGTCATCTGAAGATGGGTTCAGAGTGGAAATAGACTGCGCACTACTGACAACTAGGGTTTTCAGGAATTTGGACAACCGTAATACGATTGGCTTTTAAGTCTTGATTGGCCAAATATTTATAAATCTCGTTTGGAATTAAAATTGTTTTTTGCCATCATATTTCACCTTTAACATTTTTATTTTACGAAGAGATTATGTTGAATTTAAAAAGATATGTACGACATTTGAAGTCTTTATTATTGACTAGCTTATTCCTTCGATTCTGCTTGCATTGATTCCGTTTACAATAGTAATAAGCATCCCATCTAGGCCATAAACTGTCTGTATGCCAAATTTCAGCGATTGCACGCAAAAATGAGTATTACAAACACACATACATCCTTACATACTTTTATTAAGATAAATGAAGTGCACAAACATTTTAGCGTAATTTTCCATTTTCGTACCTGGCAACCTTAGCCGTATCCGTAAAGTTCAAGTGAAGGGCTTTGACTGTTACACAAGTAGCAATAAAGAATTCAACAGATACTAACTCTTAATATTGAAAAAGAAACGGGGATGTATTTTTTAAAAGCCTTCCTTAAGTGCTCTCTTGCGTTCTATAAGTCCTGTGAGTAGTTCTATGCTATTGGACCCAACCTTTTAACACTGCATATTATTTATTATGCAGCATGAGTATATACGGATATATAATATATACCTACATAGAAAAATATAATTTCTGAAGGAAAATTGGTCCTCGTTGAGCAACTAATAATTGACCTACTGCTAGGGATGTCTTAAGTAAAATTGTTTCAGACCACAATACACCGTGTTGGCCAAGTACGACTTTGTAGTCTTCATGACATACCTTTGAGATTTTAATGAGCACTCTTAGGTTATTAGTTATCCACAAGCTATTTTTCTATACCGTCAAGAAATGATACAAATTTTTAATACCTACATTAATTTAGATAAATCAGTGGTATTTATCTGGGATGCGAACTCGGACACTTGATCGAGAGGATGACTTTCAATTTTTGAATCATCATTGCTGCGGAATAGTATTGCTGCTTACGTATGGTGAAGTACAGAATCTAGTTATTAAGTAAAACGTTTTATATTTAATAGAGTAAAAGAAATCTGATTGGATTAGCAAACGAGCATGCAGTCCACCTGATGATGAGTGGTCGTTGCCGCCAATGGAAATCGGTAACCAACTTCATATAGAACACTGATTCTACCTGAAGTCAACCACAGATGGGTTGCTACTTCTGAGGACTGGGATGGTCGCCTCATATAAAAAAGTGTGCCCGCAACCACACCCTTCTAACAAAACTCAAGAATTGCTTCACGCTAGAAATAGGTGTGGTAGTGGTCTCCCAGGGCGAACTATACTGGTTCTACCACCTGGATTTTATTAATAAACTTTCTTTACTTTACTTTGTTTTTACAAGCCTTGGTATAATCCTGAAATAAATGTTACTTATTTTTTTCCCTTTTTCTCTATCTTCTTCGTTATCTTTTGGCTAAAACATGAAATCTCAGGAACGATCTATTTCGTCACCATTTCCGGGCGACTATCATTTATCATTAAAGTTAATTATCCTGAACGTTTCAGTCCATTCAACTAATTAGTCGTCTCCAAAAAATCGAGGATAATTGCGAGGAGTGATAGCCAGGATTTACTTTCTTAAAAGGTTTTTCGCTGATAAATTGAGTACCTTTGTGTTTCGGGACGATATTTCCATATTTTTGTTATTTATCTCAGAAATGACAATAAGTTTATGACGTAGTAGTTTTCCTCTAATTGTATTGTCTCGAATACGCTAAGTATTATATATTTTCCTGTTTATTTGTTTCCAAGATACATTAACTTAACCAAATTTATTTTAAGTACTAGGCCTCAAGGCCTATTAGTATAATATTGTGATATATCTCCAGTAAAGTAAATCATATGTTTTCAGACATTTAGATTGTACATACACATTTTTGTCTTAGAATGTCTTGTTATATGACTAGCCCGTTTCATTTGTTTCACTCGTCCAAAATACCTAACATTATTTCAAATTATAATAACTTTTGATTTTAATCAATTGAGACGAATTTAAAGATGAATAAATATGTGTCTCGTCAACTCATTATTATCCCACTGCTGGGCACAGGTCTTCTCTCAGAATGAGAGAGTTTAAGGCCGCAGTCCACCGCGCTGGCCAAGTGCGAATTGGTGGGCATGTATAAACTCGTATTACCCATAAAGTGCAACGTACATATATGTGATAAAACTAATTTATGTCGAAAAATATTGAGAGGAGTTTAATTCGAGAAAATTTTTCGGTGAGAGAAGAGCACAATCTAAAACGGTTTGCGTTTTGAGACATGATAAAATATTTCAATTAGCGTATATTTTACAAAACCAGAAAACTAGTAAATTAATTAGACAGGCTAACATATTATTGAATTAAGATAAGTAATACCTGATTGGTAATATTATAACTTTTCATGACATTCAAACATGGAACATTAATTTGTACTTATATGCGCAAATTTTATAAAAAAATATTAGTTTTATTTTAAAGCGCAACTACATAGTTATTTCGGGGAATTTATACAAAGTATGTACAAACAAAATACAATTGTTACATTAAACAGTAGCTTTGTAGAATTTATTGTTGGTATGAAATATTTCGTTAATATCAAATAATACTTGAATGCAAATCACGAGGTTCAAAGACATAACCAGTATTATAATTACCGTACTAAACTAACGAGCAAGTCCATAATAAGATAATATAGGGGTTAACAATGCAGTGATATAGGTATTATGTGAGGAAACGCAATATGCTTATTATAGAACAAGTTGGTTATATAGAGAACTTGGCAAAGTTTATATTATTGCAGTTAGTCATGCTTAAATCCTTGTCTCTGGGTATAGTAAATGGCATGTAAGTGAAAAAGATATAATAATAATAATAATAAAAAAAAACTGTATTTCTTATAGATATAGCTGTATGTAACACACATAATTTGCTTACCACCCATTCAGAAAAGTTAGCTAAATACGAAGATCTTTCTCTAGAGATAAAAAGACAGTGGCAAGTGAATACAGTTACTACAATACCCATAGTTATTTCAACCACTGGGATTATTCCAAAATCATTACATGCCAGTCTTAAAGCTCTTCAAATGCCTCCTTTAACATACTACTTACTATAAAAAGCAGCCATACTCAACACTTGTCGCATAACACGAAAATTCCTTAATATCTAATTTTAAATCTCTTCTGTTTCGCTTGGCTCAGGCCCGCGAAAAAGAATACCTTTACCCCTTCCAAAAAGGGAGCATGAAAACTGTTAAAAATATAATAATAATAATAATAGCTTTATTTATTCCTTACAGTTTTACATTCTTATTTACATTGTTAGTATATTTATTTTTTCTTATTTTTTTAGTGTTAATTTTTGTATTAAAGCATATAATAATAATTTAAATTTAGTTTGCTGTAAGGACCGCCCTAGCGGTGAAAGCCTCCTCCATTTCCCTCCACTTTACTCTATCTCTTGCCAGTCTACTCCAGGTATTTCCAGCCGTGGCAACTATATCGTCACTCCATCTTTTGAAAGGCCTCCCTTTACGTCTTTTCTTATAGATGGGATACCAGTTTGTGACAATTTTCGACCATTTGTCCCCGGGTGATCTTTGTATATGTCCAGCCCATTTCCATTTTTGTGACATTATGGTTTTTGCTATGTCCTTTGCATTGGTGATAAAAAATATAAGTAAAAAAATATAAATATAATATAATTATATATTTAAAACTAGGTAATTCCTGCGGCTTAGGTCACGTGTCATGAGTCAGTATGTGTAACTTATCTCATATACTGTCTTTGTACAAATTTAAATCTAGATTTCACCGAATCAGAATCACCGATCGGGCCTGTGTTAGCATAAAAGAGTATCAAATACACACACGCATATATAATTTTATTGGCGCAACGATTGGTACGAATATGCAAATACCCGAAGATCGGGCCCAAAGACGTACCTTGAGAGACACCTTTGAAGAAAAATGAACTGACGTGAGATGGAGTTCATGTATTTCAAATTATTTTTATATGTTATAAAGCTATAAGTCCGCATAGTTTCGATACTCTTTCATTTATGTATAAAACACAAAAGTAATCGAAATCTAAGAATAAGAAACCTAATATCTCCACTATTTTTCAAGCTGTAAATTATTTCCACAGAAATACTCCTATGTTTTATCCCGACTAATTCTTAGTGTTCAAGATCATTTATTTCCTACCTCTAATAAAACGACTATCACTCTTGCCTAGCGCTTTCCTTCTTAAGACTGCAATCCTTAGACATAGAGCGAAATGAAAATTAATGGTAGTCGTAAGTATTTTTTCGTGTTGGTTTGAGTACACACCATTACTTCCGTTTTTGGCACGGAGCCCTCATTTATTACGTAAGTTGGTAGCTAACGCAAATGCAGATGGGATAGTGAAACCGGCTTATGAAGGTCGAAGAGGAATAAAGCTAAGCTCTTACTTGCCGCATCAGAAATACATGAACGATACGCAGTGTCAAATTTAATGGACTAAAATATATCAAAAATCGGTAGGACTATCTATAGAAAGTTTTCATCCTTATTGTCTTTTTTTATTGAAAAGTATCAAATTGTTAAATTCCATCCATCCATCTATCCATCAGCCCTTTGAGGTCCACTGCTGGACAAAGGCCTCCCCTAAATGACACCACTCCAACCGATCCTGTGCCTTCTGAATCCAACGGTTCCCCGCTGTCTTCTTCAGGTCATCGGCCCACCTGTGCTCCTTTTGCCTAAACGTGGTCGCCATTCGAGGACCTTCCTTCCCCATCGGTTATTGGTCCTACAAGCGATGTGGCCGGCCTATTGCCACTTCAGCTTGCAAATTTTGAGAGCTATGTCGGTGAGCTTTGTTCGTCTATGGATTTCATCGTTGCGAATCATGTCTCGTAGCTCCGAATGAGGCCTACAGTGAAGGACTACGTTTCGGCGCCGTAGGTCATCAAAACACATTGCTCGAATAATTTAGACTTCAGGCACTGAGGAATTGCGGACGAGAAGATAGTACGTAATTTCCCGAACGCAGCCCAGCCCAGTTGGATTCTTCGAGTGATCAAAGAATGAGAGGGACTCAAAGTTGGACTTATCCATCCGGATTGTCCCAGGTAAATATACTCGTCAATAACTTCGAGAGAGAGAATTGTTAAATTATTATTGTATTATTATTGAGTATTTTATTTTTCTATTAAACATTTTGGACAGATTGCAATACAAAAAGATGCACCATATTTGCAATAATAATAACCGATCATTTAATAACATATCAATAGCTTTTTTTCGTTATAGTAACGAATTATACTTTTGATATATGAATTTACCGATTTTTAGATTTGTATCAAAACGATCCCCCTTTTTCTTTAATCGCAGGAGGAATATTTACAAATTACTAAACGAATTCATTGATAAAAAGTCGTTTTAGAACACGGTGTTTACTATCAACATGAATTATAAACGCCGTTTAAATATTTAATATTCCGACGTCAACATTCCGTTCATAATTGCCGTTCCTTCGTGAGGGTAGGACAAGTTCTTTAAGTTCCTTCTTCAATCTATTATTCACGGCACGAATATTGCAAAGAAAACAAAATGTTTAAGGTTTCTTTGAACGTTGAACGTTTAATATTCCTTCAGGCTACATTTTTCGTACAGATGTTATTTTGTGAGTCCGTTGATTGACGGCTTTATCAAGGTAATTTTATTCAGCTCAGATCAAAAATCAAGAATGTTTTCATTAAAAAAATGTAGATATGTAATACTTAATTCGTATAATTCCATTTTAAAATAAATTGGTAGTTTGGCTATTTCGACAACATATAGTATGTGCTAAAAGTTTAAAATTTAATAATTATTTTCGTTTTATTATTTATCTGTTTTACATCATTGTAAAGGAGAAAGCCCATTTTGTATGAGCAAATGTACTGACCTCAATATTTTTGTGCCCTGATAAAAATACCTTTATTTGCTTTTGTTATCAAAGTAAATTACACGTACCAACTTGTGTCAAAATTCTTATTAGAAGTATTGAGATATTCCACATAATAAGTTTGTTTTTAGGTTATAATAGATTCGGTAATATGGACTATGCAGGTGTATTAGAAGTAGTATGATTTGTGTCGCTTTTATGAAACATTATCTTAACTATAATCATTAGTAGATAATGCCTATTTTATGGCATTATGAATGTGAAGATAAAAGTACTTGATAGTTACTTTATGTTTTTATAGCAGAAGGGGTATTGGTTATTCAATACTATTTATTTTTCTTACTTTGCTCCATGGTATATTTCCAGCTCCCTAATGTTCATATCAATAATAATCTGTAGCTAATAAACATCCCTGATCCCACCATAATGGCGAATATATCTGTCACATGTAAAATGGAAGTAAAGATAAATACTTATTAATTTAAGAAAATTAACTCCAAAGTGATTTTTTCAGGATATTGGCTAAAATACCTGAAATATTTTAGTTATTTTTTCTATACAAAAATCATTGTGACACAACTCGTTTTTTGAGAGTACTGGCCGTGGGCATTCTCCTTTATTCTAGTGGTCTTTGTTACCAATTGTTAATGATTTATTTTTAAATTGTATGTGCAAATATGTATTTTTGTGCAAAAGGCGGACTTAATGCTAGAAAAATTTTCTACCAGTCAACCGTTGGGCTTCCATCTTGTCATAACTAAATTACAAAGTAAAATATTTGAACAAATTTATGTATTGCGATTTAGTTAAATAATTGTGCTTTGTGGGTAGCCATACTTAATATATGGTACTTTTTAGCCTCCGTCAGTGACAATCCACGTGTATCCATGTGTTTATAGGAATAATTATAGTAAAAGTCGGTCACGGATATTGATCCTATGTTAAATAGTCGCTGTCAATTTATAAATATCTAAGATGAAATACCCCGGAAAACTTTTTAATGCAAGGTGCATAAGAGAAATGTATGAAGAGGCCACTCGGAGCGAACGTCAAACAGTCTCACTACTTCAAAATATCCATTAAACAAAATGTCACAATTACATGCAATAAAGTACAGGATGACATAAAATGAATGAATAAACCTTTGCAATGAAAATGTCAGCCAGAGTTGTCGTTCCACGGAAATAGTTCCCCTCCGTAGACAAAAGTTCATTTTGCCGGCTCGTTCATTATCTTCCCTGACAGATTTGTGAGGGCCGCTCCATCAATCCAATTAGTCAGAATCAAGAAAAATCGCAAAAGTATTCAGCGACGGTGTGACCGAATTCTGGGGAAAATTCCTCTGCATCCGTCCATTTGTATCATCGAGAAGAAAAGTGTGTAATTATTTTCATATATGTGACATAATTGGTTGAGATTTTTACATGTGGTAATAGGTAGGTGTATATCTTATATATCTTATATATATGAGGTATAGGTTACATTTTGAAAATAGGATTAAATTAATTACTCAGAATTTAGTATAACAACTAAGCAAGGTCATGTCATACAGTCATGAATAACATTATATTCAGTGTGTTTTAAACTTAAGTACATTCATTTTATAATTCAATTTCGCATATATTCAATACGTAAAATAGTCTAGGTATTATGAGTCTGTAGTGTTTGTTGTTTGGATGAGCGTCGTGTAAAAACTTATGGATAATTTTTAATTCAAGCTGGCACTAAAAAGTAAAATCTGTTTGGGTTATATTTTAACTACCTAAAAATATATATACCTCTAGAATTGCAAATCATACACAAGTTGGATATTTTTTTTTTATCTAATTGAAGTAGAAAACGAGCATGCAGTCCACCTAATGGTAAGTGGCTACTGCCGGCCGGAATGTGTGAGCAACTTCACACAGAACATGGGTTCTATCTGGAGTCAATCATAGATGCGTTGCTACTTACGAGGATTATGATGGTCGCCTCATATAAAGTATGCCGGCAACCACATCCTTCCATCGAAATGCAAGAAATGCTCCTCGGTGGAAATAGGTGTGGGGGTGGTACTTCTTCGGTCGAACTACACTGGTTCTATCACCTGTAAAATGATATTATTCATTCTCGCGCGTAGAAACATGCAGAGAAAAATTAAAACAAATTATAATGGCACATATTCTAAATTTACCTTTTATTTCAGATATAATACGTGGTATAAATACATGCATTTCATTTAACATTATAATTTATCTTTATGTATGGATGCAATATTTTTCTTTATGTGCTTAATGTAACAAACGAGCATGCAGTCCACGTGATGGTAAGTGGTCACTGCCGTCTATGGATATCTGTAAGTAACTTCAAACAGAACATGGATTGTCCACATGGACATGTTTCACAAGATGGACTCCCGTAGACTACGATGATCGCCTCATATAAAAATGTGCCGACAACCACACCCTTTCATCGAAACGCAAGAAAAGCTTCACGCTAGAAATAAAGACAAAGAAGTACGAAGACTTTGAAAAACTTATGTGGATAAAATCTAATACACTTATCATATGAAACGACTTCGAGCCTATGTGAAATAAGAACTGTTTCACTGAATTATACTCATATCATTTTATTACATTATCACCGGCTACATAACAAAAAGTAAAATAAGGTTAGCTCTTTCTAAAGGCATTTTATTAAATTTGGACATGACTCCGCTAAATCCTTTCTCTCATTGTTTACAAAAGCACTTGTACCAAATTAGGGTATCTTAATTAAACGTGATTCTGGGTACGGTCGATGTGTGTGTGCATTCTCTCTCCAATGGCTTTTAACGCTGAAAATGTAGAGGTCATACCGAAATTACCTCGACGATCTATGCATATATGTATTTTGGTTGGAGGAAAAGTTTATTAAAAACTTTTGCAATCGTGTATGCATATAATGACAAACTTGAAATAACTGCTGGTTGATTGTTGGGAGTTATTAGTTTAATTTAAAAGTATGATAATTACATGTTTCAAATATACAGTATTATTATAAAAATACTATATAAGTTTATGCTAAATATTATAACCATAGCTATTCTCAAATACTGTTAACTTTTCAATGAAAATAAATAAAATAATGATTTCATATTACATTATTTTTATTAATTGGATGTTTTATTATTTTACCTAAAAGTACTAATTTCACACTAGTCTACGCTAAAATACAAATAAAGAAACGTTTACTAACTTAATTTGCATTATCATATATCTGACTCTTGTTGCCGCCAAAATAACTAACACTTATAAACAAATATTCAATTTAATCTAAGGTTCTCGTAGTAGCATATATTGTGTTCTCCTTTGGACAGTTACAAAGCTCAATGAAACACAAACTGGAGGTAGGTTTGGCTAAAATTTTAGGCCTGTTTGTTGTATCAAACGAACTGGGAGAAGGTTGAATAACCGCCTTGTACTCGTATAATGTTGTTTCGTGAAACCGCCATCCGAAAATGTATGTTGAAGCTGCCTAATATTTTCAAACTTTGCACACATTTTACTAGGTAATATACATATATTCATGTGAATTTATGCTATGATGGTCCAATGGCGTATATTTTGACCTTCTACTATTAGAGTCTATGGTTAGCATCATATTCACATCTTAAGGTAAAGCACAAATGTATTGCTACCTTTTGGCTAGTAAGTTGAATCGCTTCATGTACGTATGACGTAGACCGCAGAAGTCCAACGATGTTCTCCAGACTGGTGTTTATACTACCATATATGCGTGTGTATATACTAAAGAAGCATTACTGTTAAGGCATTTAAACGGATGTTCATTTAGTTCAGTCACGGCTTATTAGGATTTGCGAGTCCGCTTCATACAGCAAACCCGAAGCTAAGACATTTATACAAGGTATCTAAATATCCTGCTAAAGGTAATTTAAAGTAAATATTAACACTGAACACTGCTTAAACAGAACAGACCAATTAAACAATTAAAACGATTTAAATTGGCAGTTCCAGATAATTTACCTCGATCACTACAAAGCGCTCGAAACGACTGGAGTAAATTGAATAAATTTGGCCTGCTACTAAAAATCAAAGCGAGACCAGTAATTTATACGACAAAGGCTAGAAATATCGGTCAAGTAGTAGAACTGGGTTTAATTACAAGTTGGAATCAAGTCTTTATTTCCTAATGATTTACTTTAATGGATCGCGTACCACTTTTAAGTGTAATTGTACAGGCATATTTATGAAGTAGACGGCATACTTACATTTATTAAGTAGGTATAATTGATAATAGTTATAACCCATAATAGATCTCTTAGTACAAGTTTATTTTGTAAAACGTAAGAGTGCACATTGCACTCTTACGTTTTACAAAATAAACTTGTTTGTTTGCATTTCTATGTTCTAAGAAACCAATAACGGTGTTTGTTTTTAGGAAACATTCAGAACTCGTACTAACGATACTGTGCACTGAGGGAACCCGGTAGGATACGTTGTTCTATATTCTAATGAAATTCTAAGTTTTATCAAAAAGATTTGAATGTATACGTTTATAAATTATTGGAATAGTAACAGTCACAGTACCTCGATATGGGGATAATTATGTTCTCTTAGTACATTATAAAAATCGGTTGTCTGTAAAGTCGGTTTACTGACGATAGATTGAACGTGACAACGTCATAGGAAAATACTGATGGAAAGGTTGCATTTTTCAAAAGAAAATTTTAATTTTATTTGTTTGATTGATATTTTGTATGGACATAGAAAGGAGGTAAAGGGAAATGACAAAATTGATCAAGTTACATTTATTTGTACGCATAAATACAATTATGTCATTTTTTTCACATAATTGTATTTATATGCGTATTGGCCGATTGTGCCTCTTTGTCGCTCATTCCGTGTTCTCGCTTGCACTTCAAACCTTAAATGGAACGCCTCAGAGCGAGGTAACGCCGCACGAGTCACGTTTTTGGTGCGTGCAGCCGGCTCCATCGAATTATAACACGTTATCACATCAATAATCTGATTGTAGACTAATATTATCGCGGTATCATTACATACTAATATTTATCGACAAAGTACGCATATCGTGATTACTATTTATACATTAAAATATACAAAGTTACATAATGTAACGAGCGTACATATAAGCAAGATATGTTCACATATTAATATTGTACTCGTTTCAGAATTGTATGGATTTGTGGTGCGTCGGATGGTAAATATTATTTCATTACCCTTAATGCCTTTAACGTTTAACGACTACCATGCAATAAACACAGTAATGTAGGTTAATATCAGAAACCAACTACGAAGTAAAAAACTGTTGCCGATCAAAAATCGATGGTTCGTGCAAAAATCTCAGACCATTGGTAGCGAAAGGCGCCGATAGGCAAATACCCACCCCAAATCATGACCTAATATCAGGCAATTTATCACCGACAGACCTTTGTGCTGCAGCCATCAATCTTGAGCTTCCTCCGCACTCAACACTCCAACTAATTATTGTCGATCGTGTCTTGACAGTTTCCTTGTGGATTTCAACATTTTTTACAGCGACCCTTGTTGGATCTGACATTGCTTGGGTTGATATAGACATGTTTAGGTTACTGGGTTATGTTGGGGTGATCGTCGTTTTCATGGCTTAATGGTTTTTAGTTGAAGTTCACTGTGATTGTCTTTTGAGTTATCCCGCAAAATTTGGTTATTTCACCTACCGAATGTATTATGTTGGTTATGTACCTAATCTATCTAGAATAGAAGAAGGAAATTTTCAATTCTACGAGTGTTTTTTGTTATTTAATTGGCTGGTATCAACGCGTAAATGTTGAATCTCCAACCTTAAGTAATAAAGGAACGTTTAAGAATTGACTAAAACAGAAAAAAAAAAACTTAATAAATCATGCACATTAAAAACCTATAAGGACTTTATTAAATAAGAATGATTTTGAACAATAGATTTTACACGAAAATTTCAACCAAAAAATAATTTCATAAATTTTACTTTAATTAAATTTACAATAATACTGTATTCAAAATAAGGAATGAAATCATTAATAGCTTAACAAATTCTATTATAAGTTAAGCATATGCGTAATTTAAGACGCTGACAAAATAGTACGAGTAGGTACTTACAATGTTTTCTATCTCAGTTGTTCTTAAAATACGTGGATAAACAAAATATTCCTAAAGCCATCTTACAACATTCGCAGACGATTTGCGTGATATTTACTTTAAACCTTTTATCTTTTACAACATAATTCGTAAGCGTTACTAGGTAATGTACTTTCTAGTATTTATATTATTTTTATTCTACTTTTTACTATAAACAATTTACATATAAAGCAGTAAGTATATACAAATAAAAAATAAAAATAAATGTATTGTCAAATACTGATTAGTTTCAATAAATACAGCTCAGTAAGCAATGAATAACAATTAAAGACGTCTCCGTCTTAATTGCAATGATAACGAGATGCACGCTTGAGGATTAGTCAAATAACACTGTTCTAGTAAATAGACATTTGTGACGTCACACGATAAACATTCAAGTTAAGTAATATATTCAAATGTCTACAAATCTGCATCTGAGAATTGATCGAACGTGGAGTAATTTGCTGCTAAATGCATGCTACATGGGACTTTAAACGACAATGTTATGGTTGAAACTTGAAGGTGGGAATATATAGAGCACGTTCTGTTATTATGCAAATCAGGTGCCTCGGAAGTGCTGCGACGGTACGTAGTTCCTATTACTTGAGGGGCAAATTATGATAAATGAAACAGAGCAATATTCGGAACTGGTAAACTCTTCATCTCCTGGAAACATGGGTCGTGACGGGACCCTTGTACTAGCTTTGAATGTGAGAAACGTTTTCATCTTCACGGTACATGTGAATGTCGACATATATCTGAAATGACGCTGTCTTAATAGTAAGCAAGAAATTTGTATACAAAATATACCTATAGACATAATACGCATCAAGACAGAATATAGACAAATTACCGATGCAACATTTCAACAGTTAAAATATTTATATTAATAAATCGTAGTTTTTTTTAAAAAAGGTTCCAACTTCGAAACAAAATTACAAGTAAATATATGACATAGTGTGGCGGAAAGCTAAAGTTTCCGTATTTTATTTGGCTCTGATTACTTATTAGACGAAATACATAATTATGGAATAATACCTTTGACCATGGTCTTGCTAATATGATGAATCCAGCAAAAAAAATATTGATTTTTTGCTGAATTTTAAAATAATGTATTTATAAAAAGTTGTACGTTCGATGTTGTTTCAATGCACTGGCACAATTAGAAGCACATCGTTTTACATTCACTTAAAAACTCTTGAACAATAATAAAGTATGCATAAAATAGGTTTCTGCTTTCATTATTTTTTCATACTACGCCCCGTAAACCAACGGGAGAAAACTTGAGTCTAAAATTATTAAAAGTTAATAGCAATAAAAAATGAATGAGCAAAGCTATAATTAAACTTAACAAACTTCATTAGTAGGGTCCAGTAGATGTAATTAGAAGTACTTTTTTGCCATAGAAATGGAATTTTATACGCAAGGACTAGTGTTAATACTAATGAGATATCATTTGCGCTTTCACTTACCCTTTAAAAGGGACGTTTTGTATGACTGAAAGACTTTAATAAATCTTATAAACTTTAATGAAAGTAAATGGATAATATTCATTTGGAATAAGTAAGTCCAGGAACGGCGTTGCCTAGTATTTTGTACTGCTTTTCGACTCTCAGATATGGTTATTATATTCATAGTAAAATTTTAATTATAGTTAATTATAGTTTATTAGAGTAATATTGCGATTAAATATGTAACTGAGTCTATACTAACGAAAAGACTGCATTAAGTTACAAGAAAATAAAGACTTTTCCTAATTATTATTTTAATGTGTGTTGTCAACCCATTATTGTCTCACTGCTGGGCACGGGTCTTATCTCAGAATGGGAGAGTTATAGGCCATATTCCACCGCGTGGCCAAGTGCGTATTGGTGGACTCCACACACCACTGAGAACTTTTTTCTTAAAGAACTCTCGGGTGTGTAGGTTTCCTCACGATGTTTTCCTTCACCGAAAAAGCAGTGATAATTAATTTCTATTTTAATATACTCGTACTTATTGCTTAAGACACATATGTATATTACATATATTTTACTAAGTTTATTTAGATTTAAGCACATTTTGAAGCACTATTGTACTAAATAATAAAGAGGTGTTATACAAATATTATACACATTTATTACGTCCCAGGAATCAACCAAGTTTATTTTTAAATGACTATGAGAAAAAGTAGAAAACCAAATCTGCATTACTTTATTATATGTGACTGTTCTATGATTACAGTATGGATTACTTAGCCCCTACGCACTTATAACTCTGTCTAACCGTGCATCACATTAAAATAATTTATGCGTGAGTAAATTAATAAAAATAACCTTCGACAGCATAGGTGCATAACACCCTCCACTTCAACGTAATGGAATAAGCACAAAATATTTCACCTCGCCATAATAATATTAAATATACACAAAAGATGGCGCCATTTGCTTTATTACATTTACATCGTATGGCTGTTAGGCTAGGAAGCGAGTGTTGCATGAAATTTCATATACTTATCACAAATCGTATTTTCCGTCCGTAAATATACTAATGGATGCTTAGTTTTATGTAGAAATGAGCACAATATCCTAAATGGATTAAGGTCTTAATCATACGACGTGGTGTAGTATTTTGGTTTCAACAATGAGAAATAACGCATTTAGCGTGGAGGGTTTGATAAAAATATGGTTCTTGAACTTCTATACTATACAAACTATTTGCACAAAAATAACTACAAAACGTTAAGCGCTACTTGTTGAAAAGTAACAAAAAGATTGCAAGGGAAGTGGCAATGGGCTAGCCACATCGCTCGTAGGACCGGTAACCGATGGGGAAGAAAGGTCCTCGAGTGGCTACCACGTTTAGGCATAAGGAGCACAGGTCACCCCCTACAAAGTGGGCCGATGACCTGAAGAAGATAGCGGGAAACCGTTGGCTTCAGAAGGCACAGGACCGGTGGGAGTGGGCCGGCGCCACGTAGAGAACAATTAAGATATTACAGTTAAAATATACTTATTACATATTTTTATGTCTATGTGTTGTGTGTTAATATGTATACATTTATTCTAAAAACAAGTTATCTTCAAGTAACTGTATCCTTAAGTCAATATTTTATTACGTAAAGATTATTTGATTCACATTCTCACCGGCAAATGTCAAGCGAGTGAGTGGCATAAATATTAAAGTTTTGCGCAACCGAAAAAAAATGTGTGCGGAAAAATCAGCAAACACGAAAGCGGAAAATCCGTTGTCAAATCTGCGTCAACGTTGTTAACCAAAGAGTAGGTAAACACAGGTGACACTGGCTTCGCGCTGGATAAAAAATAGTGAATGCGCATTCGCTATTCCCGCCAAATGCTGTGTCGGCATCGGCCTTGCATCGGCACTTACAAGCGCAAATAAAAATTGAAAAATCCGAACGCCTCAAATCCCCGGAGGGCGCGCGCTCGCACGTTCCGCACGCTTCCGTCTCCCTTCGCAGACTCCGTAAACACTGGACGTAATTTATATATTTTTTATTTATTTATCTTTGTACCTTACTCGGAAATTTCTTGTGTTATAGACGTGAATTTGCAGCAGACAAAAACAAATATTTAAAGCGACGAAAGTATTAAAAGAAATTTACGATATTTCACTTCTGTTATATTTTCACTTTTTTTAGTTTAAACTACGTAACATTTCGTAGAAAGAAATATATTAACAGTAAAAAGAGACATGATAATGTATTTGATAAAAGAGTTCATCGACATCGCTATGACCGATAAAGAAGATTATGTTTTTATCAAAAGAAACATGAACTTTGTTGTGAAGAAGACAGAATAATGCATAGTTATAGTACATGGTTTTTGTAGTATCTGTAATTTTTGTTTAGCCTGCAGGAATAAGGTGGTAGAACGAGTGTAGTGCGACTGGGGAGGTACCACCGACATACCTATTTCTAACGTGAAGCATTTGCGTTTCGATGGAAGGGTGTGGTTGCCGGCACACTTTATATGAGGCAACCATCCTAGTCCTCGGGAGTAGCAACGCATCTGTCATTGACTTCAGATAAAACCTATGTTCTATATGAAGTAGCTTACAAATGTCCATGGGCGGTAGTGACCACTTACCATCAGTTGGACTGCATGCTTGTTTACCAGTTAATTATTAAAAAAAAATGTCTCATCCATCAGACCTTTTGGTTGGATCAGTTCACTACTGGACATAGGCATACGCTAATGGGATTACAAATAGCCACTGATCTTACATTCGTGTTGGTTATACAGGAAGTGTTGATGCTACACAGGTAGAGGCTGGTGCTATCGCCTAGGTTTTGTCCCGCAATAGACTCAAACATCATAGAAAGTGAGAGAGAGAGGTATTTAAGACCAAAACGTGGGATTTTTACCGCGCTAAAGTTGGCCGCCCTCAGTGCTACAAAGAGGGCTCCGGGATTTTCAAAGTAACGCAACCGGAAACCACTGAGCGCATCGCCTCATCGGGCTCCTACCAGATGGGTGGCTGGACCCACCGCCCCGTCTAGTCTTTAAGACGGTATGTGACCACTCATATCGCCGTCCTTCCCGGGATGGCCTGACCCAGCGGTTCGAGCTCCCACTCTAGCCGCCCACTACCCCGGAAGCCCCTCTTTAGTCGCCTCTTACGACAGGCAGGGGATGCCGTAGCCCTATTCTGATCCCGGAACTAGGTCTATCAGATAGTTCTTTCCGGTTTTTGGAATAATACAAAATCCAATTTTTTATTACCGTCAATCAACTTTATTTAGTAATGTTATTGACATTATCAATAATTTCTTGCCAACGTATGGGCAATTTATATATCCCATCTTGGAAAAATAATTTAACTTTTGGTGTGAAAAATTGTCTGACATCTTCATTTTTGAGGTTTTCCCGTAAAAAAAATTGTAATAATAAGAAAAATAGAATTTCTCAAGAAAGAATAGAATTTCTCAAGCTAGTTCTGCAATTTTTGACATTTCTCCAAAACCGCACGTGGCTCTGTATGAACATGATTGAGTATGATGTTCATACTGTTGGAAATGGCGAGCCTCTTCTTATTGACTGCTGTAGGTATATAAATTATCCAGTTTCTAACAAAACTTCCAAGTAGAGTTTTCCGTCTTTAAAAGCTCATAATGTATTCGTCCTCGAATATCACTCAATGTGGCATTTCTTCCGCGTTGAAATTTATACAATACTATGGTGTAAATGAACTTTTAGTAACCATGGGTACGGTCTTAACTAGAATTAACTTAATTCTAGCTAATTTTTACGTCGATATTTACGAGTATATATTCAGTTATAAATAAGAGAGATACACGTGCTATAAATAAACTAATGGCCATAGTAACTAAAGAATAATATTAAATAAATATAAACCATTTAATTTCCGCTCTTAGGACTTTGCGTCAAGATACCAAATATAAAAAAGTAAAATAAATAAATTTTGTTATTTTTCTAGCTTTAATATTTAATATTTCCTGTTGGTATTAAAAATATTTTTATCAGTCGTTTATTATATTCATAAGCCATAATTTAAAACAGGCTTGTGGCACTGCCTATTCCGATGTATCCAACTCTGTCAAGTCGTTTGGGCTGTAAAGCGTAACAAAGAAATAAAATCAACATACATTACTACTTACAGTTAAAAATATGACCTCTAACGCAGTCGTAAAAAGTATACTTCACTAGCGAATATCTAATACTTTGCAAAATATACACGGTTACTAAGCGTGTACTTTACTGGTTTCTATATTTGCGAGCGTGCAAATAAACCTAAGTCGTCTATTTCAATATTCTTGGCCATGTACGTACTTCTCATTTGCGTCCGCCATACATTTTGCTTTGCACACCCACAACTTTGCTCCGCTCAAAATCAAAACTAATGGCTCTGGCCACATGAACTATATAAGTCGAGCTCACAGACTTACGGAGTGAGCTGTTTATGGTTAGCCTTATGTTTTTATATATTTTCTTTCACAATAATACACTATAATACGTGAAGCAAAAATTTGTGATTCGTTTTTTGCTTGCCGCAGGCGGAGGAGTATGAAATTACGCACGATTATATTGACGTAGAGAAGGATTGCGTAATGCTAATATTTTTTCAAATAGTGCCTTAATCATACATTAAATCAACTAAAAACACATTACACTCACTACCTTGCATTTGACACAAACACATACATAATAAACAAAATAGATTTCAATTCATTCAATGTCTTACTATGAAAACACGTCATAACGTCAAAAATGACAGATGTGTCAAAATACCCGCTTATGCTTTTAAATGCAGCTTAGATAATAAACCTCTTTTTAATGGGCGCATTCAAAATAATTTGAAAATAATTACAATTATTAGAGAAATACTGGTGCTACTTTGGACAATATGAAGTGTAGTTTTTTAACTTAAATTACGGTCGAGTTTCGGCCGAAATTTATGTCGACGGGACACTGTAGTTAGTACTTATTCCGAAGTGAATATTCTTAACGAAAACAACATATTAGCTTTAGCGTTGTAATGATGTAAGAGCAATAAATTGTGTAACTACAAAAAAGTATGCAATATTAAAACTCGTGTAATCGTCTCATCAATTTCTTTTCATAGGTGCCGTGAATAGATCATATTATATGACTGGAGTTATTTAATTTAAATTGCTAAGGCCGAAATGACGAAAAATAAAAAGTGTCTATTGTAAACAAAAAACAATATCTATAGGTACTCGCAAATGAAGTTGTAAGCTAGTAAGGCATTAGTTTATTTCAATTTTACATAAAGACATTATTTATCTACGTAGGTATTCCATTCAATTAACATTCACACAAATTAAACACAAACTAAAATTGTAACTAACATGTGTTTTAATTTTATTTTTTTCTTTATCGTTTTTGTGTGTAAGAGTACATAACAAACGTATACATTTATAATATTGATAAGACAACTGAATAACATGAATTTTATTTTATCAGAGGACAATGTATTTTTACCCTACTGCAAAGGATACATGAATATGTGACAACAGTACCATGGCATACTTAGTACCATTTGTACTTAGCATAATACTTTTCATTAGAAAATATTTTTATCGCTTCAATTGTTAATATTTCCTATCATATTAGTACCTACTGCATTGTGCTCTTAAATTTAAGCAACGTTTTCTGTCGTCATTTGTCAAAATCAATTACCAATGTAATACACTATAACGTTGGTACATGCATTACCGATCACAAACTTATTATATCGGTACAAAGAACGACCTTCCTAGGTGACCTTCCTATTAGAAAAAAAAATTGAAGCTGTTCTAGACATTAGTGATGGTTGATTTATCAAATTGTATATTTTTTGTACGAATGTCACATGATTTTCTTCCTTAAATATTTTATATCTATACCAACATGTTATACCAACATAAAGTAGAACATTAAAATAAAACACAATATGTTTGACTTTTATTTTATTGTACTTATTGACTGAACTATACCTATGTGTGCTGATAACAGGGATCATACAAATAATCCCATCATAATGTTAAGATAAGTGTTGTATATACATAGCACAACATAATACGTAACGTAACACAATCTTATTTATACGTAATAACATTAGCGATAAAAGCCCGAAAATAGTGCAATACAGTAAAGTGGGTGTAAAAAATAAATAGTGTGTAATTAATCAAATCACATCCACATTTCGCCATTATCTATAACGTAAATGGAGCCCGTGATACTACGCGCGCGATCGCTCGCTAGATAAAGAATCAGGTCAGCAACCTCATCACTTTGCGTCATTTTGCGAAGCGGCAAGGTTTTATCGCGAGCATCGTACAATTCTTCCATTTGCGTCTTGCTTAAACCCGCGTTCTCCACGAAAGCGGTCCTCGTACCACCAGGATTCACGGAGTTCACCCGCACTCCCTGAGGCCCGAGCTCCATAGCGAGGCATCTAGTGAACTGATCAAGAGCGGCTTTAGAGACACAGTACGGTAGAAAGTCTACGTCTCGGATTGGCCGCATCGATGCGACGCTTGACACATTTACAACGTTTCCTTTGGATGTAACGAGATAAGGCACAGCCAAACTGGTTAGAAGGTACGCTGGACGCATATTCGTATTCATCGCACGATCGAACAACTCTACACCATCACGAATACCCCCACGTATCCCCACACCAGCGTTATTAACCAACACATCAATACGACCGAACACTTCTATCGTATTATCTACAATTTTCTTCACATCCTCGTCGACACTGAGTTCCGCTTTGATAATCAAAGGCTTTTGTCCCTTAGCTTGTTCGCACTTTGTTGCAACTTCATTCAAACCCGTCTCATTTCTGCCGACGAGAACAACTTTCGCGGACTGGTTTGCGAATAGGATAGCTGCAGATGCGCCAATGCCGGAGCTAGCGCCGGTAATCACAACTACTTTGTTACAGAAGTCCATCGTTGACGGCCTCGCAAGCTCGACTGGCCAAACACTGGCAGTTTAATACAAACACATTCGACCTTAAAAAGCAATCATTGCATCGGAACGTGATTCCAGCTATCCGTGGTTTTAGCAGAAAAACAAATTGATAATAATCACTGATAAAAGTTAAATTGTACCAGATATTAAATATTAAGTCTTATTTTGATAAATAATGGATTCTTACTTTGCAATTTTTTTGCACAAGTGATATGTCACGTCATAATAATATGTTTAAAAAAATTGGCAGATAAATATTATGCGATACTTGCGAGGTATTTCTGTTAAAGGACTTAAATAATTAATTTAAAAAATTATTGCGCCGTGAAATTGAACCCCAATATTCTGGATTGGCTTACCATCGACTGGGGCAGATATTCACACCTGAGCTGTTGATGGTGTTTATTTTACCTACTACTATTTACCATTATAACTATCATAGAATCAAGATTAATCTGCCATAGTCAATAAATAATTACCTTGAAATTACAAAGCCATTATTTAATATTAACTACTCACCTACGAACTAAATTCCACTAAAGGTCACTTCATATTAATTTATTATTTCTAACGACGACCTAGGAGCCTGAGGCAGTTATTATAACAACCTCCACGTCTTCACAGCTTTAACTTCATACTTTTATCGTTTTAATTATTCATGTTTTAAGTAATTCTCATACTTTTAAATAGAAAACAATTGACACGTAATACTATTTTATAAACAGCACAATGCATTATCCCTTTGGATTGAAATAAGTCAGTGACTTAATCAGCGATGAATGCAACATAACTTTAGTGTGGTATTAACATTTAACCGCAAACAGGCCTAACAAATGTAGGAAAATAACCCAACTAAATTCTTGACAGACGACTCCATGCCATTTATTGAATAAGAGACGAAATAGTTCGCAATTTGGACGTTTGGACAAATGGATAAAATATTTATACGAACAAATAAAGGCACTTGGCTCAAAAAAGGAAGAAATAACACGCAATTTGAAGCCAACAAAGAAACACGTACAAATGACTACATTTTGCGTGTGTCTCAATGTTATCGATGGAGCCTCACCTCTCTAGAGGAGATCTACGACATCTGCCAAGCTTTATTATACTCCATCAGATCTCCGATAAAATTTACTTGCTTTCAATAATAACACAAAACAAGCACTCCAAAGTTTAGAAACGCGTATAAAAATTGGACACTAACGTTCATTTATCCAGCCTTTAACTACACTAAACTCAATGTTACTCAAATAGTAGATCAGTAACATATCATGTATTTATTACCTTCATTTGGATCTACTGATTTCAAACGTTAAGTAGCAGACAACTTCATCTTTTTCTATACAATATTTTCAGGTGTGACCCGGGTCTGTGTAGTAAGATTGTAAGATGGAGTATGGTTTAATCAGGAAGCTACCACTGCCACATATATTTCTAACGTGAATTGGTTCTTGCGTTTCAGTGGAAAAGTGTGGTCGCGGGTTAACTTTTATATGACTATTTTAGCCCTCGAGACAAGCAACGCATATATGATTGACTTCGGAATCCTTGTGTTCTATGAAGTTGGTAACAATGGTCATTGGGCGTCATTGACCAGCAATGATTAGGTGGACTGTATGTTCGTTTGCTACTACAATCTTATAAAAATGTTGCAGTAGATAGAAATACCTACATGGTTACATATTTTACGGAATATTGCTATTTCGTCTGTCACAGCGCGCGTCTGCGACGCTCAATATCTGTAGGCATAAATGCAGCTTTAAACTGCGAAAAAAGTTTGTATACACATTCAGATCAAACTTCTAAATTGGCATTAATTATTAATATGGCATTAATAATGCCCTAAATGAAGGATCGTAAAAGAAAAAAAGATATAACACAACATAACTCTTTCTACACTCACAACCCCTAAGATTTTCTCCGGTTTTGTGTATGCCATGGACATACAAATTAGAATACACAAACACCCAAACCCTAAACAGAAACCTAAATTAATCATTCAGATACCTGTCTGGCCAGAAATGGAACCCTGAACCCACTGTTTGTCAGGCCGATACGTGGACCGTTTCACGTTGCGGTTCGTCAAATATATTTCCATACAAACAGCGTAAGTCTAAAACACATTCAATAAATCGTTCATTGCTTGATTCGGACTGTACAAAGGTTACTAACATTCTAGTAAATCAAAGGTCTATAGACTTATTATGCAACTTAAAACTTTAAGGACAGACCTGAGACCCAAATATTTGCATAGGAATAATGAATAGCGAGCTGTATTTGAAGATATTGCTTTATTTTACACTAGTGTATTCCCGCAGCTACACCCGCTTCAGTGGCGTCGACAGAAGTCGTATCTCATGTGTTAATCCAAGTCATATGCCGCACCTTTTTTCATAAAAAGATACTTCTTTAAATTTTTGATTTGCGACATTATCACTACTTCGTTCGCTTTATGGTTTAAACTCGCGAAACATAAATTTAGATTTATTTCGTTTTATGAATAAAGGTGCGATGTGTGTCTCAAATTTTAGCAAAATCCGACAGGTAGTTTTTGTGTGACAGAGTAACAAATCCTCAAACATATTAATATAATTATAAAGTATTAATAATATAATATAATTATAGGGGTTAATAAAGGTTTCTCAATACAGTTATTGTATTCATTTACGCCCATTATTGCGAAGTACCTACATACTCGTAGCAAGGTATGACCGAAAACTAAAACTTAGTCATGCAACGTGTATTGCAATTTAAAAAATTGCACCTCGTACTCAGATTACGGCTTACTTACGACAAACTTATACTTCGGGAGTAGCAACGCATCTGTAATTCACTTCAGATCGATACCCCGTTCTATATGAAGTTACTTAAAGTTGTCCATTTGCGGTGGTGCCAACCCATTATTATCCCACTGCTGGGCAGGGGTCACCGTGCTGGCCAATAGCGAATTGTTGAATTTCACACAAGTCCGAGATTGTTTTTAAGAACTTTCTGGTGTGTAGGTTTCCTCCCGATGGTTTCCTTCAGCGAAAAGCAATGAAAATTAATTTCTAATACGCACATACGGACCTCCCGATCGAGAGGGCAAGTTTCAACCATTAGGCTATCTATTTGAGGTCACCATTTGCGGTGGTGACCACATATAGCTACTTAAATGTTATATTGATGACCCGCGTGGCGGAGCGGTACCGTACCGGTCTGACGCGCAATGGGTCCCGGGTTCGATTCCCGGCCAGACAAGTATCTGAATGATGAGTTTAGATTCATGTTCTGGGTCTGGGTGTTTGTGTATTCGTCTTGTGTGTCCATGGTACCCACGACACAGGAGAAAATCCTAGTGTGGGGCTATGAGTGTAGAAAGCGTGTTTTAAGCGTGTTTTTTTATATGAAAAGTTAACCAATTTCCATATAGCGAGCTTGCAGTCCACCTGATAGTAAGCGGTCACTCCCCGTGGACATCTACAATTATCCCCAGTCAGGGGAGAGATAAGACAGATTAAATGGATAGACACCTCAGGTAGATCAATCTTACCTGATTTCGCTACAAATACGTTGCTACCATGAGAACTAAGTTGGAACGTTTTTACGTATGACTTGCTGTTGTTGTTTGATAAAATAGTATCTTCATGGTGCCCCACGAAGGGTTCAACCACCTCGAACTTATAACTTTGAGGACAGATTGCCTGAGACCCAATATTTGCATAGGAATAATGAATAACAAGCAAGTATTCGAAGATATTGATTTTATAATTTGGCCTAAGTCCAGTGCATCTGTTTAAATGAACCGGGGAATGTTAACATAGTCTAACGGGTCCGAACAATGCTTTCCATGTGGTCGCAGTAGATAAACTTGGAAATGTTCTAAGAATTCAATCGAGCGATCTTAACCTTTATGTCTATATGTCCAGTAACTAAAATTCCTTGGACATTATCAGCGTTACTACGCCTGAATAATCATTCATGTAAATGACATGCTTCGGAACCGACATTACGTAGTTTGCCTTCAATACGAGAGGAAAGTCGGGATGAATGGATTATCTAAATCCTGCATTGTTAATATCAGTTTAATTTAGTTTTATAGTAGATCCTCATATTTAAGAACGATTCTCTTAATTTAAAACATTATTACTAGTACGCGGCTTCACTCGCTTCGGACATGTCAACCACGGTAATGAGTATCCTATCTTTTAACCTAGCTCATAAGCTATGTGTCTATTTCCAGTAAAATCCGAGTAGTTTTTGCATTAAACATTCAAACAATCACTCGTCCATGTTCACAACATTTAATAAGATTAGTACCTATTTATGTCTAGTCAACATAATAAAATACCTTTTTTTTGTTATCGAGGGGGAAACCTCCAAAAAGGTACCCTACGCCGTGTGAGCGATGCAGGGTTATGTGGGATTTTTACCGCACTAAAACCCCCCGGTGGCCGTTCTCAGCACTACGTGGAGAACTCCGGGATCTCCAACGAAACACAATCGGAATCCTCCGAACGCGATGCCCTTTTCGGACTCTTCCCTTGTGAGCGAATACACTCACCGCACCTTATGTTATTTACGGCGGCATGCGACCACACATGCCGCCGTCCTTCCTGAGGTCGCTTGGCTGAGCGGTTCGAGCTCGCAATCTAGCCGCCTGCAACCCCAGAAGACTTGTGTTTCATTGGAAAGATGATTTGCCGGCACACTTTTATATTAGGTAACTATTTTATTTATCGGAAGTAGTACAAATGCTCAGGAGTATCTGTGACCACTTACAATCATATGGACTGCATGCTCGTTGGCTACTTCAACTTTATAAATAAAAAAACCAACAATGATTGTGGACCAAAAATGATTGTACATTTTTAACCCCTGGCCTTAATACCCTCTTTAGGGTGCAATTCACATAAATTTATTGCTTTATTTCTATGACAACTGGTACCTAATAACAATAACTAATCTAAGAATGCAATCATACACTAGGATCCTTCTTTATGGAATTATAGAAATATTTTTCTCGGCAGTACCTCAAACGTCTACTCTGGTAAACCTATTATTGTTCCGTTGCTGGGCACGGGTCTCAGCTCAAAATAAGAGGGGTATAGGCTAGTCCATCAAACTGGCCAAATGTTAATTCTGATTTCACACACCATTGAGAGATTTTTGAGAACTCAAGAGTTCACTAAATGTGCCGGTTTCCTCACAATGTTTTACTAGACTATATAGCAGTGACGACTAATTCTAATACGCACACAATTTCAGAAAAATAATTACTGTGTGCCTGGGATTAGAACCTCGGACCTTGGATGGAAAACCGAGTTTCAGCCATTATTTAATTCAACCATTACATTATCACTGCTCATACATTTGTCAAATATAGATGTTAAAGTTAATCAAATTTCATTCAAATATAAATACAACAGAACAAGAAAATAAATCAAATATAATAACCCAATACAAATAACTACGAAGCCATATTTATACAATTCTCATAATGTTTCTTTTAAACCTACAAAGTCACCCACAAAGGTAACAGGTGTGTTACGAAAGTATTTTCAATTTATAAAAGAGTCACGTAAAATACAACCTTTCTTTTTAACTTGTTACAAAGCTAAAGGTAGAAATGATAGCGTCATCAAGGTAATTCAAATAAAAGTGGCATTATAACTCTCCCGAGCACAGCGGGGAGGCCGAAGTAAGCGCTACTCCGCGGGAGGTGACACTCGTAATTTGGGATCTTATCATAAATCTTAAAGATCAGGATGGATCACTCCTAGCGAATCACCCTTCTACGACTATCCCATACTGTATTATATGACTCGTATACGCACACCCTTTCTAATGGCCGAATCGTATCGCGTGTTTTCGAATGCTGAGTCTTTTGGCAATTTTTCTTCGCCAACGGTCCAAAGCACCCTGAACCCTATTAGTGAAATTGCTGTGTACGTTCTTCCACAGAATTTCTTCCACAATAAACAGATTGGACGTGAATTCGGTGTCAAGAATTTGGCCAAATATAGGAAAATGTCATTCGGAAAATGTATCTTTGAAGACGTTCTCACTGATAGTCGATATAGGTAATTGGAAATCACGCGCAATTTGTAGATTATTTTACGTAAGCAAATACAGTATATGAGAAAACGACGTAAAACATTTTAGAAGTTTGTGGAATAAAATAATATTATAAGCATTATGTATCGTAATATATCGTGGCTACTTATTTTATTACTATATGAAATTTTACGCACTATTTTGGTTGATTGTTATTTAGTATGCGTAATTTTCTACTCTAATTTTCTTGTTTTACTTACATGTTGGTATGTTGAAATACAATTTAAGGGAAAATTGCGTAAAGAATTCCCCTTTTTCTTAAAGCCTGTATCGCGTACTGGACGTTAAAATACGTACCTATAAATGGAACAATTTAATATATCAACTTATGTATTAAAAATAATAAAATTGTTCAATTAAAGTAATGTAAGTGAATTCTTGGCAGTTGGTAAGGGAATGGATCTTCTTTTAAGATTTCTTTATTTTTGGCTTTAGCTCAACCCGGATGTGGCGAATATAACGCATTTAACTCTCATTATTTCACAGCAAGACAACAAGATGGATGTGCCAAAAATTCCCGACAAATTTCGGCAGAGTATTCCCGGGAAAATTCCTAGATTTAGGTGTTTCCGGTACGCACCGCTCACATGTGGAATTCGGGAAATTCAGCGGAAATATCTTCACACCTGCCTGAAGTAGTGGATAACTTGCTGATACGGGCTTCGGTAAGCCTTGTTATGTGCATTATGTCACTGTGCTTATCCATAGATAGACTGTTTGCTTAGTTCGCATAAACGTATTAAAATTGGAAATATGTTTTTGCTAGGTTACTCTCGCTTCGGTCACGTCTGCCAATTTAATGAGTAATGCATTTGTTAAGCTATGTCATAAATTAAGTGTGTGCCAAATTAAGAGAATTCCGACCAAAAGAATATGCGTGAAAAGTTACAGCACACATACATCTCACAAGCTTTTTGCACTTATAATATTAGTAAGATTTAATACGATATTTTGCTATAATTTAAGTAAACTGTACATTAATTACTTATTTTTGTTTCGAAAAGTTCTAAATCATCTATTTACAACAATTTTATCTTAATTTACAAATCATATAAGTGCTTAGTAAACTTTCGCGTTGGGTTTGTTATATGTACTTAAAGACAATTTATATTAAATCCTACTGTGAATTGTATTCAATGGAGAGTTATATATATTAAAGTAGACATCCCATTTAACTCGATAACTAAATTTATTCTCTTATCTAATTCTGTAACACAAATCCATCTTCCTCATTTACCAAATATCCGAGATAAAAGTAAGTGAAGTTCCCTTAAAATATGTCAACTTTATACCAACATTTCGACTCGACTGTTTGGTGAGCATCTGACACATTTCTCGTAAATAACCTTCCTTTCGTTTAATATAAGTAAAGCAAGGCGGCAAAGCATGACGTACCATCCATCAAGCTTTCAAGGACTATGACAAGAAGGCTTACTTCTCTCATGAATATTTATCGCCCTGTTTATTTCCCAAACCGAGTTACTTGGAAAAAATATTGTGACTGTTCCGAGCTGGATCGCTTTTGTATCTAAATTTATCTGCGACTTTGATTTATGCATACATCAGTTAAGTAATTTATGAAATCTGACGCCTTATGACGTCAGGCTGATATTTATCTGTCTTGATTTCAACTGCCAAGATCGTTCATAATAAATTGAATGACTATACAATTTTATGTAATAAAAATGTGAACGTAAACGAATGTTATTATTTATGTACTTATTAAAGCGACCCGCGTGGCGGAGCGGTTACCACATCGGTCTGAAACTCAATGGGTCCCGGGTTCGATTCCCGGCCAGACAGTCATCTGAGTGATGAGTTTAGATTCATGTTCTGGGTCTGGGTGTTTGTGTATTCGTCTTGTGTGTTTCCATGGTACCCACGACACAGGAGAAAATCCTAGTGTGGGGCTATGAGTGTAGACAGCATGCGTGTGTGCATTAAAGGTATACTTTTCTGGATACAAGTAACCATAAAACTAACCGTACAGAAATCAAAATATTTAAAATTTATGTTCGGAATCAAAGTCACTGGTCTTGCCTGTCGCAAGTATATGCAAAACTTTGAAAATTAAAAGATACAATTAAATATATTATGTAATATAAAAATATTTAAGGTAACATTATGTATTATTTGCCTATGGATAAACTTCCATTGTGATAAAAGTTAAGAAAGGGTTGATCTACAAGGCTTCTTACGCATAAAAATATTTTGCCTCAAAGAAATTATTTTAGGACGGAGATTATAAGAATTTCGCCAGTTGCGACATTTTTACTTTATCCAAACATGTAATGTTTTTGTTATATTTTAACATAAATATTTTAGGCATAGCCCTCGTACATATTGAATTTATCGTTAGATATAAAATAGTGATACTTATTATTTATTTATGTTATTATGTTAGGAAATAAAATACCTAAATTCATATTTGATAAATAATTGGTCTACCAATTCGCACTTGGCTAGCGCGGTGGACTAGACCTAAAAACTCTCTCATTCTTAGAGAAGACCAGAATGTCCCAGCAGTGGGACAATAATGGGTTGTACCCAATTGAAAAATATTATGCTATTATACATTACGCGAAACAAGTCGCGTGATCTGCTAGTAATTATATATGAGTGGTTACTAACTAGGGATAGTTATGTTTAAAAAATATAATAAAACCAACAATAATGTTTAAAAAAATATTGAATTTAGTCCACGTTATAATGTTGTTATAAGTACTCAAATATATATTTATGTGTCTAAATACTTAAGCAAACTTTTTAAACTAAATAGTTGCGCATCAACCAGTATCAGTAGTGTCCAGTTTTACGGTCCACTGGCTTTTAAATTCATTCTAAACAAATGAAGACTGCTGATGCTTTTTTGTTTTTTTTTCACATTTAAGTGCGTAGTTTGTTCGTTGTTGCGTACAAATGTATATTCAGTGTGAGTTTAAAATTACAATTAATACGAATATAACACGCATTTCATTTAGAAAAACTACTCCGACAGTAAACAAAGTTGAAAACACCGTATTGCAATAAACATATGCATATCGGAACTAATTGATACAAGTCAATTCGGTTTACAATGTGAGTGCTTAAATATCGGGTTGTAATTTACTTTAGAAGTCAAATTATTTTATTGTTCCTAAAATAATAAGTACTGTGATACGTTGGTACAATATTATGCTCTACTTCAAGTAGAATAATGTTATTCAAATATCAAACTCAACACGGCCGAGTTTAATTTTGCACAAGAATAACATGTAACTAATAAAGGTGAGAGTTTCCATTTACTCTTGCTATATAAAATTGAATCAGGTCCTAAAGTTTGATAGAAATAAATATAATGATTAAGAGAAGCATATTGCATTTTTGATGACTACCTTTGTAGAATTCCTATAAAAATCACGGACAAGTCAGAAGTGATGAAACTAATTACTATAGATAGAACAAATAACTATAGATAAGTGTAGCACCACCAAGTAGATAGTTGTCCATCAATTCGCACTTGCCCAGCGCGGTGGACTATGGCCTAAAACTCTCTCACTCCGAGAGAAGACCCTTGCCCAGCAGTGGGACAATAATGGGTTGACGAGAGAGAATTGTAGCGCAAGTATTTGTCCCATCGATGTATGCAAGCATGCATGGATGTATGCACGTTTGACGCCCCACGTGGCGGAGTGGTTACTATACACGCAGTGAGTTAAGGATTCGATCTCTGGTCAGACAGATATATGAATGACGAATTTACATCCTTGCTCTGGGTCTGGGTGTTTATGTGTGGCACTCACGACACAGAGAAAAATCTTAGTATGGGACTAAGAATGTAGAAAGCATTTTTTTTTCTTACTGTATTATGATTCGAACAGTGACCTGAGAAATAGAATTATTGTTTTTATCTAATCTTGCAACTAAAACGCTTCATACTGTTATATATCGATACGCCACAAAATTATTAGAAAAACTATTTGATACCATAATATACCATAAATTATTTAATACCATGTCATTTAATTTTACCTTATAATAGGCAAATAAAAGCTCGCTTATCAAAATAACTCGGCAGAAAAGACTGCCTTTGTTTCGGAGACAGTCTTTGTATTGTCCAACTTCTTTGATCAATCATGACAAATTGTGTTTTGTTCTAAGAGTACCCGTAACCTAGTTTGACAGTTGTTTACTAAAAGTTTTCTTTTGTGGAAACAAACGACGAAGTTTGAATTGGTTTGATGTCGAATCCATATTTTCGTGAAAAAAAGGAAAATTGATTTAAATCGGACAGCCACGGTATCACTTGACGTTTGTGACACAAAGTTTCGTGCAGCGTTCAGAGACTATTTGAAACAAAAGTTTTATTTTCATTCATAAACTTTCAGTTATTTTCTCTTCTCATTAATTATTGCATTAATTGACGACCTATGTGACGGAGCGGTTACCATACCGGTCTGAATGCTCATTTGCTACTTAGGTCAGTTAAAAAAAAGATGAAGGTGCTATATTGCATATAACTTAAAAATGGTTTTAATTCAAGTTATCGCCAAAATATGATGCAAAATCATCTCTCTTTTATATTCGGCATTACATCTAATACTGTTAACATTTACAAGTGAAGGTTACTATTTTTATCAGCTAATATCTCTTCGTTTTATTTTAATATTTATTTTATTTTATTGAAGAGTTCATAATATTTGTTTGACGCAAACAAAATATAGGGCATGAAAAAGGTTACTTTGTTGTAAAAATGTAAAACGAATTATCTGAAAATAGAAATAAATAAAAAAATATAATGAAAGAACACAATATACATACTTAAGTATTTTTTGTAAACTTTTATTTAATGTAATAAAGCTCAACCTCTTAGTCCTAGCCTCGAGCGACAAACTGTTTTGAGGTCTTTTCTCGGAAACGTTAAAGATGAAGATAGAAAAGTTGCGAAAATAATACAAAATCGAAAAGTCTGAAATTTAGTACTTGGAATAAATTTGAGCCACTCATATTTAATCTCCCGGATTAGCATCGAAAGTCCTTCAATACCGCGCCTGTAATGTCATAACATTATTATGTCTTGTCCTCCTCAAGTTTCACAATATTTTACGTCGGCTTCCGAAAATGGCGAATGCCTCGGAGGCCGCTCAGGAAATATGGCGGGCAATAAAAATGTCAAGTCAGGTCATCAGAATGGAAAGCCCGAAGCGTTTTGTCGCCAGATGTGGCACTGAATCAATGAAAAACTGTTTTCTTTCGTGCCTCACATCGGTGATATATCAAGATGCGTAAGTTCGCGTGGGTAAGGCAACGCAACTATAATAATGGCCGCCGTTACGTTAGCTGACGGGGCAATTTTTGATCCACACACCTGACACCGATGCTGGATTGTATTATTCATGTCTTCCATATTTCGGTAAACATTTCATGCATCCGTGCCTCCGAGTTGTATAACGGTACTTTGTTTGTTATTTCGTTGAATTAGATTGTTATCTGCTAGTTACTTCAAGGTGCGCATTTGATTGTATTAATATTAATATTACATTAAGTATTACCTACGTTCCTTATTAATTACTAACTACGAGTATATTATAACTGTTGCTAAAATGTTAAAGAGATGTTATTCAGTAAGCCTTCGTAATCTGTTAATAGTATGTGTTGGACTAGCAATGTCATTTACCAGGTTTCAATGGTCCAAGCGATGTCAGTGGATTTGTGTTAATCAGTGGAGTAAACGATGTAGATCCGATTGATCAACTGTTGGATCCAGACTTAACTATCCAAGTTCCAATCAATATTTCTGTTCCATCCTATATTTCAAGCTCTAATATTGTCTGGATGGAAAGTGACGGCATACTGAATAATGTTTAATTTAATTGTAATTATAATTTTGAGTATCGAGAATAAAAAAATGTAAGAACTTTATACTAATTATAAGTAAATAAAAGCGATATCACTACCAGCGCGCTGGACTTTGGCCTAAAATTCTCATTCTGAGAGAAGAACCGTGCCCAGCAGTGGGACAATAATGGGTGGGCGATAGGTGAAGACATCGGATAGTATTACTGAAATGTAATCGATTATCATACTAAATAAACGGAAATCAAAAGTATGTATATGATATATTTGCTTAGTAATATTAAAATAGGCACATAGAACCAATACCTGTATATATAGATTCAATAACAGTAAAATATGGGAAATAACTTTTTTTATAATACCTAGCGTTAATCTGAAAAGTTCTTTATTCAATCTTCTTCTTCGTTCTGAATTCATCAACAGGATAATAATGTTCACTTATGACACTCATATCTACAGAAGACGTTTGTTACTCAACCCGCCAGAATTGGTGGCGGTGATAGTTTTAGTAAATGGTATTTAGAGAAAAACATAGTTTACTGTTATTGTATTAATTTTAAGTTTTTCTTCCGTCGGAATAAGTCATGACTGCTTCCGATTTTTTTACTTGTTTATATAAAAAGTTAAATAATTGACTACTCATTTCTGACAGCAGCGCCAGGTTTAGAGAACAGTTTCGGTGTCGGAAACGGTATTACACTGAGCATTAGCCCCGCAATAAGCGCCTCACAAATTGCCGCGAGCACGCGAGATGATAAAACTGTGTTTAAAGCGAATTACAGGCATTTTTTCCGTTTATAATATTTGCTTAGATTCTTGGAATTCTTTTGAATGGTATTAGGTGTCTGTTAGGTGATTTACTTGTTTCGTGTCTTGTGCCTTGTAGGATTCACGTATAAATTTTCATAAGATTAGTCAGATATGTATTTGTAAGTTTTGTAACCTACCAATGAATGTATGTGCTTGAACTTCGCAAGTATGCGTGTAAATTGTTATGTAGGGTTTTAAGTAGTTATTGAAATTTATAGTGGAATTTGTTATCACCGTCTTAGATAGGAATATTATTATTTTTGAATATGTCTGTACTTTAACATAATCTCTATCATGAAAGTACAAATTCTCAAAAACAAAATGTCCATCATTAGGTACAGGTTCTTTGTAACTCATCTACCTCAAACTATTTAAGTTTCTATTATAACATATCCGATGCCAAAAATCCTATATCAAATTAAACGTTTAAAAGACGTTTTCCGCCATAAATTCGGCATAGCATTTAAATTTCTGGAGCGCTGTACAGGAAGCAGTTATTCAACGCCCTCTTGCGTTGTTCGGCAATAAATTAACCGGGGGTGGATAAATCCATTGAGTACTTCGATCTACGATAGCGATTGCAACGGAAGTACTCATGAATACGATTTTCAATAAATTACAATTTAACTGTCTAGGATAAATACGGGATTTTCATCGTATAGGGAAATGTTTGAATCTGTCGTATAGTATTGATTTTTTGCGATTTTTTAACAAATGGGTATATAAATATAGCTTTTAACAACTATCAGTGAGGATATAAATTAAAGTAATGATATTTTTATTTAACATAAATTAAAAATTAAATAAAAAAATTAGTAAATCTCAAAATTTTTTGTGGCTTAATATAACCTTGATGATAAAAAATAAATTCTGGATTCATTGGGATTCGGTGATCGAGTAGTTCAGATTTATTAACTACTGAATATCGTATCGTATTGCATATTGCTACTGTGCAGAGGATCTCGAATTCAAATAAATGTTTGTTTTTAATCATCAAAGTTGTATTTAAATCCACAAAGAAAAACATAGCAATTTTATATCCTATGGAAATAGTATACGGTCACTCAGTCTACTAGATAGTCCATTGAAATGTTATATGAGCTTTGCATTTTTAGAGGACGCAATTTTATTTTTGGGATATGTGTGGGGGGTTTTTAGAAGCTTAACCTCAAGTTGTGGGGTTTCCACCCTTGTCCTCCGGCCGCCATCTTGAAAAAAGGACTGGGAACACTTTTTTCACGTTATCTCGGAAACTATGCTTCTTACAAAAAAAATGTTTAGTCGTAATTTGTTGCAAATTGTTTTGCCAACTAATATTAGATTGCAACTTTTTGCCCTAAGTTAAAAATAATAGAAGTTATAAGCCAAAAAAATGTAAGAAATTTTGTATACTTATTGTCTTTTTTGCTCCGTAACTTCTTTTTATACATTTTACAAAAATACTTCAGATCAATCTTGTAGATGATCTTTTGAGGAAAATTGTTCCCTGTATATATATATTTTTTTTAATTTTACACATATAACTGCTACAGCGCTCCAAAATTGACCGGGTTCGTCAATGGTCATGAGAATCCAGTCGAAACGACATGTTTACCTTATTTTTGATTCTTTTTTATTTTTGATTTTTTTTTGTTCAATTCGAGTTAGGAATTCGACAAATTTACAAAAAAATTCAAAGAATAAATTTACAAAGAAAAAAAGATATCAAAAATAATTATAATTATCACTATTAACTGCTTTTCTTTTTCCATTCATTATTATCCCATTGGTATAGAAAAAACTATATGCCAGTAAAAGTAGTTATTCATCCACAACCTGACAAAATGCCAACAACTTAAAGTTTCACGCAGAATGTACCAAAAGAGATTACGGAAATGTTTATGGTTGCGTAAAGAATAAAAAACTTACGCAATTTCCGAATCGTTAGCCATAAAGCGCAAAGTTACGCTATAACAATAACATCAGGGAACTTTAATCCTTTGGAATGACAATTGGGACACGAAAAAAATATTTGGGGTGTATTTATAGAGCAAGTCTAAGAATAGCTTACACTTATATTTTGCGCTTTGCTAGTTACCAACTTATTTTGTTTATGTTCGTAATGTTTTTATATAGTTTTGAAGGTTGTAGTGGTAAAACTCTTCGTGATTCGATGTCCGAGGCATTAACGGGATACCTATCTCGGCGTAATAACAGAAGTGTTAAGGCGTACTTTGTTCTGTTCTGTAGAGTTATAGACACTTCTTCAAAGCGTTTAAACTTAGTTTTGAGGGAGTAACACATCTGTGGCCAAACACAGGTAAGACTCTGATCTTTCTTAGAGGTGATCGAAAATGTCCAATGGCAATGGCCGTTTACCAGGTGTAATGTATAATCGTTTGATACTTCCATTTTATAAAAATGGTCTACAAGTCATGTCGTATCAACGTCGATGTGTGTGATCAATATTACTGGTCTTATTATACCCAATCTGTACCTAACTATATCTTCGTCCTGATTTGATTAATTGAATATTAATAAGTGTTGATTTACCACGTAATATATTATAATATCTAGATAATATGGAGCTAATTAGTGTTCAAACATTGAAACAAACATATTATATTTATGTAACATATATTATACCTATCATGTTTATATGCCCTAATTATGTTTATTGTTAGTTAAATATGGGTTTAGGTTTAGTTTAAGATTATTTGATCTTAACATGTAACTCCTAACATTAGTTTTGTTATTTCCATGGTTTAAATTTGAGTTGAAATTTGAGTGTTTCGCAAATAACCTCAAATAGTCTCAATTTCAAATCAGAAATATATTTAAATTGATTTATACTTACTTTACTAGCAATTAAAGATATTTATAAAACGGTGGAAAACCTTGGCCAGCGCGGTGGACTATGGCCTAAACTCTCTAATTCTGAGAGAAGACCCGTGCCCAGCAGTGGGACAATAATGGGTTGACCACATAAAACGGTGATCTAGTCTTGTGATACCAATGTATCTCTTGTGCAATAATATGTAACTTTTCAGCCAATTAATGTTTGAATTACCTCCACAACATGCGTTCATCGCAGCAACTCTTTTAAATTTTACGACACAACAGCTTTCGAAACTCGTGATGTCACTTCCTTAAAACCTATAATAAAAGAATACAAAATTCAATGATTTTTCTATTTCTCCTCATAAGTTTTTAATTTTAATTCCATTTTAATCGCTGTCATATTAAGTTTAACGTACTTCGGAACTCACTGGAGGTCTTTCCATTAAACACTCAAGACTCAATCACTTTTCTTGTTAGGCAGAAAGTTGTGCGGCCGCCGGCAACGGCGCCGCGTCCCTGTAGTTCCGGGACCAGAATAGGGCTACGGTATCCCCTGCCTGTCGTAAGAGGCGTCTAAAAGGGGCTTCAGGGGTTGTGGGCGGCTAGAATGTGTGCTTGAACCGTCCAGCCAGGCGATCTCGGGAAGGACCGTAGTATATGTGGTCGCATATCGTCGTAAAGACTAGACGGAGCGGTGGGCACAGCCGCCCATTTCAGAGGAGCCCGATGGAGCAACGCGCTCAGAGGATTCCGGCTGCAGTCCTTCGGAGGTCCCGGTGTCCTCTTTATAGCGCCGAGGACGGCCACCGGGGTACCTTTTGAAGGTTTTCCCCTCGAAAAAAAGGCAGAAAGTTGTGGAGGAATCTCTAAAGCCAAACAAATTGCTCAAGTTCATCATCAATTGCTGCACAACTCCTCAAATATGCATACGTCCTTTAAATAAACACCGATTGATATTGCAAATTTCCAAAATATCATCAATAAGGCCTATCCATGCCATACTAATACACTCATCTCTATAACATAACAAAGCCGTAACGGATGACGTAACATAATATCAACGTTGGACGGAGGCTGTGATGCTACATCTGACGTCATTACCGTAGCATTTGTTTGATTGGTAAGAGATAAACGAGAATAAGCCCCGAGCGGTATTGGTTTCGGATTTCTCAGGGGGAACTTACATAAATGTTAACGGTCCTGTCAGCGATCCAATCGGAAAAGCTGTGATCTGGCCGTTTTTTAGATAAACACGAGGGTTGCTTTACATGGAACGGGATGTACTTGAATTGAGAGTTTTGGATTTGAAAAATGACCTACCTATTTATAGCGTGAAGTATTTCTTGCGTTTGGATGGAAGGGTGCGGTTACCGGTACACTTTTATATTAGGCGACCATCATAGTCCCCGGGAGTAGCAACGCATCTGTGATTGACTTCATAGAACCCATGTTCTGTATGAAGTTGACTACAGATGTCCATGGGCGGCAGTGACCACTTACCATCACCAGGTGGACTGAATGCTCGTTTGCTAATACAGTCAGATATAAAAAATGTAACTTGCATATATTGATACTGTTTTAAATCTTCGCGCCTAGGCCCAAAACCGTTAAAAGCTACTCAATATTCATGCCACTGATTAATCGAAGCTTGGACGTCACAGTAATTATAATTTGGACGTAATTAAAAAACTAAGGTTGATATTCATCAACGGAAATATATATACTTATTAACCCGAAAACATCGTGAGGAAACCTACACACCCGAGAGTTCTTTAAAAAAAAAAAAAAAGTTCTCGGAGGTGTGTGAAGTCCACCAATCCGCACTTGGCCAGCGCGGTGGACTATGGCCTAAAAAAAACTCTCTCATTCAGAGAGAATACCCGTGCCCAGCAGTGGGACAATAATGGGTTGTACATACATTAACAGTTCTAAATTTTAAAATATTAAATTACATTTTCTATGACATACATAATTCTACAAAAACTGTTTTTATCTTTTACACTTTTATTTTTGTAATTTGTCTGAGCGTGTTCATTTTCGAGTTATTTGAACAAAATTATAGAGAAAATAAAATTCCATTAGTAGTGTTTTACAGATGGTAGAACCAGTGTAGTTTGACCGGGGAAGTACACCGCCACACCTATTTCCAGCGTGAAGCATTTCTTGCGTTTCGATGGAAGAGTGCGGTTTCCAGCACACTTTTATATGAGGCGACCATCATAGTCCTCGGGAGTAGCAACGCATCTGTGATTGATTTGAGATAGAACCCATGTTCTATTCGATACGAAGTTGCTTACAGATAGTCATGAGCGGCAGTGATTACTTACCATCAAGTGGACTCGTTTATTATTGTTTTACCAAGTATTTTATATTTAGTTATTGTTTTTCTAATACTTATTAAACATGAACTTTAATTGTATGAAGTCTAACGTACCCGTACCTCCGTGTACGTAATATTTTCAACGTATCATAATTGTATTCTTAAGAGTGACATAGTTTAGTTACTTGTGTTATTGATTGGTCTTCAAATGCGGAAGCATGTTGTTTACGTAAACAGCGCCCTATGGACTCTTAGTCTTATCGTTACCTTTTGGAAATTGAGATAATCCCTCCGTAATCAACAGGAATATATACGCGTATTTTTTGTACAACAAAAACATTACTTAGGTATCCTCCTGATGACGCAATGGTAGATATCCAAAGAAGCCGATTTAATAATAAAAATGAAAATATACTAATTTTCTTACGGATTAAACACTACCTTTGTATAACAGCTAATAATAGTTTCCAAGAAAAACTCGAAGCACATTTACTTCACACCAAGAAATACCTGTAACAATAACAATAAAACATTATTATTGAAAGAAATAAATATTTTCTGCCAAATACCGCCAAGACTTCGTATTTCAATGAAAGAAAACGCTACTAAGTAATAAAAGCGAAAGTACAGCAATTTATATCAGGGACACTTGTATAAATGGTAAAATGGACTCTAAACGTGATAAATGCTATCACTTTTAGTTAAAAAGGCAAATAAACAGCCCTATTATAAAGGGCATTCTTTTCTTTTCTTCCAGTGACCATTGGACCTCTGTCCGTTCGTCTATATTTCATCTTTTCAATGTTTTATCACTCCACGGACGAAGGGACTCGGACAATTGGGAACATTTGGGTTGTTAAGGAAATAATATATATTAAAAGGGGTTTTCGAGATAACAGCGCGATGCATTTGAATACGGAAGTTTCGAAACTGGCGTGGATATAAATTAGTTTTTGAGAGAAAAGCTAAAAGAGTGTTTGTTCCATCAAACGTTTTACAGCTTATTAATATTTATATTTTTTTGTGAGACGATATGGTGTTCCTTAAAAACACAGTGTGCTAGGCAGAATTCGTTTAATATTAAAGTGGCCAACTAAGTAATTTGCTATAGTAGGCTTTTAATTTGATTGAAGCTATAGTATCTTCAATATTTTTTTATTTATGTTTGGTATATTACTTTATGTAAATCCTTAAAAACCGGATTTATACTAATTATCTTAATGTTTAATTTCCTTAATCTATTTCTGCCTTTTGATCACGATCAACAAAGAAAACAAAAATGCATTTATTTAAGAAAATCCTTATAAACTAGTAGTCGGGGGTTCCTGGTAAGTAGTTAGAGATACTTGTACTAAGAATGCCTCGCTCTTCCTTAGTTGGTATCTTAATTAGGATTAGACATGAGAGACATAGAGACGATCAGAATACGAAGAGTCAAATTGTAGTTGAATTTTATAAATGAAGTGTTTTTATTGTATTTCGTGAGCACTGACCATAAGTATGTTCCAAACAATATTGTATAGAAAAGCGAATTAAGTGTATGAAATTTAGATATGTATATATAATCCTAGTATATGTCAGTAAGCAATCGGTCTCAGTTTTGACGTGGACGAAAAAGTCTAGACGCATTTCAAGCATTAGTCAAAAAACTCGAGCCGGGGGCTCAATGTACCAAATTTGCTTGAGTGAGGCATTCTTTCTTTTTGACAAAGGCACATATGTTCCGGTTGGAGCTAGATGTGAAGGCTTGAAAGCTAGTGTAATTACTCCCGAAAGCATAATTTCGTCGTAGTTTTCGGGAAGTAACGAAACTTAGCGCTTTTGTGTGGAAATCATGAAACACTGTCCATGAGCCAAAACTCGGCTATTACTAAATAGAAAATGGCTGCTCTAAAAATATTTATTAAGTGACCAGAATGACACTTTTCTTGTAATATAAGATATTATTTTAATAATTTTAAGGTTTTTTTACGTTTAAAGAATAAACGGAACCCCTTTAAAATCTTTTAAATGTATTTGTAATCACTATGAAATGAAAAAAATATATATTTAGATAATTTATTGTATTCTTTAAAACACAATTACGCATTTTTTGTCAATACATATCGAAATTTTCGAGGATTGAAAATCATTTATTTATTCTGTTAACATATTTTAAAACCACTTATCATTTTATATTATGGTTAAAATTCTCATATAAGCATATTTAGCGATAATGCTAAATTTTTTTTTTCAATTAGGGAATGGTAAATGAAAGTGTGACTTTTTTAAAATGGTCTTCGCGCAGGTTTATCCGAAACATTGTAATAGTGGGAAGGTTGTCTATAAGCAGTACATTACGTTAGTTATTCAACAGGCCCAGTCGCTAGCTCGATAGTGGGTATAGACGACCCGGAATACATAACCGCTCTTAATAATAAGTAGCATCCCTAATTCTAATTTACCGGTTCCCTTTGTTTCCTTATTGCTATTAAATATTCATGTCGTGATAATAAAATGATGAGTAATTATTATATCTAGTGCCCAATGTATGTATCGTAATAATAGTAACAAGTCTTGATAAGATTTGGTGATAAAAGAAGACGAACAGCCCTTGAAGGACCTTATTTTATTTTCGAGTCTTACTTTACAAGGTTAGCAAGGCTAGAAAACATTTTTGCCTCATCATAATCATAATCATAATTCAATTTCCTAAAACATTAACTCAGTAGTATCCAATTTACGAGAGAAACTTGACAGGTGGTAGAACCAGTGTATTTCGGGGAAGTACCACCGCCACAACTATTTCTAGCGTGAAGCATTTCTTACGTTTCGATGGAAGAGTGTGGTTGCCGGTACCTTTATATTAGGCGACCATCTTAGTCCTCGAGAGTAGCAACGCATCTGGGAGGCAGTGACAACTTACCATCAGGTGGACTGCTTTCTCGTTTGCTACTTCAATCAGAAAAAAAGAAAAAACAACATTTTTATAACATAAAATCTGTATGCAACTTCATAGAGAACATGAGTTCCACCAGAAGTCATCATAAATTCATTGCTACTCCCGATGATTAAGATTATCGCATCAAATGAAAGCGAACCGGCAGCCACATCCTTCCACACACTCATTAAAAATTCACACTAAAAATAGGTATGAAAAAGTTTTTGTCCCATTATTACAATATATTTGTTTATTCGGAAATACGTTAATAAATAATATAGTTCAATATAACTACAACAGGAAAATTAGTCTGCCAATGGATTAACATCGTTAAAACGGTTTAAAAATGCGCTTACAAGCAAATAAAACTAAAATGGTTCTTAATTAATGGTTAAATACATCTGAAACGACTGCCTACTAAATGTGCACTCGTACGATTTAAACTACCTACATTAAATATCCGCTATTTATTCTAAATCAAAGTACTTATTAAATGTAATCATCAGATGAATGCACGATGGCGCAGGATACTAGAAGAGCAATGAGCGTATAAAGAGGTTTACATTAATACGAACACATATTAAGTAGACGCTTTACGCATTTTATAGCAATGTCGCTTCGTTTTAGGCTTTACATGGAAGCATAACTAAATTTATTTATATCGGTGGTGATAAATGTTCAGGTGTACAGACAGAGTTTTTGAATTAAAAATTAGATACTTATTGAGGATAGAATGAGATGAGTCCAATAACTTTGTGACCGATTACAGGTACTCGTTTTTAACACTTTTTGAATGCATATATAAATTGAATTGAATTGCATTATTTATTTTAAAAAATAATCAAAAGCTTATCTTTTGAATCTATTTTTAAACCGTTTAAAGATTGATACTTTTAGGCGATGTAGAAATCGCAAATTTCGTAGTACTAGTCACACGTCACATCGGTCGAAATCCGACCAGTTTAGTTTTTTAATTTAAATTAAAAAACTAAACTTCATATTGTCCAAAGTAGCACCAATATTTCACTAATTTAAATAAATTGTAATAATTTTGAAGTCATTTTGAATGCACCCGTTAAATATAAAAACAGGTTTAATAAGCTAAACCGCATTAAAAAGCAATAGCGGTATTTTGACAAAGACACTGAAATTTCTGACGTTTTGTTTTCGTAGTATATATTGAATGATCTATTTCGTTTATTATTTATGTGTTTGTGACAAATGCACGGTAGTGTGTGTAATGTGTTGTAGTTGATTTTATGTATGTTATAAGCATTATTTGAAAAAAATATTAACATTCTGCACTCCTTCTCTACGTCCACTTTAACCGTGCAAAGTCTCATAGTAATCCGTCCGCGGCATATTACTTAAAAATGCTTCACACGTTTTTCCTTCACGTATTAATCATACCTACAAGGATTTTTTTCAATCTATTTAAATTACTTTTAACAATAAACTCTCTTCCGCGTAAAGTATTTATGTGTAGGTACATACAGCCAGTGCATAGGACTAGCTCAATTAAAATTATGAACACTTAATAACATTGCTTCTGCCGTCTGCACATAAATTGGGTAAGAGCATTTAACATGTACACTCATTTAACATTCATTAAAAAGAAAAATCAAGCCCCACTTGCCTATGCTTTATGCAAATCTATTTCCCGGCTGTTTAGGTTTTGGAGTGAGATTGCAATATGAAGTATTAGTAATTATCTTTTTTTAATGGTACTGAAGCTAATGAGTATGGGGTACTGAAATTAATGAGTATGAAGTTCGTAAATGGTGTTAAAATGTTTCTAAAGTATATAATTACCGTAAATTAAGATCCACATAATCATTTTGAAGTACCAGTCTGTCTAAGCATCTGATACAGTAGATATGCGACTTCATTGAAAATAAAATATTTTTTTCTTCAAATAATTATCTTCAAGTAATTTATGAAAAATATTTTATAAGTTTGTAACACTATATAACCTTGTTATAAGCCTAATTATTGTCCTATATCCTATGTCATAATTATTGTCCTATGTGTGATTGGATGCTTTGTATGAAATAAACTATACTCTAGGGCGTGAATTAATTCCTTGTGCTGAATAGAATATAAATTTATGAAATTTAATCTTTATTTATTATTTACTTTAAACAGGTTATTTATTTAAAGGTAATTAATCTAAGATCTATCTAATTTACTTTAGAATTTCTATTCTTAAAAATATTTATATAACAGACTACTGAGGAATATTCGTAATTTTTAAAATGCGGATAAATTCCAAATACTCTCTCTTCTTTCAACGTTTTCAAACATTAGGTTACCTTTACTTTCTACACTAACGATAATATTACAAAATGTTGAAATTATAAATAGATTTAGAGGCGATTGAGGTGTATTTTTAATCACATACAATGACATTAAAATATCCAAAGAATATACCTGTGCCCAGCAGTAGGACAATAATGGGTTGACGATAATGATAATGAAAATAGTAGAATTTGTTTTTTACCTTTTTCAGCTAATATTTTAAGTCCATCTGCTTTTTTGTTTTGACTTTTTTAATAACGTCAGCCTTGCATATTCCTGCAGTTTTCTATGCGATAAACGATGAATGCTCTGTCGAACACATTGTTCAGGTTATATTGTCAATGTCGAGAGGCAGCCGTATGAGAAACCGGGGCGAACGACAGCCTTTGTTTACAATGCTATATGATTAGGTCATATGAGTAGCTGCTCTTTTAGATACGTTTATTTCAGATCTCGTTGAATTGTTCTCGTTCATTCAAATCGTATTTTTTTCATAGTCTGTATCCGTCTGAAATTGTATATTTCCTCATTGGGATATACTTTTTGTTTTAACCGATTGAAGTAGCAAGCTAACATGCAGTCCACCTGATGGATAGTGGTCACTGCCGCCCATATTGAACAGGAGTTATACTCCTATATGGAAATTAAGAAGAAGTCAATTACAGAAGCGTTGCTACTCCCGAGGACAAAGATGGTCGCATTATGTAAAGGTAACTGGCAACCACACCCTTCCACCGAAATGTAAAACTGCTTCACGCTAGAAATAACTGTGGCGGTAGGTGACCACACATACCGCCGTCCTTCCCGGGGTCGCCTCACCGAAAGGTTCGAGCTCCCACTATAGCCGCCCGCAACCCCGGAAGCCCTTTTAGTTACCTCTTACGACAGGCAGGGTATGCCGTAGCCCTATTCTGATCTCGAAACTACAAGGACGACGGGAATAACCTAGGAAGATATATTTTTCAACTTTTGTAGGATAAATTATAAAAAAGTCTAGACATTTACCTATCGAAGCATTCAATTCTTGCAGCGATTGTGTCCGTAGTCTCGAGCGACAAACGATGAAAGGACGCGCCGGACACAATTCACTGAGTAGACGAGGTAACCGGATGAAAAGGAATTGCTTAAGAAATAACGTTAGTAAGGGTTTTTGATTTATTTTAACTACTTTTAGATATATTTAACCTGACATGATTTTAAAACCACGTAAGGTTATATACCTAAGATCGATAAGTAAAATTACGTTACTTTTTCTTAAGATATCAAGATGAGAAGAATATATTCGATTAGGAAACTGAAAATAATTACGTTTGGGTTCAAAAAGAATACATTTTATATCTTAATTAATTGCATAAATGATAAAAATCGTAAGCTTGTATGTTCCTTTTTCACGCAAAAACTATCTGACTCGGATTTAGCTGAAATTGGGCACACGTATAATTTATGACCTAGATTTTTTTTTCTAATTGAAGCAAATATGTAAATAAGCGTGCAGTCCATCTGATGATGAATATATAAATCTTTTTAAAACGACATTAAAACAACTCAACTCTGATTTTGAGAACAAAAATTTATCTTTTGTAGGATCGAATATAGCAAAGTCTAGGCATTTACCTGGCGAAGCATTCAATCCTTGAAGCGATTGTGTCCGCTGCCTCGTGCGATAAACGATGACAGGACACCGGACACTATTTATGTATGTCATTGAGCGGAGCGGAGGTAACCGGCCAGAAAAGCAGGGAAATGAACTCAACATTTTATATTATAAATGCGACACTTTTTTTAACATGTATGTGTGTGTGTTATGATTATACACAAAAACTACTTGTCGAATTTCACTGATATTGGGCACACAGATAGTTTATGTCCTGACTGGTAAAACTCATGGAAGCGAACGAACCTGCGAGAATAAACTAACACGAATTAAATAGAATTATCAAAATCGTTCCTAACCAAAAACGATATAAAACTACTAAACTCCGATTCTCCGAACAAAATCTATCCTTTGTAGGATCGCATATAGCAAAGGCTAGGCATTTACCTGGCGAAGCATTCAATCCTTGTAGCGATTGTGTCCGCTGCCTCGTGCGATAAACGATGAAAGGGCGCCGGACACTATTCATGTATGTCATTGAGCGGAGCGGAGGTAACCGGCCAGAAAAGCAGGGAAATGAACTCAACATTTTATATTTTCCATACATCATCTAAAGTGTTGCGGAATGCGTGCTTGGAATTTTAATTTCGTTGCAAATGATTGTTTTTAAGCTATATAACCAGTACCATGGTTTCATGTGTCCCCATGGCAATAACGGAGTCTTGTCCATTTCACGATGCAATTATATCTCAGCACGAGTAATTTAAATACTTAATTGTATATTTTATTTATTTTTATGTTTAGTTTTAAGTTTATCTAGTATCACATACATCGTTAATAAATATAATCTCTTTCTTTATTTATTTAATTCTTACAATTTTAACCGAATGCATCAGAAGGAGAGTAACGGTTTTTAAGTGTGTGTGTAAGTATGTATGTTTGTATCTTAATATTATAAATGCGAAACTCTTTTAACACATATATGTATGTTACGCTTATACACAAAAACTAATCGTCGAATTGCGCTGAAATTGGCACACACATAGTTTACGCCCTGACTGGTAAAACTGATCGAAGCGAACGAAGCTTCGGGAAAAAATCTAGCAGGAATTAAATAGAATTATCAAAATCTTTTCTAATCAAAAACGATATAATACTAAACTGCGATTCTCCGAACAAAATCTATATTTGTAGGATCGAATATAGCAAAGGCTAGGCATTTACCTGGCGAAGCATTCAATCCTTGTAGCGATTGTGTCCGCTGCCTCGTGCGATAAACGATGAAAGGGCGCCGGACACTATTCATGTATGTCATTGAGCGGAGCGGAGGTAACCGGCCAGAAAAGCAGGGAAATGAACTCTACATTTTATATTTTCCATACATCATCTAAAGTGTTAAGGAATGCGTGCTTGGAATTTCAATTTCGTTGTAAGGGATTATTTGTAAGCTATTTTTAAACGAATGCGTCAGAAGGAGAGTAACGGTTTTCAAGTGTGTGTAAATATGTTTGTTTGTATCTTAATATTATAATTGGGACACACTTTTAACATATATGTGTGTTACGCTTATCCAAAAAAAGTAATCGTCGAATTTCGCTGAAATCGGGGACACACATAGTTGACGCCCTGACTGATAAAACTGATCGAAGCGAACGAAGCTTCGGAAAAAAATATAGCACGAATTAAATAGAATTTTCAAAATATTTTCTAATGAAAAACGATATAAAACTACTAAACTCCGATTCTCCGAACAAAATATATCCTTTGTAGGATCGAATATAGCAAAGGCTAGGCATTTACCTGGCGAAGCATTCAATCCTTGTAGCGATTGTGTCCGCTGCCTCGTGCGATAAACGATGAAAGGGCGCCGGACACTATTCATGTATGTCATTGAGCGGAGCGGAGGTAACCGGCCAGAAAAGCAGGGAAATGAACTCAACATTTTATATTTTCTATACATCATTTAAAGTGTTGCGGAATGCGTGCTTGGAATTTTAATTTCGATGCAAAGGACTATATTTGTAATCTATTTTTACCTTACTGTATCAGAAGGAAGGCAATGCTTTTCGAGCTTATCTATAAATTTGTAGGTTACTTATGTAGGTACTATATGTGTATGTTACTACATACACAAGTATGTATGTCATTTTCTTTGCTGGGCAAACAGACCACATTTCTTAGTGGATGGTGACATATAACATATAATTTAAATATTGACACAGTTCTGAGTAACATAAGTTATTTAAATATAGCGCCTGCTATTAGAGACAAAGAGGGGGGGGGGCATATTTTTAAGGATCTTTCCAAAAATACATGTTTTATAATACTTTTATATTACAATGAAGTGAAACTGGAGATAATATAAATAAATATAAATATAAATAATCATCGTTTTAAGTAAATTTTTTTGGACTGAAATTAAAGAAAAGTTACGTATTACATAAATAAACTTATCAAATATCAACGATGAAAAGTAAAACTTTTATTTTTATCTGATTGAAGTAGCAAACGAGCATGCAGTCCACCTGATGATAAGTGGTCACTGTCGCTCATGGACATCTGTAAGCAACTTCATACAGAACATGGGTTCTATCTGAAGTCAATCACAGATGCGTTGCTACTCCCGAGGACTGCGATGGTCGCCTCCTGTGAAAGTGTACCGGCAACCACACCCTTCTATCGAAACGCAAGAAATGCTTCACGCTTGAAATAGGTGTTGCGGTGGTAATTCCCCGGTCGAACTACACTGGTTCGTCGTACTACCTTGAAATAATAATCTAGTAAAATATAAAACAGACTTTTTAACTTCATTATACATAATAATATAGCATATTTTTACCTATATTTATGTCAACTTGTCTTCTATACAAACATGTATTTCATATGCCATTTAAAAGCATTATGTGTATTTTCGGCTAATTTCATTTTTGTTAACGGTTGTATTAAAAAGCAGAGTTTCTTTTAATATGAGAGAAACGAAGTTCATATTGCGAGGATTCAAAGAGAGATCAAAACATCTGTGTTTTATTATTACCTACTTATACCCTTTATACCTAGTTTTCACGTTGAATTAACTTTATCTTTCACCAAAACTGCCATAAAAACTGTTTTCAGCCGTTGTACCGTAATCCTTTATGCATATTTTATGTTAATTAAGGCCTACAAACCTATTTACGTAGATCAGGCCTAGTGTTACTTGATAAGTACCTTTCATAGATCCCTGGTGATAACAGAAATGATTTTGAGCAAACAATATTTATTTTAGTTTAACTCTTATATATTTTTTGTAACAAAGAGAGTCTTGTATGGTTTTTTTTTTAATTATAGGAATGCTAATGTTGCAAGCATTAAATTTATTATAAACCTAAATAATCTAACATATATGGTATTATATGTGTAGGTGTATTTGTTTTTTTTCAAACATTTAAAAATATTAATTTATAAGTTACTTTTAACAAATCTTTATATAAATTAAATAGTTATTTATTGGTATTCTAATAATTGTTAAAAATATAATTACTAAAAGGAACATAGGTACTTTAAATTATGTATTTTCCTTAACCTATTTTTAGTTTGTACAAAAATATTAGACAGTTTAATAAATTTTCTCGAATCCTTTGAATGCAGTCCCGCTTTCCCCTATAATTCCCATCATTAAGGCAAAAGAGAAAACGGTTCTTCGTTGTGAAACTGGAAAGCTCGAAAGAAATGACAGTTAATGAATTCTTAATTATCCCTTAATAGCGATGCACCTATTTCAAACAAAAACGCTTAGGTAGGAATGTATAACACGATTAAATATAATAAAAATGACATAGCTAAGTATTGTAAAAAAACAGTTTATTTTCTTTTTCGCTCTTACATCTTTACTTGAATAATAAATTAATGTCACTACCTGATCGCTAATTGCGTAAGTTTTGCTAGAAATTGGGTAACTAGTTATAATATTTATACTGTTTTGTTTTTTCTCTGGGCGTATACTACACGTCACATCACAATCACGGGACTACGATTTGATATGTTAGGAGTACTCAAATCATTTAGACTACACGGTTTGTATATTTTAGGTTGCGATTTTTCATTATGACGAGACATGCAAAAATAAAACCAAAATTCTTATAATCCTACCTATTCACTTGTGAACAATGGAGAACTCAAGCCTGTATAACCTCTCACAGGATGATTACGTTGTAGCAACGTTGACATAAAACCTAGCAAACTTTCACGTCACTCTCTCATCAACCCATTATTGGCCCACTGCTGGGCACGGGTCTTCTCTCAGAATGAGAGAGTTTAGGCTATAGTCTAACGCTCTGGCAAAGTGCGAATTGGTGGAGTTCATACACCTTCGAGAACTTTTTGTCACCTCACTCGCCGGCCATTAATGCTACACACTACATTGTTAATATAGAAAAAATACACAAGGATTTCACAAGGTGGTAAAACAATGGTTCGACCGGCAGGTACCACCGCCACACTTATTTCTAGCGTGAAGCATTTCTTGCGTTTCGATGGAAGGGTGTGGTTATAGGCGGGAGTCAAAGAGCTCGCACTTGTAGGGGCCTCGTGCAACAACATAACTAAATTTACAAAAATATATCGATTTTTATAAATTAGAGAAGTACCTATATTTTTTTATTTAAGACTTTTTTATACTTAACTTTATTCAAGTATTTACATAGCGGTAAATGAAATAATGTTAGTTAACTAATTTACTAACTTAAAACAGGTAATTAAACAGGTAAATTTAATTATGTAGTAGGTATTTGAAACTGAATACCGTTCCTGAAAACATTTGAAGATCGGTTTTTAATCGCATAGGACTCTTGTATAACTTATATACTTTAGCGATTGTATACTTTAGCGATTTTTGTCAAATTCAAATTCAAATATTTTATTTTGCAAGAACATGGGTTCATGAAATGATGTTGCTATATATTATATAAAGGTAGTTGCTCCAAGTTCCGCCTGTCAAGGCATGCAAAATTTCAAATTATAATCATTTTAGGCGGAAACTATGTTAAACATGACAAATACCTTAACCAAACAACCATCACTACTACTTTTCTATCACTTACTTTTCACGAAGGATTAAGAGCCTCGCAAAGACTTTCACGAAGGACAAAGGACTGCCGCCCGCAGCCTAGCAATAGGTAAGGCCAACGCTGGCTGTGGTTACCATCTTAGTTCTCGGGAGTCGCAACGCTGTGATTGACTTCGTAGAACCCATGATCTATATGAATTACATATAGATGTCCATGGGCGGTAGTGACCTCTTACCATCAGGTGAACTGCTCGTTTGGTACTTCAATCAAATAAAAAACGAAATGTGGAGAGTAGGTATTATAATTCCTGTGCATTTTAGTACCGACAGCGATATTTCCAGCCCATCGATATGCTAATACCGGTACGTAACGTAACACGATATTCGTTCTCGCGACGAGCAATTTGCAAGCGAAATGCCGGGAAATATGATCTTCTATAGTAGATACAACCGCACTTATAGCAGAAGTAATAGCTTATCTTTAGTAATGTGTAATTTAAATTGAGCAAGTAGCACAACACAAATTGTGTAGAAGAAACCGCTGAAGGCAAGCACATATGATTGTGTACCTTTTTCTATTTACTACCTATTTTTAATTTATCTTGATTTTTATATACGCCTATGTTCATTTGTTGTGTCCTTGTTTATAAGACATGAAGATATTATTTTCAAGGTAAGATTGGTATGACCGGGAAAATACCACGTATCTTGCTAGCGTTGAGTTTTTGCGGGTCAGTAGAAGAGTGTGGTAGGCAGCTCAGTTTCATATAATTTTAGTCCTCGAGAAAGCATCGCCGTTCATCGCATGTTTCAAGTTCTTTACAAATATCTATAAGCTGCAATGACCATTTACCATATGATGGACATACTCGTTTATTTTTGTCTTATAATTTATTTATAACCACATCTTAGCTATTTTTAACCGACTTCAAAAAGAAGAAGGTTCTCAATTCGGCCGGTATCTCTTTTTTTATGTATGTGCAAGGATTACTCCGCCGTTAGTGGACCGATTTTAATTATTCTTTTTTTATTGTGTAGAGACGAGCTGCGGATTGGTCCCACTTAAATATGGTTAGTCCATCTATGGGTTCTGGAGAAAATGAGGAGAATTCCTTAACCCAAAGGAGTAATTGAGTTGTGTGTGATATTTGGTGTAGGTTCGAATGAAATTTCAGAGCCAGTTCATCATTGACTATTTAAGGGTCTGATAATGTGGCTCGGAGACAAAATATTAAACCCCTTAACCGATGGGAATAATTGACTTTTGTTTGAAGATATTTGGTGTAGGTTCTAAAGAAATTGCAAAGCCAGTTCATCATTGACTGTTTAAGGGTCTGATAATGTAGCTCGGAGACAAAACGTGTAACTCCTCAACGTATAGGAATAATTAACTCGTGTTCCAAGATATTTGGTGTAGGTTCTATTGAAATTGCAAAGCCAGTTCATCATTGACTATTTAAGGGTCTGATAATGTGTCTTGGAGACAAAATATGTAACTCCTCAACCGATGGGAATAATAGACTCGTGTTTGAAGATATTTGGTGTAGTTTCTAATGAAATTGCAAAGCCAGTTCATCACTGACTATTTAAGGGTCGGATAATGTGGCTCGGAGACAAAATATGTAACTCCTCAACGTATAGGAATAATTGACTCGTGTTCCAAGATATTTGGTGTAGGTTCTAATGAAATTGCAAAGCCAGTTCATCATTGACTATTTAAGGGTCTGATAATGTGGCTCGGAGACAAAACGTGTAACTCCTCAACCAATAGGAATATTTGAGTTGTGTTTGAAGATATTTGGTGTAGGTTCCAATGAAATTGCAAAGCCAGTTCATCTTTGACTATTTGAGGGTCTGATAATGTGTCTCAGTGACAAAATATGTAACTCGTTAACCGATGTCCTGTGCCCTCTGAATCCAACGGTTTCCTGCTGTCTTCTTCAAGCCATCGGTCCACCTGATAAGGGGGCGACCTGTACTCCTTTTGCCTAAACGTGGTCGCCACTCGAGGACCTTTCTTCCGTAGGTACTAATGAAATTGAATTACTTACTTATTAGCTATCATCAGAGAAACATACGTACATATAAAAATGGAAAAAAAAAACTTTTTATAAAAAGTTAACCGACTTCACCTGTCAGCCTTTTTATATAGGATGGGTTAGGTTAGGTTGGAACTTAAAAGAAAACACAAAACTAAACGAGCAGGGCGCGGTAGCGCTCTGCGAGCGGGTGCGCTCAGTTATTATGAATTATAAAAATATTGTAAGTTATGGCTTAGGCTATGCACCATGTTAACTCATTGATATTATTGCGATACTAGTAAAAGTAAGTTTATCGTCACTAAAAAGGGTAAAAAAAAATTTTTAAACAATAAATACAACCGATTTATTTTTTACTTTTTTGTTGCATGGAAGTCGTTTGAATTTTTTGGTAAAAAAAATTTCATATCACAACTCTACAACTGTAATAAAGTAATACTTGTATTACGAACGTGATACGTATATGTTCGTACGTGTATTTCAATACGCAATGCTGGTGATGTCAGAGCAGGCTTAGACTGAATAAGCTACCTACTTACAAAACTGTAGTAGGTCAACATGCAAGCACCGGCATAATTTAATACATACAATGTTTTGTAACATACGTAGCTAGGCTGTATTTAGAAGTGAAATGTTTTATGTTTATTTGGAATAAATATATGCTTGCTACTCTGCTATTTACTCGTGTGTCACAAAGGCGATTACACAAACACCCAGACCCAGGACAAGAATCTGAACTCATCATTCAGATACCTGTCTGGTTGGTAATTATGCCCTTTTTTTGTTCTCGAGGGGGAACCTTCAAAAGGTTCCACCCGTTGCCGTGGGAGCGACGCAGGGTTATGTGGGATTTTTAAAGTACTGAAACCCCCCCGGTGGCCGTCCTCAGCTCTACAAAGAGGACTTCGGAATTTTCAAAGGAACGCAACTGGAGTTCACTGAACGCGTTGCTCCATCGGGCTTCTCCCAGGTGAGCGGCTGGGCCCACTACTCCGTCTGGTCTTAACGACGGTGTGCAACCACACATACCGCCGTCCTTACCGAGACGCCTGACCGAACGGTTCGAGCACGACCTCCCACTCTAGCTGCCTGCGGAAGCTCCTTTCTGTCGCTTCTTACTACAAGCAGAGGGTACCGTAGTCCTAGTCTGATCTGTCTGGGTTTTAGTGCGGTAAAAATCCCACATAACCCTGCGTCGCTCCCACGGCGTCGGGTACCTTTTGAAGGTTTCCCCCTCGAGAACAAAAAAAAAAGTCTGATTCCGGAACTACAGAGACGATCCGTGCCCGCCTTACGACTCACAGTACAGAACTGTGTCAGTGTCTTTTAATACAATTACTGCTTTAAACTTTTCTGTTGTTTAATATACCCGTAGTTTAATATTCTATATACAAGTCGGTATTCTATCTAACATTAGGTCGGTAAATTCTTCGTACACTCTCAAGAAATGTGTCTAGGGTTGAAAATTATGGATAGAAACTGGAGCGTACAAGACATTACATGTCATGTAAAATATAGGCATAAATTCAGAAATACGACACGTTAGACGCGCAGTTGGTGTCACATAGTACCACTATTTCATTTTACGCCTTTAGTACTCCGATACAATGAATATGAAATAGACATAGAATACCATTACACTACGTAATCATATATCTTTTTATAGATATTACAACCCAAAATAGGTACTAACCTAACCATGCAAATAATAAATATGAAAGTTTAAATTGTCTGTACATCGTTAATGTTTATGAAAATAGTTTTGAGGACTAAGAATAAATAAAACTAAAAATATCTGTGATTTAGAACGTTGTCCGTCTGTTTAAAATAGCATCAAATTAATACTGCTTATTTAAAGAATTCATAATATCTTTGCCCTCCGTATCTTATTTTACCATTTAGTTTGTGTTGAATTAAAGTCCGCTGTACTTTATTAAAAGTTATTACAGTTTAAAGTTGTGATTTTAAAACGCGGGCGATACCACGAGGCAAATCTAGTAAATAATAAAGTAGTAGAAAGAACTTTGCTATCTTTTCATCGGGCATTTTTCTCTTTAATTTATAACAGCAACAAAGTTTGAATAAGTTATTACTACCGGTACCGACTTTTAACTGCAGCTGTTTTACTGAAGATCTTAGAGGAAAAAACTGTGTAGTTTAGCTGTAGCATACGTGTCGAATAAAGGAATATAAACCCACTGCGCCCTTACAAAAACAGCACAAGCGTGGCGTTCATGCCGCGGGTCGAGTAGTAAATCATTTTAATAATTGATCCGGGCTGAAATATTCATGAAGTTCCACTGAAGGTGTTCCGAGAAAAATGGGTGAAAAATGGGTAAAAATGGGTGCCGGCCTCTTTGAATATTGCCCGTGCCTGACCGGATCGTCTTTAATGTATCTTTACTAACAACCTTTTTGCGAGTATGAAATATTTGCCCTTAGTGCCTTGTGTGCAAATGACGTGAAATATTATCTTCGGAGAACATCATAAAATGTTAGGCGCGAATAATTTAACAACCATTCCTAGGACATCTAGTTTATTTCTTTTTTGTTTGGAATATATCTCTTAATATTATTTTTGTATACCGCCTTCGTTGTATTTCGGATTGCCTAAAGGTTGGCTGGCAGAGAATGCTTATAGCATTAAGTCCATTTGTACAATATTTATAAGGTACATAAAGATTAAATAAATAAATATATTCAACAATATAATATTAAATGGCTGCCAGAAGAACATAAACGATGTATATATTTTTTCAGCTAACGTGTGTTATTTTTGATGTGTGGGTGCCGTCGTCCATCTGTAATTAACCGCAGATAGTATTTTAATCATATTTAAGGACTGGCACAGTTATATTGTTATTTGTTGTGACTAAATTCAAACCATATAAGAGTTTCTCCCACACCTTAACCTTGAAAGCAGAACATTATTATTATTACAGCGGAAATAAGTATTACTAGTAGTAACTCCGAAACACACTTATGGTGCAAAGGTTTTGAATTAATCTCAATTTAATTTATTCTAACTTCATGTAACCAGATTAGTTTAAGTTGCGATATAAATCCAACAATAACTTTATGTACACACTTTACATTATCCATTCATATATGTAGACAGTCAATATTCAGAATTTCGTAACTTCCACAAGGCGACGGATACGGATAACGTCACAGTTTGCAGTCTCCGAGGAAATTTGGAAGGAAATGCATTTGATAGGAAAGGAAACGTGTCGTGGAATAAAATACCGAAGTGTCACAACGTCGAGATGCACTTAAGAGCCACTAGCGCTGCGACACCTCTTATAGCCACGTATAATGCGTATGAAGTGATATTACAAGTATTAGACGTCTGAGTATCGACTACAATTAGTTATAATACATGTCGCGGAGAAAATAGGAAGGTTTTTTGTTTTGTTTTTTCTATCAAATCACGTTAAAGAGGTATACAAGTCGGATAGACTGCAATTACATAATTATAAAAAACATTTTTGCGTTATAATTACATAGTATAAAGCGAAGTCGCTTCTCATTTTGAGATAAACGTTCACATACAGACAGACAGCTTTCAGTTTTTTTTATAATAACAGAATATCGATATTAACGATTTCTACAAGTGTGTGTTGCTGCCTGAATGTTTATTTTACCACCGTTTCTGCGCAAACGGGAAATAATTCAAAAGAATGAAAGTGACATGAATGGTTAATTTACAATTTGAATAACAATGGTCGGTAAATTTAGAGGGAAGAGAATCGAGATCTCTTGGAATTGAATTGATATTGGTCTTGAAATGGATTTTGTTATTGTTATAGAGATGCCTTTATACAACTCAATGGTTATTTTTCATGATACATCAACGTGTTACGCGTAATGTAGGAAAATAGTGGGAATGTCTATAAATAACTTTTTACTCCGAATTTATTTTAATTCTTAACGGGTACTTTTTGCCGATATTTCGACACAGTTGCATGGGTCGTGGTCACGGTAAAACAAGTTTCGTAAGTGAGTGTTAAGTATTAAATGTATCTATTCTATGTATATGACGACTCGCGTGGTGCAGCAGTTACCATACCGGTCTGACGCGCAATGGGTCCCGGGTTCGATTCCCGGCCAAACAAGTATCTGAATGATGAGTTTAGATTCCTGTTCTGGGTCTGGGTGTTTGTCTATTCGTCTCGTGTGTGTCCATGGTACCCATGACACAGGAGAAAATCCTACTGTGGGGCTATGAGTGTAGAAAGCGTGTGTGTGTAATGATATGTGATTCCGCGAAAATATTAGTCTAAAATCATATACTTAGAAACAAATTTAGAAACAAGCGCTTACTTTGTTGTACACACTCTCAATATTAGTGATTTAGTAAATTACAAGCTGATGTGTTAAAATTATTCCATTGTAAAGTTCTATATTTACGTAGGCATAACGTTTTCACCCATCTCATATATTAGTGGATAGTTAATAACTTAATTTGACTAGATCAGAGATGCATTTTGGCAGCGGACAGAATTTAATATCAGATAGACATACAATAAAATGAATATGATGTATGGAACATAAAATAAAAATGAAAGTACCACGTATTTTAACATCGCTTATAGGTTACCTACTTCCTAAAACTATTTACTAAGATAGAATAGAAATTTGTATATTCTTTAGAATTTTAGAGCATTTATTTAAAATGGCATAAAACCAAAACATTTTTTTTATTTAAGAATTGAGAATATATTTATAGTCAATATTTTGAGGCAAAAAGTTAGTTGGTACAGTAATAAGTTATTATAATTAAAGTTGTTACATTTTTAAGAGAAAATAAAGGGCACAATTAGTTTAAAATAAATGAGGCTTATTTAATTTATACTTCTCTTTATAATGATAATGCCATCATGTATTAAGTTTGCCCTATTGTAACTTTTATAAAGGTGCAATAAATATGTAAATAAATATAACGAAAAGTATTTTATCCCGTATACTTTGTTTATTATCGGATTTTTAAACTATAAGAAACACAGATTATATATAAAATAAGATTTGGAATATAGAACAAAACCAGGACGCAAGACTCGTATTTTCAAAATTTGACGTAATATTTACTTATTTTCCATTCTGTTTCCATTACAATATGAATGACGTGAGTAAATACGGTGTAAGGGGCAGGTGTCACCGAAATACATGTTTTGTTTGTACAGTTAATGGCAGTCTTGGAAGGAAATGAGCGAACGATCCGAATACTGAGCCCCGTTTACACGCGCATTTGACTTGAAACTTGATAAAAAATACTGACGAATTAAGAACCTCCTCCTTTTTGGAAGTCGGTTAAAAAGGACAGTTTCTTTAAAAAATATCAACAAAGATATACGGTGTTAGGAAAAAATAAATAATAATATATATCTTATACATCTGTTTTACCTAGATGTATAAAATATTTATAAAAAAAAAATACAAAAAATTACCTCAAAGGTATTGGTTATGTCAAAGAACAGCTTTTAAAAACTTTAGGCATGACTATTTACAACTTGATAAAGGTCTACGATTGTAAAATGAGATTTAAGATCGTATCTAATTTTATTCATAGAAGACGATCTTTTTATTTAATACAAAAATTCGGTAATTGCGCTTGAAGTAAATAGCTAACGAAATAGCTAGTCCATTTCGTTATCTCTCTTCAAAATAGCAAAAAACTAATTCATAAACCTACATTAATCTCAAGTTTCGGTGCTTAGTTCTCCAAACTTTCTTACCGTATAATATTAATTGCCAGCACTTGCTACACAGATTCTACTCAACTTGAAGATACAAATGGGGCTCAAGTGCCACGATAGATCGAGCGGTTTCGTTGACAAAGTTTACGCTTCGCCTTATCTATACTTCGGTGGTAGATGGATGGCCAAACGTAACGCTTCGTGAAGTTTCTATAACAGAAACTATAGAAGGTACATGTTGGTAATAACGTCAGCGACTAAATAATATTTATGGTATATAAAATGCCATATTCGTGTCCGTGATTTCAAAACGGTTCAAATTACATGCTTATTTACATCTGGATATTGAATCTGTAAGACCTATTATTATCTCATTTGTGTTTATTGGTAACTCCATAAGGACCCATTTCAGAACTTGGTATTGACGATGTTTTTCTTTGCTGTTAAGGCAATTGACGCTGACTAATTTCTTAGCCGCATGTGCTCGTAACTTCGTAAACTTAACTTCCTGAAATTGTGTCCCTAGGTTACCATTATGCAATGCTTTTTTCGTAAGATTGGACAAGCTATCAAGCATACAATCCACTTAATGGCAAGTGGTTATTGCCGCAGATGGATTGGCAAGTAACTTCATACAGAACAAGAGAATTATCTAAAGTCAATCACAGATACGTGAGCAACGTATCTGTGATTGACTCCCAAGGACAAAGATGATTGTGCGTTTTAAAAGTGCGGCGGCAACTTCACCCTTCTTCCATAACTTTTTAATCTAGATCATAAACTATCTGTGTATCAAACTTCATCATTCGACCAGAAGTTTTTATGTGAAAGAGTCACTACTATTACACATGCATTTTCACAAACTGTCGCATTTATAAATCTCGTATTACACTTATAGGTCGCGTATCGCTACGACATTTCACCAATGACATTACATATACGATTTACACATATTGTATAGTTTGTAGTGTTTGGTGTGTCATCGCTAATGGAAGAAAGGGCACCGTCACAGCGACCTAATTTGGTTTTTGATGACTATGTACGCTAACAACTAGATTGACGATCATTAATATTGTTAATATCGAGCCTATTTCGTGTTGGCTATAATTTGTTTGAATTAGTCTACATTACAGCAATTTGGATCATTATTTCCATCAAATAGTCGATATTTTGTACTGATTTGAAAGATAATTAAATATCGATTATGTCATTATTATTTACAATTTAAACGATGGAGTATAATACAGTTTATATGTGATTTAATTAGTATATAAATATAATTTATATGATTTCTGTACTATCTTATCGATCGTTATTTTATTTGATTTTAATTTAATATGTTCTTAATATATACAGTCCAATCAACTTTTATCTATAAGTTTCTAGACTGTAAAAATGCAATCTTATAATATTGATGTAGAAAACAAGTATGCCGTCCATCTATTATTATCATTAGCTCTTTTCTATCCTACAGCAGGATACTATAAAATCTTATCATACTAGTTGGTCAGGTTAAATTATTATATTATTTCATCTTATCCAGGCAAATGTGGTTTTATATATTTGACACTAGCTTTCCTAAATTAATTGCTATTAAATCCTAAGAAAATAATTTCATAATTTGCTTTACTCATAATATAAATTCATCAATTAGGTTTTATGTAACATGAATTTACATCCTATCATCCAATGTCCCACGTAGTTTCATATATGTACGTAAATTTCTAAATTCACACTACTAATAGATCACTTATTTTGTTTCCTTATAGTTTTTGACCTACAGTTACAAATGAAGCGCGTTTGGACAAACGCCTAACTGCCGTCGTTTCGAATACGTTTGTGTACGAAAAGTGATCATTTCAACAAATCGTCTACAATTTGCTTTGGCAAATTGCTTCACACGGCTCCTAAAGGGAGACTCACTAATCCGTATCGCATGGACAGGCCGACCGTTCGCACTTTATAGCAAAAGGGATTCGTCTCACTATACTGGATATTCTGAAATGCTAAAGTGCCTACAGAAGTTCAATTAAAATAATACTCTTGTTCCAAAGTTCATCTATATGATATAATTTTATTATGTAACGGTTTTTCGAGTTACATAGACCATGGTCAAGGCGAAACTACGGTGGTGGGAAGTAACCATACCGCATTTAATGAGTATTCCGTATATATTGAAATGTATTAATATCGCGATAATATTAGTGTAAACGCGATATAAAAGAGACTAGATGTTTTTTTTTTGACTGAAGTAGCAAGCGAACATGCAGTCCACTTGATGGTAAGTGGTCACTGCTACCCATGGACATCTGTAATCAACTTCATACAGAACATGGGTTCCATCTGAAGTCAATCACACATGCGTTGCTACTCCTGAGGACTATGATGGTCGCCTCATGTGAAAGTGTGCCGGCACATACACCCTTATATCGAAACGCAAGAAATGCTTCACGCTAGAAATAGGTGTGGCGGTGATACTTCCCCGGTCGAACTACACTGGTTCTATCACCTTAATGTTTTTTGTACATACCTAAAGGATTCCTCCTCACGAGTGTCCAGTTACGGTTAACACAGAAGTATGCCGTACCCATTAAGTAGTAACGATAGCTTTAACACTTAACGTATATAAAACCACGAGGATCACTACAAATAATTAAATGTCAAAGTCATAAAATCATAGCAAAGTAACCCACCAAAACAAAGTATCGTTAAGCTGCATCGAAACCATAATATAGAAATTTATGTTGATATCACGTAGCAACGAAAACCCAAAGAGATCGATCACATTTTGATAGTGTGCATCAAAGTTACATCGGTCGCTGGTTAATATTTTCTAACATCAATTTTAACCGCAACAATTTTATAGCTCAATATAATGGGGAAGATCCCTTAAATGTTCAATGTATGAACGATATACATGTATAAAGAGTTAGTAGCCTGTGAAAAACTCGTGCACGTTTCGTCAATCTACTGATGGATATTTCCGATTCAGATATATCTGAATACTAGCCACTTTGCCACTCAATATCGTAAAATATATCTAAAGAGGAGCTTGTCTAGATTTTGAAATGTAGTGGTTAAAGCGGGTTTATTTACTGTTTTGGAATTTGTACAAAATATATTGATAAAATACTCGACAATTTAAAATATTGGTGAAGCAAGAAGTAGAATTAGACATTAAACTTTCTCCGGAGGTAATTTCGGAACGCTATTTCATTATGCGCTTGGAAAAGGTGTGAAAAACTCTACTTCAAAGCCGACGATGCATTGGCCACCCCTTTGGCCATGTCCATAAAGATTGGGACTACTTTCCATCACGTAGGTAACTTAACTGCCTTATTGTTTCACTTTTCTTAAGCGAGTATATATGTATGTATAGTAATAACAGGCACACTAGTTTTAAATCAATGTCTATGATTGTTTCAAATAAATAAAAATGTGTGCGTGTACTAGCGTACACTCGTAAGAAGTGAAACTTCTTTATGACGTTATTTTTCAAAAAATAATTTACTATATGCAACTTTATAGAAATTGGTTAAATAAAGTTAAATTAGATAAAGTTTAATAAAAGGCTTTTATTAAACTTTATCTAATCTAATCTATAATAATCTATCTAATATCACGCGTGGTAGGGATAAGAAAAAGATGGCGCGTAACGGGGAAAAAAAGATGGCCGTAACAGAAAAAGATGGCGCGTAACGAAAGAATGTTACACAATTTTTTTTTCCAACCCCGATAAAGAAGTTCCACTTCAATAAAAAATCATATTATTACTAGATGATTTTTCCCTCGTGCGTTTGTAGCGCTATCGTCAGTGCAATTTCATTTTAAAAATATTTTATTTTGTTCTTACTTACATTATAATTTGTATAAGTAGCTTTCTTATACAAATAATACAAGATTTTAAACTCATTTGTACATATTAGAAACATCGGCGTTTAAAACTATTGTAATATGCTGAAAATACACTCTGAACTGTTCCTATCAAAACGCGCAAAAAGTATAAAAAAATATTTGATACAAGCTAATCGGTAATATCATTCAAATAAGTGACGTCTTTATCAACACCTAAGTCTAAAATGATTACCAGTGACCTAGTTTTTGACTGCCCTAAATTATTGTTAGGTACACCTCGTTAGATTGTAGGCAAGCGATGTACAATAAAGTATCCTTTCCAGTTGATTAATGTTACTTTTAATGATTATTTTTATGCATTCCGTACATCTAACACAATTCAGGGTAATGAAACTAAAGTTTAAATTACGCTCTAGTTTTGATAGCTACTCTGATTACTTAGGATGACCTCAATGAGACCACCAAATTACATTTATAAATGTAGCAAACAGTATAGAGGCTATAGGTATGAGGCACTGCAACATTATTTATTTACACTATAATACATTATTATTAATTTATTATTGTTAACTGCTAAGCTCTTATTCAACAGCTAAGCTTATCTTCAACTAGCTAGTTGGCTGGTGAGATGAGCAGTAATCCTATACATGAGTTAAAAAGAGCTTAGAGATGTAATCAATTGACAGTATGGGTGAAGTAATTACTGAATTTCCTCACTCTGAGAGGAGACCCCGCTCAGTACTAGAACAGTAATGGGTGGCTAAAGATAAACATAATAATGTTTATCTATGTATGAAGTAAATGTATGAAGTAAATGTAGAAAACACTAGTGTCGGACTATTATTAACAGAATTTTTTTTTAATCACACATAACACGTATTCCTGAAATTAATTGACCAACGTAACTTCAAATAAAACGTATACACGTCTGTTTAATTACTAAAAATAATGATCTCATTAGTACAAGTCCCAAAGGGTGTAATAAAGCGATTGATGTTATTACTTATAATGCAAATTTGTATGAAAAACAGAATTTTGTTTAGTAAAACTAGGTTGCCGTAGTCGCGCTTGCCAAGAAAAATCCGAGCATCATTCTAATAAATTCAAGAGAATACTTATAGATAAATTTCTTTTTTAAATATATAAATAAACCCAAAAAGATTCTTATTACATAAATTTTGTTATTATTTATACGTAAATCATATATTTGAGAGCAGTGATAGCCTAATGGTTGAAACTTGCCCTCTCAATCGAGAGGTCCGAGGTTCAAACCCAGGCACGCACCACTGATTTATGTACGTATTACAAATTAATTATCACTGCTTTTCGGTGAAGGAAAACATCGTGAGGAAACACACACCCGAGATTTCTTTCAATAAAAGTTTCCAGAGTTGAATGAAGTCCACCAATTCGTACTTGGCCAGCGCGGTGGACTGTGGCCCAAAAACTCTGTCACTCTGAGAGGAGACCCGTACACAGCCGTGGTCCAATAATGGGTTGACGAGAGTATGTTACCCATCTGAAATATTGTTTTCGAATAGAAAACTTCTTTAGGCAAGGTTAACGATTTTGCGTAGAGGTAAAACTTAAGGGTTGGCGTCACCGCCATGCTGTGATATTAGTCATAAGTAAGAGATATATATCCATGACTGAATTGTTAAAAAAAAAGAGTGAATAATAAGCATTAAATGTATTCAAATCTATGGTATAACATTTTATAGGTGTTAATTCTGATTATTCTATCTATAAACATGTAATGTGTATGCTACAAGCAAAATGGAATACGCGTTAACCCACATTAATGATAATTTTAATTTGATAATTAAATTGAATATTTTTCAAATATGAAAATATTTTTTTTATACTTTTCTATCTAGTGACAGGTACCATTACTATCGCAATTATTTATTTTAAATTTAAATTAAAGTGAAATGGTATGAGAATAAGTTCATAACATGTAGTTTAACATATTTCATGTCGCTAGAAAAAGTAAGTAATACATAAATATCACCTTCGCACACTTTCAAACCAGCGCATTATGAAAGATTTATTTGTAACATAAAAACGAGGTTTGTTTTATGCTTCCCCTTAGAATTCGGTAATCAAGTACTCACCGTAATTGCAGTCTCCCTTGCCTTTAAGTTTTTAGGTAGCAATATTTTTGAAAGGAGCATAAAATTTGGGGCAAATAAAAGCAGAACCGTAAATCATTATTCAAGTAACCATGGATTAATCATATTACATTTTTAACGTATTACGAATAAATTGGTTCTAATTTTGTAAATAATGTAAAACATATTAAGTACATTTTTTTTATTTAGATCTATAAAGATTCTTATATAGGTATATATATCATCACAATAAAAAAATAAACTTCATCACTTTATTTTAATTTTTAAATCCTAATTCTAATAATCAATCATTGACTTTTAAGCGGAACAAAGTTTTACGATGTAACGGGTACTCACGATATGCGGTTTTGAATTACTTTTTGTCGATATTTCGACCCAGTTGCATGGATCGTGGTCACGGCCAAACTGCAGAGGCAGGGAGAAACCTATGATAGGTACTAGTAATAAATTAACCTATCTACACTACGTATAGTTCGTTTTTATTTTTTAGGTTCCCTATCGCAACACACAGAACTAACTGTAACCTTACGCACTAAACTAACCACTGAATTTCACGTTTGTGCTAACTTAAAACCATCTTCTCTGTTCAAGTTCTTAGGATGTTTTTAATCTCTATTGCTTCCCTTCTAAACATGGAAAGTAATGGCTCTCAGCGGAGATTACCTGATTATATATTTCGATTAATAGGTTGGTTAGAGCAAAGTTTTTTTTTATATATAAGATTGAAGTAGTAAAACCAGTTTGCAATCAGTCAGACGCACATGAAAGAAGAAAGAAATATGTACTTAAGTTTTATCTCCGTTGTGAAAATTATTTTAAACAGATTTATAATTTTCGGAATGATTGATTCTACATTTAAAAATGATATATTTTAGTTATAAAGTTGTAGTTGTTTCGGTATTGCATTACATAGGCAGTAGTTTAATTACAAAGGAATAGTAGGTAGCAGAGCCCTCTGCGGTTCGAATCAGGACGCACCACTGCCACGCCTACTTTCGCCTAATAACAGCTGTTCTGATCTAAACGGTGTGGTAATTCAGACAGTTCAATTTAGTCCTCAGGTTAAAAACCTGTGAGTTCCCAGAAGAAAATCTTATCTAGGTTTGATCACAGTTGTCCATATGCGGTAGTAAATACTTACCATGAAGTGAATGAATACTACTTCGATATCATAAATTGATATATTTTTTACTAATAATACACAAACAGTTAAAATAATGGCATCCATAAATTAAGGCAAAATGTATACTACGATTACTAAAAAAATTAAAAATATGAAATATAAAAGGTTGTGGCATGGAAATAACCTTCAACAACATCGTTAAGAAATTCGTTACACGTCAAAATATAATTAAATAGCATTCACGAATTTATCCGTTTTTAATAAATGGATGAAAGACCACGCGAGGGACGTTATTTTAATCCATATAAAAATGAATTCCCGCTGAAACCGCGCACTCAAACAAATCCCCAATTAATCTTGTGAATACGATTTTGTATTTATCGTAACAGTAAACGATTTATTTTCCGCTTATTTATTAATTTTAATTTCGATAAAGTATCACGAACACCGGTTTACTGGCGATAACGGTCGTAATTATGAAAATCTTTGCAATTATAACCGTATACATTTCGGTTATTTGTTTAAATTCGATTATGTACAAAAATAATGGGTTTCTCATTAAATATAGTGTTAGTATAAGTGAAAATGATAATTAAATATATTGTAACCCATAATGAAATATATATTTCGTAGTAACTTCGTATCCACAAAAAAATTGGTTTCGAACTATTTTCATACGTAGAAATCTGAATAATAGGTAAGTAAAAATGGCACAAATAGCTTAAGATGGGCATTCACGTTGCAACGGTCAAACGGACTGTCGAACGGACGAAGTTCGATGAATACTTCAACGGAGTTGCGACATGACCTTAGTCGTAAAGTCCTCCTTAGTTTCAAGCCCATTCACGATCGAACTTGTCGCATACGACCGTATTTCGTGCGACAGTCCGTGCGACCGTCGTAACGTGAATGCCCACCTTAAGTGTTATTTGATTGATTAAAATCAAGCTATGTACCTACTTAATATTGCAGTAGACCTAAAATTATCTTGTTAAATAAACAACGCCACCATTACCATAGTTTAATCAACTTTTAGTTTACTTTAGCTCATTTACGATAAACAACTTATCTTCATAAATCACGCGAAGATAAGTTTTAGGTCGTATTCATAAAATATATAGCCACAAAATTACTTTTTCCGACATAAAACCTCTGAGTTAGAGTTCTAGTTAAGATCTCGAATGAACATTTTAATCCAAGGTGAGATAATGCGAAGCGTATAAGTAAGTTTGAAGGCAGAAAGTTCCGAACTCAATAAACTTGAGTTATGACTCTTTCAAAGATTTACGTCTAAGAGATTGGATATGTTCGTTAGGCCTTCTGTTAAGACCGCTATAAAGTGTAGGTGCCCAATATATTTACGTATATACGTGTATTTTTATGTTCAAGTAAAATTTATTTTTAAATTCTAAGCGCCTAATCCAGCCACGTTGTGGCGTCGTGGTACATAAATAAAGCAAGTTTCAATTGTCAATTTTGATAACGTCGTGATTTTTATTATGCGCGTTGTAAATTTTCACGACGTATTATAATATGATGGAAATTTTGTCACGTTACGATAATTATCGTAATGTGACACGACGTCGTAACGTGCCACGATATGACGTATAGCGTGTATGTGTTTTGCTATTGCATTTATTTTGGGACACCCCGAGTAGTTTCTGAACTATTTTAACTAATTTCGGACCCAATCTTCACTTTGTTCTTGCCTGGTGTTGCTCACTTCTTTGATCTTCATAGTGTACATAAGTACTAGTTATATTTTTGAAATTTAATTTATCTGACTCTTCTACAACAGAATTTTCCTCGAAATGTGAAATTTAAGCCCGGAGACCATATGTGGGTTCTCGTATATGACATAAATTTCCTTTTGATTATGTTTATCAGATTCGTGTTTCGAAATATAATGTTGACAACGGTAATTTAATTTCGTGTCTACCCGTATCTGTATCTACATAATAATATTCCTTGTTTCAGATTAAACTCTTTTGATGTTATACAACTTTTCCATCGCCCTCTTATTGAATTATAATAATACGTTGGCAAACATACAAGAAAATTGGGATCCGTTTTCTAGCTACCAAATTAATATCACAATTCGCCTTTTATCCCAAAGAGTCATCCAAGTGGCACAAATTGACTACATCAAAGCGGAGTACACTATCGTTGTACGTACATATAACTATAGTTGTATATAAAAAGGGATTCGTCCAAAATATGAAAGTCGAGCGCAGCTATGGGAGCGGAATTTCTTGAACGATATCATAAAGTAGGCCCTAGCCCACTAAATCATGCAATAAATTATTGAGCATGAAATATTCAAAACGCCTCAACGTACGGCGGGGTGTGAAAAACAGTGGAAAATTCGCCTGCGCGTTTCCAGCGAATGGATTCCTATCTTGAGTGAGCCTCGTTCACAGCGTTATTTGAGCGCTGCTTTCTAAACGTATGGATTATTTAATATTAAAAGTAACCATTTTTTCATAATAAAAATTCCGATCAAATGTCGGTTTGATGAAGGTAAAATATCAACGGCAATATTTTACCTTAATAAAGCGACGAGAAGCGATGATGACTGAATATTATAATTTCCTCCAGGTGTAAAAATATTATAGACCGGAATAAATTGTGGTCATTTTTTACTCTATTTATAATATTCATTAGGATATAAGATTATTTTCAAAATTTTCCAATTAGATAAATTAAAGATTGCAGCATTTCTTGAAATTGAAATGAAAATTTATATCAAATCTGCATAAAAAAATTCTAAACACAGTTAAATGAAAATAAATAATAAAAACTACAACTTCTACACTTATACTCGTAGATGACAAAGTAATCTATAAGGAATTATGCAAGACTTATGTACATCTAATTCGCCTATACGTAAATTTTAAAGGTTCACATTTATTTCGGACCGGCAAACTTTTTACATTACCGTAAGAAATGTGAGAAAAGTAATAAAAGAGAGGCTTCTGCTGTCCCGCGGCTACCGGCTCTGTGAGCTCTTTTATTGAAGTAATTTTACACCATTCCAGCCTCCATTTGTAAGCAGGCTTGCCCTCATATCGCACGGGCTTCCACTGACTTGTTCTTAAAGTTCTTTCTAACCCTTAGCACGACAAAACTTTCAGACTTGGTGTTGATTTTGTCGTGCTCTAAGCCTATTTCAAGTTTCGTAAAAATAGCCTAGAAGAGTAAGTTATTTTCATGAAAGCTGATATAAAATACGTAGAGTGGTTACGTATTAAAGCAAATATACATACGTTATTTAAAAGTTTGCTTGTTTTTAATTTGGGTTTTTCTATTGTAACCTATGAACATTTTTTTTAAATCAGAGAGGTCGTAAAGCATCATCTACTTTGAACAAGAGTATTTTCGCACTTTTGATAAAGAGCCATATCCTATACCCTCTGGGAATATCTAGAAAAAAAGTGATTTTAATATCCTGCACGACTTCCGTAGAAATTACCATGAAAACCGAATGGTGGAGGTCCACCATGAGTCCAGTTGATGTGAATGGATCTTCATTATTTGGCAAGTGGTGTATGGAATAAAGATTATATAGGTACGATGTCAAGGAATTGCTCGGAACACTCTCCATTCGCAAACCAGTAAAGTACAGTAAACTACAGTAAGTACAGTTTATAATAATTCCATTCAAAAAAATCTGTTAAAAACTTAATTAAAACTGCTGTTTCGCAAGTTTATTTATCCAATTTTTCTATTTATTTATCCTATTCTTTCTGGATAGAGAAGAAGAATCTCCATAGAGAAATAGCTCCTCTATCTTGAGGCGTTTGCCATGTTGAATAAATGACGTCACCAAGCTTATCATGAACTGACATTCATATCAAACATGTGAACCAAACCTCAGTTCAACCAGCCTCAGCAATTGATTCAAATCTTGTAATATTTATAAACATACACAATTTTGAAGCCAATAAAACTGGTTACAAATTGATACTCCTTACCTCATAATGACGCATAACGTCAGTAAGTCCGCAGTGCAATCGCGAAACTCGGATATTGCCGTAAGCACTGCGTCCTATTTATATGCTCGGGAAATCTGTGGACTCGGTGGAATCTACTGCCCTTCGTACGTGAGTTTACGTCCATAATCTTGAAAATAGATTGCGCATACGTAGACTCCTCTGGATTTGAATTTATTTTGATTTAAATATCTGGTAATAATGACAATAGTTGGTAATTTTTCAAAAATAGTCAAACTAATATTATAAAGGCGAAAGTGTGTATGTTTGTTACTTCTTCACGTCTAAGCCGCTAGAACGATTTTCATAATATTTGATAAAGAGTTAGCTGACACTCTGTATTAACATATAGGCTACTTTTTACTGTGCGAAAATATCTTATTCCCACGGGACACGCCGATTTTTATAACGGGCGAAGCTGCGGGGTTCAGCTACCGTCAAATATATTGTATTTTTTCAATTTATTTCAATGTTTATATGTGGTAGAATTAGTGTAGTTCGCCCGAGGAAGTACAACCGCTACACCCATATCAAGCGTGAAGCTATTTTTGCGTTGGGTGTGGTTGCCGGCACACTTTTATATGAGGCGACCATCTTAGTCCTTGGAAGTAACAAGGCATCTGTGACTGAGTTCAGATATAACCCATGTTCTATATGAAGTTGCACACAGGTGTCCGTGGGCGGCAGTGACCACTTAACATCAGGTAGACTGCATGCTCGTTTGCTACTGCAACCGTAAAAAATGTTGTCAAAACTAAAAATACCAGTAATGTGCGAGCCGGACTCGTGCACGAAGGCCTCCGTACGTGTGCATAATGTATATGTATAAAAAAAATGCAAAAATTACGTTTGTTTTCTGGGAGCTCATATATTTATTTTATTCTGTTTTTAGTGTTGTTTACTATAACGATAACAGAAATATATCGTCTGTGAAAATTGCAACTGTCTGTCTGGCTGTCACAATTCATAAGATGCAACCTGGTGACAGACATACGGACTGACGACCAGACGGACAAGGGGGTTTAAGTAATAGGGTCCAATTTTTACTTTTTGAGTACGGAACCCTAAAAATAATACTTACTGAAAAAGATGTCCGTTTCTTGATTTAAGTATCCCCATTCGAAATCTGTCATTCATTTTTTGTAATACAAGCATAACGGAGAATTTATATGAAAAAATGCAAACAATATAATAACAGTAAAGTAAATTAACGTCAAATCAGAAAATGCTAACATTGGCAAAGCAAATTCTCAAATTCTTAACATTTCTGCTAACAAGTTGCTATTAAATATTTGTCTTGGAACGAAAATGTCCATTCCTTTTCTTTGATTTTAATTTAAAACAGTGTAGTGTACAGTTCCACCATAAGTAAACAGCCGATGCGCTGATTATGTAAGTATATATATTATAATGATTGTTTGTGTTTGTGACATTGGTATGAAGTTTATCGTGAATAAAGATTATAATATATCGTCAACTCATTATTGTCTCACTGCTGGGCACGGGTCTTCTCTCAGAATGAGAGAGTTATAGGCCATAGTCCACCGCGCTGGCCACGTGCGAATTGGTGAACTTCACACTCCTCCGAGAACTTTTTTAAAGAACTCTCGTATGTAGGTTTCACGATGTTTTCCTTCACCGAAAAGCAGTGATAATTAATTTCTAATACGCACATAAATCAGTGGTGCGTGCCGATTGAGAAGTCAAGTTTCAAAAAAAAGATTATAATAATCAATATTATCATTATTAAAAAAATCAAAACACGTTACATAGTAGCTTTAATTAATGAAAGTAGTGGAAGGAGAAGGAAATGTGTTTCATAGTTTTCGTGGGCTAGAATGCGGTTGCGATATTAAGTGCAGATATATTATGTTTTAGTTTAAAACGTGTAAGGGAGATTTTGTATGAAAGTGAGTAGCAAACGAGCACGCAGTGAAGCGAATATGATTAGAGTGTTACTTGAGGTTGGCTACAGATACATCACTACTTGAGGAATGTGTTGACCTCCATTAAATATGTGTTCTAGACCGCACCCTTCTGTAGCTGTAGCTAACACTACTGTTATTAGGAATATTGGATGAAAATATGTGTTACTTCGAAGTCGAACAATAATAGGCTTGACAAAATGATAAACATATACAAGACATTTTACCTTTATCGTTAGCATCGAAATTGTCGTATGCAACAAACAGAACTGCAAACTTATTCTTTTTTTTTTTGTCTGAAGTAGCAAATGAGCATCAGTCCACCTGATGGTAAGTGGCCACTGCCGCCCATGGACATCTGTAATCAACTTCATACAGAACATGGGTTCCATCTGAAGTCAAACACAGATGCGTTCCTACCCCGAGGACTATGATGGTCGCCTCGTCATGTGTGCCGGCATCCACACCCTTCCATCGAAACGCAAAGAAATGCTTCACGCTAGAAATAGGTATTCATATTTGATACAGTCAAATATCTCTCCTCAAATCTCTATCCTCTTCAAACCCTCTTTCGCGGCAGTAACTACTTAATGTCGTGGATTGTATTATTACAAACTAACTTTATTAAAACGTAATTCTGGCAACACAAAACGAATCTAAATCATAATCTTAGAAAGTTAAACTATAAGTAATATTTTATATTATCGATACGAAGCCGGTAACGGATATTTTCAAATCTTCACCCGTGGGGCAGGTGCCGGGGGTGAGTTCGGCACCCCCTCCTATTTCACCGGCACTTTAACTCGGGTGCACTGATTTGATAACGCCGTTTGTTTCAAGTGCCACTCGCCGCGGCCATCATTTTGAGACCAGTTTTTTTAGTAATAGATCCAGCTGAGTTTCAGTATTAAAACGGATTCTATGGGAAAATCAAAGCTAGTAAGCAGCTAAGTAAATTGAATTTATAGCTTTTTATATACATTTAAAAGGTAAACCTACTCGTTTATCAAGTGAAAAATGTCCCTATCAATTACTTCGTTTAATTATTGAATACTACGTTATACCCCCGTATTGGTTACGTCTATCACGGTCATGAGTATACTATGTTTTAATTTAGGTCGTAATCTACGTGTATCACAAATTATATCTAAATTCCACAGCTAGTTATTCCGCAAAAGAGTTAGAAATTAAATATATATGTGTGCTTTAAAAATATTGCGCAAAACCTATACATTTTTTGCAAAAATTGCAACGTGACGACAGTCAAACTAGTGATATTTACACTACTATTATTTTGAAATATTTTTACGAAATATGACGCAAAAGTTTTTAAACATCAAAGTAACTTATAAACTGTACACAGTACATTCTAAAATAGAATAATTCGCGGAATGGGTTAACTAATGCATCGTTTGTAATATGCAACCAACTAAAAATATATTTTTTAAACAATTAAGGAAAGGAGTACAATTGTTGTTATCGGGAAGTATAGTTTTACATCTAACGTATACAATTTTTTACATCTAACGTATACATGTCAATGACATTGTATAAAGTTTAATAATTTACGAGTCATAAAATACCACGAACCGAAACCCAAAATACTATATGGAACTAATTGGTTGAAATATGTATCGTTTATTTTTTTATAATTATGACTTTTATTCTGTTTTACTAAAAACTGTCACAACTATTATAACGCTGTTATTCTAAAACCCTGTTTAAGTACTTTTAAGCACAATAACTCTTGCGTGTGTAGGTTTCCTCACGATGTTTTGCTTCACTGAAAAAGCAATGATAATTAATTTCTAATACGCACATAAATCAGTGGTGCGTGCCTGGGTTTGAACCTCGGACCTCCCGATTGAGGGCAAGTTTCAACCATTAGGGTATATCACTGCTCTCATATAGTCTACAATAGCGAAAACCGTACATAAAACAGAAGTTCTACTTGAAGTCGATCATATATGCATTTCAGTATGGACAAAGTTCGAATACCTCATGTTAGTCAGTCTACGTTACCTTACGTAATACAACTACGTACCGAAAGTAAACGATAGGACTCGTGTGTCAAAGTGGACGTACGATGAATTAGTGATTATTAACCGACTTCCAAAAAGGAGGAGGTTATCAATTCGTCTGTATTTTTATTTATTTTTTTTTTTTTTTTTATATTTGTTACCTCATTTCTCCGGACTGGGTGAACCGATTTAGATGATTTTTTTTTTATTTGAAAGGTAGTGCGCGTCATAGGGTCCCATTTTTTTTTCAGTACTTAGTACATAGTTCTGAAGTCGGTGCTCATATAGGACGTAGTTACCGTCGTCCAGCGAAATATGTCGAGCACCGACTTCAGGACTATGTACTAAGTACCTACTGAGTATGTTCTAGACCAAAATATATTTAAATTATTTTTTACTTTTTTGTGACATGGAAGTCGGTAGATATTTTTTGTTAAAAAGTTTTTTTTTAAACAAGCATTAGGGAACAAATAACAAAAATCCTAGCATGAAAGGATCGCTTTTTAATTTATTTTTCTGATATGGATGTAGCAAATGCAGTCCATCTGTGATAGAAAATGTCCACTACCGTTGGAGGGCATCTATAATCAACCCCAAATAAGATCAGAACTTGATCCTAACTTGAGCTTGAACGCACACACGGCTTGACCCCTAAGGACTAAGTTTAAACCTTTCGCTTAACCTTACCTTCACATACCCTTACAAAATAGAAGGTCCTAGCACGAGGTACACTTATTAGGCAAAATTTTGGGGCAGAAGCCTTCGGAGTCGAACTACTAACGGTCCTACAATCTTTATTTAATCGTCGTTCAGTAAAATAAAAAAATATATGTGAAAAATAAAATTTATACAAACTTCGTACATACGTTATATAATAATATTTTTACCAATATATGATACGTTTGCATAAAAGTATAGTTGATAACCATCACAATTATTGGTACTATTTGTAACTAACTTATTTACCGCCTAAACGTTGTACTTGTGATTTTCTGTGTACCCAAACAATGGTCTTTGTCCAAGTTGTTGAATGGTAAATTTACTTGCGTGCCACTAATTGTCGGGTAGTATAACCCCGCCCTTACTACCCTCATTGAAATTGTATCGGCGTTTTTACAATCCACAATGTAGTGTGTACATCGGATATGTTTCTCCCCCAATTACTCATACGACCACGAAATAATTGGCTATTTGAGTGACTTTTACAGGCCACAAATGGATATAAAGGCATTTTGTATTTAGGTAGAAAGCGTATTAAATAAAAAATCTACTTAGTAAAACATAAAACCCTTGCACCAACTGACAGAAGACGCGTAAATAAAATTGGTGAAGTTTAAGTATGAGTAAAAGTTGTAAATCAAAATGATCTTTAGTCGTTACTGTAGTTCCAGGATCAGAATAGGGCTACGGTATCCTCTGCCTGTCGTAAGAGGCGACTAAAAGGGGCTTCCGAGGTTGCAGGCGGTAAGACTGAGAGCTCGAACCGTCCAGCCAAGCGTGTAGGACGACGGTATGTGTGGCTACATGCCGTCGTAAACACCAGGAGGCGCAGTGCCAACACCAATGCTCACTGGAAAGAGCCCGAAGGTGGCATCGAGCTTGGAGGACTCCGGTTGTGTTTCATTGGAGATGCCGGAATCCTCCACGCAACGCTGAGGACGGCCGCTGGGGAGGTTTTAGTGAGGTAAAAATCCTACATAACCCGGCGTTGCTCCCACGGCGTCGGGTACCTTTTGATAGTTTCCCCCTCGATAAAAAAAAAGGCGTAACACTTTTATCAAGATTTATGTGTATAGAACAGCTAATATTCACTCCGTAAGTTCTATTGGTGATTGAAATCAAATGATTGATTCAGTGTAACGAAAATATAAGTTATTTTGCAGTTACTCATAAAGTAACACTGCTGCTAAAACAAAAATGGGTGTTACGATAAAACCATTGCGTTCAAACTCCTCGAAGTTCTACCTACTTAATTTATGGATTAAGAATTGTTTTGTGATTCGGAAATTTATTACAATTATATCGTATTTAAATTATAAAAGTAGTAAAGCGGTCGTGCTGTTATATTAAGGTAAAATGTGTAGAATTGAAGGCAAGGTATCAATATTTTAATACATTCGAGAGTTATTAAGTATTTTAAAGAAATACCTATATATTTTACTTAAGTTTTAACTTAATTATGTTTGAAAGAACCCAACATAGTGAAACAACGCATTTGCCTAAAAGAAAACCAAACTTTGTACGTTTGTACGTACGTTACGAGTTAAGATCAATATGGCATTAGAAATCATAAATCCGCACAGATAAGGAAAATATTGGGAGAAAATTTCAGAAAATAATGACGTTGTTATGAACAAACGAAATATGTTTTGGTCCCTTAAATAAGTATAAAGAACTAAAGTTTTTCTTAATTATGCAAATATTAAAATGACGTCAAGTGAGTACATTTATCTGAATGGATATACGACAACTGATGAAATATTTTAATATGACCAAGAGAAAAAATATTTTCTTTGAAGGGAATATTACACCTATGGAAAACAAAAACCTATAGCTAAAAAGCACACTGCAAAAATAGCATGTTGAAGCTAATATAACCAAATTTCATCGACTAATAGGTGAAAATTTAGTTTATAAATTTTAAAACAGTTTTTAAATAAATTATGATAGAGTGTAATGGGCATTTAGTCCTATACTGATACTAACTACTCGTCAAATAAAACCTAGATGTAGTTAAAAAAATAACAAATATTATAACACATTTTGTACGCACATGGTCAGTGTTGTACCAAAACAAATACTTCCCAGTTCACAAATATTTGCTACAAACATGAATTGGACCAAATACTATTTGACTTCGTTAGGTGCTCCAATACGTTACAATGTCCCATCTGGTCCGCTGGACTTCAATAACCTTTCGATTTTAATATCTGAAAACTTTGTCTTACTTAGCAATTTTAAAGTAGGGACGTGGGCCCGTAGACAAATCGTGAAAGGAAAGAAAACAAATAGGAAGGGAAAACTCGGATTAATATTCTCCACAACTGTCTTTATTTGATTGAATAGACCTCGTCTAGACTTATCCAATATAATAACTATGAAGTGGCAATAATAACTGAGAACTGGTCTTAGGAATTCAGAGAGAGCTGAATGTGTGTCTGTGATTTTGTTCAACCATGTGTTGTGATTAAAAGAACGATATTTTTTTTTCCAAATTGTACACTACTGGAAATTGAGTATGACTTATTTTGACTAACAAAGCTTGAAAAAATCATGATTTTCACAAACCCCGACATTAGCGAGACCCAAATCGCATCACGTGGAGGCTTCATTACACCGTGAAGATCGCAAAATCAAACTCAAAAAAATAAGTAAAAATTCGGAAAAAAAAAATCTTACTTTTTTCCCAATAGTGTCCAACGGTAAGGTTGTTTTATCCTATTACTTTTTATAACTAACTGGGAAAAGGAAATAAATAAGGAGGATTAAATAATATGTATATTAATTAGGACAATATACCTAATTTAATCAGTTATATAACATCTGTTCTCTTATATACCTCTCTTAGCCTAGAGTGCATTTAACGAAAATTAATGGAATACGCCAATCCATTTGACAAACTGTAAATTATTTATAAACAGTCCTTAAAAATACTTGTGAATCCAATTTAAGAAAGTAAAATCTAATAACAAAAGAGGCTGGGCAGCGATAACGTAAATGAACCTTCCACTAAAACTGCAGTCACATTGAAATGTACCTAAAAGCTAAGATATATTTCCAAGACATAAATATACACATCCATTGACGCATTTGTTCTTTGATGGACTTATCCCGTAGACACTGGTCCATCAATAGTAAAGGTGCTTTGTAGTAATCTTAGTGCAGTCACAGATCAACCAATTGAGATCTTGCATAATGCATGAATGGATCCAATTTCAGATTCGGCACCTCACCGATGCTTACTACACGGGTTCGGTGTAAATAAATGGCAGCTTGATTTAAATTAAAGTACTTTATGTTAGCAGCAACATTTTCTTTTAATATTTACATGAATACATTTAACACATGAAGAATAACTAACAAGTTTAAGCTCGTAATGGACCGTTTAAAAACTATTCTGATCTATTGAATTAAAAAAATGAATGAATAAACAAAATTTACTTATCTATATCTTATTATGAAAACATATAACGTCAAAAACATCTGACAAGATGTCAAAATACCCGCGATCGCTTTAAATGCTTTCTTTTTACCTAATAACGGGCGTATTTAAAATAACTTGAAAATAAATAAAATTTGATTTAATTTGAGAAATATTCATTCTACTTTGGACAATATCAAGTTTAGGTACCTTTTGAGTTGAATTACGGTCGAATGTTATGTCTTGGTTACACTTCCATGGAAACTACAAATTATTATTTACTAACATCTAGATTCTCAATTATTTTGGCAACCAATCATGTCTGCCAGAGTGCTTTTTGTTTAGTTATTTTTTTAAATAAAAAGTATCCTATGTTTTTCTAATAACTCTTAAATATGATTTCGTGTAAAGTTTCATGTTAATCGGTGGAGTGCTTTTGGCGTGAAAGAGTAAGAAACAAACTTATATTCATAATATCAGTAGAGATTTTTTGTCTTATAAAAACATTTCAATTAACTTCATTAAATTGATTATCGATCCTCATGTTTACCATAGTGAGCAGTGATAGCCTAATGGTTGAAACTTGCCCTCTCGATCGGGAGGTCCGAGATTTAAACCCAGACACGCACCACTGATTTTTCTAAAGTATGTGCGTATTAGAAATTAATCATCACAGCTTTTCAGTGAAGGAAAACATCGTGAAGAAACCTACACATCCGAGAGTTTTTAAAAAAAGAGTTCTCGAAGGTGTGTGAAGTCCACCAATTCGCACTTGGCCAGCGCGGTGGACTATGGTCTATAACTCTCTCATTCCGAGACCCGTGCCCAGCAGTGCGACAATAATGGGTTGACGACGATGTTACCATAGTAAGCTACCGCGCAAGGATTCCAGATTTTATTCCCGATGAGGGAAGTGATAAAACATTTAAATAATTGCCAATCCAGGAATCACACATGGCCTGAGTCTGAGTGTCCCTTTTATGTGTGCTAATGGAATCCACGACAAAGAAACCTCTAGAATAGAGTTTTATGTGCTGAAGATAGCGTTTTTTTTCTTATCTAACAATTTTATTACGTAGCAACTTATACTATACGATATATACTAGGGAAATACCTATGACATAATTAGTGGAAAATTAATTTAATGTTATATTGCAATATAGGTTTAAAGAATTTATTTTTCATAAAGACTTACAGTCACTTGCATGAGAACAATATTTACATAATAGCTAATTCTATTCATCGTTCGTATTATGTCTAGGCAACAGCTACCCTCATTTAATGCATTTTATCATTTATTATGCTTAGTAATTCACTAAGGATTACTATAAAAATTATTACATATAAAACTTTTTACCTTTTTTAATATCTATTGTCCTAAAAGCGAATTACACTCATAAAATATAATACATCCCTAAGTTAAACACAGATGAGGAACATGTGAAACAATTTTGCTTAATTTGCAAGGGATTAAAATAAATTTTTAACTAAAATGAATCTTTCTCGTCCCGTGTGCCCGTAGATTCATGCAAGCTTAAGTGTTTTAAGCGGGATAACCCGAACGGGGTTTAACTAGAATTATTTATAAGGTAATAAAACAAAAATGGTCTTTACCATAATACCAACACACTTAGCAAACGGAATATTATAATCTCGGCGTCCTTTTTGTTAATATATACGAGAGAAATGGAATTTTGTTATTTTATAACATTAAAGCAGCAAACGTGGTCCATTCAATCAAGTCCATGATTGGAAGTAGTCATTGCCATCCATAGTCATCTGTAATTCAGGTTGAACTAAATTCAACTTTTTTGAGAATAAATTCTTTAAACCCAAACCCAAATTCACTGTCGGCCACAAATGCGTTCGTAGTCCTGAGAACTAAGTGAAAATGCCCCATATAATTATTATCGTTACCACACCCTTCAAACCAGAAGACAAAAGCACAGAACGCTGCTGTTATAGGGCAAGTATAGTATAGTATATATATTTTAGTGCCACCGGAGTCAAACTATGAGATATTTCACCACCGTTATACCATTTATTTTTGGAATGTGGTAGAACGTAAATATTTTATATGATTATTTTATATGATTATTCTATATGATATAAGTAGCAAACGAGCATGCAGTCTACCTGATGGTAAGTGGTCACTGCCGCCCATGGATATGTGTAAGCAACTTCATACAGAACATAGGTTCTATCTGAAGTCGCCTCATATAAAAGTATACCGGCAACCACACCCTTCCATCGAATCGCAAGAAATGCTTCATGCTAGAAATAGGTGTGGCGGTGGTACCTCCCCGATCGAACTACACTGGTTCTAACACCTGGTAAATGGTTCGACCAAAAAAATACTAATTTAAATTTCTAGCTTGGAGCAGTTCTTGCGCTTCGGTGAAATGGTATGCCTATCGCGCACTTTCATCTGAAATCTACTTCTTAGTCCTCGGGAGTACCAACACATGTATGATTGACTTCAGATAGAACCCTTGGTCTGTATGAAATTGCTTAAAGTTATCCATGGGCGGCAGTGACCACTAACATCAGATGACCTGCATGCAAGTTGGCTACTTCAATCTTACAAAAGTATGTGACGAACCTACCTATATGTGTGTACAGAAAAGGGATAAACCTTATTTACTGAAAAGTTTCAAAGCCTTTCGCCTCCAAATTAAGTTTTAATCCTTATTGAGTTGGTAATATGTGTGAAGAGGGAATCCTTTTTGAATTTATCTTCGGGAAAGACACGGTGGCCTACATCCGACGGCGCGGTGTTTTCATTTCGGATTTTCTCTCAAGTTCGCGCCAAATCCGGGCAGCTGTGCTATTCCTACCGGATATTTTCTTTTCCTCCTTCGACATGCGATCTTGACGACTAGCTTTTGTGATTTAAAAAGATTTGCAGCCAAACCCGCTTACAGCCCGCCGTATACGTTATGTTTTGTCGATAAACGCAAACTTGTTTGCGTCCCGAAAGTGCCTGTTTAATAGGCATTCTCGGCACGTATAATGTTTAAAGCTTGCAAACAAAATGCAAATAATAAAACACATTTGTGCTACTAACTGATATTTTTTATCAAATGTGTGTTGCATTTACAGGGATTGAGTGCCGTGCACATAATATAATTATATATTACGTAAAGTTATAAAACTCAAGATTATACGCCTAATAAAATATTAACTAGAGCAGGAAGAACATCGAAGTGGGTCAAATTTGGAACGCCTACACTTCTAGTGTTAAGCAGAAAATGACTTCAAAAAGAACTGTTGATTTACAAATCTTATAAACCTAATCCGCGGCTTTACCCGCATTAAAAAAATCCACTTTAGATTGTAATAATTTTTGATAAAATATATGGCTTTAATGAAATATGAAATATCAAACAGACAGGCGAAACGTCCAAAAATTATAGTGAAATCACGTTCATATTCTCAACACTAAAAGTACAGTACAGCCATGCGATTTCAATAAGAGTTACAATGTATAGATGTTTAAAACTCATATTAACTCACATAATATTCATCACGTCTATTTGCGTATTTACTTTATATGGAAATACAACAGACGTGAAAGGAATTCAAGACGTCTTCAGATCCAGGTAGGTACTACAACGTTTAATTACGGAAGTCAAGCTGGTTTTCGTCTTACCTGAAACAATAATTAAACATTATTTATAGTCGAAATTAAAATAATATTTTTAACGTTAAATATCTGATGAACAAGACGCAATGGTCGCCGGTATGACACGCAGAAAGTTCCAGGTTCAATCCCCGGCCGACAACACTTACCTCTGGATATTTTTATGGAATTCACACCAAATGGAATTCTAGTGTAGGGTAATAAAACCTTAATACAAAATAACTTTATTTAATTGCTCTTCTAAGCCCTATGCAAAGAGTATCTTCAAGAACCTTGCTGTTTATTTTAAACTTCTTTCATACTTTTGTTGTTACATTTCAATTATCATGGTTACTAATAGCGTTTGGTTATCGCAGTACATGAATAAGGCAGAAAAACTGCTGTTTATTTTCTGAATTTCACTCTTTAGTCATCTTCTATGACATCCGCAATTAACAGGCTTATAGACTAATTACGAGAAGGATGCAAGACATTCTAGTTTTTATAAAGTAACGTAGATACATATATCTTTTAATTTATTGTTCTAAGTCCTGTTACTAACTACCACCACAACCACACTAAAGTATTACTAATTACTGTTAATAATACTTTAGTGTGGGTGCTGGCTAATTTACGTAAGACGTCTTCAGTAGTGGCAACACATCTGTGTTGACCTTTCGGTACGATCCCTCTCCCATAGAAATGGTAGCGTCCATGAGCTGCAATAACCACTAACCATCTCTTGACTTGGTTGCTCGTTTACTACTTCAATCACAAAAACCAAAAAATTCAAACGTAAAACCAGCCTATTTTGCAATATTCAGAAGAAATGTACATAAACTTGAATATAAAACATGCAACTTCATAAGTGGAGTCTCTATTCATGTTTACGTCCAGACGAATGTGAGCTCTATTGTGTAGGAAAACAAAGCAATATGCGTAAACAGAGGAATCTAACGAAAACTACTGATCGTGCTTGTTCTTATGCTGAGAGCCCTCACGACACCTTTCAAGCAGTTTTAGTTTCACACACGAATTAGTTTAAGAGATATCATATGTTATTAAGTTATTTTACTACATAGTATAAAACAAAGTTGCTTCCCGCTGTCTGTCCCTATGTATGCTTAAATCTTTAAAACTACGCTAAGAATTTTAATGCAGTTTTTTTTAAAAGATAGAGTGATTAAAGAGGAAGGTTTTTATGTATAATAAATGCAAAATATAGTGGAGGAACACTGATAATTTTAGATTTTTCCCTTTTAGGCGGAACGAAGTTCGCCGGGTTATCTAGTCATTTAAAACTTGTTTAATATAATCGTAACTAGCCCCTAAGTTATCATGTCCCTGTGGTGTCGACCCTGATGGATGGGGGTCCGTCCATCCGTCCTTCCCGTGGATGTCGTAAGAGGCGATTAAAAAACAAAATTATCAGACAGACTGTGGCGTCTTTCTGTAGCATCAACACCAATGACGATCACCAATATTAAGTAAGGCACGATGACTGTTGGCAAAATCCTTATTAGGAAAGGTCTATGCCCAATATTAAATCTAAAGGTAGATAGATATCATCCTTACTTGGCCAATAATAGCTATGTTAATAGTTTCATAAAAAAAATCGGATTACTTATTATATTTAAATTTTTGGGCTCCATCTTAAAATAGTCCTTAAGATGTCGTTTTTATGTATATATTTTGTTATTTATGGTGAAACCTTAAATGCAGGCCTTAAATTCTATAACATTTTAATTGTTTTGAACATTCTACTTGACAGAAATCCAAAAATATGTAGCTTTATCGTTTGTTTCTATTTATACGTTACTAAGCTTAGCGTTTACTACGATTGTAGGCTTGTCTTGAAAAGTGTGAATAGTCTAGCCATCAATCTAATTGCATTAACATACTAAGTGTACGTAGAGTGAGATTCGTTATGGCATAAGTAAACAGTTATGCTTAAGTGAGGTTAATTATCTACTCAAGCTTGTACAGCTTTTAGCAAAGTGCATGTTATGACCATTCTATAATCTGATCTTACCTTAAAGAATAGTCTGCATAGCGCAAGATTATGGACCGGCCAGCGAATCCCACGTATACAATCCACTAGGTAATCAAAGAAACTGCATTTATAATCACTAGGACTTCACATCTTCGAAATATCACGTTTGTGTTTACCAAATTATTACATTATTTACATTCGTTCGGCATTCCAAGGAGATAGATCGTAACACGGGTGAATGACAGCCGACTGCAAGCAGTTAGGCTGTATGTTTTATTTAAAGATGTGATAGGGAAATGTGTCGAAACGTGGTTTTAACTGAAGGAAGGTTCCTGATATGTAGACGGAAGCGTACGCGACGTGACGCGGCAGCGGCGCGGCAACGACTGGTTGGGGCGGGCGGCGCGCAGTACGGGGTGCCCCCGCCCCAGCTAACGTGCCAGGACGCCGATACAAAATTAATACTTGTTTTGCTAAGAGCGATTTCGATTTGTCGGGCCCCAAATTTGGAAAGTTTGATCTTGTTAGCAATTAAAGTTGTCTTAATATATTGGGACTTGTACAGTTAAGAGCCCTTTCCGACTCCGCTCCGGGCGACTGATGTTCGCGTTTGAAACTACTGTATTTGCCCTACAAGTTTCTTGAGCCTCTGTGCAGTAGACGTAGATAATGTATTACTATTTTGACAAACTAAATTTAAAGTTCTAAGAAACTTAAAGAGGTTCGTTGGTTGCGTGAGTTAGGTGTATTTGACTTTTCACCTTGGAAAAGATACTTGCAAAATATCTACGTTAAGTTAAAAATGGCGTGATATGTTGTTAATAATAATTGAGTTCATAATATATATTTTTAGTATTTTTTTATTGTTTACCGTTTATCTTACCGTTACCGTTCTATAAAAGTAGAGATGATAAAAATTGAGTTATTATATTAAACCTTAACAACTTCGACCAGTTTTCAGAAACTGCCTGTAAGCGAGAAACAATTTTTTAAAAGTGCGAACTTCATGCATCTTTGTCCTCATCGTTAACAATTAGATCTCAAGTAAAAGTAATTTAACATATTCGTCTTTAGTAATCAAGCGTTAAGTCAAGTCTATGTATTTTACGACATCTTGTTTCCGTCTTGAGTAACCAACTTAACTTTAAATTATGTTAGAATACACAAATTTGGCATTGTTTCTTTCTATTCTATATATGGAATCCTAAATTTTTAATTTTCTTTTGGAAGTATAATCTTTAGTGGACGACGATAACACAACCAACACACTTTTTCCTGCCTACTAACAGCAATATTGAGAGCTTTTGTTTTCTAGTTTTAGGGTGTAGCAAGGTTGATACCCTTGCCCAAGTTGTTCCAACTTAGTTTTTAAGAGCGCAAGGCATCTGTGGCCAACCTTAGGTAAGGTCCTAATCTTGTCTGGGATTGATTGGTAGACAGTGACCATTTGTTATTTGATAGAATATATGCTCGTTTACTACGTCCATAGGTACTTATGATAAAATTACTAGTGGACCCGGGGCGATCTTATTTTGAAGAAAAGAAAATCAAACTTGACAACACCACTATTTATCTGTTATCAAAATATCTTATATTTCAATCGGAACCCAACCAAACTCAGACATTCACAAAATTCGAAATAGGTTTCAGAGATAAGCTCATACAAACAAAGTGAATAATATATGTAAAGATTATCTTTTTCTATCTTCAATAATCTACATACCAGAGCCCGAAAAGTTATAAGAATTATTTCACATATTATCTCCCCATTTCAAGTTATCTACGTTCAAGCCTGAAAAAGTTATAAAAGAGACATTTTGCATATTATCTAACCGTCTTCAGTAATCTATATTTCTGAGCGTGGAAAAGTTATTGCCAGTACCTGTAGAACCTGTTTCAGGAACCACAGCTCAATTTTTATTAAACTGAAACCCTCCCAATATTTTTCAAAGTTTGCCGAGAAGAGCGAAAAGTTCCATTTCCTTCGTTTACCAACTCGCACGGGAATGGTTCAACATGGACTCGTTTGCATAACATTAAAATATATTTCGCACAGTACTGTCGACCTACTTAGGTATCACTTATTTTTATAGACTCTTAAGTATGCTGTTCCCTAGTTATCGTTGATGGAGTCATCTTGTATTTATCTGTGAGTAAAATAATTAAAATATTGGACGGGACTGACATGGCCAAATTTTAATGCCTGTTTGCCATATATCCTGATTATTGTCCTGAGTTCCATTCAAATCTTGATGCACATAAAATTTCAATGATGTACCTATTTTGTCCGTTTACTTGAGTATATGGTTACTTGAGTAGAGCAGTGATAGCCTAATAGATCAGTGATAGCCTGATAGAGCAGTGATAGCTTAATAGAGCAGTTATAGCCTAATGGTTGAAACTTGCCCTCTCAATCGGGAGGTCCGAGGTTCAAACCCAGGTACGCACCACTGATTTTTTTTTAATTATGTGCGTATTAGAAATTAATTATCACTGCTTTTCGGTGAAGAGAAACGTCGTGAGAAAACCTACACACCCGAGAGTTCTTTAAAAAACAAGGTCTCGGGGGTGTGCGAAGTCCACCAATTTGCACTTAGCCAATGCGGTGGTCTATGGCCCAAAACTCTCTCATTCCAAGAGAAAACCCGTGCCCAGCAGTGGGATAATAATGGGTTGACAATAGAGTATCGCTTATTACATTATGTTATAAAATTTATCGTAGTAGGGAATAGACGAACAATTATGTGTTACATTACAAGAATGTAGTTATTAAACGCTTTCCAGTCTCATGGCCCTACATTAAGATACACAGACGAAAACACCCATACCCAGAACAAGAATCTAAATTAATCGTTCACATTCCTGTTTGGCTGGCAATCGAACCCAAAACCCATTGCTTTATAATTATAAAGCACGAATATGTCAAAAAAAGATGCAAAAAAATATTAATTGCCCCATAACATCTCTGGCATTTTTTTCTGTGATACGTTTAGCGATAGAGTTTTAGTGGTAGAGTGATTATATCATAATTTAATTGTGCCAAATGTACGTATTCGATATATTGGGCTAATTGCTAAGATAATGTACCACTAATCATTTACTAAAATCGCAATAAGCTATTATTTAAGAATAGCAGCAGTATTTAAAACTTAAAACATTTTTTCTGGATTTCAAATTTGCAATCCTTCTTTACATTCTATTGAGATCTCTTAACATGATTGGATTTAGTACTTAAAATTTTGAATCGAAGAACTTTTGAAACCAAAGTCAGAGCTACGGATTTTAGTATATAATTAAGTACTTCCTTGTGACTTTTTTTTAAGATAATGACTCTTTCTAGACTCATAGCCTCCCACTGGGATTTTTTCCTGTGTCGTGGGTGCTACGGACACACACAAAGACGAATACACAACATACACTCTGACCCAGAACAAGAATCTAAACTGATCATTCAGATACCTGTCTGGCCGGGAATTGAACCCGGGACCCACTCTGTGTCAGACCGGTATGGTAACCGCACCGCCACGCGGGCCGTTACATCCATTTTCGCTTATACATTGGAATATACAATTGGAGTTAAACACTTCGGTCATAACTTACAATGTAGGTACTTGGAAATGATTATATAAAGTAATAATGCTTGTTTTAAGAAAACATAATAAATTCGTACTAAAAGTGATCCATCCAAATCTGGCGCCTATATCGCTAGTACTTTTAAGATCAGTGCCGACCTACATAAGTTGTATGTCTATATACAGTTCGAGTTTAATAATAAATGACCTCAATTCTTTTATGTAAGTAATAGAAATAGCAAGCGAGCTTGCAGTAAACCTAATATAAAAGCGCTCAATGGCGTTCCTAGCTAAGGGCAGTTTAATATTTTTATATAAATTTGAAGTCGCAAAGAACGATGTAGTCAATAGTCATGTGCATAGAGTAGATAATCGTTTACATTATGTGGTCACTTACATTGACATCTGTTAACAATCACGTAAAAGAGGTTTTACCTAAAGTCGGTGACAGGTGTTTTGCCACTCATGAGGACTAAGACGACTGTCTCGTATGTAAGTCAGCAAGAACAACACCCTTCCTATGAAACGCGAGAACTGCTTCACGACAGAAATATGTACATAGATATAGTGAGCGTTGGTATCATCTTTGGATCATCCACGCTCGGAGCATACTGATTCCTCTGCCTTACTTTTTTTAGTATTTAATTTATGGAAGCAGCAGACAAGCATCACAGCAGTAGTCCACTTAATGTTTAATGATCAATGCCGCCCATACAAATCAAGCAAAAGTAAGCGATGCAAGTTAAAAATCAAAATCTCAGACAAAGGTTGAGTGTGTCCTGAGAACTGAATAGAGATGTCTGATATTATTTCTCTGGCTACGCTTTAAGCTAGGGACACAAAAGCGATTAGCAATGATTTTATTAATCTTGTAGGTTTGTTTCTTTTATGTACGTATGTAGATTACTTGTAGTGAAAAACAGATACTTACCTAAGTAAGTATTTGTTTTTCACCCTGTAGTCGGGGTGTAGAATACAGCTAAGGTATCCCCTTCCAGTCGTAAGAGGCGACTAAAAGAGGGCCTCTGGGGTTGTGGACGGCTAGAGTGGAGAGATCCAACAATAAAGCCCGAGAAGGATGGCGGTATGTGTGACTGCATCTCGCTGTAAGCACCGGATGGTGAAGGGGGATGGTACACGTCCCCCAAGAGATGAGCCCATGGGAAGCGACACGCTAGAGAACACCGTTGCGTTCCATTGGAGATCCCGAGGTCCTCTACAAGCGCATAGGAAGGCCACTGAGGAGGTTTTAGTGGGTAAAAATCCCACATAACCCGGAGTCTCTCCCAAGGCTTCGGTGTATTTTTTGAAGGTTTCTTCCCCGTCACACAAAAAAGGTATGTATCTTTTACCTTTGTGATGTGATAAGAATACCTCTTAATTTCTATAACGTTGCTATATCTATAGGTTAAGGCATTAGGCATTTTCCTGTCACGTGGGTCTACGACAAAATGCGTTTACTACGTACATGTGTGAATTATTTCCGCTGCTGTTTCTTCACGACCTGCATGCATATGACACACAAGACAAAAAAGTGTTTGTGAAACGATAGGACGCAAGCGATACATGTTAGTATGTATGTCTTCCTGTTATCACAATTAGTCAAACACTGTTATTAGGTAATGGTGGAAATAATTTGCATAGCAAAAGCTTTGCAGAGTTTATACATGAACATGTTGCTTATAACATAATTAATACGTGTAATGTAGCTATACCATAAAGACTAATAAACTGTTCGTTTCATTATTGTAAAGCACTCCTCTATAACATATATTTTGTAAAAAATACATATTCTACTTTGCACACACAATTTCGCTTGGAAGCAAAATAAAGGATTTGTTTTCATAGGCGTTCTACACAATAGCATTTAAAGAAGAAAGGTCGAGTAATCCTGAAATCTTTTGCTATTCAAGGGAGACAAATCTTGTGAACAGCTGTCAGACAAGTTTGAAGCGGGACTGCAGTCATACGTAAATAGTTCGTCTACAATTTTGTTTTGTATTTTTTTTTTCGTTCGGAACTGTATTTAACTGTCCAAGCTGATTTTGAGAAGAAAAATGTTCGATAACTACGTAATTATATATTTTTTTAATTTTCTTTAGTAATTTAAGACTAAAGTAGATAAAAGTTTAAATTACCTTTTTAAGGTAGGTATAAAAGTCACCTCAATTTGTTTGAAGTTTCATCTATTGCCTGAAAGTCGTTAAGGCTTCTTGTGGTTTTTGATGTAGTCTTAATTCTTTAGACAGGGCTTAATATTATGAAAGTGACCTACCAAAGATTCAAAGAAATATTTTTAATCTACTGTAGCAAATAAAAAGGAGCTCATTATGGGGTACGCCTAAGCCAACCTATTTCTTAACTTACTAGAATTTTACTTTACAATATGATTAACTTCAAATTGTATTACTCAATGCACGAAGATTAACTAGTTGTTAGAAAATTCTCTTACAGTCTTTTTTGTATTTTTATTTATATAAACATCAGCCTTGATATGGCTACAGCAATATAATGCGGTCAACTGTACCGGATGACGCCTTCCACATGCAATTGAATTTTTACCGCACAATAGTCGACTCGACGTTTTATGATTTCGCTTTTAATAGCTTATTTACTTTTACATAATATATGTAGAAGCGGTAAATAAGCATGCAATCCAGATAGCTTGCTGCCTTTGCCGCCCATAGATATTTATAATCAACAAGTTAAGAATACAAACGCCTGGGTTCTAATGACACCATTTTAAAGTTTACTTTAGACGAAAGTTTAGTTCCGGGACATAATACATGCATATATGATATATCTGATGGGACGAAATGGGTTTCATTCAGATTTTTTTCTGTTTTATAAGTATATAATGTATGTATGAGGGTGTGGAAAGTAAAAGACGTTAATTAAAGATGGGCTAATAAAAGTTAATTCAAAACAAAAGAACATAAAATGATTAAAAATTGAATTGACTACAGTGGCAACTCTTCTATTCTTATTAGGTATAGGGTTAAGAAAATTTAATGTTTTGTACTGTATAGACTTCTAAAGCTGCTATATAAAAATACTAAAACATTGATCTTAGTTGAAATTAGGCGTAACATTGAGTACAGATCGTTTGCTCTGAAATTCAGTCAATATTTTTTATGTATGTATGCACTACCATAACTTCCAAAGTAGAAAACAACAGCATTTAACAAGAATTTCATATTTTCAGACAACTTTAGACTCCAAGAAATATATTTTTAGGCGTATAACCGAAGTCAAAAACGTAATTATTATATTAATACGTGAAGCAAAAACTTGTGACGGATTTTTAAGTAATATGCCGCGGACGGATTAGTATGAAATTTTGCACGGTTATAGTGGACGTAGAGAAGGAGTGCAGAATGTTAATATTTTTTTCAAATAATGCATTTTTCATACATAAAATCAACTAAAAACACATTACACACACTGCCTTGCATTTGTCACAAACACATACATAGTAAACGAAATAGAACATTCATGTCAGATGTCTTTGTCAAAATACCGCTATTGCTTTTAAATGCGGCTTAGATAATTAAACCTCTTTTTATATTAAACGGCCGCGTTCAAAATTACTTGAAAATTTAAAAATACTGGAATTTGAGAAATGTACTACTTTGGACAATGAAGTTTAGTTTTTTAATTTATATTACGGTCGAATTTCGACCGATGCTACGGGCGACTAGTTAGATGAAATATGTGAACGTATAATACAGGTACATACTTATTCAGTATTCTCTGAATATTTTCCATTCGTTCGACATGACCAACGTAATAATAATGCAGTGCCCGTTAACTGACTATGCGGTCTGAATACAATTGGATTTTTGCAGGGCGGAGTATTGTATAAAGTGGTCGCTTTGAACTTTCTCATCTGAACCAATTTAACATTAACCTAGTTTCAGCCTAGATAAATTACTAGCTCTGAACAAGCTTGTTAAACCTAATTATTGTTGATATGTTTATTATACGAACTTATCTTATCCATTTTATATTTCGTACCTACACTAAATTTATCTACTATACATATATGCTGCTCTGCAAATCAAAATACACAAATTCGACAAGATCATTTTAATCATGCATATGTGTGCATGATTAAAAATGATGCACACATATGCACTAAGAGTTAAGCATTAATGATAATGAATGAATGTATGTGATTCTACCGTGAACTTTCAGTGCGCTTTTGTGTTTCAGTGATCGGGTATGGTTATCAGCTATGTGGTGAATATAGTGTTCTGGCAGTAACAGTAGCAGCAAAGCGTGATTGAGTCGGAAGTCAATCTAGGTACCTGTTCTATCAGAATAGAATCACCTTTTTATGTGAAGTAATTTGCAGATGTCCATGTAAGCAGTGATCACCTATGTCGCGGAGTGTGTGCTTCTTGCTTCTTCAATTTTTATAAAACATGGTATATAAAGCGTTTGATTTTTTTTACTATTTTGGGGATCAACAAACAGTTAAGAACAAGATTTACTTAAGTAACTAAAAATCTTATAATATCGCTGACCAGCACCGTAAACCACAGATAAATATTAAGTATAAGAACAAATTTTTGATCTTAGACATTAGAGATCGTAATCGGTCTACGATTAACCTCAAAAAATTACCTCCTTAACTTATTTATTGTTGATAAAATCAGTTTATACACAGCAAATGTTACAGCTGTGTTCGGGTTTCAAGAGTGTTATAGGACACTTACTATACTATAGGTGGTACAAATGTGGTTCAACCGGAGAAGTACCACCGCCACACTTATTTCTAGCGTGAAACAATTCTTACGTTTCGATGGCTGTGGTTGCCGGCACACTTTTACGTGAGGCGACCATCTCAGTCCTCGGAAGTAGCAACGCAGCAGGATTTGTGTTTGACTTCAGATAGAACCTATGTTCTATATAAAGTTGCTTAATAGTGACCACTTACCATCAGGTGGACTGAATGATCATTTGCTACTTCAATATTATGAAAAAAAACCCACTGGTCAACTTTGGGCAAGACTCAATTTTGATTAGTAGCCGAATATAAATGTCCAAGGGTGGCAGTTATCACTTACGATCAGATGATCTATATGTTACTTCTATATAAAAATTTCATTTATTAGCTCTGTTCCGCGGCTACGCCTGCACGGTCAAAGGAAATTAATATTAACATTTGATAGCGTGATTCAGCACGTGCAAATGAATTTTACTAACGCCATCTATTATCAACGTCTGGAACTACTAAATATGTATCAACTCATTCTCATGGGAATGAGAGAACGCGGTAAAAAGTAGCCTATGTCACTCTCCGCTCTCCTATCTCCCAGCACATAAACCATATCATATAATAGCTATGTGGCGACGTGAAAGAGAACCAAACAAACCCACTTTCACATTTATAATATTAGTTTGTATATGGATTAAGCGTTTACTAACTCCACTTCTTAGACTTGATATAAAATCCATAAATCGTTTAATCTTAGCCTTCATGAAACTGTGGATCTCAGTGTATTAGAGCGGTGTAATAAAGTCGTCAGAGCAGAAGGAGGCCGCCTCGATCGTTCCACGTCAGTTCAATATAACAATATGTTACTCGGGACTATACATTACACTATACGGTAAATATACAGTACCTATACATGATATAGATATTTATGACTGGAAGTGCGGTATGATATTATTCAGAGAAAATGTGTTTAATATTCGATAGTTATTTTTAAGGTACAAGGTTAAAGGTGGTAGAACCATTGTAGTTCGACTGGGGAAGTACCAACGCCACACCTATTTCTAGCGTGAAGTATTTCTTGCGTTTCGATAGAAGGGTGTGGTTGCCGGCACACTTTCACATGAGGCGACCATCATAGTCCTCGAGAGTAGCAACGCATCTGTGTTTGACTTCAGATGGAACTCATGTTCTGTATGAGGTTGCTCACCGATGTCCATGAGCGGCAGTGACCACTTACCATCAGGTGGACTACGTGCTCGTTTGCTACTTCATTCGAATAAAAACAATGTACACAACTATTGAGCTAATGAAAAAGATATGCTTTTCTTAACAAATTGATTGCAGACTCAAGGTGAAAAATAATGTGCTCATCTACATTTGTTACGTATTATAAAAGTATTATTATGTCGTAAAGTAAGTAACAATTCAAATCGTATTTTATATGTATTTTTATATATCGTGTAAAAAGAAAAAACAAAAACCTTATAATTAACAAAGTTTAGTCCTATTAGCATAACGAGGTTAAGAAATATCATCACATAAAAGAATTGTATGATATCTGGAAATACATTGCTCGTATCTATATCAATTTTTGTCTCGAGTTACTGGTGTTCACCGATGTATGTCATGGATTGCAACGTTTCTGAATACAGGTAGGTAGATTTAAAGAAACGCTTTCTACACTCACTGCCCCACAATAGGATTTTTTCCTGTGTCGTGGGTGCCATGGACACACACATAGACGAATACACAACACCCAGACCCAGAACAAGAGTCTAAGCTATTCGGATACTTATCTGGCCGGGAATCGAACCCGGGACCCACTGTGCGTCAGACTGGCATGGTAACCGCTGCGCCACGCGGGTAACAACCTATAACATCTTTTCCTTTATTAGAAGCTTCTATCTTCTATATAATTATTAATTGTCATACGCGTATACCTTAGAAATAACTGGACTTGAACTCTACACGCCCAACCTTAAACATAAAATTTCAACAGGCCATTGCTTCTTTAACATCAAATTACTTAAGCGTCTACTGTTCCATACGAAACACGTCTCCAGGCTCCGTAGCATGATACTATGTCAGATTGATTTAATAAAGCTCCCTGGAGGCTGACCGATCGGTCCGCGTCAGTTCAATATGCTACCGCTAATAATGCGGCCGGCGCGCTCCGGCATGATTAAATTTTTGACATTTTCTCACGCGAATGTACTATTTCCTGTGTTTTGGGACGCGTAAAATATTATGGTATTTACCTTGTCTGAATGATTGAAAGTTTCCTCAAATATTTTCTAAACGATTAAGTATAACTTGTTAAGTAACTCTAATAGTATCATAAATGCGAAAGTTTGCAATTATAATTAGGTATATGTATATTTTTTACACTTTCAAGCAAATCTACTGGTTGAATTTTGCTGTGATTTGGCACATAGATGACCCCGTCAATGTAGTTCCGGGATCAGAATAGGGCTATGGCATTCCCTGTCTGTCGTAAGAGGCGACTAAAAGGGGCTTCCGGGGTTGCAGGCAGCTAGAGTGGGAGCTTGAAACGTTCGGTCAGGCGATCCCGGGAAGGACGGCGGTATGTTTGGTCGCATACCGTCGTAAAGACTAGATGGAGCGGTTGGCCCAGCTGCCTATCTGGGAGGAGCCCGATGGGGCAACATGCTCAGAGGATTCCGGTTGCGGTCGTTTCGAGATCCCGGAGTCCTCTTTATAGCGCTGAAGATGGCCACCGGGGAGGTTTTAGTGCGGTAAAAATCCTACATAACCCTGCGTCGCTACCACGGCGTCGGGTACCTTGTGAAGGTTTTCCCCTCGAGAAGGAAAACAAAGAAACTAAATGACCTACTTAAGCACATACACAGTCCGAAATAACTTATAATGGAATAATTACAGAAAAGAAAAGTACATTAACAATTAATTTCAGCTTTATAGAAAGCAATTTGTATCTTACGGAGTCGAGAAGAAAAACAAACTGTTACTTTTTTGTAAAAGTTATGCCATGGAATTGTTAGTAATCATGATAAGCAATCACAATTTGTAGGCCATGTTCTAGTTAAAATAGAAGTAAACATTTAGTAGGTACATAACTTTTTCACAACAATGAAGTTAAATACATGAGTATGAATTCTATTCCTTGGATTTTAAACGAGTACAAACACACCCTAAAATGAAACCTAGCAACGTTGAATACTTTTTCCAACAACGATAAGTTTAATTTTTCTAAGAACTGAATAAAAGCAATATATAGAGGTCCACATAGTGCACGGAGGTCCGTCTATAGTGATCTCGTAACCAGTCCACGTCTATTCAATATGATGGCAATAATGCGGTCGACTCGCTCCGCACGATTAAATTTTTATCGTTTTTTGCGCGTCTGGACCAAGACTTATAATAAGGTCATATCTAGTATATAAGACAAGCTTATCTAGAAAGAGACAACTCGTTAATTATTCCTATCATAGGAGTATGCAAGCGTATATTTTACCTTATAATAAAGTAATCACTTCCATCTTACAGACGTGTCAGCGAAACCAAATAGGTCAAGAGATCTGCTTCAGCCGTATACGCGTTACTTTGAGAACTAATTTCAAAAGATGAAAGTATGTACCTACTACGAGTGAAATAGTTACGATATTTACCAGAAGATAGCAATGTTTAAGTCAAGTAGGAATAAAAGTAACAAGGTCTCCAAATGAACCTAAACCATCAAAAGTACTACCTTCTTTAAATATTAATACTGTCAACAAATTACTGTTAAAATAAGAAAGATAATTAAGATAAGAAAAAATGAAGGAGTCCAGCCTGAAAGACCTCATCTACCTCGAAAACAGTAACGTTATTGGTTGAAGTAAATATTTAATTTGATTATCTAAAAATAGCCACGATAATGAAATTTGAGTTTGTTCTTATCTATTCTCGTACTCAATCATCGTCTCGAAAAAATGAACACGAAAATAATGCGTACATTTATTTGTTTTCTTGCTTCCTTCATATCACTACATAGTATAAAACAAAGTCGTTTTTCGCTGCCTGTCGCTATGTATCCTAAGTTTTTTAATAGATAGTGATTCAAGAGAAAGGTTTTTATGTATAATACATGTATAATATAGAGAAACACTGATAATTTTAGGCTTTTGTACTTTTAGGCGGAACGAATTTCACCTGGTCAACTAGTTATTTATAAACATAAACATTTCTGTCCATATCGCGATAATAAAACCCCTCAATGACATATAAAAGTATTTTAATTCCCATTTCAATGTTTCCAAAGCGTTCCGTATCCTGTATCGCACCCGTCGAATCCCAGCGGGAATCACGATTGTCATCAAGACTACAGCGGGACTATCAATCGAAGGTACCCCTATTTGCGTATCCACTCTTGTCCGAAACGTCGTTCATCAATTAAAACGAGATGCGGTCGCTGGAATTGAACTCGAAAATTTTTGTACCGAAATGGTTCCGAACCTAACCTTTCGTAAACAAACGTTTATATACGTATCAAACAAACCACAATTCGGACATATTGTTTACAAAGTAGCGAACACAGGTTTGAAAAAGCGGTTTTGATTGAAACAACATACATGCTTGTGCAATCGTTCCCAAGCCCTTTTAGTCTGATAGATACGACTAATAAAATTGATTTATATCCGGTGTTCAAAACTTTATTTATTATTTGGATGAAGTAAGTTAACAAAAATAAATCAAATATATGTTTTGGCTACGTTCATATAGGTACAAGCATGTATAAGTAGTTTAATACAGTAACTTTAAGAAAATTAGTAATAAAACCCTTGCATTGAGGGTCCCCTTGCATTACCTTGCATTACCTACCACCAAATACTATTTATGAAACATTAAAAATAATTCTCTACTCGAAAGTAAAAGTATTATAACCACTAAAAATGTTTTATAAGTTAGCTAAAAAGTATGGTTAATCAAATATATTTTAATATGAAACTTTTCAGTTATGTACAAAAAAATATTTTTTAACTTTTCTGGAAAATCGAGGCTGACGCACCTGCCCTTTTATATTACGATCAAGTATTTAATTAGGTCTCTACTATAATACCTTTTTAATTACTACAGGGTACCTATATGCTATTCCGGTTGCGGTCGGACCGAGTTCCCGGAGTCCTCTTTTTAGCGCCGAGGACGGCCACCGGGGGGGTTTTAGTGCGGTAAAAATCCCACATAACCTTGCGTCGCTCCCACGGCGTCGGGTACCTTTTGAAGTTTTCCCCCTCGTCAACAAAAAAAAAACTATATGCTAACATCCTAAAAAATTGAATTATTGCGTTAGTTAAGAAATTACAAATGGAATATCATGTAAAAAAATGTATCCCGAAACGTGGGTAATTAAGACTTCTATGGACCACGCAAATAAAGCTGCGAGCAAAAGCTAGTCAGTTACCAATATGGCGCTTTAATTTTGTATCGAATTTATGTTTTAATTCACAAATCTTCCAACCTTGTCTGTTGACTTTATTTACCTGAACGGAAGTGACAGACTAGTCTCGACGAACTTCGTGACGAAGCGGTAACTATACTGATCTGACTCGCGCTGTGTTCTGGGTTCGATTCCCATAAAGAAAAATATCTTAATGATAAATTTTGATTCCCGTTTTAGGGTTGGGTGTTTCTATATTCGTCTTTGTGTGTTTATGGAATCCACGATACGGGAGAAAATACGCAGTTGGTTCTATGAAAGTGGAAAGCATAATTGTTATTATTATTATTATGTCCATGATAACATTAAAATTATTCAAAATTATATAAAAAATAAAATTTCATAAGTTTAACTATAAATCAATCACTTACGTGACCCATTTGAAAATTAGAAGGAAAAAACTTATTTATTTATCAGAAACTCACAATTATAACTTTTAATGTTTGTAACATCTTCCAAAAAAATATAACTAAATATTAACAGACTGTTATGATTATGAAATGGATATATGATCAGTGTAATTAAGAACTAAACGTAGCCAGGATAGGTAGACTACCTAAGGATAAGTAATTACCGCGGCTAAGTAATGGGAATGCGTAACATACGAGAAGTCGCTAATGCATTAATGGCTGAGAGAACTTGTATGTCTCTTTTTAAGAAACCTTTTCATAGCAGCCATTTCGAGAAAATAAATGTGGGAACATGTAATGTATTTACAAAAACATATATTTTTTTAACCTATGTAGCGAACTAAGGAGCAAGCTTTTTGACAATAAGTGACCACTGCTGCCCGTTTACACCTATGATCATCTTCAGGTAAGGTAAATGCTACCTAATATCGACCCCCAGAACAATGTTGCAATGCCTTGTCTAAGTCTCTGCCTTTCAACATCCTGCAAACCAGACCTAGCAACGTTTTACACGGCTATTATAAAGCAGAAACAGGCGTGGTGGTAGTGATACCGGAGTCGACCCACAAATCGGTTCTACCACCTTTAAATATATTGCTGCTTGGATTAAAGAATGACAATCAAAGAAATTAAAAACGATAATTTTGTCAGAGAACTACAAAAAATCAAACAATGGCCATTTACCTTCTTGAATAAACTAGTCATCCGGCGCAACGGTCGAAATTCGACGGTAATTCAACTCAAAAACTAAACTTGATAATGTCCAAAATTGCATGAATATGTCTCAAATTCAATTAAATTGTATGATTTTTCAAGTTATCTTATAAACATGTTTTCATAGTAAGACTTTGAATGTTTTATTTCTTTTATTATATACTAGCTGTACCCGCGGCTTTGCCCGCGTGCAAATCAACGTGTCACAAAGTTTTTCCCGCGCACATCTCGACACCGTGGGAATTCTATGATAAAAAGTAGTAACATTAAAATCGGTTTGGCCGCTCAAGGATTATCTGGTCAAACACAGACTGAAAAAACGAATTTTAAGTGTGTATTTGTGGGTAGGAACGTATTGTTATGTATTTTTTTTAAATTAGACGAATTCTAATGTTGTAAACCGCTTTTTTGAACCAATTTACATTCTTAGTGGTCTGATTCACAATATCGGGATACTTTTTTCAATCAACTCCTCCACATTTGAACCAAAACGTATCGATTATAAAGATTGATTTGAACTTTTCCGAATTGGAAAATACTATTTAAAGTAATTTTGGCGGATTCAAATTTCTAAGTAAGATTATAGGTAAACCTACTTTTAATATTAATTTGTGTTCAGGAGTTCCGGAAGGCATTAAGGAATTCAAAAATTCTGTTGGATAATGTACTGCTTCCTCCATCTCAATGACTGTCTACCGAATAGTAGATCTGTGACGCTGCTTTAAATTTTGAAAAAAAAAATCATTTATTTTATCGACACGTTCCTTTGGTGGGTGGGTATATAGCCGTCTTTTGGAACCAATTTATAGTGTTATTGGTTGTATTAACAATATTAGGATATACTTTTTCAACCAACTCCTCCACATTTAAACTAAGATGTATCGATATAAAGATTGATTTTAACTTTTCCGGATAATAGTGCTTTGTAGCACTATTATCTACTTGAAGTAAATCATTAGAAAATTGGAATATCACTGAACAGCGACATATATTCTAAGTTCATATTTTGTTTCATGTGGCCAGAGCTAAGATCTTTTAAGAGGTGTATCGGGCTATTTGTGTGCGTAAATCCCGCATTGTTCTTTGTAAAGCAGAAGACATAATCAAAACACTTTTACAATTCATACGAACAGGGCGCACCCGCTCGCAGGCGCCCTGCTCGCTTATTTTTTATGTTTTCTTTTATGTTCCAACCTAACCTAACCCATCCTGTTTAAAAAGCTACAGCTAAATCCAACTCTTAACAATAACATGACAATACTCCTGCATTTTTAGGATTTAGGTATTCAAAGTGACACTTTTCATCATAATGGTCTCTCAGGAACGGGTTGTAATGTATCGTAATCAATAAGTACCAAACTCATACGGCTTAAGTAGGTTGTGTACTTAGATTATCAGGGTTGATGAATTGAAGTTTAATTTATTAATCACATTTCAGTTTAATGAGCTGTCATTAAACTTATAATATATACTAAAAACAACTGTAAGCATTATGTATATGACTACCTTTTATAATGCACTATCCCGCATCATCAAGGAGGAGTTGAAGGTAAAAAAAAATATCCCGTGTCTTTGCTTAGTATTCTTATTAGTATTCTTATTACTTATACGTAAGCACTTGCGAGCCAACTTCTATAGCTTGGGCTTGCAGTACCCTGCATCATAAGGGCTGAGGAGTTTAAGATCGAAATTTTCATCTTGTGTCTTTGCTTAGTAATTATATTACATACCCGAAAGCACTAAATAGCTAACTTCAGTGGCTTAGGCTTGAAGCACCCCTGTATCATCAGGGTTGAGGAGATGATGGTCAAAATTTTCATCTTGTGTCTTTGCTTAGTAATTATATTACATACCCGAAAGCATTAAATGACCAACTCCTATGGCATAAGCTTGCAGTACCCTGCATCATCAGGCTTGAGGAGTTGAAGATCGAAATTTTCATCATGTGTCTTTGCTTAGTAATTATATTACATACCCGAAAGCACTAAATAGCTAACTTCAATGGCTTAGGCTTGAAGCACCCCTGCATCATCAGGGTTGAGGAGTTAAAGGTCGAAATTTTCATTTTGTGTCTTTGCTTAACAATCATATTACATACCCGAAAGCACCAAATGGCCATCTCCTATGGCTTAGGCTTGAAGTAACCCTGCATCATCAGGGTTGAGGAGTTGAAGGTCAACATTTTTACCGTATATCATTGCTTAGTAATTTTATTACATAACCGTAAGTATCAAATAGCCAACTCATACGGTTTAGTCTTGAAATACCCTTACATCATCAGGGTTGAGGAGTTGAAGATCAAATTTTTGTCCCATGAATTTGTTTAACAATCTTATTATATATCCATAAAAACAAATTGACTTACTTCTACGGTTCAGGCTAGCATTACTCCTGCATCATCAGGATTGAAGAGTTGAAGGTCAATTTTTTTTTGGAAATATCTGCTTAGTAATCTCATTCTACATTCAACCCAATTGGACTCCTACAGCTTAGGTTTGGCCGAGTATCGCTAATTTCGTTAATTTGCTTCAAAGAAATGGATCCTATGATCAGAACCGTATCAAACTTATCAGAGTACCCTTGAAGTACATTCTTTCAAATAAAAGAAAAATCATCAAAATCGGTTGGCGGGAAATTGAGTTATTCATATATTTATCGCGCACATCGTTAATGCAAATATCAGACTTATGCGCTTTTTTTATGGATGCCACTGTCAAAAGTGAACTAAGAATTAATGGGACCCCATGACACGCACTACCTTTCAAATGAAAAAAAAAAACATCCAAATCCGTTCACCCAGTGCGGAGAAATCGAGTAACAAATATAAAATAAAAAAAAAAATACAGACGAATTGATAACCTTGTCCTTTTTGAAAGTCGGTTTAAAACTATGTTTTAAAATAAAAATCAAAGCGAAATACTAAATTTTATTGAGGTGGTCTCAAAATTGACTGACTTTCATACAAACTTACATCTCCTATTTGGGTTAAATTGGGGGGGGGGGGATAGAAAATTCATTCATAATTGACGTCTACGTCATAAAAAGAACTCCTAGTAAAAATCATATTCGTATCTTTAGCAGTTTAGGTTCTAAGATGTTTATTCAATAGATGAGTGAGAGAGCATCCTTTCGTTTTTATATTAAGTATTAAGTATATATAGATATATAGAGATATAGATGTGTATAGTATCAAACAACATAGGTACACACATAACCAATAAAAATACATAACAAAGGAATACATTTTACAGACCATAACATGTTTAGTTTCAACCAATTCAACTATGCAGTTACTTATCTTATTAACACTTATCGAACACAGAATAAATACTGCGTAGTTTAAAATTGACATAACTTTTTTATTTATAAACCGATTTACATAAAATAAACACTAAATGTTAAGTGAAGTTTCCCACAACACAGCAGTGAAAATTATTTTCAAATTGGATAAGCCGTTTCTGAGATTAGCGTTTTCAAACACACAGACAAACAGACAAACAGACAAACAGACAAACAGACAAGATTTCTAAAAACCATTATTTTGGGTTCTATATCGTATTAAAGACCTCTAGAAATGGTTTTCACCTAAATTTATTCCATGTACAGACAGCGACCTCTTACAGATTTATTATAGTATAGAAGAAGAAGATTTGGGTTTATGTTCTATGTACGATGGTGAGTGTGATGCGTTTTTAGTTGATTTTATGTATATTTTATTCATTTGTTGAAAAAAATATTAGCATTTCGTACTCCTTCTCTATATCAAATAGAACCGTGCGTAGGTCAAACTCCTCCGACTGCGGCAAGTACCTATCTTAAGAAACTGAACCCAAGTTTTTGCTTCAGGTTTTAATATATAGATGAAGTTGGTCAAATTAAAATATGAACATACCTATATTAAAATGCCATAAGTTAGGGAGAATACAATCTGGTTAATGGCATCATAATTAACAAGTTAGAGACCAAATTTTTTTTTTTTCGAGGGGGAAACCTTCAAAAGGTACTCGACGCCGTGGGAGCGACGCAGGGTTATGTGGGATTTTTACCGCACTAAAAACCCCCAGTGGCCGTCCTCGGCGCTGAAAAGCAGGACTCCGGGATCTCGAAACGACTTCAACCGGAATCCTCCGAGCGCGCTGCCCCATCGGGCTCCTCCCAGATGGGCGGCTGGGCCCACCGCTCCGTCTAGTCTTTACGACGGTATGTGACCACACATACCGCCGTCCTTCCCGGGATTGCCTGACCGAACGGTTCGAGCTCCCACTCTAGCCGTCTGCAACCCCGGAAGCCCCTTTTAGTCGCCTCTTACGACAGGCAGGGGATGCCGTAGCCCTATTCTGATCCCGGAGCTGCAGGGACAGACAAAACTTTAACCTAGGAATGATGAATTTTGAATGATGCGGTTATTCATTAAAAACAGCAATATGTAAGGTTTATACTTATACTTAGACGCTAGATTTGGCGACAATCTTTTTGGTCCTCAAACTGCAGTTCGACTTAAATTTGTATAGATTTGGCGACTTTTTGTTTGGAAAGCACTGTAATTCAATATTCTCAAAACATTCATACAATTGCGAATGCGAATGCGAATCGAACATCACTGATATATACATATCATGAACATACTATACGATATGTTTGCGGTTGGCGTGGCGTATCTATCTAACTGGGAGGCGTGATGCAATTTGCGACAAATTAGTACACTAAACGCTTTGGCTATCGATAATGAATGGCTACTATTGAATCAGGGGAAGGCAGTATATTGACATAATTACATTATAGCTCGTTTATAAAATCACACTTCAGAGTAATAATCGTTTTTAACACAACTACTCACAAGTTAATAAGGCTTTAAATGTAAATCCATACTAATATTATAAATGTGAAAGTGTGTATTTGTTTGCGTTTATTTTTTCCTCTTTCACGTCGCGAATTAGCTATTATATGATATGGTTTATATGCTGGGAGATAGATAGGAGGGCGGAGAGTGACATAGGCTACTTTTTACCGCGCTCTCTTATTCACGTAAGAATATCGATGTTTTGTTTAATTGATATATATTTTGTAGTTCCAGACCTCGGTAATAGATGGCGTTAGTAAAATTCATTTGCAAGTTCTGAATCACGCTAAAATTAGGTGCTAAACTTAATTCCCTTTGACCGTGCGGGCGAAGCCGCGGGTAAGAGCTAGTAGAACCTAATTTGTATTTTAACATCGAAGGTGGTAAGACCCACATGCTTCGCCTTTTAACGAGGAAGTATTACTCATTTCTAGCGTAAAGAGGTTGTTGCGTTTCAGTGGAAGAGTGAAAGAAAGAAAGAAAAGTTTATTCCAACTCCTAAGAGTGCGGTTACCGACTCACTTTTATCAGAGATGATCATTTTAATCTTCGGGAGTAGCAAGGCATCTACGACTGACTTTAGATAGAACCTTGTTCTGTATCGGGATGCTTACTTGCAGTCCAAGGGTGGCAGTGACCACTTCAATTAGGTGGACTGTACACTCGTTTAGTACTTCACACTTATATAAAAGAACGTAATCACGTTACATCACTCTTAACAACAACATATATAATATTATATGTACCTAGTTGTACCCTGCGTGCGTGGCTACGCCACAAAAAATAAAAGATAAAAAAAACGAAAAAACATTCGTGGGCTCATGCACAACTACTTTGCAAAAGATCATCAAATATATAGCTTACGATTCTACAAAGGATATACAGACAAACATCTATATTATATTAAACATATATGTATGCGCTTTTCTGATGTCGAGCTAGAAGCAGACTATATTTTAATTGTGAGCTAAGTTTATCGTAAAAGCCATTATTTCCCTTATTTTAAATACATTATCAGCAGTAAATTGAAGCTACAGTACTTAGCCATTATGAATTACTTAGCAATTGAAATGGTTGAGGATTAACTAACTGTCCTTATCTGCTTATGCAAATTAAATGGTTAAGTCCCTACATCCTGGCGCTGCCATTTGAAATATTTTACACAAATTTGATTAGAATTAGAAAATGGTTATGTAAGATGAATTTTAAAAAGTCTTTGTTTCTATTCCGAAATTATATTATTTACACTAATGAAATACGTAAATGTGCAAATTTAATTTTTACTCAACATCCGGTTACGATAGTTTCTGTTTATAATATAGATAATATTTTTTTAACTAAATTATAAAATAAAATTTTATTATTTAAATATACATGTACATTAAACAGTTACTAACATTGAAACATGGGCCGAGTAATTATTATACGCTCTAATACTCTCTAGTTATTTTTATTCATAGTTTATCTTTCCTTGCAATTGGTTTGATTAAATAAAAAATGGGCTACTACTTATGTCACTTTATCTCATAGTGTTAACAACATCAATTTAATCAAATACTATTAAGAGTTGAAAAATTTCAGTTTATAATAGTAGGGATCCGATATAACATCGACCTTCACCGACTTCAATGGATGAAAAATATTCGATAGGTAATTTATTTATGAATGAAATAGTCGGATGAAAAACATGGATTGCCTGTTAAATCGTGGTCACTACGTGGTGTTTACTAAAAAAATTCTTTTTTTTTTAATTTTCTTCATTAAGTTTAACGTATGAGATATGTGGTGGTGTAAGGACGAGAAGAAATAATATATCTCCGTGTTTATTGGCCACGTGGTAGAACCAGCGTAGTACCACGCCCACACCAATTTCTAACCTGAAACATTCCTTGCATTTCCATGGTTTCCATGAAGGGTGTGGTTGCCGGCATACTTTTATAATTGGCGACCATCATAGTCCTCGGAAGTGGCAACAAATCTGTGATTGTCCATAGGCGGCAGTGACCACTTGCCATCAGACTACGTGCTCGTTTGCTACTTCATTGTTATTATAAATAATAATCAACAGAGCTACTCAACCGAGAATGAGTTTTGAAAAAACGCCGCGTATGCCGAGTACTAAGTAGTACTTACTCAGTAAACGAAATCTCAGTGGATTTTAGTAACATAATAATTCAGTTCAAAAGCGTAGCTTTTAACTTAAGATTACTGAACAGATAACATACGTTTGAAATGTAATTTTATCCGGAAGATTGATACAGGCGCTATTATTTTACTATCTAGTTTGGTATAAATCGTAAACGGTTTGCCAGATAAAATTTGTTACTTTGTATAGAGATATTCCTATTCCTTTCCCTTCCCCTACTGTAGTAATAGGTACTAGGTAGGTATACTACCTACTGTATACTCACTATACTGTTTTATTGTATTTAGTGATAATATGTCACCGTCGACGTCAACCCAGTATTGTCTCATTGCTGGGTAGGTACGGGTCTTCTCTCAGAATAAGAGAGTTTTAGTTTTACTTAAACCATAGTCCACCACGCTGACCAAGTGCGGCCTTTTTTAATTTTAGGTTTTTGCTATTTAATTGTAGGTTTTTCTCATGATGTGTTCCTTAACCATTAAGAAGTGATAATTAATTTCTGATACGCAAACAATTTAACAAAAACGGAAGTGCGAGCCTGAGATCTGAACCTTGGTACCTTCGGTTGAGAGGTCGAGTTGCAACCATTAGGCTATCACTGCTCCAATAATATGTATTTGTGTAAAGTATATTAATAAATTTGTTGTATTTGAACGTTCGTTTCGTGTCGTTTCTGCTACGGATGTGCAAGATGTAGATCGAGCTTCTTCCTGAGGTATTCCCGCGGCGTTATGACATGGAGCTCTTCAAAAAATTTGCGAAAAGAGCTGTCCTTCAAGGCCAGCGATGCATTGTGTTGGTCTACTCCTCCAGTGTTGCAAATGTCCATAGGCGACGGTGACTACTTTCCATCAGCCCGTCTGTATCGTTAGGTTTTTTTTTAAGTATAAAAAAATGAATAAAATTTATTTATCATCCATCAATCTATCAGTCTTTTGATATCTACTGCTAGACGTAGGCTTCCCTGAACCGCCTCTCCAACCGGTACTGTGCCTTCTGAATCCAGCGGTTTCCCGCTACCTTTTTCAGGTCATCGGTCCGCCTGGTGGGGAGCGACCTGTACTCCTTTTATCTAAACGCGGTTGCCACTCGAAGACTTTTGTTCCCCATCGGTTGTCGGTTAATAAATTTATTTATAACTACATTTAAACAAAATATACTATAATATGCCAAGGTTGTAGCACCAGTGTATTTCGACTGGGGAAGTACTACCACCACACCTATTTCTAGCTTGAAGCATTCCTTGCGATTCGATAGAAGGGGATGGTTGCCGGCACACCTTCACATGAGGCGACCATCATATTCTTCGGGTAGTAGCAACGCATCTGTGATTGACTTCAGATGGAACCCATGTTCGGTATGTAGTTGATTACAGATGTCCATGAGCACCTACCGTCAGATGGACTGCATGCTCGTTTGCTACTTCAGTCAGATAAAAAAACTGAATAGTTGGTAGCGTCACATGGAACTAGAGTCGAATCAGGGGTCAATAAATTCGATACTTGATAAATTCGTGGTTGAAGCGAGTGGCGCGCAATCCACAAAGCTCGTTTTCATAAACTATTTATAATATGTTGTGTGGTCAGCATTGCATTGCTACAAGCTATAAAAATGTTTTATATTTTTGTGATTTTAAACACTTTAGTAGCTCCATTTAGCTCCATATTTTTTTTTTATTTTTTTTAGTATTTATTATATAGCAACTGTACTTCTACAGTTGCTATATAATATAATTCCATACACTATAAAAAAATAACTTTTTAACTAATTAAGTTTATAATAAGTCAGTCAGTACAGTCAGTCGTTGTAGTCAATTCAGGAATGCTCTTTTGTTTTTAATTGACCTTTATTGTCCCATATTTAATTAACGTCTTTTATTTCCACATCCTCTTATGCAGAAGCAGAAAAATATCGTTAATGTAACTGAAACCCATTTCATCCTATCAGGTATATCATATACATGTATTATGTCCCGGAACTAAACTTTCGTCCAAAGTAAGCTTTAAAATGGTGTCATTAGAACCCAGGCGCGTGTGTCCTGTTTGTGTATGGTAATCGAGTTGACAAGTTGCAGCTTTGATTCCGCCGGAGCGGCCGAACTCGGCCCGCCTCGCTTTACTTTGGAGCGGGCTTCCTAATGTTCGAGGGATTCACCGGAACTCAATATATGTAGTTAAGTTGCTTTAAAGGTCTCTTTACATTGTAAATATTATGTGGGTACTAAGGTTCTTAAAGAATAGATAGATTGATTTTTCAGGACCATTCTACACCCTTTAAAATTGCTTATGTAGCTATCAGTTGCATGCTAGAGCTTCTAAAAGAGCTTGTTCGTACTCGTACCTACTTTGAATATCTGGATATAGATATTAAAATAAGACGGTTATAGAAAAGCCATTCATTCAAACTGTAATAGGTTCTCCTATTTTTAGAACATTAATCCATCTAAAAGATTTAAAACACGATTTAAGCACAAACATTTACTAGAAAGTCCATTTAAACAACAATTGACAATCAATTAAAAAGTTGGAAATTCGTTCGAAAGACAAGGTACTTTATATTCTTCCCCGAGTCGCAATAACGCTAACAATGATTAGGACTACGTTGGCAGTACCCCACTGAACGATTTGAATCCCCTCCAACTTTTAAACGAATTTCATTGTACGAATTAATAAAACCATACGGTATTCACGCAGCCGCGTTGTATTTTGACGTCACAGAATCCGATAATGCCTCCCGTATTTTATTCTGCCAGCATTTTTCTATTTGGAATGTTCACATGAAATTTATGACAGCTGACGAATTTACGAAAGTAATCCATTAGCTTTGGCTCGGCAGCGGAATAGTGGAGCCTTTGTTTCGCGGCTCAATACGATTTGCAGCCGCAAATTTGGAAAGCGATAAGTAAAGTTTCCGATTTATCGCTCCAAGTTTATTCGGTTTAGTTGGCGAGTCCTACATCTCAAGGTTTGTCCCCGATGGGTGCTTATAGAAAGCGTTACTTGCTAGGTAATATACGTCTTATCAAGGGGAGCTCGCCGGTGTGCCCTTAGGCGTAAATCTTGCCTTTACGGCCTCACCTGTCGAACGAATAATTTACTGGCGGCTTAAAACTTCCTCACGAAAAGGAAATCCCAAACACTTCTCAAGAAATAACTGAATAAGAAATTTTCGATTGTAGAGCACGAGCGACGGGACCGACCGCCTCACCGCTCTGTCTTGACAGGAGGAAATTCGAAATTAAACCTTTTCTAATGGAATGGGGGGAAAATCTTAAGTCTCGGAAGCAATTACAATTCCGTTAAAAATGACACTGAGCAGATGATATAATGGCTTTTAGTGCTTTAGTTTTGAATTTTACTATTCAAAGAGTCATTTTTGAAGAATTATACTTAGCTTTGCAAATGTCGACTAAGAATGATATTAGGAAGGATTTTGCTAATTTGTAAATTTAGCTTAATCAGCTGAGTTGGCGGTAAAATAATGTTCCTATAGCAAAACTAAATATGCGAGTATTAATAATGCAATACGTGGAGTTTGTCATACACTGCAACGTACGTAGAACGCTTTAACTATAATGGTATTTTATTAAAAACTGATTTAATAATTTATTTATTATAATTTCCAGCTTTAATAAATAAAATCTTAAGAGAGTTCATGCATTACCACATTCTTGACACAGTAGTATAGTGTTGTAAAAAGGTGGAAAGTTTTTTCGTTTCGTTTCGATTTCTTACTACGGTAGAACCCTCTTTAAGTCGAACCTCGATCAGTCCTAAACTTCTCAAAGTCGAAAAAAAATTGTGTTCCTTTCCTTATAATCCCCAAAACCTACATTACTCGAAATCTGTTTCTGTTTGATTTTACATATCCATATTAGCATTTTTTTAATATATCAAAAAACATGCTTAAATGGAGATCCTCCATAAGTCGAAAACGTTGTAACTCAAAATTTATAGGCGTCTCCTGTCAACGATGTTAATATAAAATCCTAATTAATTTCACCGATTTCATTGTACATTTAACTAACTCAAGCGCAATAAACCTATACAAAATACGAGCACAACAATGGAAAATAATGACGACACACACCTGTACAGCAATTTCATGCTATTATGTACATGAGATCGTCCGTCGGCATCCCGATATCGATGGATAAGCAATTTGCAAGTAAAATGCGAATGTCGGCTGCACGGTGTCGACAACGCGTACTTTTTATTATTTTTATAGAATTCTATACGTGAATATTGTATTGTAACTACAGTTCATAGTTCAGGTTGTGCAAACGGGAATATGCTTTTTCATGTTTGTTTCTATTTAAATCAGTGGTTTTTAGACTCGCATTTTAGTTTGTTGATAAATGATAGGAAACGTTGGAAAGTAAACAAAACTCTCATGTATGATCTGCTTTATAAATCCCTACGAAAATTCGATTCGGCTGGAAATTTTTGTATACTTACAGAAATATCAGGTAAGCTGCATTTGGATGTTATTTTATACATATTTTAAGTTCGACCGGGGAAGTACCATCGACACACCTATTTCTAGCGTGAAGCATTTCTTACGTTTCGATAGAAGGGTGGGGTTGCCGGCAAACTTTTACATGGGGCGACCATCATAGTCCTCGGGAGTAGCAACGCATCTGTCATTGACTTCAGATGGAACCCATGTTTTGTATGAAGTTGATTACAGATGTCGGCGGCGATATGGGCGGTGGTGATCACTTACCATCAGATGGACGTTCATGCTCGTTTCCTACTCCAGTCAGATAAAAAAAAAACATATTTTTTATTATTTGCCAATTAATCGGACCTATTTTCGGACCCCCATTACTATAATAAAGTTTAATTCACAGCTTAATAATTTAAACACTTAAGAAGATCTTGACCAATTAAGTTATTACTAAAATTAGCGTTCAAAAATAAATTTCGTTCTCTGTTTCCAATGATATTGTAAGTAAAATCAAGTTAATTGACTTTAACAAACAATTAATTCTGTTAAAAGCAAATTATCGGCATTATCAAAAAGTTTTCAGTTTTGAGATATTGTACCATGGTCTTTCCTGAAAAGATGTCCATTGATAATAAGATAAACCGCATTCATAAATTCAGTAAAAATCTAATATATTAAAGCTGTATACTATGTATATTATTATGTTGAAATATCTCCTCATAATGTAGTTTATTGTCTAATATATTAAAAGGTATGATTTTGTGCTATAAAAGGATTTGTCCTTGTATTTGCACTGTCATAAATTTCCGTAACTGTGCGAATTAAAAAAAAAACTCAAATGCGAACATAAATTAGTTTTCTTCACAAATTGCAAATTTCGCATCAGGCCCTTAATTCTCATCATGAGATATCTTAACATAAGCTCAAAACAATACCATAATTCAGTAAAAGTGTCCTTACCCGAACACGATCAAGTCGAAGAATGTGCGGGTTCAAGCTAGTAGATTTACTTGGCCTGAGTTTAGTCGCTCACATAATAGGCACCATTCCAACTGGCACGCGGTTGCCTGAGTTAGCAAACAATTCATTTGCTACCACAAAGATTTATGTCCTTAGTAGATTTTGTTCTCCGCTAACTTAATTCGAAGCTTTTAAATGATATAATTCGGATATAGGCACCGTTGAAAACTATAGAATATTAACATGTGAATCACATGAGAATTTTGCCATGTATGGTTTATTTATTATTTATTTTTACTTATAACACATAGATGATAAGATTTTCAAGATCAACGTAATCAGATAGAATGGACATTATATCCAACTAGGTTATTCCAACGATTTCTCCCGCTTCGTTCACACCTCCCATGGTAAAGAGTATCCTTTGTGTTAATGTATTAAAATAAAATAAAAAAGTAGGCCATAAACTATATGTATTCCAAATATTCGAGAAATGAGACCTGCAGTAACGTGACAAACACACATACATCGTCACAAACTTTCGTATTGATAAGATTACAAAAGAACATAAAAGCCCAATCCACAGGTTTTCTCCTATCGATCACTTATGCGCCGACTGACCTCACTCAGTACTATTTAAATTGTATTAAATAATTCGCCTATGTGGCGACCGTTTCACACGATGTCTGTAAAATAAAATTAATATAACGTTCATTCGAATACGAGTATTCGAATATTTTATTGCGATTTTTATGGACTACAACGTTCCAAACTAATTTAATTAAAAACTATTCAAATGGCGCGGTTCGTGTAAAACGCACTTGTTTACATACATGTATGTTATTTATTAAATTGCTTGTTTGCAAATTTGCTCAATTTATGCGCCAGTTTGAATCTAACGCAAAATATTTGACACTAAACTGATAATATAATTATTGGCAATTTGATCACATTAATGTAATCACCATGCACGAATAATGTAAGTAATTAACCGACTTCCCAAAGGAAAGAGGTTATCTATTCGTCACGTATATATATATATATATATATATATATATTTTTTTTTTTTTTTTTTTTTTTTTTTTTTTTTTTTTTTTTTTTTTTTTTTTTTATGTATGTTCGGGCGAAATGGCTAGAAATCGTCGACCTACCGACACGATTCATACGACATTGTATGCGACTAGTTTCACAGGCAGTCCCATATTGAGGAAAATGAAAACCTTCCGGCGGTTTTCCCGGAAAATTGGAAAATGTTGGTTTCTTAAAATCTTGAATAACTTGGGTGTTTATAAACCGATTTCCATTTTCTTTCTTTCATTTGATAGGAAATTTCGTCACGCAACTTTTTCTCTTGGACATGGGTATGCTGTGATGCTTAACTCTTTGAGTTATGGGGTGGAAACCACCACCACTCCTCAAGTTTTTTAGATAATTTGAGATAACTCGGCTTCTGCCGAATCGATTCTTATGAAACTTGGAATATGTATTATATATCTATGCTTATATAGGTTGACGAAAAATTTGACCTTCAACTCTTCGATCCTGATGATGCAGGGTTACAGCTATCCTAAACTATAACATTAGCTATTTGGTGCTTACATATATGTAACAAGACTACTAAGCAGAGACATGTGATGAAAATTTGATATAAGATATATATATTTGATATAAGATATATAATTTCATATAAGATACATGTAGTTTCGTCATGATCCAGCAAATGATGGTAAGCGCCGACTTCGGGACTATGTACTAAGAACTGTGTTTGCTCTAAACCAACATGTATTTAAATTATTTTTTACTTTTATGTGGCATGGAAGTCGGTTGTATTTTTGTTTAAAATTTTTTTTTTATATTTCAAATATGAGTATAATGCTTTTATTAAATTAATAAATCTATGGTGTATATTCGACATAATATATTACAGTGTTTCGTTTAAATGTTACGGTAGACGACATGATAATAATCAAAAATAATGACGACTGTCTCAGTACTTCGTGATGAGCAATATTATTATCAGTTATGAGAATCCATTCAAGGTTTGATTTCCTATTATTTACGTTACCGCTAAATACTCTTCTATTTCTTTTAAATTCCCATTGAGTTCGAGATCCTTTCGATTAATACAGTATATGTCTTTCTAATATTTCAATAGCTCATTTCAATATGTATTTACTTTGAAAAAAGACTGAATACTCTATTTTGGATCAATTATGATGACACCAACACTACGTTTATTTTTCATTTAAACATTTTAGATCCTTCTACGTCTCAGAAAGGACTACCAGCATCATCCTTGTCAACTCTACATTGAGGTAAAAGGTAGAAGATGCATTTTATGGCAAGATATTTCTTGTTTATGTGTTTCGACTTCTTTCGATATTGGTTAATAATAATACGAAACTAATATAGTTTCGATATTAGATACTAGACGGAATACTCATTTCATTCAACTACAAACAATTCGTTACGTTCTTCATCAAAAAGCCTTTTAGATTAACCATGTCAACGTTATACCTTCTATACGTACGCTTAAAACAACATAAACTCCTTTTATAGCCATCATTAAATGTAAATTGACCGACACTCGTTTCGAAGGCGAAGATACCATAACAACGCACGCAGCGGTTCCGTCACGCAAACGTAGCGTGTGTAAATACATTTTTAGTTATAACACGTCCACTATGAGATAATGTAATTAAGTTTCATGTCCGCACTCATTTTTTATGAAACCGTATAATTACATTATTTGTGAAGCAACATAGCTTGCGTTTTTGTTTCTCCTGTTAGTTTAGTTACTCTGGGCATAAAAATGGTCTGAATTATGTCGTACAGAAAATATGATAAAAAAACAATATTATTTTTAAATATTTTTGAGGTTTTACTCCGTAGGTACCACCATTAATGTCCCTGTAGTTCCGGGACCAGATTAGGGCTATCCCCTGCCTGTAGTAAGAGGCGACTAAAAGGGTTGCTGGGATTGCAGGTGTGTAAAGTGGGAACTCAAACCGTCCGGACAAGCGACCCTTGTAAGGGCGGCGACATGTGTCGTCGCATGCCGCCGTAAAGACCAGAAGGTGCGGTGAGCGCTTACGAAGGGAAGAGCCAGAAAGGGCCACTGCGCTCGGTGGACTCGTGTTCCGTTGGAGATTCTGCAGTCCTCCACGTAGCGCTGAGGGCGGCTAGCGGGGGGTTTTAGTGCGGTAAGTATCCCGTATAACCCGCGTCGCTCCCACGGCGTCGGGTCCCTTTTGAAGGTTTCACCCTCGTAAACAAAAAAGGTGCAAGACACAAAGACACAAAAGGTGCATTGGTGGTACCTGCAATGGCACCACCGTTTTCTGTCTTGTTACAGTAGCGATTTATTTGTGGTCTGATGGGTGTGGTAAGGGAGATACACTTATGTCAGGCGTTGTAGCTTGCTCTGCACGGATATGCATCAAAATGCATGCATGCATTGCATCTAAATCTTAACAGTGGTTGATTACAGATATCCAGAGGCGGCAGTGGAAACTTATGCCACTGATGAGTGGTCTGCATGCTCGTTTGTGACTTAATATAAAGGGTTTTTCAATTGGCGCGGGTAGATTTTGGCGCTCCGTGGCGGCCATTTTGTTTTAGTGACACCTGTCAAATGTTTTGTTTATTATTTAGTTGATTATGCCAAATCATCATGGCAAGTTACACGATTGAACAGCACGTTCATATGATAAAAAAATATTATCAAAATGAGTGTTCGTTAACGCAAACCTTGCGTGCATTGCGCCGATTTTACGGTAGACATGGTGGCCCTTCGCAGTCGACTCTTCAGCGTTTGGTGGCCAAATTTGTGACGACCGGTTCAGTTAACAATCAGCCAACACCCGTACGTTCAAGGAACGCAAGATCTTCCGAAAACATCGCCGCGGTCCGTGACAGTGTACAGCAGAACCCGAGGCAGTCTATTCCTCGCCTTGCCCAAGAACTGGGTTTTTCGCAGACTTCAACGTGGCGAATTTTGCGTCAGGATTTGGGCCTACACCCGTACAAGATCCAACTCACTCAGGAGCTCAAAGTTCATGACCATAGACAACGCCGTTTGTTCGCTGACTGGGCTTCGAATCGTTTGAAAGAGGACCCCAATTTTGGCCGAAAAATCATCATTAGTGACGAGGCGCATTTTTGGATGAATGGCTGTGTTAACAAGCAAATTGCCGTATATGGAATGACACCAACCCACGCGAGGTTCACCAGGTGATAATGCATCCTCAAAAAGTTACCGTTTGGTGTGGATTTCTGGCCGGCGGCGTAACTGATCCGTACTTTTTTGAAAACGACGTTAGTGAGGCGGTCACAGTCAACAGCGAGCGCTACATAACGATGATAACTAATTTCTTATGGCCCAAATTGAACCATATTGACCTAGACGACATGTGGTTCCAGCAGGACGGCGCTACGTGTCACACAGCAAACGCCACGATTGAAATTTTGCATGAACGATTTGAGGGTAAGGTTATCTCTCGCAGGGGTGATGTGAATTGGTCACCAAGGTCATGCGATTTGACTCCGCTAGACTTTTTTCTGTGGGGTTTCTTGAAGTCGCACGTCTATTCAAATAAACCACAATCGACCGATGCCCTCAAGGTGAACATAACACAGGCCATCGCTCAAATTCAGCCCGATCTATGCTTAAGAGTCATTGAAAATTGGACCACTCGGATCCGTGCCACCGTAAGAAGCCGAGGCGGGAATTTGAATGATGTAATATTCCACACTTAATGGCATACATGCGCCTCTCAATTAAAAAAATAATTTTGTTAATACCTCACACACAGCTTGTTTTATTTCGTTTCAACATCTACCCGCCCTTAATGAAAAACCCCTTATATTTAAAATAGAAAAAAATATATATAAAAAACTCACACCTATTCACAGTATGTTTAATTCTGTGAGTGTCAATGACAGACACAAAGACAAAAGAATTATTCAGATCTAGAATAAAAATCTAATTTCACTAGTATCCATCCAACCATCAGCCCTTTGATGTCCACTGCTGGACGTAGGCCTCCCCTAAATGGACGTAGGCCACCATTTATGTGCCCTCTGAATCCAACGGTTTACCGCTGTTTCACTATTATACCTATAATTAATTCTAGGTTCTCATTGTTTTAGAATTATAATTAAAAGATTTTACCCATTTTATCTTAAATCTGATTTTAAATTATCCAAAACATATTTTGAACAATTAACCCTAATTATACATAATTAGACTTCACCCGCTTAATTAAGATTCTAGATCGGCGTAATAGCCGATCTGAATCGAAATTTTCATTCTCAATTGGTGATTTGGTTAATTAGACTTGAATATAAATTGGAACTCTGCGAGGTATTCAACAAAAGACATTTACTATAGACATTTAAACGACTTTGATATAATTCAACGATAACTCGATTTAACCGTGATGTAATAAAGCAGATCAAATAAGTTGTTACAGCTTATTCATCTTATTCTATAAAACACAAGTTATCTTGAAAAATAATCTAATTAGATTAGAAAGTTTCAAAAAGGTCAGTGTAGTAAATGATTTTAAATTATGATCGAGACTGTTTCATGTTATGTAAAATATACTGGAGAGAATTATATAATACTACATACAATACTACTACTACTACTGCGATGGCTCAACGACTCAAAATAAGCCTTAGCCTCCGATACTAAGAGACACCACTTCGGCCTGTCATGCGCCATCTCCAGCCAGTTATCTGCCTGAAGCTCGCGCAGGTCCTTCATGACTTCGTCTTTCCAAATAAAATAATACTACATACAATGAAATATTAAAATATTAATAAGAAAGTATGAAAACTTAATAGTAATTTCTAAAAGCGTATAGTTAAATCTTAACCCTGATATACTGATTTAATTGTGCTGCGATAATTAGAACGGTAGTTATATAGACTAACAAGTAAATCTTGTATTAAATTTGGGATAATTAGATGCCTTGATATATTACACATATTATAAAGATAGGAATAAATAGCAAAATTAAGGTAAATCGAAAAGCAGGCGTTGTTTAATTAGTTCTAAGGTTATCATTTAAGGTACTTAACATAAACAGAGATAACCAAGAATTTGAAACCACTCCAAATTATCACGCTGAACTTAATTTTTCATTTTGGTTTTAGGGTGTCTTAAACTCGAAATTCTAAAATTTTGTTGTCTTAGAAGTGTAACCGTTACAATCGTAACAAATGTTGAACATTACGCAATTCGCAGCCAAAAGTTAGTATTATGATAGAAGCAATCGAGTCCAACCTCAAAATTCTTAAAACCTAAACAAAAACGGAAAATATAATACCATTAAAAATTATGTATTATAAATATAGAAATGTCGAGATCTGAGGAAGACATCTGGCACACTTTAATTTGTTTGCAACCATTGTTATGCGGAATTAATATTCCAATTTATTCCATTTCTGTATCGAGGGTCGTGAATCAATATTTGGTGCCATCTCTTTCATGGAGACGCGTCTTAAGCGACGCCTCTCGGTGACAATGATGCGATCGAGCTGTGATTTCAGATTCTATTAAAAAACTATAACGACCCCCGCCTGTGTCATCATTAAACATTCATTTTGATCCTAGTAAATCAACCTGCAGCGGCAAGATTTTGCATATACATATTTCAGCCTTCAAGTAGTAGCATATTAGTTCTGGATTTTTTTAATTGTCTTCATTACATAGTATATAACAAAGTAGCTGCGCGCTGTCTTTCCCTATGTATACTTAGAACTTTAAAACTACGCTACGGATTTTAATGAGTTTTTTAATAGATAGAGTGGTTCAAGAGGAAGGTTTTTATGTATCATACGTGCACAATATTGATAGTTCTAGATTTTTTAATTTTAGGCGGAACGATGTTCGCCGGGTCATCTAGTTAATTAATAAACGGAACAAATAAGTGTGTTCTATTTTTTATGAATTGATTCATAGGTTCTTGGTTTTTACTTAGTTTTTTTTTTATTTCATCGTGGGGATAATTAATCTCTGAGTTGGGTGGATGTTAACTCATAAAACTGCATTTTAATATGGTTCAATTCTGCTCTACTATATAGTATCTGTAATTTCGCTTGCAATCTTGCGTATTACGAGACTTCTTTGTATTTTTTTTTTGCTAAACCACTTCTAAAAATGATGAATATAACATAAGTATGTCTTTCGTCCCTCGATAAAAGTATATGAAAGAGCCTATAAAGATGAAAATCCAATTAGAAAATAAATTTAACGTTATTGAAATATTGGCTTATTGAAAATGTTAGCTTAATTTCCGCATTAACATCGCATATAATTACAAATATGAAATGTCTCAAGTACCTACTTTACTTACATTTAATCTTTGTTTTATTAAATCCATTTAAAGTTACATAAAATAAATGTGGGTAAAACCGCAGGGCACTGGTGTATAATAGTTTTAATATTTTTTAAATTTCAAGAATATGAAAATAAGGTATCAATTTTCAAAATAGCACCTAAAGCAGGAAACATCAATGTTCTTGACGACATAAAAATTAAATATATATCTTTTTGTTCAACAGAATCTCTGCAGCCCATAAATAACGCCAGAGTCGCTGTTTACTGCAATATATCTCAGTTCATTTAAACCACTCTTTACTGCAAAATAAAAAAAAATGTTCACCTCTCAAATTATTCGCCATTGCACTACATTTGACAGCTTACATTCATTTTCCGGTATAAATTATTCAGATAGTTCGTAGCGTGCGTACTCGCCACTAACTTTAAATGGTTGTGCTTTAGAAAAATACTCAAGACTATTTGTTATGTTGGTTGAGCAATAGCAGCAAAGCAACTTTACAAATTAATGTACTCCAGTCAAGGTGGTGTACGCGACGTTTCAACTAACTTCTTAAAGACGATTTTTTGAAATAGTGAAGTAGCAAACATGCATTCTAATTTATTTTTACTAGCAGAATCGACGCGACTTCGTTCGCGCAGACTATAATGTAATCTATCCAACCATTATACATTTGAGCACCACTTCTGGACGTGTCCATCCCCCATCCGTAATGGGGATTTGGTCAATAGTCATAGTCAGTAGTGGGTATTGATGCTATTACGATAGTAGTCCCAAAAAAATTTGCGATGACTGCTTTGCGTAAGGGTACACTTATCATTGTGCAGCTGCGGTGTTTCTTTGCTGTGTATGTCTTTCGTAGATATCGATATGTTCACTTATATTGTAGAACATTTTTTGTTCTATTATCAATAGATATCGCGGTGAATGAAAATAAATTGTAAGCAACATTTTTGACACTTTGAATCACATTACTCAAGTTTTAGCAAAGACGCTTTATATATTCTAGTATTAAAATGGCTTATGTTGCTCAGGGATAATTTGCATTCTAATTGTGAAAGAATTTTTAAAATCGGTTCAGTATTTTTAAGTTAATTTATGACAAATATACAAAAATACAAAGCTTTAATAATAAGTATAGATATTAGTATAGATATGGAAGTAGCAAACGAGCATGCCGCCTACATGAGGCAGTTGTCCACCGGTAATCAACCCCACCTTTAATGACCTCTGATAAACTGACCTTCAGTTTAATCTGAGGTTAGCCTTAGACTCATTGCTACCTCTGAGTTTAGTAAAAACCATATATTTATCAGAGGAGTTCCAGTTTAGATCTGAGTATTAAAAACGCACTTGTGGTCTACCTTTTTTGTTTTTGAGAGGGAAACTTTTAAAAATACCTCTGGTCGTCGACCTCGTGGTCGACCTCTGGTGGGCCTTAAATCTTATCTAAACGAACTGTACTTCTATCGTCAACCCATTATTGCCCCATTGCTGGGCACGGTTCTTCTCTCGGAATGAGAGAGTTATAGGCCATAGTCCACCGCGCTGGCCAATTGGTGGACTTCATACACCTCCGGGAACTTTCTTTTTTTTTAAAGAACTCTCGGGTGTGAAGGTTTCCTCGCAATGTTTCCCTTCACGGAACGATACTTACAATCAGATAAACTGTATGCTTGTTTGCTACTTTAATCGTGTACAAAAATGTACAAATAAATATGTCTGTTAATAACAGTATCCGCGGCATATGTGGCGTTTAAAATAAATAATTATTCTCGACTCGTTTCTAAATTCCGATAATAAAATGAAGTAGCAACACACCTACATGTTTAAAGTTACGATTACATTTATTACATGCATGACATTATACAGACAGGTAAAATGCAATTTTTTTCATAGAAAAGATTGCGTGTACTCAGACAGCCCGGCATATGTACATGCCACAATGTTCAAACTGTTCTGACAGTCCCAGCAGACTTGCTATTTTAGGCTCGGCAATCGATGATTAAGCTATAAGTTGCTTTATCGTGCAGTCAAATAAAGTCTGAAAGAAAAATATGGAACTGAATTGTAAATAATTTTAATAAGCTAATTTAATTTTATCACGAAACTCTATAAACATTGTTTTTGTATCATTAAAACTAAATCTCATCAAAAATGCTAAGTTAAGTGCAGTACTTTTGATTTCAGATCTTATTTGACGAGAGTATTTATTAAGGCAAGTGTTTATTTAGGAAGTTAGCTCAATGGAATAAACTGAACACGAATACGAGATGAACCTATGATGTAGTCACTAAGATGTGCGGTTTTGATACTGCGACCGACTTGATAGTCGCCAATACGTGATGCAGCATCAAGACAAAACGCAAATCGCCGACGTTAAAAGTAGCACGTCTACTAAGTCCGTTATAATTCCTTGCGGCATGTAACATTATTTTGAACCAGAACAAATTGTTCGCCACTAGGCTAGCATGCTGTTTAATTTGTATTAAGTAAATTAATGTGCGACAATGTTACCGCAAACCTAATATTAATAGGAAGTTGTATAATGTTTTATAACCGGTTTCATAGTTCATACGAATTCAACTTCACATCAAGCTGACTGTATCCGTACCATACATACGGCTCGTTTCAAGTTAATACTATTCAATTTAGGGCTTTAATTGCATCCAAAACGGCTGTTTTTTTTTAATACTTTTTTACTTTATTATCAAAATAAGTTTTTAGAAGCAAGCTTTTAGGTAACGTGGATGTTTTCAATAGCCTTTCAAAATACTTTTAATTTAATACTCATAATAATTTGCCCGCCATCTTGGCGCATCTGCCATATATAGAATGACGCCAATAAATGTCATACATTAGCTTTAAAAGTAAACATGTGCTAAAATTAGCCCAAACAAGTGATTCAAAATTCAATTCAAAAAACAAAATTAAATTATCTTTGGGCTATGAATATTATAAAGGTAGTTAAAACAGTAGTCAAGTATTACCGCGTTGCTAGTTCATAGCTCATCACACCCCAAACCCTCATGTCATCCCCGTAGCATTTTACTGCACCCACAGGATGAGAGGGGTAGTATTTTTCGGGGACCCACAAAAGTCAATTGCGGTTGCAAATTGTAAAGGGCATTCTACCTATGTCCCTGGGTACATATATTATATTCGCTTACATTACATAGTTAAAAAGTAATTTAGAGCTTTTTATATTTGAAAAAAACCTTTCTTAACAAATATAAAGTTTAACAGACACTAAAGTAATGGAGTACCAAAACATTTTGGCTTTTTGTATATTGATTCTACTCACAAATTTATATTCGGTTTTATAATCGTCTTAAATAATAAAACCCAGTATCCATTTAATTTATCGAGAATCACGACTAAGGACAAAGAGAGTGTGCAAGAAGTTGATATTAGAGAAAAGTTGCGTGGTTTCATTGTTTCGTTTGTTTTCTTTTGCGACTTGGATGCTGGCAATGGAGATTAATTTATTACGTCACTAAGAAAACATTGAAAGCGGAAAGCTCTCTATTAAGACGAGCGGGCGTGGAATGGAACGATTAATTATGATTTCTTTTAGCGCCCGTGGACACCAGGCCGTCCCCAGCGAGATATTACGTGTTCTGATGGAAATTGGTTTACTTTCGATTAAACTCATTTCTAGAAACATGTTTGTCTTTAACTTGAAAATTACAGTGTGATTTTTGGTTACTCTACTTTTCTGCTTATTATTATCTTAGTCTTAGTCTTATTGTATTGAAGTGTTAAACGTGTAGAAATACAGTTCATCTGATAAAAGTCACTGATTTCATACACTTTTGTAATCAACTTCATATTGTATTTATTTATCTATTTATTGACATCACAAAAGCATTACAAACAAAACTTAACAATAACTTAAAACGCTTTCTACACTCATAGCCCCACAGTAGGATTTTCTCCTGTGTCGTGGGTGCCGTGGACACACACGAAGACAAATACAGAAACACCCAGACCCAGAACAACAATCTAAACTCATCATTCAGATACCTGTCAGGCCGGGAATCGAACCCGGGACCGACTGCGTGTCAAACCGGTATGGTAACCGCTGCGCCACGCGGGTCGTCCCTACAATAAACGACACATTACAATAATCTTACATAGGAATAAAGATAGTATGCACGCCAATTACAGGTGTGTACAACGTAAACGAAAGAACGAATTGAAATTCTAACTCTAATTTATCACAGATGCGTTACGACTTCTGACGACATGATAGCCACAAGTAATGAAATGAAATGTCTTTATTTTGCATAGGCCTACGGGGACACTTACAAATTGTCAGTTACATTTTTTTTTACACTACCACCGGATTGGTATACGACCTCAACTGAGGAGATCTGGCAAGAAACTCAGCTGGTTTGTCTTTTTTCTTATTTATATCCATTTTTTTTAAAATATAATTACAATCATGTTTTTTTTTTACATGGTAATGAAAGTTAGCTCCAGCATCTTGTTTATTCGGCTAACACCCTTCCATCGAAACATAAAAACTACTTTACTATAAAAAGGTTAAGCGGTGTGTCTCCTGCTTGATTTACAGTGATTTACATACCTACCATGGATGGATAAAATATTTTCGCTATTCGTTAAATTATGTCGTTTTGTAAGACTTTTTGAGATTATGTCGTGTTATAAATCTCCGATGCCCTGCAATCTTCGACATGAATATTGCATTTATTTAAGTACGCAATAATACCACAATCCAACTTCATTTAGGAAGTTGCATTACATCCCGTTTACTGTGAAATTTCCATTATTCGATGTATAATGCATTATAATCAATGAAATGTTCGTAACGTAGTCATTATGTTTAGTTTATTGTCGTTCAGCTATGATTTTACAATATCAATATTGTGAGACGATTAAAATTATTGCATTTACATATTGCACTTTTAGTTTACATGAAGATTTTGTACACACATGTATATTACGTAACATGAATCAAATAATTACAACTAGAAACTTCGTATTAAGCTTATCAACTTACTATCAATTAAAACTTTAACCTTTTCCATAGTTAAGGGGCGAGAATGGGTGTCAACCTAAAATGTTGATTAAGTACATAGTTTCCAAGTCAGCATTCATATTGAATACAGTTTAGATAGTAACTCAGGGATAGATGATTATATTTGGATACAACAATCGTGATTTTAATTATATATTCTTCAAAACTATCTAAATTTTATTGAAAAAAATGTTTCCTAAGTTTTAGCGAGTAGTCTGAAGCAAAATGGTTTTAAAAATGATGGTCATAAACCAATAAATAATTTCAAATAAATACATGCACAATCATTTATCAATAAGTTGTGTGGTGCCCGTTTGGAATGCCTAATATTTATTATATAAGTTGGTATAATTATCATTCATTGTGTCGCAGTAAGATAAATTTAAGGAAACAAGTAACAAACGAGTATGCAATCCACACGAAAAGGCAAATTGCTTATCGTTCAAGAACATCTGTAAACAACTTTATACAGAAAAAGGATTCTATCTTAAAGCAAGCACAGATACTCCCGTGACTACGATTATCACCTCTTACGAAAGTGAACCGTACACCACAGTCTTCCACCGAAACGCAAAACCATCGCTGGAAGTAGATAGGACAGTAGTACAAGGTGTATAAGGTGGTAGAACCAGTGTAGTTCAACCGGGGAAGTACCACCGCCACACCTATTTCTAGCGTGAAGCACTTCGATAGAAGGGTGTGGTTGCCGGCACACTTTCACATGAGGCGACCATCATAGTCCTCGGGAGTAGCAACGCATCTATGATTTACTTCAGATGGAAGCCATGTTCTGTATGAAGTTGATTACAGATGTCCATGGGTGGCAGTGGCCACTTACCATCAGGTGGACTGCATGTTCGTTTGCTACTTCACTCAAATAAAAAAAGTACCTCTCCAGACAAACTATACACGTTTTATCACCTCCTTAAGGGCGTCTAAAACGAAGTTCTCTTATTGAAATTGACAGGACTATACTCGAGGCAAATTCGATATGGAATGTTTAATAACAAAGCGTTGCCTAGCAACCACTGACAGGCAGGGGAATGCAACTTTTTGTTGTTTTATCAGCCGTATTTTACCTATTATTAACTGTTACCTGTAACTTATAATAGGTTGCAAATCCCTTCATGGAATTAAGGTTGTAACATCATTAGTTTTACAACGACAATAGTGGTAATTAAATTTTGTTTGACTGGTTTTAGCATATTATTTTGCAGTTGGTTAATCAACCCTTCTTGATTAAATTTCATCGCGAAAATTGAATGCATACTTTGGTTGAATATGAAATGTGTTTGTGTAAAAATTCATGCAAGTTGGTGATAACCCTACATTAGAATTTTTATGGTTTGTTTACATTTATTCCAGATCGAATTTGCCCCGAGTATAGAGGCATTGATTTATGATTATGAAAGTACGTAATAACTCCTCATGTTTCTAGACTTGCCGCAGAACGTCATCGTCATTTCTTATAATTACTTCTTCCTAACTGGGAACAACCTTGTGATTAATGCCATTTAATTACTTACTCATTTAATACTCATTCATGGTGAGAATCTATTATTTTTTCGTGAATCTGTTTTATTTTGACGAATATTTTTCTTTTACCCACGGCTTCCTTTGTTTAGTAAACGTTTGCATTTATAAGGATTTGTTAAATAAATGATGAGATTGGGGAGGAATGTTTTCTATTTCTAGATATATTTTTAATGTTTTATCATTTTTTTACTCTTTTGTCTCTGATCTTGGTTAAAATTTATACCGACGTTTGAGGAGTCATCTGAAGTTAATTCAAGTAAAAAGCACATATTCTTTATCATCGTTCCATCGGAGAAAACTTGTGTCGTTGTTGTTGTTATATTATTGCAGACATAAAGTGATGAAATTTAATGTTGTCAAGAAATGAAAATTTTCTCAGTATAAAAATAATACAAATTTAAATAAAAAATATGCATTTAAACGCTTTTTCTTCCTTTTTTAACTTTGCTTATTAAATTTTGTAATTTTAATGTATCTTATTAGCCCTGGGATCGAACATATTTTTTATAACGGAACAGAATAGTAACGTGTCATACTATAAAGTAAAAGTATTACTACATGACATTTCATTTACTTAGCGTGATTAAATATTTTAGTACTGAAGGTAATATTTCCAAAGCACACAAAGAAGATTAATAAAGTAATGGTTCCCTACAATGTAACCAAGCCTATTATTAATCTGCTGTCAAACGAAACATGGCGATTTTCCCGAAAGTTATGTCATGTCAAAAAGCTAAAAATATGTACAGCAAACACCATCAATCAATCAAATCTATCAAAATATCCAACAACACAAGGCTAAAGTAAAACCCACGGGCCTATGCTGTCCAAACTGTACCTGCAACATTTTATTTTTGATATATTTATTTTGGCTTTACAGAAAATTGCAACCATGGTAAAACAACAGCCGTTAATTTAACGATACTTACTATTTCATCAATATAAATCACATATTAAAGAGTTCAATTTGAATTAAAATCGTTTATTTAATAAGGTTTTGTGTGATGTCGTTCTTGAATAGCATCCCTCTTCCAATGCATGTAAGTGTCGGCTTAGACTCATAATCTAGGAAATCGGCAGCCATCGTGTAACATCAACGCTCACTGGGGTCACCGACACACATTTTTTTTGTTCTCGAAGGGGAAACCTTCAAAAGATACCCGCCACCGCAGGGTTATGTGGGATATTTAAAACCCCCACTGTGGCCATCCTCGGCGATATAAAGAGGACTCCGGGATCTCTAAACGAACGCAACCAGAATCCTCAGAGCGCGTCGCCCCATCGGGCTCGTCCCATATAGACGGCTGGGCTCACCGCCCCACCTAGTCTTTACGACGGTATGCGACCACACATACCGCCGTCCTTCTCGGGATCGCCTGACCGAACGGTTCGAGCTCCCACTCTAGCCGTTTGCAACCCCGGATGCCACTTTTAGTCGCCGCTTTCGATAGGCAGGGGATGCCGTAGCCCTGTTCGGCTCCCAGAACTACAGGGTACCTCCCTAAAAAGAGTAAGTAAGGTAAAAGAGTCCTTATCACCGTAGACGACATTAAAACGCTAATTTGGGGATGAATACATTTAATTTTATTCGTATGTATTTAAAATAACATTTGGGATAATAGCAAATTCATATAAATCGCAGATGCGTTTTATATGAATTTGCTTACTTGTCCATGGGATGGTCGCCTCATATAAAAGTGTGCTGGCAACCAGACCCTTCCATCGAAACGTAAGGAATGCTTCACGTTAGAAATAGGTGTGGCGGTGGTACCACCCCGGTCGGACTACAATGTTCTACCACCTGGTAAACATTTACGTATTCGTTTTCTGCTATTGTAATAAACTCGCACTAAAGGGACAGATGGACTCGTTGACTACTTCAGTTCACAAGACAAAAATATCCAACTAGCCATAGTCACGTGACGTCATCACTGCGCTTTCCAACAAAAGCGCCGTAACAAGCTTTTTACGTCCTTATTTGTCGAGTAGTGATGTTACGAATGTTATTATTTGAATGCGAATGCGAATGCGAATATTGCTTATTTCAGTTTTTAGTGTAGAGGACCGAAGGATGTAGAGTTGGCGACCTTGGTTTTTGACGAAAATTGCAGTTCGACTTATATTTGCATATTTTTGCGACCTTTTGCTAAGCACTGCAATTCAATATTGGCAAAACATTTGCACAAATGTTGCGATTACAGATATCATAAAAACATGCGAATATTTGCGAATGCGAATACGAATGCAAATATTCCTTACAACACTATTGCCGAGTAACTAGTCCTACAGTTAACAAAAGTAGAGAATGTCGCTCCGTTTCTCCGAGTAGTTTTTGTCCACTAGGTAGTCCAACGTTTTCGTACTATTCAAAGGAGCGCACACGTAACTATGTATATACATTACACGCTCCGGAAACAAAGAAAACTGCCCAAATGATCCCGTCGGGTGTAGACATAGGGTCCGCTAAAATGGCAATGGACAAAAATAGGTATTTCTTCCTAGTACACCTTCCTTATAACATGCTTCGCTTTGTATCCCTTGATGAATAAACATATGTTTTATTTGTCTTAAAATTAGGTATTCGAAATTTGTTATTTGCGAAATATATTCTAGTATTTAAGTATATTTGAATACGAAAAGTTTTCGAAGGGGAAACTTTCAAAAAGTATCTGACGTCGTGGGAGCGACGCGGGTTATGTGGGATTCTTATCGCACTATAACCCCCCCCCCCCCCCCCCCGGTGGCCGACTTCGACGCTGCGAAGAGGACTCCGGGAACTCCAATTGACCGCCGCCGGTGTCCTAAGCGTGTGCCCCATCGGGCTCTTTCCTGGTGGGCGTGAAATGCTCACCGCACCTTCTGGTTTTTACGGCAGCATGCAACCACACATGACGTCGTCCTTCCCGGGGTCGCTTGGCCGGACGGTTCGAGCTCCCACTCTTCCCGCTCGCAACCCCGGAAGCCCCTTTTAGTCGCCTCTTACGACAGGCAGAGGGTACCGTAGTCATATTCTAGTCCCGAAACTACAGGGAATTAATACCTAAGAAGCTACTAACATAACTGTAATTATAGATTCAAAATACAAAATTATCACACGTAACTATATTATAAATTAGTTACAAGCATCGAGAATAGTGTTAGATTTTTTAATTCCTAAATTAAAATATGTACTTAAGAAATATAATTGTTTTATTTGCATATAATGAAATTGATTGAAAGGTGGTTAAATTACTGATAATCGTCGAGGGAGGTCGAGGGAGATTTTAAGCATGAAACAGCTCTTGTCTTTACCTGGAAAACTGTAGATGTTGACTGACATCTGAGAACGCTATCAATGTTGTCAAGAGTGCATCAGCGATTGACATCAGGAAGAACCTATTCTTTGTACATGAAGTACGTCTCGTATCTCTATGAGCGCCAGTGACTACTTATCGTCAGACTGCATTGTCATTTGCTACTTTAATCTTACAAAAAAATATATCTATAAATTATTTCTCGGTGTCTGTACATCTCGACACATCTTCTACTCCTTATATAGATAATAATTAATCAAGAAGAAACCACTCTATCCACGATACAAGGAAGCTCACGCAAAAAGTTAATTCGGGTAAGAAATTGAAATAACACACGCTTTCATCACAAAAGGCATATTTAACGACGCCGAAATAGGAAGCAACCTCTTGAAACACAAGACGTATATGTAACAGTAAACATAAGAAAATGTAAAACGTTACGTTGAAAAGTTTATTTTTAAAATCCATACTCCATACTAATAATATAAATGTGAAAGTACCTATATGTTTATTCTTATATAAAAAAAAAATCTAATGATAAAAAATTAAACAATAAATACGACCGACTTCCATGCAACAAATGTGTAAAAAATTATTTCAATACAGTACAGTAGGTACTTAATACATAGTCACGAAGTCGGTGCTTACCATATTTCGCTGAATCACGACGAAACCACGTGTGTCCTATGTAAGCGCCGACTTCGGAACTATGTACTAATACCTACTACGTGTGTACTAGTACCTACTACGTATGTACTAGTACCTACTAAGTACCTACTGTGTATGCTCTAAGCCAACATGTTTTTAAAGTATTTTTTACTTTTTTGTTGCATGGAAGTCGGTTGTATTTTTTGTTTATTTTTTTTTATAATTAAATTTCAATTTTTTATTTTAGAATAAACATATTTAATGTTTTAAATTACCCCTCTAAGTACAATACAAAAGTAATAAAAATATAAGTTTCCAACTGTTATAAGCTAAGAATATGACATAATGAAATTCTTGTTTCGCAACAATATTTATGAGGCGAATGACAGTCTAGCAAACATTACTAACATTATCTACCATCTACATCTTACGCTAAACAAGGACAAATTAACATTGTACCAATAGTGACACAAGTTATCATAACATCTTTAATGTTTTAATAAGTCGGCAATATATTTTTCTTGGATGGTCTCTTTTGGTTTTCTTTATCTTTATTGCTGGCATTTTGCCCGCTTCTATGCCTAATTTATATGCATGTGTTTTGATTTATTGGTTGAAGTATTATTTTAATTAAATATATTACAAGACAATCCTACTAATATTATAAATGCGAAAGTTTGTGAGGATGTATGTGTATTTGTTATTCTTTCACGCAAAAACTACTCAACGGATTTGATTGAAACTTTACAGTAGTATAGGTTATACATCAGAATAACACATGGACTATAATTTATACCGATTTTTTTGTAATTAGGTTATAATATAACGAGAAATACCAGGTTAGTCGCAAAAAAAGTTGCACTCTGAGAGCTATCTTCGCGTACGCTACCTAAACCGTTGGAGATATCCAAATATAATGTACCGTGGAATTGTTTGGCTCACATAGATCTAAATAAAAGTCCGCGACAGCATATGTCTATATTTTATGCATAACCCACAATAACTCTTTTTATACTTTGAAAATTTAAAAAATATGAAGTTAATGTTTCCATGAGTTTTATACAAACTAAATATAAATTCTTAACAAATCGCCTCATATAAAAGTGAGCCGGCAGACACACCCTTCTAATGAAACACAAGAACTGCTTCACGGTAGAAATAGGTGCGGCGGTGATGCCTCCCTGGTTGAACCATTGCTCTACCACCTTGGAAACTTTATGTGGCAGACTAAATTCCACGCGAGCGAAGCCGCGGGCAAAGGCTAGTACTATATATGGTATTAAATAAATAAGCTTAGACGAACAGTTCAGTGATAAATTCTCATAGTGTTATCGAAATTGAAAAGTATAATATGAAATGGTTAAATTTTCGTCCACCATACAAACAGCTCGTATACATACCAAGTTGAATCCTAAGCATAGCTTTTATAAGATAAAATAGTCAGTTTATAGTATAAATAAGAATCCAGTTTAATTTAAATCAATCAGTGGTGTAAGTCCACGTGGGCTATGAACCACAAAAAATAGGCTGTATGGATATGTTAAATCTTGAAAGTGGATTATAGCATGCACTAGCATAACTAAGTTTTAAGCCGGGACTAGTGACCCGGCGAACTTAGTTCCGCCTAAAAGTCAAAAATCTAAAATTATCAGTGTTTCTCTACTATATTTTACATGTATTATACATAAAAACCTTCCTCTTGAATCACTCTATCTATTAAAAATATGAATTAATATTCGAAGCATACTTAAAGATCTAAGCATAGGACATCGATATAGGGACAGACAGAGGGAAGCAACTTTGTTTTATACTATGTAGTGACTTAGTACAGGCCAACTCTATGCGGAGATTAATAATCATACATTTATATTTCATTTATCCTATAGAAATTGTATAACCTAACTAATTGTTAATGAAACATATCATAGAGTCGGATTTTTATCACAATATCTTGTAATTAACAATCACTTACGTGGACAGCATTAATTAAGTGATATCTATATAATAGCAGTAATTTGTCATGTTACGGTTAATTATCCATATAACCATGTATAAAAATACTGTAAAATATATGCAAGCAATATCGTTAGGATTTTGTCCTTATAAAGTGGCTTGGTACAGTTGGTACTCGAGAGTATATTTCACTTATCCTATGAGAATTTTATAACCTAATGTTAATAAAACATACCATATAGTCGAATATTTATCACAATATCTTATAATTAACAATCACCTACGTGGACAGCATTAATTAAGTGATATCTATATAATTTGACATATTACGATTAATTATCCATATAACCATATATAAAAACACTGTCGTCGTCAACCCATTATTGCTGGAGACGGGTCTTCTCTCAGAATAAGAGAGTTTTAGGACATGGTCCACCGCGCTGACCAAGTGCGAATTGGTGGACTTCACACACCTCCGAGAACATTTTTTTAAAGAACTCTTGGGTGTGTAGGTTTCCTCACGATGTTTTCTAATATGCACATAATTTTAGAAAAATCAGTGGTGCGTGCCTGGGTTTGAACCTCGGACCTCCCGATCGAGAGGGCAAGTTTCAACCATTAGGCTATCACTGCTCTCTGTGCTGTAAAAATACTGTAAAAGATATGAAAGAAATATCTTTAGAAGCTTTTCATTCTTAGCTAGTGGCTTAGTGCAGTTGGTACTCGTGAGTATAGGTAATTGGTCTAATTTATATCGACGGAACTAGATAGCTCGGTTGCATACCAAATCGGCCAGACCTTGGTTACGGGCGCCCAGTGACCTTTAAGTAATGGACCTGCTCTGTTTATAACATGTACATTTATTAGCGGACGTTGGTATTTGAATTATGGTTAGCTGTGGAAGCGGCATCGTTGATTCGTAAGCGTAAAGGTTAGTTGATAGAATACTTGTATTTATCTGCAATGAAAAGCTGATATCGTAATATATGATTTACGTAGAGTACACATGTGATGTTCAAATTCTGTATGAACTTATCACGTTAATAATTTTAAAATGACAAAGAATCACTAAAAAGCTTAAAAAAATGCCAAATTAAATATAAAAATCAGCATCCAAATTACTATTCCTAGGATGAGTTCCCAGAAGGCTGGCTGCATTACCTCGTTGAATGGAAGGCTAAATAAACAAATCATTGTTGAAGTTTCTGTTGTTGTTCCGTTGTCAATTTCCATTGTTACGTTTTTATTTTTTGCCATAACTTGCAATGTATCTACTTTGATATGATGACATAAAAACTGCGTGTACCTACCATTAGTAGGTACACGCAGTTTTTATGTCATCTAGAACGACTAGGGTAGGTTAGTAGCGCATCGTCAACATACCGATCTGAGATGCAGTGTTCCGACATCTGTCTCCAGACTGAAAAAAGCAAAACTGAACTGAACAAAAATCTAATCTCATTACATATAGGTAATTTCAGCTGACTAGGCTTCTTCTCGTAGATGATCAGATTTTTCTTCTAGGTATCCACTTTTTTGTGCGTATAATACAAGGTATAGGTAGGGTATCTTAATGAATCGCTTGAGTGCAAGCCTAATAACATACGAGACATTTAAATCTAGTGTTTAGGCTTATATAAGAATATAAATTTAGTCTACAAGTTATGTTATATGTGCATGACATTATATAATTCACTAAGAATATCTCCTGACATACCAAGTAATTATATAATACCAAGCGCATATATATCTGAGGAGGAAGTGTACGTAACATTTACTACTAAAATATTTAAAACAGGATATGTGTGTTTTACGACATTTTTAGTGCTACTTAGTTATAATACTAGTAACAATAAATGAATGAAAAATATGTTAATATGTCTTTACTTAAATGGAACTGTATCATAAATGTGCTAAAATTCTCTAGTACGTTACTTAAATACTAAAATCCTGAAAACAAAAGCTGTAAACAAGTTTCTACGAGATATCCTTGTTTCTTCTAACTTAATATAGCGATCGAAGCATGCTAATACGCTCTTACGAGAAACAAGAAGCGTATTGAATTGAAAAATGGATATGAGCACAAAAAGAAAATACGGAAGCATAAAATATACAGGAAATAGTGTTAGGATGTTCCTTATTACCATATAAGAGGCGAAGCTGCTCCACTTCTGAATAAAATTTAAATATTAAATAGTTTATTGCTTCACGATACGCCCATAATAAAATATGGCAGCCAATGAAACTTTGAACGCATTTAATTGATCACTACTTTTGTATCGTAGAGGCTAGAAAGAAATATTTGCCTGAGAATTGTGATTTGAACTAAATTTGTTTCTATAATAACATAAACTATATAAACACATCTGTCCTCGTAATAAATAATGCGGTAATCGTCCTTTTTATGAAATTGTCCTGTCTTGGTAATTGCATAAAAATTATATTATGTTGGTACACGTGGATGGACGAAACTATTTTTTTTCTAATCGGTAGTAATGGAAAATTTACGAAAAATGCAGATACTTGCTCTAGATCATCCTAGGAATCGCCTGTTACAAATTTAAGAAAATTATCCTAAAAATGCATAAGTAATTGATCAAGTTTCCTCAAAAAATGTTTTTAGTATTTTTTTTTTTTTGTTGCTGGGAAGTGATAGTTTATTTGTACATCCAATACTTCGAGAAACTTTAGGTCTGAGACTTGAATCTTAGATTACCTACGCAAGTATCGAAAAAAAAACTGAATTTCTTCAAAATTTGTGTGGGAGATCTTAAATCATATCACTAGCCTACCGATGATGTTCTCTGATGATATTTCTTGGCACCCTAATTTTATCATTTTTATCTGTCTGTAGTAGCAAACGAGCATGCAATCCACCTGATGGTAAGTGGTCACTGCCGCCCATAGACATCTGTAAGCAACGTCATACACAACATGGGTTCCATCTGAAGTCAATCACAAATGTGTCACTACTCCCGAGGGCTAAGATGGTCGCCTCATATAAAAGTGTTCCGGTAATCACACCCTTTCATCAAAATGCAAGAAATGCTTCACGCTAGAAATGGGTGATAATATATGTCGGAGGAACCTCATTCTTATCGACATCGTCATTAGTGGTTACTGGTTTAGTGGGCGTCATCAGGGTAAAATGCAGGCACGAAACACGAGGATCACGGTTTTACACTGTTTTATTCCGATTAAACAATGCTTCACTAAACTTAATGTAAATTCGATAACAAATCGCAAAGGTTACAACAATTACGACCGAGCAGCGGGTTCGAGGTACCGATCTCACTTTTGTCACCAGATATATTCCCTCCAAGGATCCAACTCGATCCTTCGCTTACCAGAGTCAATGAAAGAATGTCGCAAAAACTATAAACCTCTCTACAAGAAAAGATGGCGCCTCGACCCCACTCGAGACATCCGCTCTGCTCTGATTGGTCGCTACGTAAATAACAAAGTTATTACTTTTTATTCCATTAACAACGTTTTAAATTAAAAGGAGGCTATAATAAATTAAGTTATTAATTTTAACAATAATTAAAATGTAAACAAACAGAATTGTACGTTATACATGCAAGTAACAATCAACCCGACTCTAAGCTTCCTCCGACATATATATTAATTTAATAGGTGATATATTTTTTTCAATTATCAGCATATGATAACTAGCTTTGCTATACGTAAATGTTTGCAACTTATATAATTAACATTTGGTTACATTTATGTGCTGGTTATAATTAATATATTTTAACATTAAGCAATTATGTTAGCAAATAACTGACACTACTCCGTCAAGTAACACATCAATGTCACAAACATAGCTACAAAGTAGAGAGTTCATAAATGAATATAATTCAAGCTTCATTAAGTAAACGCTACGTAATAATAATTAACAAACTAGGTTCATAAAATGTTCAAATGTTTCAGTACATTTAATAAAATATAGGATATTCTATATTAGATACACAATTTGAGCTGTATCGAATATTTTTGTTACAAATATGAGTTGTTTGCTTACCTTTGATGAGTTTGCTTAAACAAAAAGCAATGAACAAATAGGTATTTATGAATCTCCCAACAAATAAATTATCTTACTAATGCATCAATGATTTTATGTGAAATCTATGTAATTACTGTCTAAGAACTGCTCTACGACAGTTTACTATACTTTTATTAGAGTTCACAAGTTTTTCATATATTTTTTTAAGATTGGAGTAGCACATAAACGTGCTGTCCATCTTACGGTATGTGATTACTTCTTGTTGGTATGAGGTTACTTCTGCCCATGGCTATCTGTTAGTAACTCTACATAGTAGAGGTTGTCTACCAACATCTCAGACGCGTTGCTACTCCTGAGATCAGGGATAGTGATCTTATTTATAGTTCATCCAGTTTACACAGCCGTTTGGCGGATGAAACTATAAAATCGAAATGCAAAAGCTGCTTCACGGTATTTTTTTTTGATCTGTTTGAAGTAGAAAACGAGTATGCAGGCCATCTGATAGTAAGTGGTCATTGCCGGCCATGAACAACTGTAAGTAATGTCATATAGAACACAGGTTCTATCTAAAGTCAATCACAAATGCATTGTCTGAGGACTAAAATGGTAGCCTCATATAAGAGTGTGCCCGCAACCACATTCTTCCAGCGAAACGCAAGAACTGCTTCACACTAGAAATAAGTGTGGCGCTGGTACCCTCCTGGTTGAACTACAGTGGTTCTACTTGTAATAAATATGACGGCGGTACCCTTCATTAATCGCAATAATTCCCCATCCAATCTGTAAACTGTGATCTACTTCCATAACACGTTTACTAATTCATATAACAAATTATGCAACCTGTCGCAAGGTTAGCATCCACGTGCTCACAGAGTGTCGGTGACGCACAGTCGCTACTGCAAACCTGAATTTAGTTACTTACATAAACAACATGTACTAAGTACAATTTGTATGATACAACTAAGTTGTATACAGACTAATTGGACGAAGGTAGATCTCGTTTGGATAATTAATAGCCTTACTTGGGATGTAGATGATTCCTCAGACCCTTTAAGCCAGAATATTGTAGCGTTTAACACTAACTGATGTGTGATATTTTGGGGTAACTCTATCAACAAATAACTGGTATTTAAAGCACAAAAGAAGTGTTTACGATCGACGTGTAACATGGAACAACAAGATTCATGTAGATCTATCATTAAAAAGCTTGAAATACTAACCCTGCCATGTCTATATATATTAGGGTGTTGCTTATTTGTTAAAAATCATACCGGACTGTTTAAGTTTTTTGAAAGAGCTCGCAGAAATGATAAGTTGACCGCAGTAGCTTGAAAACCTCATCTATGTAGACAAAGCATTGTTGAAAAAGCACCGATAATATATAATAATATACCAAAGTGTATACGTACTATTGGAAATGCAGAATTATTTAAAAAAGCTAAATAAATTCCTAGTAGCAAAATGTTAGTATCATATTAATGAATTATTATCTGACAAATTTGACTAAAATAATACTTTTTTTCTAAATATCGTCAAAACGGTTATAAATTACTAATGATAAATAATATTATTTTGAAATATGTAATTCTATGACAATTTGATTTGAAAATGATTTTTATAAAGATATTGCAATGTATACAATATATTAAATTGTGAACATTGTATGCCCATTTGTGGCGAGATAGTAGCGGATTTTATGTGTTTATTTAAAAACTGTATTTAAACCTTTTATCCACAATAAAAATATTTTGATTTGATTTGATTGTGAAAATGGAATATATCGCAAGGAACATAATCGACTAAAAGTAGTTTAAACACTAAAAAATTTTACCAATAAATTCTGAATTTTATATTTTTCAGTTCTTTATGTTCCGAAAACGTTGATCAGGTTGTGATGAAACTTTAGTAGTTTTCAGAACGTCAGCGTGGGTTTCATATCCAAAACAGCTAAATATAAATGAATAAGTATTGCTTAAACTTGTCTTATTATAGTCTGATTCTAATTTAATTTTCTGATTTAAGTTAAATTTTATTAACCAAAGACGTTTACTACTTTTTCTTATGGTAGCATAATTTGTGGTATGGTGGTATAATTTGTGGTATGTGGTGTTACACTTAATGGTATTTTATCAAAACCTGGGTACAGTGAAAACTAAAAAAGCTATATAAGAACATACCTTGGCCTAGTGTATTTTACAAAACTATTTATGTAATCCTATTTAATTTAGTACCATAATATGAATGAAGTGAATATTTTCTATGTATTGCGATTGGATTACTTACTCAATAAATAATAATAAGTTGCGTTAAATAAATATAAGATAGTAGAACGAGCAACTATGGTTCATTTGGAGGTATCACTGTCACACCTATTTTTAGTGAGAAGCAGTTCTTGCAATTTGGTGGAATTGTGTGGATGTCAACTGACTTTCATACGAGGTGGTCATCTTACTCCTTGAGAACAACACATTTATGGTTTACTCCGGATATAACACCTATTTAATATGAAATTGATTACAGATGGTCGTGGTCGTGTTCGGCATTGACCAGTTTGCTCATTATCTGCTTTAATTGTATAAAAAGATAATATTTTATGATTACCTACTATAATATGTGAAACTCAATAAAGAAATATAAAGAGTATATACGTAGGTATAACTTCTATAAAATAAAATACTGAATTGCATAATACCTTTGTGGTAAAATTTAATATAGTCCCACGCACATTAATTGCACTTAAGCCTAGTTCATTAAAAATGTTGCTCAAAGACACTGACACAAAATTAACTTAGTGTCTATTTACTCTTGTATAACTGTGATAATCTGCTGGGAAATCGCAGCTAATTATCTAATTAGCTTCATTGTTTTGAAACAAAAGTTACACAATTAACTATTCTCGTACATGATCATGCGTATGTAGGTACAAAGTAATAAAGAATTTGACACTGCGTACAAAAAACTGACAAATAGTACGCCGATAATATAAAAATACTTGTCCAAATATTGATCTTTATAATCTGGAGGGGTTTTATTCTTTGACATTTAAACTGGTTCGACGACCACTCCAAGGGACGACACCCGCATTTCTTTAATATCACTTCCTTGATATACGCACCGTACATACCACGAGTATATTGTAGGCACATATAAGTTTTTCGCGGTCGCACCCACGAGCCCTTCCAATACCCGCCAAGGCCTTCACTCGTCGTATAAAACAAGTTCACCCACCCGCAGCGATACACTTTGTTACTTTCACGCGAGCAGTGAACATTTAAGCAAAATGTACAGGCTCATGGTATGTGCCGTTTTGATCGCGACCGTCGCGTGTCAGCAAGAAGGTGGTGGAAGACGCGTCCCGAAATACGCGGGTGATCCGAAAACGGCAGCCATCGTTCAGGAAGCCCGGTACCTCAGCGGAAACGGAGCTTTCGGTGCCGCCTACCAGCAGGAAGATGGAATCAATTTCAAGGAAGAAACCGACGCAGATGGCAACAGACGTGGCAGCTACTCGTACATTGACCCAAGTGGTCAAAGGAAGACTGTGAACTACGTTGCTGGCAAAAATGGATTCCAAGCCATCGGTGACCACATCCCCACCGCGCCTCAAGCTGCTGCGCCCACCCCCGGTTACACCCCGGACCCAAGATACAACTCTCCGGATTACAAAGCCCCACAATACAGTGCTCCTCAACAATACACTGCTCCTGCCGCGCCCCGCAACTACGGAGGAAAACCCAACGAAGATGATGGTCAATACCATCCCGAATTATACGAACAGAACTACGTCGCGCCTCAGCAGCAATATCGCGCCCCTCAGCCTCAATACCAGCCCCAGCCCCAGCCTCAATACCAATCTCAGCCAAGATACCAGCCTGAACCTCAGTACCAGTCAAACAACATTTACCCAGGAGTGCAGCAAGCTCAGTACAGTGGGTTGCAGTCGCAGCAATATTCTGCTCCCCAGCAGTACTCTGCTCCTGAGCCCTCTCGCCAACAGTACTACGAGCCTACCACGCCGCCGCCTTCCCGGTTCTTCCCTCCCGGCAAATTCAGCTTGAACCGTGCGCCCGACGGCTACACTTACTCGTTCCACAAAGTTTAAAGCTAATTTATAAATAGGAGAGGTCTCGACGATTTGCTAAGCTTGACGCTACGTTAATATCAAGTGTTGAATCGTCGAGTCATCGGGACAGGCAGCGCCGCGCGGTGCTCGATTGCTCCGAAAGCATTTCTTTGTTGTTTTGCTGTGATATTGTGTTTATGAACATGTAAATGTGTTGGTTGTTTTTTGTTAAAACGAGGAATCAACAAATAGAAATGCGTCTGACGGACACAAACTTGTAAATAAATTTAGCATTATGTAAATTATTATTTGTTTCATTTGTGTCCTGTCTTCAACTTTTATTTTAAAACGTAATCAAAATTATTTTTACTGACCGTCTTTTATTTATATGCCTACAAAAATTATATAATACAAACTGTTGCCTACTTTAATAAATTCTAAGCTTACGTTAGTAAGCTAAGGTTTTAATATCAAGATCAATAGACCATAACCAACTGGCTAAGTAACAGACAAAAAACATAATTCAAATGTCAATTAGCAATGGCGCGCACACTCCGAAAAGTTCTTTGTCTACAAAAAAGACATGTCACTTTTTTGATATCACTTATTTTTAGCATTAAAAAGTTGCTCTAGTTCACTTCCTGCTGCGCAAGGTCCCCTTGTGGGTAGTGTCCGCATTCTCCACAGACCTATAACCACTAGCTCGCCTTACGCTTAACACAAGGATAACATAACTAAACCGGTCCAGCCCTGCCACACCTTTCCATTTACTCGCCAACTTATTAGGTCATACTCACACTGACACAAACAAACCTATTATTACGTACTGCCAATAGAATTTACTGCATTTCGTAACTGTTGGTATCGAAAGTTAATAAAGTGTAAATAAAATTCGGTTAAGTTTTAACGAACTATGATTTAAGTGTGTTAAATTTGGCTTGCACGTGTCAATTGAAACCAATTAGATATTTTTATGGTCCGTTTAAACCAATGTAGCAATAGAATGTGATGTAAATTGATCAAAACGACGTATTTAAGGACTTAACAGCAACAATGTATCTGTTAAACTCTAATATCTATGTATTTAGTTACATTTATTAAGAACGATTAATTCATTTTCATTATTCCAAAAGAAATGTTATTACTGTCTTCAAATTTGTCAAATTTGATAGACGTATAATTTTATTTGCATCAACAAAAGAACAATGCAACAAAGAGGTAGTTAATGGCATATACATAATAGTAAGTGATCCGTATCAATCTAAACACTATATTGTACCACTTCGTATCACAAGAACACTTTCATATTTTTTCGTCATAGCTATGTCCGTGCAAACATGTAATTACTTCCCCAGGTTCAAACTATCGAAAATTCCGATCTTCAGTTTTAAGCAATAAGCTCGCACGAAAGCAACGAATGAATTTAACGCAACGTCCATTGTTTTGGATCTTGCAATAGAATAATTCTCGCAACATTGTTTTTATAAAACATTATTTCGTCACTTGTTGCGTTCGGTTATGATTCTGCTAATATCGAAACGATATTCCATATCACCATATCCGTCGACGATTGCAACATGTGATTGTTATATTTCAACGTTAGGTGCTTTGGTTTTCGAGCAAATTGAGTTGCACACTCTGGTAAATTTCGAGTAATTTACCCAGTAATTGAACTTGTTACCTGTCATCTCGCCAGTAATTTGCTGTTTGTTGTGGATTTATCTGCGACAATATCGAACTTTAACTTCATTGTATCGGCATATTGTTCAATGCATATACAATCTGCGTCAAATACTTATGTTTTTTAATGAATACTGTAATGAAAATCGTGCAAAACTGTTAATATTTGATTTTGAATTCTTATAATTACATACTAAAATGAAAAAAATGCCTCAGAAGAAGTTATTGGTCGCTAAAATTTACAGACATTGAAATATAATCTAAATAATGCAATAAAGAGAAAATAAACTAACCGAATAAAAAATCTACACAAATTTACCCCAACATAATAAAAGTTCTCTTTTCTACATTAATTCTACACTTATACAAACAATTGGACTCGCCATTACCTCTCGCATTACAAAAAAATAATGACAACAAAATATGACAAACCATGTTATCTTGTCATATTATTTTAATTTATACTCAAAACGACTCAATTTAAATCCAAGAATCTTTTTTAAGTTGGTAGAACCAGTGTAGTTCGACCGGGGAAGTACCACCGCCACACCTATTTCTATAGATGCAGGAATTCAGTTATTAAAACATGTGTTTGAGGCCTGGGATGGATCGCGTGATGCCCTTGGCGTGTTTTGTGATTTATCCAGGGCTTTTGATTGTGTACATCATGATATACTGGTCAGGAAATTACACCACTACGGGATCAGGAACAAAGCTCTTAACCTTTTGACTTCTTATCTAAACGATAGAACTCAAAGGGTTATTATTAATGGCACTAAATCGCCCGGCGCATCTGTTACCATGGGCGTTCCACAGGGTTCGATACTCGGACCATTCTTGTTTTTAATATATATCAATGACCTACCCTACTATGTAGCAAATAATCACGAGATCGTATTGTTTGCAGATGATACCTCATTACTATTTAAAATTAAAAGACAATTAAGCAAGTTTGACGAAGTAAACAATGCTCTCTCGAGGGTCGTACATTGGTTCAACGTAAATAACTTACTTCTTAACGAGAAAAAAACTAAATGCATAAAATTCTCACTGCCCAACGTTAGGCAGGTTGAAACCAATGTACAACTCAATGGAACGGTTTTGGACCTTGTGGAGTCAACTGTCTTCCTAGGCGTTACTTTAGATGCCAAATTGCAATGGGGTCCCCATATTGAAAAATTGTCGGGTAGACTCAGTTCAGCGGTTTATGCTGTAAAAAAAATCAGACATTTCACCGATGTAGAAACAGCTAGAATAGTTTATTTTAGTTACTTTCATAGCATTATGTCATACGGCATACTGCTGTGGGGGTGCTCTTCAGACCTCAATACTGTCTTTATACTGCAGAAGAGGGCTGTACGAGCCATTTATAACCTAAGTCCGAAATGTTCACTAAAAGAATTATTTAAAGAAATAAATATACTTACTGTTGTATCCCAATTTATATACGAAAATTTGATGTATGTTAAGAAAAATATTAATAATTTTGCTAAACATTGTGATACGCATAACATAAATACAAGGAACAAGCACAATCTCTCTGCACATGTTACTCGTCTTCACAAAATTAATAATTCTTTTATGGGTCAATGTATACGCTTTTATAATAAACTTCCTGTTGAAATCAGAAATTTGTCAATGAATAAGTTCAAAGCATTGATTAAGATTAAACTTTGCCGTAAAGCGTATTATAAAATTTCTGATTACATAGAAGACAAAACAGCTTGGGACTGAGCAATAATATGCATTACTATAGTATATTTAATAAATGTCAAAGTGTAGCGTATCTTACCAAACAGGGCTCTCTTTTACTGAACTGCAAGGCAAGATACTGGAGCTAACTTTCATTACCATGTAAAAAAAAACATGATTGTAATAATATTAAAAAAATGAATATAAATAAGAAAAAAAGACAAACCCGCTGAGTTTCTTGCCGGATCTTCTCAGTTGAGGTCGTATTCCGATCCGGTGGTAGTTTAAGAAAAAAAAATGTAACTGACAATTTGTAAGTGCCCCCGCAGGCCTATACAAAATAAAGACATTTCATTTCATTTCATTTCATTTCATTTCATTTCATTTCATTTCATTTCATTTCATTTCATTTCATTTCATTTCTACCGTGCATTTCTTACATTTCGATTCGTTCACACTTTCACGTAAGGCGACCATCATAGTCCTCAGAAGTAGCAGCGCATCTGTTATTAACTTCAGATAGAACCCATGTTCTGTATGAAGTTGATTACTGATGTCCATGAGCGGCAGTGAACACTTACTATCAGGTGGACTGCATGCTCGTTTAATACTTCAATCAGATAAAAAAAATACTTGAAAAACTTGCAAACTACTGATAGTCTTAGTGTTTATTATAACCTAACCTAGACTGGAATGTATTCGCAATTAAGTATTGTCCTCCCTGGCCAGTGGCCTTCTCTCTGCTTGAGAGGGCATTTGGAGCGCATACCACGATTCTACAACAGGTTGCTGACCTACACATGTCATAGACGAGCGATCATTAGACTAAACTATTTTAGTTACGTCTAGATGTACACCGCGGCTTTATCCGCATTATATAAAGTCTAGCATAACTTTAATTTGTAGTAGTTTTAGAGGTAATAGTTATGTAAAAGTATAAGAATTTGAAAGAAATAAACAGTAAATATTACCTCAAGATCTATAAAAACCTTGAGATACGGACTATATTTAGTTTAACCTAACGATAAGGCAGACGGGCTACCTGATGGAAAGTAGTCATCGTCGTCTATGGACTTGAAGAACCCCATGTCATAGCGCTCCGGGTTCACTTTTCGACTATAAATATATTTTTATCCCTCAAATTAAATTAATAGTTTTAACTTGATTTGACAGACACACACATACAAATGTACTGATATATTCTATAAACTAAAGATTTTTTTCTTTTTACTTATTCTAAGTCCTCCAAACAACCTTTTTGTAATATTTGCAATGTACCTACAAACATGTGGTCGGTACTTTGATTTTTATTATCTATGTACATGTATAAACAAAATTAAATACATACTTATGAATCTTATTGCACAGAGAAATACTTATTTAGTACAATTATGTATGGCACAGTAAAGTGTATATCTCAACCGCTTTATGTAAAACAGGGATTCTATCTGAAGTCGGTCATTAATGCATTAACGCGTTGATGATTTTAGCCCTCGGACTTCTCCCGAGGACTAAGATGATTACCTCATATGAACGTGAGCCGTTAACCTAACTCTTCTACCGAAATGCAAGAACAACTATACACTAAAAGTTGGTGTGGGTGTAGTTGTTCCCGGTCGAACCACACTCCGTCATTTAAACACAACTTTTAGGAGACGTTCTCATTATCTACTCACCCGTCGCAACGGTCGAAATTAAACCGTAATTTAAATTTAAAAAACTAAACTTCATATTGTCCAAAATAACAGCAATATTTCTCTAATTTAAATAAATTATAATTATTTTCAAGTTATTTTGAATGCTAAAGGTAAAAAGAGATTTATTTACTAAGCTGCATCAAAAAAAAAAAAAAAAAAAAATATACGTGACGAATAGATAACCTTTTTCCTTTGGGAAGTCGGTTAAAAAAGCAATAGCGGGTGTTTTTGACAACGACATCCGACATTTTTGACGTTATGTGTTTTCATAGTAAGACATTGAATGTTCTATTTCGTTTATTATGTATGTGTTTGTGACAAACGCACGGTGGTGTATGTAATGTGTTTTTAGTTGATTTTATGTATGTTATATGCATTATTTGAAAAAAATATTAACATTCTGCACTCCTTCTCTACGTCCACTATAACCGTGCAAAATTTCATACTAATTCGTCCGTGGCATATTACTTAAACATGCACCACAAGTTTGCTCACGTATAAATATATTGATATTAAGGGAGCTAATATAACAGTGACAATTCATACTAACGACCTTCGATAATAATACATTATGAGCAAGTGCTATGTAAGTTCAATTGCTACTTCCATTACATAAAAAAACCCAATGACACATGACAAAGCCCGTCGTATCCGCTTTGAGTCAACTTTCGCTCATTGACACATTTAGCAAATTGAGCTTACTTGAAAGTAATCCTAATAGACTAGTCTCTATTATCCTCACAGTTTGATAGATATTATTGTTGTATTATAATTTATTTACTCGCATATGAGCCGATACCTGCATACAATAAATCATACAAATTAAAAAGCTTGCTAAGCTTTTTTAATTTGTATGAACCTGCACTGTTGACAGACTGAAGAAATACGACTTACGGACGAGATTTTACTACTTAGAATAAAAAGCCAACTGTTAATTTCCTTACTAATAAAGTATTCAGGATTCCTAAGCGAGAGAGATTTTCTCGGGGCTCTAATAAACTTTCTATTAACAATTTTATTACAAGGGGAAATGAAAATATAAATGCGCCGGCTTCAAATAAAAAGCAAAAGTCTATTGAACTCTAAGCGGAAAGTGGTGGCACTCTATAAACTAATATTTCACAGCTAACAGGAACACGGTATTGGTTGGTTATTGGAATTCCATTAAAAGGTAGATTTAAGATTGACTCTTAACGCTAAGTTTTTGTTTCTTAAGTGTTCTGTACCTGTTGAATTAAAGTGATTTCAATCAGTGAATGGGTTCTTTGTTTATTACATATAACCCATCCAAGTATAAGTATAAAGAGGTTTATAATAAAACGTATAGATTTTTCAATGTTGACCTGATTAGCCTTTTAAAATCCATTACATGATTTAATTTATTTACACTCGTTGTCTGAGTCTTGGTCACTCAAATACATACATGTACTAAATTTCAATATAATTGACAGACAAACATCAGAATCACGGAAATTATAATGGTTTACGTTCTGACTAACGAAATACTCACAACTCTTTTTATATAATGTACCCATAATAAACAAAAATGCCTAAGCTCTTTACTTGTTTCACTGGCCTCTTATGACGCCCGTGGGATAGAATTATTCTGCTCTCCGTTACACTGTGCAAATACGACCCACAGAAACACATTTTTCTTGATTTTAATGTATATTATGAACAACCTTTTATGCTCTAGTTAGCCCTCTAGAGGCTGATTTATAAAAATATTTAGAGGACATGTAAAATTACATGTAATTTCTGTTTTGTCAAAGAGGCTTTATAAGAAAAAATATCTGAAATAGAACGCAAATCAATACATACAATGAAGTAGTATGATAAAGTAATATAAGATTAGTTTTACTGTTGGTAGAACTAATGTAATTTGACCAGGAAGATAACATTATCGCCACACTTCTTTCTAGCGTGAAACAATTTTAGGGTTCAGTGGAAGGGTGTGGCACACTTTTATATGAGGCGACCATCTCAGTCCTCGAGAATAGCAACACATTTTTGACTGACTCTAGATAGAACCCCTGTTGGTAGTTGTGCCTACTTAACATCAGATGAGCAGCATGCTTAATTACCAATTTAATTTTACAAAACAAATTTTAAAAAAAATCTCGCTTTAAAACGTAAGCAACAAAATATAAAGCAAACCTAAATCAAATGTTTCAAACTTAAAAATACATTCTCATAAGAATAGTTACCGGATGAATCAGTCATTGTCGGACTGCCGTCTAAAGTCAGGATAACGCAAGAGGAAGTAAAAGTCACGACTCACTGAACGTTCTACTTCGTATGCATTGTGCATCTCTTATTCCCATTCGATCGCAGATCACGAGGACTTAGATTCATTGGCAAGGACTAGCCGGTCATCGTATTAAAGATTAAAAAAGCAAGGTAAATAATACTTTACCAAACTACCAAGAAGTAACAGAAACATATAATTACGTACAAAACATAACCCACAAACGCATATTTGGCTTAACTATCTAACTTGAAAGCAGAACACAGCAGCTCTACTTTAACTTTAAGTCTATTCATGGGTGGCTTAACCTAAAGTGCAGAGTGTGCAATGCACATAGTTTCCTCATATAAAATGTGCCGGCAACCACACCCTTCCATCGAAATTCAAGAAATGCTTCACGCTGGAAATAGGTGAGGCGGTGGTACTTCCCCGGTCGAACTACATTGGTTCTACCACCTTCAAAATTACATTACGCACTAACTACAATCCCACTGCTGCGCACTGGTCACTGAGAACAATATTAAGTATGTTGCTCTCAGTGACCAGATTAGCGCTGTAATTGAAATGGTAGTTTTTAAACAAATGCTAGTTTTTCGTTCTGTCCACAAATGAAAGATTCTTTTGAAAAGAAAGAATGACACACGGGGCTGATGACCTGTTATATTTATTTAATATACAGAACAAAAATAAAATGAAAACTAAACTTCATCATATAAAAATCATTTCTGTCGTCTCAAAAATTCTGACTTATCATTACATTCGAATCGATTTCTAAAACGATATTTGGATCAACCTCTGATCATACTCTTCTAAGTTGTTCCCGTAGAATCCTCATATAATATTAAACATTTTTTACGAATAAACTCAGAATAAAGCAAGGGGAAGTAAAAATCACAGCAGTACTGTATGTGTAGTCCATTTTGTATGCATTGTGCATTCTGGATTCACATTCAAATGTAGATCTAGGCGGATTCACTGCAAATACGACAAACACTGCAGTTATTTTTTTCATTTCTCTCTTATCATTAGTACATTCTTTCAAACAAGTATGTCCTAAATGGCGATGATTCAACATTTTACGTGGACTGTTTTACTTATACTACGTTTTTACTTTTGAATCCATATAAATCATGATCATGATTGATGGGCGTAAATTTTATAGATGTTTTTTTATCAACTTTACTTGTCATAAACGAGATCTTAAATTATTACTTAAAGCGAAATACATAGTTGCATGAACAACAGGAAGTAGTTGCAAGGAGGCAACATAAAACTAAATTTGGAACTGTCGCGGTTGGCCTCATAAGAATCGATATGGAACGAATCAGTCCTTATCATTACAAGGAAGGATGTATGTAGAGGAAAGAAAATCACAACGCCGCATGTTTTTACTTCGTATGCAACGTGCATTCCTTTGCATTTGAGTGCAAATCACGGTAACGCGACTTCGCCGCCAATAGGACAAACAATTGGCAACTCTCGTCGCTTGATTTCCTGAATTGAATTTGTAGAATAAAAGGTACAGTAAGGCCGAGGGGGTCAGCTGTGTGGCAACATACCAAAATCTTTTAAACTATATCACAGTTTGGGAATTGGTAATCTCGCTAAAAGTTTTTTCGACGCCAAATTGCTTGCTCGCGTTGTCGCAGATACAAACAAGTTTCAGTATTCAATTGTAGGCCGTAGCTGGATTGTTTTTCTTTTTTAATTTATTTTGTTCCGTTTGTTTTGCGGAGAATTGTAAAACTTGTTAGTAGGTCAATACTTAAGTTAACAATGATTACAAATATCTATGAATATTTTGTTGAACGTTGTTTTTGAATATAATACGATTAATTTCATTCAGAAATTAAATTTTAAATTAATAAAATACAATAAATCCTAATTATAAACTATCTATTACCACTTTTTTAGTACTACTACTTTATTGGTACTTTTATATGAAACACGTATATACAAATATTCTCAAACAAGTCTTCAAAGAAAACCATAAGAGCATACATTGCGTATAAAATATTATTCACATCAGTTTAGGGTGCAGTGGTGTAATGCAGGATTATCGCAGTATCGTGTGTCCAGTCGTGTGCAGTTCCCGGCTGCGTCCCGCGGGAGGCGGAAGATACGCGGGAATAATATCAAAGAAGGATGCCTCAGCTCGGCAAATCGATAGACTTGGGAGCATAAAACGTCCTTTGCCTTGTCATACCAACCGCCATGTGCATAAAGCGGTTATATCCACTTTTTGTAAAGAATAATAAATACTAGTCACCCGTAGCATCGGCCGAAATTCGACCGTAATTTAAATTAAAAATCAAATGTCATCTGACATTCTTGACGTTGTGTCTTTTTATTTTCATTTACTAAGTACATATGTGTTTGTGACAAATGCAAGGCAGTGTGTGTAATGTGTTTTTAGTTGATTTTATGTATGAAAAATGCATTATTTGAAAAAAATATTAACATTCTGCACTCCTTCTCTACGTCCACTATAACCGTGCAAAATTTCATACTAATCCGTCCGCGGCATTTTACTTAAAAATCCGTCACAAATTTTTGCTTCACGTATTAATATAATGATAATTTGTACTGAGTGACAAAATAAAGATGTTGTCATAGTAGGTAATAGCGTAAATACGTCTTTGGACAGACATCATAAGAAAATTAATAACGAATTGATAATGTATCAAAATTATTAAAGCTCTCATTATCATTTTTATTTTGTTTTATTTTGGAAAACTTACAGCTAGAGAAGCTAATTATCTTTGTTTAGAATGATAATTACCTTTGTTTTTTTTCTATCGATATTTTTTTACATTAGTTTAGTTTTCTAGACAATTTTTAAACTATAAAAACCTTCGACATTTATAAAAATACTTTTACTTTTACTTCTGTATAATTATTCGTAGAATCGTAGTAGAACTTAGTGATACTAAATGTGGTAACATAAAGGCGATAAAAATATTTTAATTATTGAAGCACTAAAATTTTACACGTATTTAAACAACTAAGTATTTAAAAAAGTACAATTTTAGTAAGAGTAGCATATCAACCAAGAATAAGCAGCTTCGTTACAAATAACCAAGAGTAAAACCGTATTACTTATCTTACTTTGCACTGAGTGGATAACTGAGTAATATGCTGTAATCGTTTATTACACAGTTCTATTCAAAATTGTTCTTTGTTTTATTAGCTTATGCTATTTTTAACTTACTTTACAAAAAGGGGCGTCAGTAAAGGATAATGTGTTGCAAGCACGTTATGTACAATGTAAATATACCTGCATGTTCAATTCTTTGGAATGTCCTCCTGCCCAAACGGCTTGACAAATATAGTATAGTATAGAATCGTTAAATTATATGCATAATTGACTTGTCGCGATGAATGTTACTGTCCTTGTAAAATAAAAGTAATTATCTTTACATCAAAAATAATAATACTTTACTACGTCAACTCGCTTTTGCCGGCTGCTAAAATAATGCATTTTATAAAGTGAGAGTTTTAGGCCATAGTCCACCACGCTGGCCAAATGCGAATTAGACTTCACCCATCTTAAGAACATAAGAACTTTTTTAAAGAAACTTCATGATAGGTGTAGGAATACTCATGATGTTATCCTACGCCGTAAAGCAGTGATAATTTTTAACGCGCACTGCATTTTCGAAAACTCAGTAACACCTGGGACTCGAACCTTTGACCTCAGCTCTAAAGGCCGACTTTTAACCACATTAGATTACCACAGCTCAATATACTATAAACCGTTACTTAATTGTAAGATATTAACTGTAGTTTATTGCCCATCAAAGCACAGATCGTAAAAAGAGTTTCTTCAAAACTTTTTAATACAGCTGGGTAATATAATAACTTTGCGTTTAACGATTTAATAAGTCAATTTTAAACTACGTCTTTGCGTCGTCCATCCTGAAGTAAATTCTTATTTCTAAACGTAGTTTTGGTAGATTTCTTGATTATTAATATGTAATTATGTAAGGGCAACATTAGTCATGGTACACTCATAATATATAATTTATAATTTAGAATATTCAATTACTTTCATGTTCATATTATATGTATTTCTTGTATTTCTTTTTCAATTAATTCAAAATCAAAACGATTTCGTCCCCACTCCCCACTTTCATATGTGCATACATCATTTTAACAAAGTGCCTATGTCATTGGTGACCAAGATCTCTCTCGCCAATCCCCAGCTGGGGATGGGTTTTCTCTCAGAATGAGTTTAGGTCATAGTCCACCGCGCTGGCCAAGTGCGTATTGATGTGACAAAGATAAATCAACTAAATCTCATAATTATGTTAAGGCTCATCAATCTGTTTGGGCTGTATGCCAAAGAAATAAAAATACATACATTAAAGAATATCATTACCAGAGACTTTTAAACTATCTTTAAGAAACACAAACAAAAAAGAAGAGAAGGAAGAAAAACTTTGTTTTATTGTACACAGAACTCCACTTATTTCAACTTATACATAAAACGTAACGTCCTATTAGGTAACAGAGCTTTTTAAAATCGGAAGCGTTAAATAGTCGTCAAATGAAGCGAAGTGAAGTTTAGTATCCATAAAAGTTTAGCCGTAAACTTGACTTCAACAAATATTCTATCTTCGTTACTCGCTAGAGATTCGAGGACGTCGCGATTTCTCTAATGGATTTAAATTGACGCTTGGTACAGAGTTCGTTCGTTTACCGGTCGGACACGTTGAGTTCCGGGTTCGATCCCTGACCGATGCAGGCATTTGAACTACGAATTTAGATTTCTATTATCAACGCTTGGGTATTAGTGTAAATGGAATGGTGAGTTACTAGCTGAACCGCGTATCTTCGCCCGCGTTAAAAAAATATATGTATCGATTGTTCCATAGGAATGAGATATTTTCCCACAGTAAAAAATAGCCTATATGTTAATCCAGAGTGTCAGCTAACTCCCTACCAATTTTTATTAAAATCACTCCAAACGTTGAGACGTGAAGAAGTAACAAACATACACACTCACAATCTTTCGCCTTTATAATATTAGTATAAGTATATAGGATACTAGTATAGGACGAACAATATAAGGAATTCTAGCGTAGGCCTGTGCCCACACTATAATTCATTCTCCACTCCTATGGGTGTACAATGAATTCATGATAATTATTGTACGAAGATCGATGCAGTAATTGCTTAAGTATGTTCTAAATTGTACATGAGATTCTCCATTATTTACTTCTAAGTTGACTCATTAACTACGAAACTAACGGCAAATAGAATAATCGTAAATTTATAATTTATTTATTTATTTATTTTATTTATCATTTTTTTTATTTATTTTTTTATTATTTTTAATTTGGCATTTTATTTCTTTTTAAATTAAAGTTATTATTTTGTATATACACATAATTATGTTAATTTATATTATATTTTTTTTTAATTTTAATTATTTAATATTTTGTCATATTCAAATTAATAAATTATCGTAAATATGTTTTTGTATTTTTATATAGTTTTAGTTAAGAATTAATTAACCTGTTATCATGTCATATTTTACTACACTTTTACATACAAAAGGAATGTATGACAACTGAATAGTTCCCATTACTGTGAGTACACAGTTTAATTAACATTACAAGATAACTTACAACAGTAAAATGTTGGTAAACGTATATTGTTATCTATATTGCACGCAAAAGTGCTATAACAGTTTATAAAATTTGTTACACTAACCATAACCATTCACCTCAACCCGTTAGCACTTACCGAGCAAATATTTTAAATATTACATTTACGATTACAGATAACGCAATTATTCTACAAGGTTTTATTGAGATATATATTATTAACAGTTGAACTATGAGTAACAATTTTATAGAATAACTATCTTTCAACTCTGGTACGCTTGTATCTACTATAAAATATTTACTAATTTAATAAAAAACTAGTCTAACACTAACATATTTTTTAATAACATACTAGTACTAGATACTAGTTTCTAGTAGCCGGTACCTAGTACCCGGCAAATTTCATTCCACTCAAAAGTATTATTATAAATATTATGCATGTATTACACATAAAAACCTTCTTCTTGAATCACTCTATCTAATAAAAAACTGCATTAAAATACGTAGCGTAATTTTAGCGCGAAGCGACTTTGTTTTATACTATGTAGTAATAATTTTTCAGAATACTTCTTGCGTTTCGGTGGATGGGTGTGGTTGCTGCTTCACTTTCAATGCGGTCACCTCATCTTAGTCCTTGGTAATAGCAACATATACGTGGCAAATTTTACAACTACACTAACCGTAACAATTCACCTTAACCTGTTAGCACTTACTGAGCAAATATATTAAATTTTACATTTACGATTACACGGAATTATTCTACAAGGTTTCGTTTTATTATGATTTAGGTATTAGGTATATAACTAACAGTTGAACTATGACTAGCAGATTTTAGAGAATAATCTTTTGACCCTAGTACGCCTATGTCCAATATAAAACATTTACTCAGTTTCAGGCTTATTTTGTTTTTTTTTTACATAAGATAGAAGTTTTTTTTATATTCTTTTCGCTGTATGGGTGTGGTTACTGCCTTACTTTGATATGAGGTGACCATCTTAGTCATGGGGAACAGCAACACACATCTGGCTAAATTTGCACATACCACTAACACTATAGTTACTAACGAGCGTGACATCCAGCTAAAGTTGGACTCCCTCATGAGACCGGTTTCAGATACGTTGCTATCCCCGAAGACTAAGTGGAAACGCCTCGTATTAGTGACTCAGTACGACATGCGATCATACATCTCCCCCGACGTACAAAATGCATGTAATGTTCCTCTTCTAATGAAACCTACCGCCAAATTTACATTGTATTTTCATGCGACTTTTGAAAACAAGGCCTTTTTTTCGTTTTCGAGGGGGAAACCTTCAAAAGGTACAATACGCCGTGGGAGCAACGGAGGGTTATGTGGGTTTTTTATCGCACTAAAACCCCCCCGGTGGCCGTCCTCGGCGCTAAAAAGAGGACACCGGGATCTCCAAAGGACCGCAACCGGAGTTGTCTAAACGCGTTGCCCCGTCGGGCTTCTCCCAGGTGAGCAGCTGGGCCCACCGCTCCATCAGGTCTCTACGACGATATGCGGCCACGCATACTGCCGTCCTGCCAGGGGTCGTCTGATCAAACGGTTCGAGCTCCCACTTTAGCCGCCCGCAACCCCAAGTCCCTTTTAATCGGCTCTTACGACAGGTAGGAGATACCGTAGCTCTATTCTGATCCCGGAACTACAGGAACAAGGCAAGTAAGCCTAGGACACGAATTATATATTTTGGTACAACTAGTTTTAAATCTACTGGAGTTCAGTCTTCATAAGCCCTTTCGGTCGTAACAAGATCGCGACGTCGACAATCCCGAAAAATACTCGTAAAGCGGCTCAAATTTCATATACCTTAAAGATATTCTTGAAACTCGTTCAAACGGTAAGCACACGTAACTGTATGAATATTTTCACATTCAACATCAATTGTATTTATAAACGATCACGGCTCGAACATAAATCGGCGCACGTGCTCCACCGCGAAAAATTAACTTCCCACAATTTGTGATTTACAGGATATGACAATATGACTGAACATAATCGTTATTACCTACTGTCATTGTCGTACAGTTGTTGCCAAGATTAAGTATTTAGGTATTGCCTTCTTTTGTAGAAAATACGAATAAACTATATAATTTCGATTGGATCTGAAACGTAACGAAACGTTCGTTGTATATCAGCGTTATTGAAAGAAGGTAGTGATAGTGCTACTTACAATTACAATTCAAGGTGGTAGAACCAGTGTAGTTCGACCCGGGAAGTACCACCGTTTCGATATAAGGTTGTGGTTGCCAGCATACTTTCACATGAGCGAACATCATAGTCCTCGGGAGTAGCAACGCATCTGTGATTGACTTCAGATGGAACCCGTGTTCTGTATGTAGTTGATTGTCCATGAGCGGCAGTGACTACTTACCATCAGGTAGACTGCATACTCGTTGGCTACTTCAGTCAAATAAAAAAATACCTAAAGAATTAATCGTAATCATTTGTTAAGAAATATACCTAAGCGTGCACCTCAAAACATAAGTCAGCTTTAAATTATCGAAATTTTGTATTAAATTAAGCATTTATGTACGCAAAGAATTTTTTTTATTAACTAAAGCATGTCTTTAAAAATCATTCGTGTATATATTTTAACGTGTTATTTGTAATGAATAGAAAAGTACCAATAATTACAAAACATCCATTGTTATATCAACTTAGTAGCAATAATACACGTAGATGTAGAAGGCACAAAAACAAATAAACGTTACCAGAATGGGCAATACCAAACACTTACAATGGTGTATATCACCATTTTCCTACAGATATTGTGGGAACATTCCTTTATGCGCCTTTCTTATTAGACGATATATTTTTATTGTGTCGGTAAAGAATGCGAGCACATACACTGAGGCCGCAATCCCTCACATATCTAGCCCCGGGTGTAATTCCCTGGAACTGGGAAAAGCAGGGAAATTAGCACGCGAAGGGACGTGTTCAGCCGGATAATGTTTTCATCTATGGAGGTTATTATCCCAAACTTTTATCGCAAATTCCTAGGAATAAAACTTCTGAGATAATAGTAGGTGCTTATATTGTTAACTATTCTATTATTGTATTATAGTTATTTTGCGAGCAGTGATAGCGTAATGGTTGAATGGTTAAAGTAAAGCATTTTGTAGAAATCTACATATCTGAGAATTCTTTAAAAAACCTGTGAAGTCTACCAATTAGCACTTGACTAGCGATGGACTTTCATACTGAGAGAACCAATAGTGAGTCAATAATGAAAGAAAAAATTAATTTAGCGTTGCTCTCATTTAAATTTTGATTTTTTTGACATATTACAATGAAACTTGATGGTTTTGTACTATATTATGATCATGTGTTATGATTACTTTTCATTACATCTTTATCCAAAGGACTAAAATTGTTTTCCTTAATAGACAATAAATTTTATTGTGTTACAAATTATACACAATGTTAGATCTCGATCCCTCATATCAGGCCTCAGGCGTAATTCCCGGTAACAGGGAAATTAGCACGCCACCGGACGTGTTGCTTCGGATAACGTTTTTATTATTGTTGCGAGTTGATTTGTTACACTTTCGATGTATTTCTGTTTAACACGTTCGTATTGAATTTTTATTTGGTGTATTTGGGTATATTATTATTCCAAACTAACACGGGACGTTTGAGTTATTAATGATATATAGCAAAATTGCCAACGTAATGATTTTTCACCAAAAGTTAGAATACAAATTAGATTTTTTGTTATAATCTCTGTATTTTTTGTTTGATCGTAAAATAAATGAGCATGCAGTTAGTCTAATGGTAAGCGGAAACAATCATCTATCAAAATATGTAATTAATCCCAAATTGCTAGTCCTACATAGCAGAACATTGAGGAATAATAGTGCTTCTCATTTCGTCCTTACCTCACCCTTCAAATACAAACTTTTTTTACACAGGGACAAACAGGGCTTAGCAATTTTGTTTCAATGCCATAATAAATTTAGTTATTCCTTAGAATAACAAAAATCTTTACAAAATTAAATTAAAATTAAGTAACAAAACTACACTTTATCAAAATTTAAAATTAATTCTCACTCTAAACGAGCGTTAAGGAAATTATATTAAAAAGTACACGTTAATATTTAATAGAGCACACTGGCGCTACCACCTCGGAAACAAAGTCTGTGTTTTTGCCTAATTTGCTACTTTGCTCCGGAATTTTAGTTTTAAAGAGTCCTTTTTATTAAGTTTTGTAGTGCTCAGCAAACTTATTATTATTTAAGGGAAGATGTCGAAGGATGCAATTAAGATATATGAATATAAATATATTTAACACGATAAGATGTAAAAGCTAACTAATGCCTAAAGTAATGAAGTACGTAAGATGTAAAGTAATGTATTAATATTTACTTAGTTTCTAATTAAAATATCTTGCTATAAATCTGCTAAAGAACTGCTTAAGAACAAGATTCATATTAAGCGTTTATTTAGCGCAAAATTTATAACATTGTAGTTTACTTAAACATACAACTCAAAGGAGTAAACTAAGCATTATTGAAGTGTGTCCCCGATGCTTTTACTTAGCTTCAAGATGCGATTCTTAGAAATAAATCTAGTGCGTAGTAAAATAAATCTTGAATTACTAGTGATTTTGACAGGTATATCTATTCTTGCAACAGTGACATGATTCTGCGGTACTATGATTGACCTCTGATAAAATTATCTTATTCAAATATTATTACAAATATTTCGTGGAAATCTTAACTATTCAAAGTCGGATGGATACTACAAACCACTGTAAAAAGCTTCACTACTGTATAATATAAACTACCAGCTTATTTCCGCGGCTTCGCCCGCTTCGATCATGTCTACCACGGTGATGAGTACCCTTTTTTTTGACGGGGAGGAAACCTTCAAAAGGTACACCGAAGCCTTGGGAGAGACTCCAGGTTATGTAGGATTTTTACCCACCAAAACCTCCTCGGTGGCCTTCCTCTGCGCTTGCAGGGGACTCCGGGACCTCCAACGGATACTACCGGTGCCCCCTAGCGCTGCGCCCCTTACGGCGGTGATGAGTATCCTATGTTTTAATGTAGGTCATAAATAACGCTTGTGGCAAATTTCAGCGAAATCCTACCGGTAGTTTTTGCGTAATAGCGTAACAAACAAACATACATTCACATTTATAATATTACGTAGGCATATGTGAAATATTTCATACGACAAAACCGCGGTTTACATTTCGCGCTTAATAAAAGGCACGCCCGTTGATATTAAACATAGTAAAAATGTTTTTTTAATCTCTACTCATCGATATTCCAGTTAAAATATTTCCGTTTGAAAAGTGGATATATTTCTTCCTTTTCTTGGTAAAAATACATACTGGTGTATTTTATTGGTATAAATGAGATTTATCTACTGCATTTAAGTTAACAAGGATCTCCTAATAATCTAACAACGATTTTCTAAGGCAAGTAATACATTTTTGTTTGACCGACTTCAAGTAAGAGAAATACTTTTTCTTCTACTCTCATGTACATAACAATGTTCTGATGTAGGTACTTATCGCAAAAAAGTAATTTTCTGTGTTGTTTATTGCAAGTGCTGTATGCACGTTAGTATGCATGTTACACAAGAAACTACTGCTGAGTTTGTCCGACTTGATTTTGTCTGTCAGTTACCTCTTACGACAACCATGGAAAGTAGTGCTCAAGTCTGACATCATACGGTATAAAAAAACCCCACTAAATTATATCTTTGTGGTGCTGGCGTATCTAATTATTATAGACAACTTAACTTTACTCTGTCAATAGATTGATCGTTGACAGTTATTTGGAAACTTTAATGAATATCTTTGTTTTGAAAGTAATTTTAATAATTCTACACTATAGGCAAAGTGACCTTGGACTACTTATTTTAATGAAGATCCTTAATTAGATATTACTTTTATAGTTTTAGTTCATAGGAAAAAATATCTTGGACAAACTATTATTACATAACAATCCATAATTTAGTAGTTTTGAAACCGAACATTAATATAGCAAAGAATATACATATTAAATCCCCATTGAAAATATAATGTATATTTTGGTCGTTTATATACCTAGAGCGTACTTCCCTGCTTAGCGCAAAAATATATTTTAGTAAACAGTTGAAAAGGAAAAACAAAAAGTTTTCAATTAATTCCAACCCGACCATTTTCCGTTTCTTAGCCTTTAAATTACATTAAGTCCCACTGCACTAACTGTGCAAATGCCGTGCACGTTCTCTTTCGTTCGTAAAGTGCAATGGCTGTTTATTTAAGAAGATTATTCCCTGTATATACAGTATCATTTTACACTATACTCACACAGTAATCGGAAATCCCGCGGAATTAGCCGCCTAGTTCTGTTGTTCATTTACTTTCTTACCGCGAGACACACTGTAAGTACGTTCTTAGTTGTTATTATTCATATGTCGAACGATAAATATTGCTTTTTCGACATTAGAAACAGATCGCTATTCCGTATTATATAAGGTTGTATAATATTTTATATACTTTCGATAGAATGGTGTGGTTGCCGGCACACTTTATGAGGCGAACATCATAGTCCTCGAGAGTAGAAACGCATTTGTGATTGACTTCAGATGGAACCCATGTTCTGTATGTAGTTGATTACAGATGTCCATGGGCGGCAGTGACCACATACCAGCAGGTGGACTACATGCTCGTTTGATAAAAAAAAAACTTTAGCCTTTTTGTGCATGATTAAGGTAAATATAAGGTAAGTCAAGTCAGAACAAATAACAGCAAGATGCCCGGTTACACCGAGTACTGATTAATTATTGATTTATTATTATTATTATTCAACATTTAATTTAACTATTGAGATAAGTTGTAAAAATTATTAAAAGTAAATTAACAGTTTATTAGCTGATATATAAATGGTTTCCGATTTAAAGCTCAAAGAGGTAAATATTGAATTTAGATATCTTTCTGTATTTGAGCTTTTTAGGCTAAATAATCGGAGAGGTAACTGGTATACGCAGAGAACCTAGTTTTTATGTATACCCTACCTAAAGGTTTCGTAAAAGCTTGCATAACTATCAAACTGATACTTTGGACGCGCCATAAGAAGAAAAAGAATATTGGTGTTAACTTGTGTAACAGAATCCGCTACGTTAAATTACAATACTTATATTAAATTATTATTATCGGCTAAAAGATCCGATATGATATAACACGTAGAGTTTTCTTGTGCGTAAATATTGATATAGGTACGTACATGTTTTGTCTCATATCATCACGTAAGACCGACATAGAGCTGTGATAGCCTAATCGTTGAAACTTGCCCTCTCGATCGAGAGGTCCGAGGTTCAAATCCCGGGCTACTTTGCTAAAATGGTGTGTGTATTTCAAATTAATTATCAATGCTTTTCGGTGTAGGAAAACATCATGAGGAAACATACCCATCCGAGAGTTCTTAAAGGAACAAAATCTCAGAGGTGTGTGAAGTCTACCAATTCGCACTTTGCCAGAACGGTAAACTAGGGGCTAAAATTCTCTCATTTTGAGAGAAGATCCGTACCCAGCAGTGGGACAATAATGGGTTTACGAGTGCGACCACATATAATTCTTTAACCTTCTGTTCCGTGTGTGTCGTTCACTTTATGAACAAACGCGGTTGCTTTCCACATTCCCACACTATTTTGTTTGCACCGGAGGGCGCCGTCTCACTGCACCTGCTCTTTACTGCTTTAATTGCTTTAGTCATTAATCCTTGTCGTGTAGCCATACACAGGCACGGAATAACACACGTCGTGAGGTCTTATTCCTTTGGTAATTCACAATTTTTTCATGCAATTAAGCTGCTTTTGCTGAATCAAACCGCATACTCTAGAGCTATAGTGTCTCCTAACATTAAGATAATATTGGATGAACAGAACCTAAAAAAGGCTATCTTACGTGTTACAAAGATACATTATAATTTTCTAAATTTTCTGTGTATTTCAACCTCGCAAGCATTTGTTTATTTTTTGTGTATTTAACTTAGTAGTAATCAATGTTTAGTTCCTATACATATATATTCTACGTGCCTGTTCACCCGTTAATTAAGAAAACCTTAAAAATTTATTTATTGTTGTTCAAAGGTGCATTGTACGCTTGACAAGAGGCATAATTGATGTTAAACTAAAAAAAAATTATGAATATTTTTTTCCTTGTGAGTATCAAAAAATACAACAAAAGGATTACAATCAGAATATAGATTAACTATAAATATTAAACATCGGGATAATTATAAACAAATTTCATAATCTCCGTAATATTTGTTCTTGTCATGTCCTGGACAAAATATGTTACGTTACGTCCTGTCTCTTCAAAGGAGAAGCTTCCGGATTTACCGATGGCAACAGTAGGAGCGTCCAGCTCCGTTACAGGTCCGAGGAAGTTTATCAAGCAGGTTCAAGAACGGTCGAAATCACACATTATTATTTGTATCTCCAAAGGCTTTCTTTAGAAGGTTCTCATCCATCACCAAAAAATATTTTTATGATTTATAATCTGGTGTTATTTGAGGTGTTATCCACCAATTCGCACTTGGCCAGCGCGGTGGACTATGGCCTAAACTCTCTCATTCTGGGAGAAGACCCGTGCCCAGCAGTGGGCCAATAATGGGTTGATGTGGTTATTTGAGGAGGAAGTTAAGAACAAAAGGTTTACTCGTTCAGCTCAAAAGTTTTTTGTTCTTTATCGGGCTCAAAACCGTGAATTTTTTCAATTTCCGAACACCTTTGGTTTAAATTGTGACTTGTTATGAGGAAATAGCATAATCTAAGCATTATTTTGTTCAAAAGGGAACATTTACGTTAGTTTAAAATAGTAATGAAGAAAGTGATGATAATGAGGAATGTAACTGCCTAGAAGGAGGCTGTGGAAAATCACATGTTTAACGTTAAAATATATTATTTAAATAGCTGAATGTTATTTTTCCATAATCCTGTAATCTTTAACATCAAAAGGTAACATTTTACTGATATTCAGTTTCATTAGGTGACATTTTTTATATTACATTAATCAGATTGAATCAAATGGTGCTATTTACATTGTATCAAAAGATTACATTTAAAAATTATTTTCTTATATTCAATATATTTTAGCATAAATTAATACACCATTTAGTTCTATTGAAGTATTACTGGCTCTAAAGAAGAAAATTAATCTATATTCCATGTGCACAGCCAGTTTAAATGTCACCTTTTGTTCCTAACCTACTTCTTTAAAAACAAAAAGATATACTTTTATTCTGGATCTGAATTAAAATTAAATACATTTAATACTTTTTTACTATTATTTACTTTATCAATATTTTACGGCACAGCAAGAATAGTAATTAAATTACGGCACGGTAACGTAAAGTAACATAAATAACAAGAAATATTATTTTGCCACGTAATGTATGAGTCCGGTTCTGTTAAGTCAGCTGACGCAATCCCATCGTTTTTGTATCATCCAATGTTGCCCCTCACACCTAAATTGTTTCTTGTTTGACACCTGATTACCTCTACCTTCCAACAAAACAAACAAACTAGAGGGTCCGTTCACAGAATAAACCTGAAAGGTTTTTATTAATTTTCTAGGAAATAGCGTACGGCACAAAACTTCGTGTTAATAAAAAAGGTATAGGGAGATTAGAAAATTGTAATACAATTGTGTCATACTCGACTCTATTTAACAGACAGAGAGGTACGCTTGTCTTCAGGCGTTTTAACTTATGATATATGTATTTTGCCAAAGAAATTTATTTTTAATAAAATATTAAAAATAAAAAGATATAGTAGTAAAACAAACTGGGCTCCATGCGATAAGATAAAGGGAATGTTACAGTTCATCAGGCATTTTAACGTAATCGTTTTGATAATAGTTCATCATTATTATTTATTATACTAGCTGACCCGGCAGACTTCGTACTGCCTTAATCGAATTTCAAGGCAGAATGCGCAGTTCTTCTGCCTTCTAGCAGAGTCGCAGCTATTCCAGATGAAGCCAACGCTAGAGCAACATTATTTCGCGATCTGATCCTCGCCAAAAGCAATGAAATTAAGAACGTTTTTCCGGTTCCTCCATCATCGCATCAATGAAATAAATTCCACCAGATCCACTGTTCACAGCTTCTATCACAGTATCGTACGCAATTCTTTGTTGTTGATTTAATTGTGGAACATTTGTACGAACTGTTTCGTCTAATGCTTCAATGTCGTACTGTTGTTCCCTTTGCAACTCGTGGTTTAATGCATCGTGCATATGACGATTGGGTGCTGTCATTCCCAAACACGACAATACTTTATTTGCTATCAATAAACACATATCTTCTATCATGATCAATGTCTCATTGTAAATTTCTTCCGTCATTTGTAGTGTAGGATTCAAAGTTTCACGGCGCACACGATGCAAAACATCCTCAGACATGTCATCTCTATACTTAACCCACATATCTTTACCCACAAATCTTTTGGATTCGAGGGGAAACATGTCGATATGATAATCGCAAACAATGTACGAATTTGATGCGATGATGAAGATATTACGGAATCCTTGAGCTCAAATGATAATATTATGGCTATCAGATGGCATCCGATCCAATGCTATTTTGAACATGTTTACTAAATTGTTATTCTGATGAAGAAACATTTGTAATTCTTGGACAATGGTTCACTGTTGGATTGTGAGCACAACGATTATCAACTTTTAAACCTTCCCTAGACCTCCACGAACATTTAAAGACTAAAATAAGATAAATCCGTTCAGCCATTCTCGAGTTTTAGTGGGACTAACGAACAGCAATTCATTTATATATATATAGATTGTGAGATAATAATTAGGGATTATTTATATTTAAAAGGATGGTTTCAATAAAATCATACTTTGTAAAATAGGGCAATAGAAACAAATGCTAACGTAATATTATTAATTAACATGGCAAAACCATGCTCTTTCACCTCGCCAGCCTGGCCTCATTTGAAGTGCAACGTTTTTACTGGTCTAGTACAAAAAGAGGCTACTCTTACAAACTCATTTTACACTCGTGTCCTGTTCAACACTGGACACTATCAAGTGGTCAGATAACTCTAAAAATTCACGCTCTTCCGCGGTCGGCTTGTATTAGCATGCGCGAGCTAGACGGTAAATCGCGATCTTTTTAATTTTAAATCTCTAATATCTTCAAAAGTATTTATTTGATGTATATAGTGTAAAAGCTAACGAATGCAATTATTTATATAAGGATTAATACCGAACAGAAGAGAACACACTCGAAAATAACTTAATATTTTTAGTTGAAATATGGAACATAAAAATAATTATTGTGACTTAACCATAACTTATAGAGATATGCTATCGCGGATTTATTTTATATTTAATGTTGCAATCCAGTGTTTCGTGGCCCTTAACGGAATAATTAGTAATTCAACATCAACATTTAATTTATCGATATTACTTCGTAGTTGTATTGTAGATAACGCCATCTATCAAATGTTCATTCAACGTAATTCAACAGAACAGTGATAGATAGCGTAAGTATACCTAATATTTAACTCATCGGGAATTCCTCGTAATTACAATCGTATCTTTCGCATTATAAATACGTTTTCATTTAAATCAAATTTATATCACATCTATTTGAATGATAATTAATTGTTACCAATTAATATGTACTATTTCTGAACGAACTCACGATGACGTCCAGGCGAAATGGCCAATATGGTGATTGTCATTTGTGGTTATATGTTGTCGACTCAAAATCAATATTTTTTAATGTTTTATTATTCACATAAGTTTTTAATCAAATCTATAATACCCCTCGACGGAATTATTAGTACACCTCTTTGTCAAAAGCCAATATTATAGCGATTGTCATTTGCATTGGAATTAAACAAAATTCGCGACATACCGAGTTTTACGGATACATGTTGTCGACTCAAAATCAATATTTTTTAATGTTTTATTATACACATAAGTTTTTAATCAAATCTATGATACCCCTTGACGGAATTATTAGTACACCTCTTACCACTACCATACGAAACTTTATGCTCGATTTTAACATTTCCAACCCATTTTTTGAAATAAAAAGTAGCCTATAATGGATCCCAAATTCACCACTATCTGTGTACACAATTTCATAAAAATCGGTGCAGTAGTTTAGGCGTGAAAGAGCAACAGACAGACAGACAGACAGAGTTACTTTCGCATTTATAATATTAGTAGGGAAGTAGGGATAATGAGAGTTACACTGACATAAAAAAATAACAATTCTAAACGTCACTACTAAGTTTGATACATAAACACACATAAACATTAATGATGGCCGACAACAGTGGAGGGAGTGAGAGAAACAGGAGACCGGCTTCGGTCTCATCCCTACTCCGCGTTGTTCACTGGGTAGTTACACCGATATAGTCTGGCCAATGAGTATCCAGAGTAAAAGCGCGGAAAATTTTAAAAATTAATTAAACTACTAAAATAATTATTAAAAAATAGGGGTTGGTGATAGAAGGGCAAAAACTTAGGGTTGTATGTATTTTTGAATATCGTATCATAAAAAAATAAAAAAATAAAAATTGTCAAAAAAATGAAAAAAAAAATTGAGGGGTGGACCACCGTTATTATTTAGGGGTGTGAAAAATAGATGTTAGCCGATTCTCAGACCTACCCAATATGTTTACCAAATTTCAGAGGAATCGGTCAAGCCGTTTCGGAGGAGTATCGAGACTAACACTGTGACACGAGAATTTTATATATATATAATATAATATAATATAATATATAGTATTGCATCATTAACCGGATTAAAATAAGCATTGGTTTAACCAGTAAAAGATTCTAAAGGGCCGAAAAGTAGATTATGTTAGCTGATATGAATATACAATTTATTTGGATTCCAAAACATTTCATATATTTTTTAATTCTACTTTCGTCACGAGGCAGCGACACACCAACTTAAAATGATTGTGACACATAAATCGGACAAAAAGTTAGACGAGGTGAGATTATAAACCTTCCACTTTTTGCAATATTACTCAGAATATTAAAAAGCGTTAAAATAATAAAGAAGTTTGTTCGAAAGAGTCTACAGTTACACCTTCCGGTCTACATTATTTTCTTTCACACCATTAAATTATTTTCTTGTTGAACTTTCAAGGACCGCTTATCCCTAATGCTGTATACAAAACAGCTCAAGATGTTTTCTTTCATCTCAAGTATGAGAATAAACGTAACTTTTTTCGATTTAAGTATATTTCAATAATTATTAACTGGGCAGATATTGATAGGATTTTTTGGCATTTTTAGACAAAACTGACTTTAGGTATTTGGAAATATCTGGTTATCGTTTTTAACATTTTTTTATTTATGATTAGTTAAGCCTTTTTTCCCTAGCATTGAATTATTTTCTAAGACAAACAATCGCAAAAGGTTATATTGATATTGATTTTATTGTTATAGTGATATTGATTTTCAAAGTATCAAGAGCATTTCGTGAACATTATTTTTTGTTTTTTTCTAAATTAATTTGCATTTATAGTAAACCTTCTTCGATGTGGAATTTAATTTAACACAAGGAATATGTCTTGTGCAAGCGGAGTTCGTACGTCATAAGCGATCAATAGAGTTAAGCAACATCGATCGAGAGTTAGATTTATGTCTGTAACTAGATTGCTGGTAACTAAAGCTAAAGTTGTCGTACTTCGGAGAACATGTTAAGTTGTCGTTATCAGTTGTTATCAGTGAATAAAAATGGTTAAAGTTTGTTTAAAGACCCTATGAATGTTTTTAAAACAGCTAAGATGTTTTTCTTTCATCTAAAGTATAGGCATCTATTGCATCTATTGTTAAATAGATGAAGAATTATTTACTGGTCAGATATTGATAGGATTGTTGCCTTTTAGACGATCCTGATCAATTTGGAAACTTCTATTGGTCGATTTAATTATTTTTATTTAATATTTGTAAGGCGGTATTATCTCTACCATTCTATTATTTTCCAAGATAAACAATCGTAAAGTTGATACCAGTGATGTTGAATTAAAAAGTAACAAGAACATTTTGACAACAACACACACTTTTTGGTTTATTCTGAAATTTTCATTTGTTGTTAAACTTTTTCGATGTAGAATTTAATCTAATACAAGAATTATTTAGTGTCTTATACAAGCGGAGTTCGTACGTCATAAGCGATCAATAGACTTAAGCAACATCGATCGGGAGATAGATTGATGTCTGGAACTAAATTGCTGGTAACTAAAGCATACGTTGTCGTACTTCGGAGAACATATTCTATCGTTCTTAGTTGTTATCATTGAATAGAAATCGTTAAATTTGGGAAAGACCTTATGAACGATTTTAATACAGCTCACAAAGCCTAAATATTATTTTACTATTGAATACAGTACTTAAATTTCTTCGAAAGCATCATAGATAATTTAAAAATATCTTATGGAGATTAGGTAGATATGATTTTATAGTTGAAAAGCGGTAGTTTAACTTTTACACAGATATTATAAATGAATTGAAAGTATAGAACAAAGACAAATATTCCTCTATACATTTCTACTAAAGTTGTTTAGTGATACTCCACTAATTAGGTCACATCAGTTGTAGAGAAAAACATGTTAACTAGAATTTAATTTAAAAAATGAACCACAGACGCTTTTATAAATAGCTAATTCTATAAAATGCCATGTATGTATTGATATTCATGTATAGTAAAACTATAAGTACTTCAATTCTGATGGGATGGTCCCACAAACATTTTAAGGGAGCCGTGTAAGTAAAAAATATCCTAGAACGTCATTTTAATGATAGCATTTACAAGTTTAAATATATTATTATATACATTTATTTACTATAAACAATCCTTGTCAACCCATTATTGTACCACTACTGGGCACGGGTCTTCTCTCAGTATGAGAGAGTTTAGGCCATAGTCCACCGCGCTGGCCAAGTGCGAATTGGTGGACTTCACACACCTCCGAGAACTTTTTTTAAAGAACTCTCGGGTGTGTAAGTTTCCTCACGATGTTTTCCTTCACCGAAAAGCAGTGATAATTAATTTATAATACGCACATGAATCCGTGGTGCGTGCCTGGGTTTGAACCTCAGACCTCCCGATCGAGAGGGCAAGTTTCAACCATTAGGCTGCTCCATAAACAATACTGACATATAAAATCTGTTTAATCTTAACTTAATTTATTCCACAAAAAATAATTCTCTTCTTTATTATTATTGTTATTATCATTTGACTTACAAGTTACTCGCTCCTCTTGACATGCAGTCTTCGCCTACAAATGTAGTTCCACTTAGCTTTTTTGTATTGTAGAATTGTTCTTTTTATAATTTACACCAATTATAAAAAGAACAATAGTCTACCTATTTAGGTGGTCAAAAATAAATAAATTTCATTCCAGCCAACAATATGTCCACACATTTCACGCTGACACAAAAACCCTTTGCAAAACGTAAAAAATATTGATTTATAATAGTTCCAGCAAGCACACGTCACGGAGGAGCAATTAAAGTTTTTGCCCCCACATCTAGCAGCACCCGAGGCACGTCCTCGAGTTATGTGGCGATCGTGACCACGCTCTCAGGGATAAACCGTTTCATGCAAAAGTAGCAATGTTAAAATTGTCTTTAATAATTTTAATGTGAAAACAATATTAAAATGTAGTATCTGTATATAATACTCGTACCACAAAAACTTTTCGCTGAACATCCCTCATATACAAAAATATCACACAGTATAGAAACCTCATTCTCAAATCTAAACAGAATACGAGGGGGAGGGAGTCCTCCTTCTCCTAATTTTGTTTCGAGAGGGGAACCTTCAAAAGGTACCCAACGCCGTGGGAGCGACGCAGTATTATGTGGGATTTTTACCGCACTAAAACCCCCCCGGTGGCCGTCCTCGGCGCTAAAAAGAGGAATCCTCAGAGCGCGTTCCCCCATCCTCTGTGATGGGCGTTTGGGCCCACCGCTCCGTCTATTCTCCTCCTAATCTAAGAAACAGTACCCTCCTTATCAGAGGACTTTGTTTTCATCATGAAACTATGAAAACCCGACAGTGCAAGCCAAGTCGATCCCATCCTTCCATAGAAACGGAGAAATATTTTACGCTAGATATAGGAGTGATGATGGTACTCCCTCGATCGAAACATACTACTACCTTTTAAACGATTCGTAGTCTTGTATGATCTATAAACAAATTACTGTCATAAACAACAAAGCTTGATACTGTAAATTGGTAATTTTTCATATACGATTTTGTTCTAGGGGCCCGTCGATGAATTTGGCAGAAATAGTTGCAGCGCTAACGCTACAGAGTGAAACCACGGACTTTGGTAGGCACTTAATTAGTCTCACCTGGGTAGACAGATTAGGGATGCCTCATCTATTAATAAGTCTAGAGTCTAAACCATCGCCTGACAAATAAATTACTACTTTACCTGATGATAAGTGCTGCTCATGGACATCTATAAGGCATATATGTAGACATCTTCCACACTGATAACTTATACATTTATACATTTTTTTTACAAATGTATAAGTTATCAGTGTGGAATATCATATAAATTTATACATTTTTGTTGCAAACATTTATAATAAGGTCCGTTTCTGATTGTCATAAACCTATATTTTGTTTTATTTTGTTTTGTGCCTTTCTCTTTTTGTTCTTAGATTTAGTTAGAGATTACACTTCGTACACATTATGAGAGTTGTATATACCTGTAATGGCGATTGGCACTGAACGAAAATTGTAATAAATCGATGATATATCTAAATAAATAAATAAGCAACTTCACTACGAATATGGGTTCTATCTGATGCGTTGTTACTCTCGACGACTAAAATGGTCGCGTCATATAAAAATGTGCAGGCAACCACTCTTTGAATGTTATTCTTTCCTATTTCACATTTTTATTTATAGTAGAATTTCATACTTAACATCGCTATTTTAACTTTCCCTGTATGAAAACGTGACTCAACCGAGCTGGGTCCATACAAAATCACGTTAATGCTCATTAATATCAAGTGTAATTATTGAGGCCCTTCCCATAATTTATTCCTCATTTTCCCTGTACTTATCCAACAGACGGTTGACCGTTAGTGTGCGATTTTATTATCTTTCGTCTCCTTTCCTTAATTGTCTTAATTTTATTCGTCTTTCTTTAATTTGAAAACAGCAACGTAGGCACAATGTTACTTGGGAAGATTTTTAAAATGAGCTTTAAAATTAAAGAAGAGAAAGAAAATTTATAATGTATTCATAATAATTATTAACATATTGTTAAATTAAATTAATAATTATTATTATGACAGAAATTATACCAGGTTTCATAATCGTCAGTAAACTTTTTATGGATGCTCATTTTTAACTGCAACCAAAAGAAACATCTCCTATTATTGTCTCTCTGGGTATGAGTTTCCTTCAAAAGAGGGAATACACTTACACCACAATCCGCCACACTGGCTAAGTGCGAATTAGCATACCAATAGAACTTATTCACCGTACTACAAGGCGAGCAGGTTTCCTTACGATATTGACTATCGGACTTAAAAGTGGTAGTACGCGCATAATTAAAAAAAATGATCTAGTCCGAAAAAAAATGACAAAAAAATGTAAATTATCAATTTTACAAAAATCTAACCAATGTAAGCTCTGGACTAATATAAACTGCTTGGAGTTTATTTACTTCATTGCCGAGAATGATAATTGAGATTGATCAGCCTGTTTTTGTAGCTCGGGGACAATTGGAATCAGATTTACAGCCATCTTTATCCTCATTTGTTAGGTAATTTAACCTGGATTAGATAAATAGACAGTCAACCTTGGTACGACAATTTACTTCATTGAAGTTAATTCGTATTGATTGTTTGATAGAAATGTCAAGTTAGTAGGAAATATGTAAGTGAATTTTTACAATAACATGTTGGAATATTTTACAATAACCGACGTTTACCAGGTGGTAGAACCAATGTAATTCGATGGGGAGGTACCACCGCCACACTTATTTCTATCATGAAACATGTGGTGTGGTTTCCGGCACTCTTTTATATGAGGCGACCATCAGATGATCGCCTCATGTCGCCTTAGTCCATGGGGGTAGCTTCGCATGTGATATATAACGTTGATCACAAATTCCCGTGGGCGGCGTTGACCAAATACTACCAGGTTACGTGCTCGTTTGTCACTTCAATCTTACAAAAAAAACATCCATCCACAAGCCTTTCATGGTCTATTGCTATCCAGTAATCCATAGGCCTGTTTAAATATGATCTTTGACAATAGTCAACTCGTCTATTCTGCGTTTTTATAGACAGTGGTGTTATTGTTATATAGGAAGACGCTGCTGCCAATCTCTTGGTATTGTGCCCTAGCCATCTCCGAGCCGTTTTGACCCGAGTGGCGGAGCGGTTACGATACCGGTTGACACGCAATGGGTCCCGGGTTCGATTCTCGACCAGACAGGTACCTCAATGATGAGTTTAGATTCGTGTGTCCATGGTACCCACGACACAGGAGAAAATTCTACTGTGGGGCTATGTGTGTAGAAAATGTGTTTTTAAAGTGTGTCTCCTACGCCGTGTCTCCTAAAAAACTATTTAGTATAACATATTGTTCATCTTTAAGTCAATTTATATTATAATTATTATTTATCATTAATCCACTCCGAATAAAAAAGCTTAAACCATATTCCGTTACCCAAGCGAAATTTAGGTTAATATACTTTACACAACTTTGCGCATATTAGTAACTTATAAGTTTCTCCACGATATCATCACTTAATATTAAAATTACTGACAGTTAATTTTGTAATCAAAATGCAAATTACTAAAGAAACTAAAAATTAAATGTAATTAAACATAATCATTTCTATGCCGCAAAAATTGCACTACACTTTTCTTAAGCCTGCCAAATAAAGCATTACTTGAAAAACTATAATGCTTTCGTATATTTACTCGAAGTAATTAACTTAATAAAGTTAATAAAGTAATTAAGTTAATAAACCAAGTATGCAGTCCACATAAGGGTAAGTGGTCTAAGCTGCCCGTGGACATCTTTAATAAACTGTAGATAAGATTAAAGTCTAAAGACTGGAGGACTGAGGACGAAGCTGGAATACCACGGATAAGTACCTATGTTACCCATACCACGTAGTCAAAGACAGGAATTACATTTTTGTCAATTTCATATTCAACCCAGGCTTTCGTAACTTCCAAACACGCTTAATTTACAATTCGTACCGTGATGCTCACAGTGGATTTAATTGCGCCTTCACGCACGATTCATTCTAACTTCTTAATGTTATGTTTAGCGTACATTACTGCCTTAAAGTTCCAGATGCAAGTAATTTCAGGCACATTGCATCATTTACCTGGCAACCGTTTACCACTCAACACTTAAAAATGTTTCACAAGTGTCTAGCTAATTAGTATTGGCACAAATCTTCCGCTGTGAACTTTTAATGACGACGAAAGTTTACACGTCTCTTTAAACTCCACTCGCGCACGAAAATTCTTGGCCTCATTAAGAACTTGTAAATTTTCATTCCCAGCCAAGTTGTTACCATTATTGATAATATGTTCGTGCCGTTAAAAATGTCAGACTACATCTCATTACGAGATAATACGCTATTATTGTATTTCGAATATTCCAGATCTGTTTTCCTCGACAAATAATAAAATGAGATTTTGTTTCGTTGAGCACCATTAGCGTGAAGGCTACGGCGTATACGTAAGTAAATTCATTATTTTTTCATTTATCTAGTAAGTTTATACCAGAAGATTCATATAATAATTTCAATTATACGTTTTGTGAAGGATTATAACGTAATAAACAATGTTAGCTTCAATTGGTAAACATGTTGAATACATTATTTGTTTGCGGTATAAAGGCGTGATTTAGTTTATTACTTTTCTCGTAGTACTAAAAAAAGCTTAATACTGAATCTTATATTATTATGAGGCTATTCCCTCGACATCGCCTACTTCGGTCACTTCTATCATGGTAATGAGTATTTATATGTTTTACCGGTGTAGAACCAGTGTAGTTCGACCGGGGAAGTACCACCGCCACAACTATTTCTAGTGTGAAGCATTTCTTGCGTTTCTATGGAAGGATGTGGTAGCCGGCACAGTTTTATATGTCGACGACCATCATTGTCCTCGGGAGTAGCAACGCATCTGTGATTGACTTCACATAGAATCCATGTTCTATTTGAAGTTGCTTACAGATGTCTATGGGCGGCAGTGACCACTGGTAAGTGGTCACTGCCGCCCATAGTAAGTAGCAAACGAACATGCAGTTCACCTGATTACCTGATGGTAATCAGGTGAACTGCATGTTCGTTTGCTACTTCGATAAGATAAAAAAAATGTAGGTTTAGATCATAATAGAAGAGACGAAAGCGTGTGCTTTCGTCTCTCCTATTATCCGACTCCGATGACTAGTACACCTTGAGAGAATAAGAGAAGAAGGTGGCGTAAAAAGAGCCTATGTAGGTCAACCAAAGGGTCGTCGGCCAGTCGTGCGCCCCTGATATTGTTGGGGTGATGTGGTTGCCGCAGATCTCCGCGAGCTTCAGGCTGGCGAATGGCACGGTACTTTTTTTTTAATAGTTTGATCTAACAATAAGGCTAACGGGCCACCTGATGGAAAGCAGTCACCGTCGCCTATGGACATTTGCAACACCAGAGGAGTCGCCAATGCATCGCCGGCTTTGGAAGAGAGCTCTTTTTACTGTACAAGACCGGGACAAATGGCGAGTTCTCGTATTGGAGGCCAAGACTCACTTTAGGCCGCTGAGCCAGAGGAGTAAGTAAGTAAGATCATAACCATGTAAGTGTCATAATTTCGAAATCCAACGGTAGGTTTTGCATGGAAGAGTGACAAACACAAATACATCCACACAAACTTTTACCTACACACATATATAGCATACATAACTTTAAATATATTTGGTATTTAAAAGTTTGAAAAATAAAATGCTTTAAACACATTTACAAAGTCTATTGAGTGGTGTATACTCGATCTGGCGTCTAAGCGTTGGTTTTATTTGAAAATCGATTTTCTTTGTGGATACGTCAGGTATTCAGGAGTGTAATGCTCGCATAGAGGAAATAACCTGTGAAGACATGTGCTCGAGCACGTTGATGGCATTTTATACTATACTTTAGGTATAAAACATAAAATGCAATAATATCCTTCGCATACATTATAAATTGTGTTTTTATGTTAACATCAAGTACAATAGCCCGAAAGCCACAGTATGTTTTATCATTTTACCGCCAAAAAAACTTCTCTCATTATATAACATTGCTATAAGATCTTAAAGTAGTTTTTTACTCATATACCTTCCTAGTTTATATTTTTTCATAGACAAAAGAACCCTGTGCTTACCTAAAATTTCTCGGCAATAAGTTATGATAACTTTTTCGAAGGTCTTATGTAAATCACCATCTCACTATTTGCACTTTCATTATATATGGCAGAGATACCAAAATTTAAAACTATATTCTTTCAAACTATGTTATCTTATTTTTTTTGTAATTTTAAAAATTAAGGCATCTAATATTATCAAGGTCTCAGTTCTTCGGGCCCAGCGGAATGACTCCTATTTTGCTACAAATATTATCAGTGATAGAACTACATACATGAAGTTCAGATCGCTTAATTAAAAAGTCCATAAACGACAGCGATCGCGTTTTAATAAACGGTTGTACAGCTATCGTCCGACAATTTTATCAGCACATAAAACGATAACTACTGGTTTTATTGTATGTGTATAGACGTTGACTTAAACCACGGTATGATATTTATATTGTGCTTAAACTGTTCGATCGTCATAACACTCATCACTCGAGTTTAAACAAGTAGTAGAACCAGTGTAATCCGAACGGGGAAGTACCACCGCCACACCTATTTCTAGAAGCATTTCTAGCGTTTCGATGGAAGGGTTGCCGGCACACAGTTAAATGAGGCGACCATCGTAGTCCTCCGGACTAGCAACGCATCTGTGATTGACTTCAGATAGAACCCATGTTCTATATGAAGTTTCTTACAGATGTTCATGTCCAGAGATCATTATTATCAGTTGGACTGCATGCTCGTTTGCCATCTTAATCAGAAAAAAATACTATTTGATTGACATAAAAAATGTTTAAATGCGTTAGACCTTATTTTCATAACCTTAGGCAGGAATAATACAAAAAAATACCATACTATATAGAAAATTCGCAATGTAGAGGCGATGGAATCCTATTAGAGCGTGAGCTCTTCCACTCGACTCTATAAAGTAAATGATATTGCTTACATATTGGCTACCGAACTCTATAAAAGTCAATGGTGCTGGAGGAACTCGTTTTATTGAAACTTGTGATGTTGTGATCACCATCTTAGACATCTTTTTTGTGTTTTGTTACACTGAAGAGCTTTATTTTTTTTTGTTTGTTTTGGATGTAGCAAACTAGCGTACAGTTCACTTGAAGATAAGTCACTGTTGCCTATGGACATCTGTATTTAGCCCCAGATAAGATCAGATTCTTACTTGAGGTTGGCTACAGATTTGTTGGCCCCTCAGAACTAATTTGGAACGCTTCGAAAAGTGGATATACCACAACCCTTACCACATACATCAAACCAAAACTAAATAGCACTTAATTTTTTTTATTAGGCAAAATATGTGAAATGGTAGTGCCTCCGTAATTGAACTATAACTACCCGCAAATGTCCTATAATATCCGCTAGAAGAAGGTGAGCATAGTGAAATATTCCCCACCACTCTCATAGCTGTAGAGAAAAGCCATACCCAGCTGTAGAAGGTAGAAAATGTTTGGACACAGAAAATAAACTGAAGGGTCGCTTTATATTTTCTTGTCCCTTGTTCAAACATCCATAACTTAGACAAAATTGTCATACTTTATTTGCCATTTAGAATATGTATTTACTGAGTCAAAAGTAGGGACAGTAAATTTACAATTGCTACATAAATAATAATTAGGCAGACATATTAAAGTACAGTCGGGAACTGGTACCTAATATTGCAGCGTAGGATTTATAAACAGCGTAGGATTTTCCTGTTTTAATTTCCATTTCCGAAATGTTATTTTTCTTATAAGATATTCTCAGTAACGACAAATGTACGATCAGCCGTAAAAAATGTATAAACTTCTTCATGTCTTCCGTCACGAGTCGTAAAGTGACGACAATATGTTTACGACCAATAAATCTTCAAATAAACCGAAAAAATTTACTGTCTTAGACTTTTGTTTTACTCAGAGAGACAGAATTAGAGATATCCCTATGATTAATAAATGAGGGCGAATATCATACTCATCTCGAGAACAGAATACTTTTACAAATATTTAATGCTAGTTTATTATTCCTGCGGCTTGGCTTGCTTCGGTCACTTCTACTACGGTATCACATTACTGTGTCACTGTTAGTCCGGGACCAAAATAGGGCTACGGTATTCCCTGCTTGTCGCAAGAGGCGACTAAATGTGGATTCTGGGGTTGCGGGCGGTATGAGTGAGAGCTCGAACCGTCGAGCCAAGCGACCCCGGGAGGTACGACGGCATGTTTGGTCCTATGCCGTCCCTCGATAAAAAAGGACATTAATTACCATGGTAGACATGAGGTGGTAAAAGCTGCAGGAATAACCAACTTAGGTATGTGCATATATGTTTGTTTTACTGTAAGCGTTATATTGGATGACATTATCAAAACCAGCGTTAGCAAGAGTAACAGAATAAGCATAAAACAAAAATTCACGGAAGTCGAATATCCATCTCCTTACTATCTGCTCGCAAAATAAATACTGAATCTTTGAAAAAGCTTACAAAAGCAATAACCTATTACGGACAGAAAGTACGGTAACAAGGAGGTAGATGGCACGCAAATTGAACGTTAAAGTTTCCGCGGCGTGGGAATAGAACGTCAGCAGTCCGTAGAAAGGCTATTAATTATGAGAAAGGAAATTGAAACCCAGCGGAAATGGAAAAGTAATAAAATGCAACAGCGATTGCGAGATGAGTGCAGCTCGATCGGCTGCGCTGCGAATAACGCGAACCTAATAATAACCTTATTGAAGTCCTAATTCGCATTCTTTCTAGGGAATGGACGTAGTTTTGTTCCAAAAGAAAACTTTACAGAAAATTGTGATCAATGTAACTTGACCTTTATGAATATTTGTATTTAATATTTGTTATGACCTATTTAATTCCGTAGCATAAAACAAAAACAGTTCGTCCCTACAAGCGTCCAAACCTTCGCAAAATTCCATAATTTCCGATTAACGTGTAATCGGACATTATGGAATTTCTAGGATAAAAATTGGAAGATAGTTGTCTATATAGTATATTATAATGCAGTGAAACTGGACAATTACTTACTATCAGATGCGCTGTATACTCGTTTGCTTCTATATTATACCAAAAAAAACGATAAACGTTTTAGTAATAAAGCATTATTACTCCGTAGCAGTGACATTTTTATCAAGAAAAAATAAATAAGGTTGTATCCGAGCGAGTGTATTCCCAGAACCTATTACACTGTATATCCAGAATACATGACACAAAACAAAACAAAAGCAGTAATAAAACATTCGCGTATACAAAGAACATACATTCTTATTAAGCCTCTCACTCGAGAATTGCCTCAAACGTTCCTTAATCAAACTGCGTGTGTACTCCTAACATAAGTAACCAAAACAGAACAATTTTCGAATATAAAGTGCGTTTAAATTATGTCACGTTTCATATTAAATTACAGGAATACAGGGTAAGGAATTGTAACAAAGACTTCCCAAAGGGAGACGAAGGGTCTATCTAGGTCAATGTTGCATTTTTATTTATTTTATTAACCCTTTTCATCTTAACCAAGTGTCTGTTAATGAAATGTGAAAGCAAAAAATATTTCCTGTGTATCTGTTATTTACAAAAAGTATGGAGATCGTTGTTTGAAATTTCCTGTTTACAATATTAATGTGAACAGAAAATTTCAAGTATTTTTGTTTGTTATTTTACACAGCTTACAAAGCATATTAAATTTCTATTTACTATAACTATGTGTTGTTCCTATTTGATATTGTTAATTATTTATTTTGTGGTAATAATGACTATGACTTAGTTTTATGGTTCATGAACTATCTAAAAAGTTTTAAAACTACAACGCAATATATATATATATAAATATTAAATATACTTTATGTAACAATCATGGCATTCTGGCTCAGTTGCTGAGGTGGCAACAATTACGATCGATTTCACATAGTTTAGCTTTTTTAAAAGAAATTACATTAATGCAAGTTGAATAAATTACCGTGACAAGCTACTTAATAATAATATTCCAAACCACCGTAAATAGGTACGTTATGTCATATTTATACTTCATCAGTTCGAATTTTTACTATTATGTGGACTGACTATTTTTGACTGGGGTTATAACAAGTTTAATACGAGCAAGGAGGTACTGTCGGTACACTTGTTACTTTTGCATAGTTTTTTAGAACTACGGGCTTTGAGAGCGGGGAGCGAATTAAGAAATCCGTAACGAAAAAACCTAACACCCCCCACTCCGCCTACCATATAGCGCGGCCAAGCGTTCGCATAACGTGTATGTATACGTGATACTACAATACGAAGATCGCACGGATCGAAACGAGCTGCTCGGAAATCGGACGAATTATGTAAGCAGCTGTTTGTGAAAAAGTATATAATATCAAAGAAAAAATACTGCATAAAGAAATAAATAATTATAATTGCCCACGTTGATAAAAAAATGCTATGCAATAGCTTTATCGCGGCAGTCACCGAGTGCCGCACGTTTTTTTTTATTTCTAGCGTGAAGCAGTTTTTGCTTTTTGGTGGAAGGATGTGGTAAGAGGCTCACTTTTATATCTGATGAACATCTAGTCCACATTTAGACCACTCCCAAAATGGCAATGCATCTGTGGTCGACTTCAGATAAAACCTTGTTCTATATAACTTGCTTACAGGTCTCCATAGGCGGCAGTAACCACTTATCATCAAAAGGAATGCATGCTTCTTTACCACTTCAATTGGATATAAAAAAAACTCCTCAATGTAATGTTCCGAATTGTAGATAAAATTTTAACGTTTAATAATTTACTTAAATAGAATTACATCCAATTTGTTTTTTTTTTCTTTCGTAAGACTGTACTTGTTGGGTAAGTAATAAAGATAAAAATATAATGTATGTTTCACGTTACATTGTTCGTCAAATTTGCAAATACTGATAGTTTTAGAAGCAGTATTTTATAGTATCCCGTTAAAGAATTAAAGTTTGGTTTGGTTTAACCGCATAATCCGGATTGACCGTGTACAGTGGTTTGATGGCCATTCTATTTTATTGTTCATTAATAATGAAAATGTTTTTCAAATCCCTTAAAATTATTATTATTATTGCCTCAAAAAAAAGTTTTAATATCAAAATTACTTAATTGTCGTTGTTAATAATGTGAATGGGATCATATTTTAAGATGTTTAATATTAGCAACAATAAAGTACCTATATAAACAAATCTGTAAGTTATCTTACTTAAAATTAGAAAGTTGAGAGTTACATCAAGGACGTATGTACGTGTCTTACTCATTCATGCATAAACCATGGAATCGGATTATAATGTAATTTTGTAAACAGTTTATAGCCTGGATTACACTTTTGAGTAAAGCTGTGTGAATAAACTACTATCATCAATATACATCGTTTTAGTCACTAAAATAGGTCACAAATAAATCACTCATCGCAAATGATTATTAATTTAAACCATTATAAATAATTGGTTTAATGTTCAATGCTCCAGGTAACAAACCACACACTAAATATCTATAATAACTTTTTATATTTATCTCTCTAAATAAAAGTATGCAGTTATACCATTTAAAGTCACTTTATTATTATGACAAATTTTTTGCAATTTAAAGTCAGTCTTTTATTATAACAAAAAATAAATTCATATTATGGGAAAAACATCAAAGCATTTTAGGGTTAAATATAACGCGTTGTAACTGACATGGGGAAGAGGACTTGTCTTTTGAAAAAAAGATGTGTCAAACGAGTACTTATCCACTCAAAATACGCATACTACTTGCTCAAGCGTACATTTTTTGATGCAACCCTTAATTTCGCTCCTACAAAGTGTGATAAAGGAGCTTCAATTAGACTTAACATGTCTTCTCTAGCGTAATATTATGATAATGTGATAAGAAAATTCAAGAGCAAATACGATATGAGTAGTGCTTTAGCCCTCGACTTCTTAATATGGAAAACGATCTCCTAAAATCAAGGAATAATAAAATAAATATTAATATTGTATTGGATTATTGGGAAACAAACATGATAGTAAAACCAAACATAACTACGTTCGTCACCACATTGTGAATGTTTCAGGGGTCGTCTTATAATTAGAAAATTATATGGCTGTAAATAAATTGATGAAGTGGATACCCTTTTGTAGTTCGGAATAGGAGGCACCATCGCTACACACAGTTTTACTACAGCTTTTTTTAAGGTTAAAGTAGGAAACGAGCATGCAGTCCATCTGATTGTGACCACTGCCGCCCATGGACATCTGTAAGTAACTTTACATAGAATATGGGTTCTATTTGAAGTTAATCGCTGCTACTCGTGCTACTCGTGTGACGGCAACCACGCCCTTCCATGGAAATTAAGAACTGCTTTACACTAGAAATAAGTGTGTGCGGCGATGGTACCTCCTCGTTCGAACTACACTTGTTCTACCACCTGGTAAATGCCAGCTGGACAATACCCATGTTAATTACTCAAATGTTCCTGTTTAAAGGCTATATTAAGTAAGAAACACATAAAGTATCTAAACCTATTCCTTAATAGACGCAACTCTCATCGAACAAAAATCCAAGAGCGAAAATCTAGTGATTGCGCTATCATTAAATACAGTAAATCTCTTTGTAAGAAAGTGTAGCATTAATGTATTTAAAAAAAATATGTACCTGGTTATCAAACCAGATATATTGACAGAATTGTACAGTAGATGTCACATGACAGTACTATAGTTAACAGTCTCCAAGTAGGTTACACGCTAATTTACTTTTCCCACACAAAACTTCTTCGGTATCACACAAAACCGGATACACGAACACTTAGCCCTAAAGACTAAATTCATCATTTTTCTGCTTTACCGGGGCATCGAATCCTGCATTCCTTGCGTTTTATACCGCTATGGTGAATGCTGAACTCTTAGATTCTACGATCATAATAGTAGCCATTTTTTATTTAATTACTGAATCATTCAAATCAAAATTAATTTCAAGATAAAACATAATTATGTCGCCCTTGTTTCTACGCCTAACCACGATAAGTTTTATCTCAAAACATGTGTTGTAAGTTAATTATTCTTAATGTTCTTTACTTTCTTCATTAAATTCTTAGTTGCTTTGTATATCTTGTTTTAGAACTTTCCTAATACAATACTAATAATTGATGAAAGTGTTAACATTATACAAGATACCATATATTTAATTGCTAAATATTTAATGTATCATTTTAACTTCTACCAACCATTGTTAAAGTAATCAGCATTACCTGATTAATGAAATAAAATCATTTTTATTTTAGTAATCTCTGCTTACAGTATTGTGCATAACAGTAAAGACAATATTTCAGGATGTTTTCTGAAACGTCGAAATGAAATGAAAAAAATATCTTAATTTTGCATAGGCCAAAAACGCACTAACAAAGTGTCAGTGACAATTTTTTTTCTCAAACTACTACCGGATGGGAATCGGATCTCAGCTGAGAAACTACGGCTAAACTCAGCGGGTTTATACAATATATTCCTCTTTTTAATATTTTATAAATCATCTTATTTTTTATATAAGCAATAGGTACAACCTAAATCCATTATCGTCAACTTTTTAGTTTCTCAAATTAGGAAAATGTAGTAGATATTAATATAATTATTATAAATCATTGCTTGTTACATCAATGTTGTATAGAGTAGGTATAACTAAATGTTCATCTTAACAAATTGTACAAAAGACCACATACCTTGCGTTTCACGTGATCCTGACTAATACGCCGATGTAATACACACAGCACTCTCACACATTTGAAAAAAAAGCAATAATCTTTTGAAAAATAGCTGACACTCTTAAATCACTGCACTCTACTAAATTTATAATAGTGATTTATGGTTTCATAAATCACTCATCTTTACTAAATTTAGATTGGGAGATAGAAGAACTATCTCACGCGGAACACAATATGGCAACTGATGCATAGATAAAATTACTTTGACATTATTTTAGTTCCACCCTCCATGTGTCAATATCCATTGATAGTTAAAACCAACTTTATATGTTTACTACTCGTACTTTAATGTACACGCTTAGCTCGAAAGGGGTATTTATTAAATAATAATTGTTTACTACTTCTCTGATCCATGTTGCCCTGGTATATTGGCAATGCATATTTTGGATTCTAAGCACCTCTGCCATATCTCTGGCAGTGATAGCCCAAAGTGCAATGATAGGCCAATGGTTGAAACTTGCCCTCTCAATCGGGAGGTCCAAGGTTCAAACCCAGGCACGCACCACTGATTTATGTGCGTATTATAAATTAATGATCACAGCTATTCAGTGAAGGAAAACATCGTAAAGAAACCTTGACACCCGAGAGTACTTTAAAAAAAGAAAAGTTCCCGGTGATGTATGAAATCCACCTATTCGCACTTGGCCAGCGCGGTAGGCTATGGCCTAAAACTCTCTCATTGTGACAGAAGACCCGTGCCCAGCAGTGGGACAATAATGGGTTGACGAGACGAGACACGCGCGTAGCTAGGTTTTGGTTGCGGGAGAGCTCAAAAAAAATAGGTGTGGCGGTGGCAACTCCTTGGGTGAATCATATACGTCCTACCACCTTGAGAGCATGAGAGCTAATTAATGAGAGCAGCCCAACCCCCACTGGCTATCAGCCACCCCTCCCCCCCACCGGAAACACTCATCTTACGGGAATGGTACTTAAAAATAACGGGTGGAATAATAAACATAAATTCTTTTAAATCTCACCTTTAAAGCGGTAGGTATAAATAACAATTCTCATCATAAAAAATCACTCTCATCTGATTACTTTAACATGCCATATGAAGTGCAACTTCAAAAACGTATTCGTGCCTGGTCTGGATTATAAACTATGTCTAGAATCGACTCTTGAAATTGGAGGGCACTTTTCGAGTCTGACCCAAATATACCAGCAACGTACCGCTCGGCTTTTTTGCTAAAAAAAGAAATTTATGCGCACCTATGTTACTTGTTCGTAAAAAGTTGAGTCTATCTTAAACATTTCAGAATTAAATTTTTAGCCCAAAAATACGCACAAACAATTTTTTCGAGTACACTTCAGCCGCACTCGAAAATGAAATTCTGTCGCCATGAATAATGGTTTTGTTGGTGTAATAAAAATATTATGTGAGTAATTAAATTGTAATTAAATGAATGGTGAAGAAAAACGTTTTACCGTCTATCAAATGACTGCTGCAAACCACAGACAAAAAATAGAACCAAAATTTAGTTTCAAGGATTTTCTCAGGTCTTGTTAGAACAGCACATAAATATGACTTCAACGTATAAATATAATATACTTCAAATTAAACATACTAGCACTAGCTTTTGCTTATTGTAATGCAGAAAAATGTAACAGTAGTGCATTTGTTCTCATCATGGTCAAACATTTTTGGATAAGCTTAAAGGCGGGTTTAACTCCGGAAACACTACTGCTACTCTATTTCTACAAAATATTAGCACTGTCTTGCACTTCTGATCTAAAGGGGATGTTAAGGGGAACTTATATGAGCCGTTCCAACTAATTCCTTAGAATAAGCAAAACATAAGTGGCTAACCTCAGGTGAGACTCTAATCTTATCTGGGTTTGCATACAGATCTCCAGTAGCGAAAATGACCGCTTACCATCAGATAGACTGCATGCTTGTTTGCTAACCTGCATCTGATAGTAAGTGATCTGTTCCCAACTCATAGAACTCCAAACCAAGGCAATTGCTACTCCTGAGGCGATCGCGTCATAAATAAGAAAGCTGGCATCCACATAATTATAGCATTTCTCCGATAGAGTTGAAATTTTTAAAATTTTTATTAGAGAAATCTTTTTAGCTTTTTGGCTAGCTTACTTGACCAAACGCTCCGTAGTGGCACTTATCAGTTGGAGAGCACTTTCTGAACCTGACCCAAATAAAACAGCGCTATCGCACCACTCGGATTTGTTAGCGAAGTGAAGAATTTACCGCACACCCCTGACTTAGAACTTACGTAGAAAATATACATACAAAAAGGATATTTAATAAAATAAATTAACTTGTCTATCATTAATATTAAAATATGTCCAATCCTATTCTAGACATTATCCGTATAAAAATATTATTTCAAATTGTTTCTGTTAAAGGACTAATTTTTAAAACCATTGCCGCAAAAATGAGGGTACTTTTAGATATGTAAATCGTATATTTGTGTGTCTGTTTCTGGCATAATAAGTAAAAAAGATGCAGCGACTTTGGTTTGTTCCTTATTTTATAAAAAATGGAGAGGTTTTAAATGACTAAAACAATTCGCTTTTAATGATGATTAACTCTTTTGTATTTGGTGTCAAGTGTAGATCTACTCAAGTCTTCCTCTATGTCTTTTACATAATGCTTCCGTTAATATGGTTCTCTTTTTGCCTAATTGTCGTTTTATTAAAAGTATAAATGGAAGAATAGCTAAAATTAAAATTTATATTACTAAATCAATTACACCTCTTAATTTATTAGAGATAGATCGTAGAATAGCATAAGCAAATAAAAAATATCAATTATATACAACAACTTATAACACATTATTATAACAACTTATATACTAAAATTTTAAATATTGAAGTGTGCTATGCTGAATTACTCTACTTTATTTATTTCTCACTGTATTCCAAGAAAAGATAAGTTACTTTATATTTCAGACATTGTTTACACAACTCGTAAAATACAAAACATGTATAAACTTAAGCCTGAACTAATAACAAAACATTTTTGCCAAGTACTAAAAGAAAAGTAAATATACAGGAGAAACACCATTTTGCGAACCTGGCCCAAATAAACTAGCGCTTTTACCCACTTGGATATGTTTCCAAAGTAAAGAATTTACTGCGCTCTCCTGTCTCAGCTAAACCTTGCTGCTTGTACCATGTAACACAAACAACTAAGGTGAATCCCGTAAATAAATTTATAGGCGTTGAGTACTGTTTAAAAGAAAATCGGTAACATAGTTTTAGGTTGTATAGGGACATTTATAACTGAGACGTAAGTTCTCACCTAACTCTCAAATATTTTAAGTATACATATTCCTTCCTATTTGCCTTCGAGTCTCTTGTACGTAAGTTGTCATAACAAGAAATGTTAAGAGCAGTGGCGTTTTTCCCTACTATGTAATACCCATTGCATTGATGTGTAATCTATAAAAACACGGTATAGATAAAGGTGGCAAGTTGTAAGGTGGTAGATGTAGAATAGCTTGTCCGTAGGGGTACCACCGCTGCAACCTATTTCTAACGTGAAGTGGTTCTTGAGTTTTAGTACAAGGGTGTGGTTTCTGGCTTACTTTCATATAGGGCGACCATCTTTATTCTCGAAAGTAGCAGCGCAACAGACCTAGATATCTATGAGCGGTGATGACATCTTGTCATCCGTGGACTGCAAGCTTGTTTGCTACCTCCATCGAATAACAATAATAATAAAGCAATCAAAAGCAACGAAACTGTAGTTTTCGCATTCTAGGATATAAGGAATTGTAAGTTGTGCTTCCTTTTAAGTGACGTTTTCACTATAATAATCCAAAATATTGTTACAATATAGATATGTACGTGAAACGTCGTTAATTGCCTTTTATCAACTAAAATAACTGAATACAAATGTTGTTGAAGCTTTCAATTACCTTTTAAATATTGCCAAGGTCGCATTCGAATCATGAGCGAATGTAAAGAATGTAGTTATTTTATTTCATGGTGATCTGAAATATAATTGAGTTTACAGTGTAGTAATCTTGTCCACACTCCGCCGGCACCGCGGTTGTTTAGCCTAATTAAAAAAGATTTTTACGGCCAAACACCATACGTCATCTATGGACACTGGCAACACCGAATTCTCACTTCTTTTTCGCGCTTTTATGGCATCGCGCTATTATTTTTTCAAAGTTTTGTAAAATGTGTAAAACTAAGCAAAACTTATGGAAAAATGGAAGAAAATGGAAAGTGACAAAGAAAAGCCAGGACGGAATAGTGGAAATCGCAGGAGCAGCACTCTACAAAGCAATTTCTCAGACCGGAGGATTCATTGGTTATGTTTCAACAAAAAGGTATGTAAGAAAATAATGATTTACTGTAATAGTAACAATACATAAGTGTGAACAATATAATAAACAATAACTTAAGAACTCGTACTTCAAGTTACAAATTCTGTAAGCGGACTTTGAACTGTAATGTCAGAACTAATAAAGTACTCACTGGATATTTTGTCAATTTGTTGACACAATATTTTGCTAATATTCAATAATGAATAAAATGCAATATACTTAACTTAATATGCAACAAATATTTTTATATATTACGCACCAGAGTCATAAAATACGAGGCGCTCGTATCAATTCGACAAAAAATAGTGCTATGAATATAATATAGGTAGGTACCTAAAGTGATATTGTTTTCAGGAACCTAAAGTGATATTGTTTGCATAAGGAGCATGCAAGTTGTAATATTGTTTTCAGGTAGCAAATGTGTCAAAACACTGCTCACCATAACCATTGAGTACGAGATACTCGTGTGTTGCATTGCCAACACTAAATGGTTTTCATATTTACCATTAAGCACGAGATGCCTGCGCTAACATATCTATGTGGCAAATGGTGAATATGTAACGCACCTGGACCGTCGAGTACGAGATACTCTTAGTGTTACATTGTTGACACTAAACGGTTCTCTCATTCGCCATTGGGTATGAGATACCTGTGTTAACATTTTTATGTGACAAATGGCTTGAATGCTTACTTCACTCTAACTGTACAAGCAATCACACAGCACAAGAAATGGTTTGCTATCCATGGATGACCCACACCATGCTATATCTAATGGAACATTAAACTAGCTCTGTCATGCTTACATTATTAAGTAACCATTAAGAGAGTCAGAAAGCCTTCATGATGCCATTGCAAAACAAAAACATGTGGCAACGGTCAAAAGAGATAAATTAAAGTTTATCCACATCGGGGACATTGGTACCTATACTATATGGAAAACTTTCAACCATCTGAGATCTCTAAAATTGGCCAACTTGTGGGTAGCAACTGTACAAGTGATATACTGTAATGGAATATTTAGTACAAGTATAAAATAACAATAAATGGGGTTTAATGGTATACATAAAAATAGTTATTCTATAACAGGTGTATTAACTTCAAAGCAAATGTAACTTAGAATATAACAATCTTAACGAGGCTCACCGGACAGCATTAATGTTATATTCATGCAACAGAATCATTCTGGAAGTCTGATATCTGCATTACTATTCTACAATTGCTTGGAACTTAATTTTTACTTCATTAAATAACTTTACAAAGCATATTTAAACATGGAAGTGATATATTGTAATACTATTGCATTCATATTACCTGTAATAGTAGTTGTGCTAGTGTGTAAAAATGAATAAATATTGGTTGATATTGACCTATACATAAATATAAAGCAATATACTTTTCTGATACTTTTGAGTTACATCTACTGTGTTAAAAATTGAACTAGAAAGTGATAAAACATATTCTAATTTATAAAATTTGCATTTACAATACAACAAAGTTCAGTTCAATGAAACTCATCAGAAGTATATTTACCTGTGACAGCTAAGGGTATTTAAAATAAAACCACTAGCATTAACCATTCCAGAAAGAAGATATTTGGTTAACAACAGAATAAACAACATTTTATATGTATCAGGTGACTGGGCTATGTACAAAATTATTCTTTTTGCAGCAATATAAAGTGAAGTTAATGCAATTTTTTCAGATTTCTGACTGTAGTAGGTTGTGTTATCTATTTTGTAGTATCCCTACCACAGCATTGGTTCTGCAGAATAAATTAGGTCATAGATGGGACTACAGTTACCTCTACCTAATCTGATCTACCAGTAAGTTCAAGCAGGCACATTCACTGGGCTTATCAAGGAATATGCTATCCATGTAGATGGGTTTCATGGAATTTAATTTTTACTGACTTACATGTACATGTCACAAAAATAAAACTTTGCAGTTATATAAAGTTGGATTTCGTACATTAAACCAAAATCTATATCAGTACAGTCTTAAGGGTCCTAAGGGTGTAAAGAGAAATATTAATGACAGTTACCTATATCATATAAGTACCCATATTGCAAATAACCTTAGCATTGGGTTCGAAGTAAAATCAAGTTAGAAGTATTTAATTGGAACAAACCATTTAAAAGTTAATTAACTCCATAAATACCTACAATGTAATAGTTGACAGTGGAAATTACCTCTGGAGACTGTCCTGGGAGACAAAAGACTGTCATAATTATCATAAAATTTCAAATGACACCATCATCTAGTTCTGGAGCATATAATTAACTTACATAAAATAGTTAATTCCCATGTGAATATCAAGTCTTGTTATCAAATAATGAAAATATATGCTTACACCTATTGTACTCAGATTTAGACTGTCATACCTTCATATTTAATGGTCAGGAATAATCACAGGGCTGGAAACTCAGTCTTATAACTTATGGGACAAGTTTAACATCTGCAAATAATCCCTACTTACATCATTGTAAAACATAATTATGATAATAACATGATGTATAATTCCACCAGCATCACAAGTATATAGAAATTAAATATACAAATCTCATACCATCTCTAGTAAACTAATTTTAATTTCATATTAACAGTTTAACAATTCATTTAGCAATATTGGTTACAGATAACAACATTTATCGTATATTTAGGCACTTGTCATCAAAGTAGCATATTATGTAACAGACCATTAACTCTGACATACAAATAGGGCAATCTTATGAAGATACCCAGTCTCTTAAATTTTAGTTTGAGGAAAAATAATAATAAAAAAAATAAAAAAAAAAATGAAAAAACAAATCTGCTTTGTTTGCTAGCAAAACTTAAGTTACGAAACATTATTTGCATTACAAACTCACATCAAGCATGTATGTGATTATAATACAATAATAATAATGTTATTACATTTCTGTATATTGGTCCAGTGATTACCTAAATATTTTGCAGAGGCACAGAGATTGAACACTAGGTGTCTGTATGAGATTTAAAACAAGAGAACAAATATGAAGTCAGTGTATTTAGTATACAAATCAAACACTGGTGGAATTTACAGAGGAAATTATAATAATTATACTTATTGATATTTCAACATCACTACATCTTTTTATTTTCCAGGAAAATAGTGCTACATCGCTTCATTCATATGGATTCATAAGATGTGAAACTTCTTCGGACTGGAATATGGGAAAATATATGTCAAGATATAAAGGAATGATCTGCATTAATACAAAAATGATAAACATGAAGAATATATAAGTAACAACTTTATTATTGTTCGTTATTATATATGTAACTATTGAAGAGCCATGGATTCCTGTCTTCAGGAATCCTTATAGACTATAAAAGTCATACCCCATGTAAGTAAAACTGTTTAACTAAATCACCATGCAGTACTGAATGACCTCATGAGGGATTAAAACAATTCAGTACTATGGGGACTGAAAATATTATATACATTAACAATGATAATACAACTAACATCTAATACATATTACTGAAAGGTATGAATATTTTATTAACACTACAGCTGGAACTTATTATGCGCCTCACTGAGGCTTGATACACATTATAATCATGTGGATACACTATTTGAGTCTACACATAATTAAGTTAATATTGCCAAAATATAACCAACATATGTACAAGTAAGACTACATAAGTTCAGCATGTAACAAATTGGTTATTAAGCATTAAGAATCCTTTACTATATAAACAAATATATATTATTCTATCTATTCATAAATATTCAAGGAGTGTATCAATAAGCACTAAGACCAGCTTTGTAAAAGATAGCTTTAGATCATTCATTTATATATATGTATAAGATAGTATGGGAATTATACTTACTAGCAATGAATTTAGATAGTTATAATAAACTATTATCTGTACACATATGGATAATACTTTTATATTCTTAGTATACAGCCATATGATAAGTAATTTAAATTTACATTGTAGTTCATACATACTTACCAGATCTAATTTGATCTGAATAGTTCGGAAGTGCTGTAATAAATTATGGCAAAAATTTTTTTTTTGAGATTTACTGCAGGATAGGTTCTTATTGAGATTAACTTGATCACATTAATTACTATTAATGTGTCAAATAATATGTGTACTAAGCTTGTTCTATATTAAATTATTTACATAGTTGTATACATATATTATGACATTATTTATAAAATTTATGTAATGCAGTTATTTTTCTTTTTCTATTTTTAATAAAGAAAGGAAAACAATATTATCTAGACAAGGAAATTATCCATTAAATTCAATTCTATTTACAAATGTTGTATAATGCATTATGATTATGCTATCACATTTGTTTCATCAAAATTTGTGGACGTTATGACATAAGCCTAGAGCACTAAACATTCCTAAATTAATCATTATTACTGCCTTTCGCAGTATTAAATTAAACCATTTTTTTTAGTAAAGCACATATTGATTGTCATCATTGGCATTCACTATGTCTAGTTATTATATTGAAAATATTTAATGTGAGTTTCCCTATTATGGATTTTAGAATATCTTTCACCCATAAGATACCGTAACAATAAATGTTTAATTATTTGAATTAGTTTAATTCCATTAAATATATATATTGTTGCAGCAGACTCTAAACATCTACACTGTAAACTCAATTATATTTCAGATCACCATGAAATAAAATTGAGAATTAGACGAGCTTACCTGTAAGTGAAGTCTGATTCTAATTTTATGAATGGTGATCTGAAATATAATCACCCACCCACCCAAATCGAATAAATCGATACCCAAACTGCAACAATAAAACATATTATAATTCACAACTGTTTATTATGTAATATAACTCAATTACATTATTAAATCATATAATTCAACAGTAAACAGTAAAGTGCCTCCTTGATGAGGAAATGGATATCATCAAGGATAGCAAGGGGAAATAATACTCTCTAAAGCAAGTGAGAATTCGGTGTTGCCAGTGTCCATAGATGACGTATGGTGTTTGGCCGTAAAAATCTTTTTTAATTAGGCTAAACAACCGCGGTGCCGGCGGAGTGTGGACAAGATTACTACACTGTAAACTCAATTATATTTCAGATCACCATTCATAAAATTAGAATCAGACTTCACTTACAGGTAAGCTCGTCTAATTCTCAATTATACAAGTCGCTTTTATCCGAAACTAATAGCACTGATTGCACATTTTTTTTTTAAAGAAACCGCTGTTCTTAGCTCGTTCTACGTTTTTTTAATAATTTCAATGAAGTTATTTCTAATAGCTATATTTAAAAATTCTACATTGCTTAAGTATATTTAAAAAAATAGGAACACCGACATTAAATGATATTTTATTATATTATCCAGATTTTTTGGCTGTTTGTTTGTCTGCTTTTTTACAATGTCATTTAACAAAAACCATTGAATTTAATTTAAAAGTAAAAAATATAGTTATAGTCTATTTTTAAGGTAGTTATCATTAAGTCTTTATTTCATACTAGGTTACTTCCACGTGCTCTGTTTACCATAATCATGAGTAAAATATGACATACTTTAGCATCTGAACTAGATTTTTTTGCTAGAAAGGTATATGGAAGAAAGTTTGTAAGTATGTATATTTACATACTTACAAACTTTCTTTCATATACCTTTTATAATAGTCGTATAAATCAATTTATTCAATTTAGAGTTATTACAATTGAAGGTTACATCACGTTTTTTAAATAAAATCGCGAGGGCAGCTAATCTACAACACATGCACAAAATCCGCAACAAACATGCTCATAACGTATGCACAGTTTCCACTTGATTTAAGAATCGTGTCCAGAACATCTGTCACAACATTAAACCGGGAAAACTGTGCCAGTGGACCGTAGGAGCGTGTCCCTAAAAATACAAAACATTTTGTAAGCAAACAGCACGGGGATCCACAGCGTCCCTATTCTAAACATGTCAGCGCGTGTTTACAACGAGTGCGATCGGTTAACGGCGTTTGTGCGGACGTCGGACCAGAGACTTAAATCGTGGATATGTCCCCTACCCTTAGAGTTTATTCCGTTTCATAAAAATAATCATTCTTCTAGTTGTCGCTCATACATTGTAATGCACTTTGAACGCTTACGTTTTCGATTTCCCTAACTCACATATGATACAAATGCAACCGGCATAAAATTATATAGACTAAATTTTTTAGTTATAATAGTCGTACCTACTGAAATCAGTGATAGTTCGTAAAAACTGAAGAAAAACAACGTGACAAAATCACAGCGTTTAAGAACTCTTTATGTAAATTCTTCAAATCAATATGAAATTTATATTCAGAATGTTAAGAGAACATCAATAGCGTGATTCAGAATACCAAGTGGTGCCATCTCTTAACGTCGGGAACCTAACAGTAATATAGAGGGTTAATGATAAAAACTTAAGACAGTATTATAATGATATGCTATGCTAGTATAAATATACAAGACTACACATAAAAAAATCTAAATAGAATTATGTACGTAAAACCCCGTGTAAAAAATAAACAAAATTCAACAAACAGATTAGGTTTTAAAAATCGTTGAAAAATAAAGTTCGTGAAAATTTTCAAATATGTGTTCGCACGTTCGACCCACGTCATTCAACCGGACACATCTACGTTTTAAATCTATGCTGGTAACGTAACGTTTTTGCTCACTTTTGTCGGACTCACCTGAAAAAGCACCGGAGTCCGTGGCCAGTAATTCACTACAGTCATGACATGCAAACGTGCTGCCTGAGTAATCACGGCCATGTTATCCTTTTGTTCAGCGCCGCCCGTACACAAAAACCTTGTGATTTGCTGGCATTACTCCCGGATGAGATTGCGGCCCCATTATCTACTTACGAGGATAAAATTACGGCTTTATTTTAAACCGCAATGTATTATCTTCATTTCAACGCGCTTTGGGAGTAAGTGGGTTTTTGTACGAATGTTGAACAGAATGATACCGGCTTCTTGTGTTGCACGTGTTGCAAATATAACCATTGTTTTTTTCTCACGTTCGAACACAATTATTTGTTGAAAAATTGAATATTTATGTCACTAAACATAATTCGTCTTAGTTTTCCAACAGTTCCTTTTATTAACGTTTACATTCCAATAAAATTACTTACATGAAAAATTCATGTACAATAGGAGTACCCAATCGGGTAACCGGCTCTCTTTTCACCGACCTATAATATATGAATGCATCTAAATTCGTAGTGATAGCTTAATGGCTGAAACTCGGCTTCTCAACCGAGGGTCCAAGGTTCGAAGCCCAGATACACAAGCCACGTACTAATATTTTTTTTATAATTATGTGGGAATTAAAATAATTAACACTGCTTTACTGTAAAAAAACCTCGTGAGGAATCCTACACACTTGACTTCGTTATACACGTTTTGTTTTTTTAATTGTCTAATGTGTGTAAGGTTTATCAATTCACACTTGGTCAGCGCGGTGGACTGTGGCCTAAAGACCTCTAATTCTGAGAGAAAACATATGCTTAGTGTGTATTTATACGTACAACTACAGCTTTACAGCTAAGCAAAAAATAATATGAAAAAGCACACTTTCATTAACAGGGGACAATTTTCTCGTCCAAATTAACGGTGTAAAAGATACTGGCCACGTAGTAGCCACTAGTCACATAGGGACACCGCGCATGAGATGCCTGTTATTCTATTTCAAAGGTATACGTTTTGTGGCTATCACAACACATCTACAGCTAGGCTATTCATGTCTACATACTACAGGTGGTAGAATCAGTGTAGTTCGACCGGGAAAGTACTACCGCCACGCCTATTTGTAGCATGAAGCATTTCTTGCGTTTCGTTAGAAGGGTGTGATTGTCGACACACTTTTACATGAGCACATCATAGTCGTCAGGAGTAGCAACGCTTTTTGATTGACTTCAGATAGAACTCTTGTTCTATTTGAAGTTGCTTACATGTCCATAGGCGGCAGTGACCACTTACCACCATGTGGACTGCACGCTCGTTTGCTACTCCTTTCAGATAAAAAAATGTACCCGCTTTTTGCGCGACGTAGTAAAACATTTATTAGTGTGAATGGAATCTAGTCAGATTCTCATTGTATTAAATGTAAAAAATATTAAGCATTTACTTAAGCATAGTGAACCATAAAGCACGGAACATTGAACATGTAAATTACTTCCCTCTGTTGCGTCGTTCCGGGTGGATATAGCGGATACAAGTTGCAATGCATTCCGGAACCAATCCTGAAAGGACACAAACTCTTGGATTATCGCCAGTGGCCTGACGTAGATTTGTTACAAGAGTATAAAATTCAGTGTTCAGTAAGTCTTTCTATGGAACATAGAAAGTAATGCAGTCGCAATGAAATAAACAGTGGTAGAATGTGTTATACAATTTTAAGTGAAAATATATAAATAGGTATCTCAGGCATTATAATCAACGAAAATATATGTTGTTGTCATGAGTTTGATGTGATTCCAAATAAAAAATACCTGACTGATTTTTTATTAGGTTTGTTATATTTGAATGGAAAGTTAAACTTACAAATAACTTTGAAACAACAATTGCCAATTATTTGGATACTACTCAAGATAATCTCCAAATATTTCCTTGTTCCCGGTACTCTTCGGCGAAGAGGGGATACGTACATCGGAAAACTGTCGGATTACGTTGGCTGCGACCTCTAACGGCAACTTTTATCCTTCCCCGTTTTATATTCACTGGTAAGTTTGTGCCTACATTACTCACTTCAAAAAAGCAACAAAACTTTTGTATTATTTCCAACCGCAAACCCAACGTTTACTTCGCGACCCAAATGAAGCAGACTTCAATTACGATTTTTAAACACGCTTAACGAAGTATTTAACTCCGCTTCCGTCCTACCTAAATTCACGTATAAAGTTTTCCCCATCTCATTTTACACAAGTAGGCATATTCTTGTGATTATCTAAAAAAGTAAACGTTGAAAATAAACGTAAAGGTACTTTTATGCTCGACGTGAATGCAAAGGGATATAATTTGTACATAAAAGCGTTGAAAAGACTTTATAAGACGTGGAAGGGTCATTACACGGCTGTTGAGTTCACAGCACTTGCAAAAACAACCTCGGTATGAGACGTACTGGGGAATGTTTGAGAGTAATGTTAACATGTGTTTAGACGATATAGGGGAGACCGAGGGGAGTTGAAACAATTTTTACATTTTGACCAATAACTTTTAAAATGAGCTATAAATTCCGAAATATTTCGACTGTTTCAACTCACCTCGGTCTCCCCTACCAAAGATATGAAGCGTAATAATATAAAAATGTATATCTAGTTCATTGTAATACTGTACTTGGGAAATAATAATAAAGACAAATAATCTAATAATGTTCTAGTAAGTGTTGGATGCTGTATAATTAATAAGAATTGTAATCTCCAAAAAAATCTGTCATTTATGTAGCGTAGTAATGATGTAGAAATATATTTTTTCGTCTATACTAGGTTTTTAATTGAATGCATTTTATGTTTACTTTATACAATTGTATTTCTTTTTTGTTTTCAGAAGGAAACCTTTAAGCGATGCAGGGTTATGTGGGATTTTTACCGCATTAAAACCTCCCCGGTGGTCGTCCTCGACGCTAAAATGATGACTCCGGGATCTCCGACCACACATACCGCTGTCCTTCCCAGGATCGCCTGGCTCGTTCAAGCTCCCACTCTAGCCGCCCTCAACCCGGAAGCCCCTTTTAGTCGCCTCTTACGACAGGCAGGGGATGCCGTAGCCCTATGCTGATCCCGAAACTACAGGGACGTTATACAATGGTATTAGGCTCAATTAATAACGAATATATCTAAAATCACAAAATAACTTTAAAAATCAGCAATGCTTCGAAAATTATGTTTTTCTGATAGTATAATGATAGTCAATCATAGTACTGACTATCATTATACCTATTATCAGATAAACGATTTGCCTATTTTCTGTTAAAAATATATCAAATAAATAAACAATTTATCTTATCAAGTCTGGTAATTAAAACGATGTTTGTTATGTCGTCCATAAAGTTGAAATATCGAAACGAACCAATTCGTCTCTGTCGACAACCCCTGTTCTGTGACTTGGATTAATGGGTAACGTAATTAAAGTAGTACACACCAGGTGCCTCTTTAGCCCTACACCGACCAACTAACAGCTTGGCCCCTTAAGTTATAACTAGAACCGCCATACGGTCTAATTTCGGATGGAACATTCTATTTCCGGTTACCATAAAATATTTTTTTATGTTTATTATCGACGCTCTGCGCGACACAGAATAAGTGCCCCCTCGTGGCCTATTTTTTAAGATTTTTCCTCTTACTTTTTGTGAACTGTATCTTTGGTTAAATCTCCTTTCTAAAAAACTCATAATCAGTTCACCATTACCATGAACTTAGACTAATAAAAACCGACCAAGTGTGAGTCGGGCTCGCGCACGAAAGATTCCGTAACATTATCTATAGAACATTTTTTGGACGAGAACCCCTTTAAACATTTATTTCATTCTGTTTTTAAAATGTTTTTTTATAACGGCAACAGAAATAACATCATCACCAGCTACAGAGATACGGCCTTGTGACAGACAAACGGTCGGACGGACAACGCAGTCTCAGTAATAGGGTACCGATTTTACCCTTTGAGTACGGAACCCTAAAAAGTAGTTTTCAGCACAGAAATATCATCTATTTTACCTTTCATGTATAAAGATAAATGTGGTTTAACCCTTTGTGGTTTATAAAAGCAGCGTATCTCTGCTTCTGGTTAGAAGGGTGCGGTAAGGGAAAGCGGCATCGTGGGGTAGATAGTTATCGCAGAATTCATCTAAGAATCTAGATCTATTTAAAATTGATTATAGATAGTCATAAACGGCGATAACGACTTACATCAAATTATTATTTTTTATTTGACTGAAGTAGCAAACGAGCATGCAGTCCACCTGATGGTAAGTGGTCACTGCCGCCCTGCGACATCTGTAATCAACTACATAAAGAACGTCGGTTCCATCTGAAGTCAATCGTATATGCGTTGCTACTCACGAGGACTATTATGGTCGCCTCATGTGAAAGTGTGCCGGCAACCACAACCTTCTATCGAAACGTAAGAAATGCTTCACGCTAGAAATAAGTGTGGCGGTGGTACTTCTCCGGTCGATCTACTCTTATTACTTACAAATGTCCATGGGCGGCAGTGACTACTTACCTTCAGGTGGACTGCAAACTCGTTTGCTACTTCATTATTATAAAAAAAATCGTTTGTTCCTTGTCATGTAAAAATAATAAATCCAATGAAACAGAAAATAATTTTTATACAAGAGATAAATGTCCGAGATTTTTTTAAGAATGCTATCCCTAGTCGTATATGGCGTATAAAGAAAAATAAGATGATGAATAAGATACACCGTGTCTGGTTTTCACACCATTATAGCATGAATAGCTTCTTACCCCGACAGCGTTAAAAAAATTGGTCGGTTAATTTTCTATCGCATTTTATTTGCAACTTTGCAAAGCTTTAATGTCGTCATTAGAGAGAAGCGTCGTTAAGTTTTTATGGGCATTAAATGTTTTAAACCAAAAAATATTTCAGTGCTGCAATCGTGTGATTTGGGACAAAAATTTAAGATTTTTTTCATAGCAAAAAGTTTGTCTCTCAGATTGTGTATGTAATAATATTCGAATTGTATTTTTATTATTCTACAGTTTTTATGAAAATTAAATACATCTCACTAATAAATATTAGACCAATTGATTTATCGCTTCCATTTCAATGTTAAGTTAATTAAATACGACAGTGTCTTACGTCTATTTTTGTTATAGAAGTAACGAAGAAGCATGCAGTCCACCTGATAACAAGTGGTCACTGCCATCCGCATAGGCGACTCCTACATTAATTTGCTAGCAGATAGACCAGTTACTATGTTCATAAATAACAAAGATTATTTATTTATTTATTTATTTGTTTATGCACACACATAGAAATCAAATACATCGAGAACTTAAAATTAACATTAAGTGCAAAGGTACTGCTTATTTCTAATGAAATCTCTTCCAGCAGACCTGAGACTGGATATAGGTTAACACAAGGTAAGAAGTGCGCGCACTATACTGTGACAAATAAATACATATATACACTCATAAAAATAGTCACAAAGATTCTAACTTTCTTAAACGATTAGAGCAGTAAACGTGCAGTTACCATCAGGTCTACTACATAGTCCACGTGATGATAACGGGTTACTACCGCCCATGAATGTCTAAGCAGTGTTGCCAGACGTCCAGATTTTGGCGGGACGTCCCAATTATTTAGCCAAAATTAAATGTCCTGCGCGGGACAGGCTCGGTCCCGTTTTTCGGGAAGGACTGGACTTTTACAAAAAAAAAAGTCCCCAATTGCTAAATTAAGTGGAACTGCAGTTTGATGCCAAAAAAAGGTCGCCAAATCCTCCGTCCTTCCTTAAAGGAGAAAACAAAAATTTTTGTCCGTGTGTTTGTGAGGCGCGTCACCCTTTGTACCGCGAGGACTGATGTCCCGCTTTCACTGTGAAATCCCACTTTTGTCACTCAAAAAGTTTCTAAATCCCGATTTACTAAAAAAAACTCGCAACGATTTATTTAAGCAACTTCATACAAAACAGCGGTTCTATCTGAAGTCCATCACAGATGAATTGACTCTTCCTAACCAAAATGAATAGCCTCGTGTGAAAGTGAGCTAGCAACCTCAACCTTCCACTGAAACACAAGAACTGCTTCATTCTAAAAATAGGTGGGAATTGGTGGACATCACACACCTCCAAGAACATTTTTTTTTAGAACTCTCGGGTGTGTAGGTTTCCTCACGATGTTTTCCTTCACCGAAAATCAGTGATAATTAATTTCTAATACGCACATCGATGGTACGTGTCTGGGTTTTAACGTCGGACCTCCCAATTAAGAGGGCAAGTTTCAATCATTAGGCTATCACTGCACTCTTGAGATTAAATCAGTTAATTCTCTAAACCATATTTCAGGAAACGATAGTTAAGTGAATCAGCTTCGCTCAAACAACGCTAGGGAAGGCTGCACTGGGATGTGTTTCAAGTAAAACCAGATTAAGGTATGACATGAGAGTGCGCTGAGAGTGGAAATCGTTTTTATGTATGTGTGTACGTATTTCAATGTCTTTGACACGCAGTACAGTCCAAACGTGGGGAAGGAAAGGGGAGAGTTGGGACGATTTTATTATTATAACTAGCTGACCCGGCGAATTTCATTCCACCAAAGTCAGAAATCTAAAATGATCAGTGTTCCTCTACTATATATTGCATGTATTGTACATAAAAAGCTTTCTTTTGAATCACTTTATGTATTAAAAACTGCATTAAAATTCAAATGGTCTTTTAAAGATCTAAGCATACATCGGGACAGACAGCGGGAAGCTACTTTGTTAGTAAATATAGAGATATAATTAAGTGTATTATTATATTTTTGTGTATTATTCGCTTCCCAAGGTCAATAATTTAGATGAAGTTTTTTATATATAATGTTTTTATTTTTTCTTTTTAATATAGGTTATTATATTAATTTATATGGTGTAAATATATATTTTAGTTTAAGTTAGTTTACATTTTACTTTAATATAAAATATGTTATTTAATATTACAAATAAATTTAATGAATTATTAAGTGTATGTTGTAACACTTTAATGTTAATATTTTGATGTGGAATCCATAAAAGCTTTAAATTAAATACATTGTTATAAAAAACTAACTACCCTACTACTTAAAAACAATCAACTGAAACTCTAGAGCGTACATCGTTTTCAATCAATCCTTTTTTGTAATAAATGAATAATACTGCTTGTTAAACTACTACATTTTGAATATGTGTAAACCATATGGACGTATGTTAAATAAATTATCAAAAAAAATAAAAGTCTCGACTGCTTAAATTTATCTGAAAAAGGAAAAGTAATATGGTAAATATATTTCATTTTAATATTTAAGTAATTATAGGGTAGGTACTGCACCTGTTGATATACGTAGTGATTATCGTTTGCTGTACATTTTGTTTATAATAACATATCAATATACACCATTGAGTACATATTACTTAATCGGCAAATTAATTAATGTACTTAAATGATTCCAATGAGGATAGAGATCCGTACCGATCGATTTTGATAAAGGCCCGATTAGGTTCTACCCATGACAGGTGCACGCGGATGTCTACTATAAGGTATTAGACTAATTAATTGTAGTACATATGTACTATCAGATTTTCCAAAAGTATTCCGCGCAATCTTTCCTTTCAATGTTAATCAACACTAGCAATGGTCCGTGGTTTCACCCGCGTTCAAAAAATATGCCTATTGACGTGGATGATATGCGAATTGAGAGTTTAGTCTATAGTGGAGCTTGTTACTGTGCAGAAAGATTAATTTATAAACATTATTTATAAGGGGACTAGGAAATCAAATCCCCCCCCCCTCATGTAAATGTAAATACTAAAGTACATCCATCACACGAAAAAAAATCTGAATTAGTTCTGGAGCCCCTAATCTAAAAAAAAGTGTGTGTGTCTGTGTGCAATTAATACTCGACTAAGTAATGATAATAACAAAATAATTTATAACAAATATAAGTTTTTTACTATGAAGCAACGCACAAAGGGTGTACTGAGTACATATATCTACTGTGTAATGTATTCCATTTCATTCTCTTGCTAACTTAATCCTATCGATGTGTTTATATCCCTATAGAAAGCATTTTCGTTTACAACTCACAACGATTCTACAGAAGTTTCATTACGAAAAATCCATCATAGTAGATCTATTTTTTCATCACCAATTTATTTAAGGCCTACTTTCGGTAATTCAAGCACAACCCAACGAAAATCCTGAATCCGCAAGATGTAATGACAATGGAACATTACAGTGACAATAAAAATAAAACAAAGTAAGCAAACATACTATTAAACCCGTTACATTTCAGAAAATTATCGGTAAATTAATCAATTTTACTCAAACGACCCGAGCCAAGGATGAGGTTCTGTTGAGATCCATTTTGATTAAGACCGGATTAGGTACTAAGAACCGTGGGAGTGCGCACATGGGGACCAGAATCTTGTTGGATAATGCTTTTTAAACCAAAGTAGTTTGATTGTAAGTGATTTATTAATTCTGTTCAGTAATATAAAAAGCGTTTTACTTTAGATAAAAAAATAAAGACAAGAACCTTTACTTTTAGGATCTATTTTATCGACTACGTCAGAAGGAGGGTGATTTACGGGAGGATTGGAGTGATTTAGGGAGGGTGATATTTCAAAAGTCGGTCTTGAAGAGAATCAGTTGTTCTCTATTTCTATGAATATCGTAGAAAACAACTGAGGGGTATGGTGGATTCAGGTGACGGGCAGTAACTTCTTTCTGCTTACAATCATCACCCACTGCGGTCGCTAATATGCATGTCATGCACTTTTAACACTGACAAAAGCTTCCATAAGGATAAGTCTATGTCCAGCAGTGGACCTCAACACGTTAATGAATGGAAAGAATAGCAAATATGTGAGTGGCAACGGCCGCCATATAGGAACAAATTCTACCTGAGGTAGCTTACAAAGGTATTAGGTACATCCCGATTATTCAGTTGGGAGGGTTCATATAAGTGCAACTTCCTTACGATATACTTAATTGTTACCATTATAAGACAGCAAAAACAAGTGTTCAGATGATGGCGGTGGTACCTCCGAAACTTAAAAACGAGGAGTGCTACTACCATCATACCCATTGCCTACAACCTACAATATTCGTAATACCGAGCTAAATTTTAAATTATCCTGTGAAATTAAACACAGCATGCGGGCCGCCCAGTTGGGCTGATAAACTTAACTGTGAAATTTAATACACGTGCCTACCGTATCATTTCATGATCAAAGGATATTTTTTCAGAAATTAATCTAAAACAACATTAGGAAACAAAAGAAAGATACAATGAAATAAACGAACACCGTGATAATTTTGAAACTTTTGAAATAAAATTTGTCGTAACACTTTAACTGGAGAGGTCCTTCTTCTATAACAATACTCACAATATAGTGTCCCAGTATTTCGTTGTGGGTTTGTCGTCAGAGGCGAAAATTTAGTGCAACCTCTTTTAAACTTGACCTCCTGTGGAAAACAACGAATGAATGGAGCGGCAACTGTAATTGCTTTTATGCTAAGTACATTTGACAGAATTTTTCTATTGTTCTGTCTTTTTATTTTTTAATCGTTTTATATTTCATGTCGGAAACAGCAATTTACTTGGTAAAGACATTTGTAGGCATAATCAATAATTTAATACAATCCTATCCTACTAATATTATAAATGCGAAAGTTTGTGAGGATGTATGTGTGTTTGTTATTCTTTCACGCAAAAACTACTGAACGGATTTGGTTGAAACTTTACAGTAGTATAGGTTATACATCAGAATAACACATGGACTATAATTTATACCGATTTTTTTGTAATAAGGTTATACTATAACGAGAAATATCAGATTAGTCGCAAAAAAAGTTGTCCTCTGAGAGCTATCTTCGCGTACGCTGCCTAAACCGTTGGAGATATCCAAACATAATGTACGGTGCGATTGTTTGGCTCACATAGATCTAAATAAAAGTCCGCGACAGCATATATCTATATTTTATGTATGACCCACAATAACTCTTTTTATACTTTGAAAATTTAAAATATATGAAGTTGATGTTTCCATGGGTTTTATACAAACTAAATATTAATCCTTATCAAAATAAATGATTTCAAAAAATCAAGCATCTAATACAGATTAAATCTACTTTTTATACCATGTAAATTGGATAAGTAGTTTAGAAGATATTACGAGTATAACATATTGCGTACTCAATTGATTGACCGGCAGTACGCGCCGTGCGACGCCGCCATATACAACGAAGTAGAAATTAATATTTAAATAGTTATAAATCACGGAGCAAAATGGGAAAGGTCGATGTGAATGACGTCCCTATAGTTCCGGGATCAGAATAAGGCTACGTTATCCCCAGTCTGTGGTAAGAGGCGACTAAAAGGGGCTTTCGGGGTTGCGGGCGGCTAGACTGGGAGCTCGAAACACCCAGTCAGCAACTTCGGGAAAGATGTCAGCATGTGTGGTCGCATGCTGTCGTGAGAGGCAGGATGCAAGAAGCTTGAACAGTCCAGCCAGGCGATCCCGGGAAGGATGGTGGTATACGTGTGGTCGCATATCGTGGTAAAGACTAGACGGGCTCCTCCCAAGTGGAGTGGTGGGCCCACCCGCTTACTTAGGAGGAGCCCGATGGGGCAATGCACTCAGAGGACTCCAGTTGCGTTCCTTTGTAGATCCCGGAGTCCTGGTGCTATAAAAAACCCACATAACCCTGCGTTGCTCCCACGGCGTATGGTACCTTTTGAAGGTTTCAATTCAATAAGAATGAAACAGTGGAAAAGGTTAGATATGTCATTCAATCGTCATCGACCTTTTAATGTTACACAACTCGGCACATATGTCAGATTAGCAGTAGTTTAGGTCGTAGTTGACCACGCTAGCCAACTACGCGTTGGTAACCGTCACGCGTTTTGAGACCCTTTCTTAAAACTTTTAATTTCAGAATAAGTATTAATATCCGTTGCCGACAAAACTAATTCAAATTAATATACGTGCCTGTGATTTGAAATCTGAACACACAGATTTAGGAAGTAGGGCAAGGGTTCAATCTGAAGTCAATCACAGATGCGTTGCTACTCTTGAGGACTTTGATGATCGCCTCATATAAAAGCAAGCCGGCAGCCACACCCTTCTAATGAAACACAAGAACTGCTTCACGGTAGAAATAGGTGCGGCGGTGATAACTCCCTGGTTAAACCATTGCTCTACCACCTTGCAAACTTTATGTGGCAGACTAAATTCCACGCGAGCGAAGCCGCGGGCAAAAGCTAGTGCTTTTATATTTTGGTATACCTACCTTTTTTCTTCAAAAGGTACCCGACGTCGTGCGAGCGACGCGGTTTATGTGGGATTCTTACCGCACTGAAAACCCCCCGGTGGCCGTCTTGAACGCTGCGTGGGGGACTCCGGGATCTCCAACGAAACACAACCGCAGTCTTCCGAGCGTGATGCCGATTTCAGGCTCCTCCCTGGTGAGCGAACACGCTCATAGCACCCTCTGTTATTTACGGTGGCATGCGACCACACATGCCACCGTCCTTCCCGGAGTCGCATGGCTGGACGGCTCGAGCTGCCACTCTAGCCGCCCGCAAGCCCGAAAGCCCCTTTTAGTCATCTCGTATGACAGGCTGAGGATACCGGAGCCCTATTCTGGTCCCGGGACTACAGGGACAATAATTTGGTATGCCTATGTTATTTTTTTTTGCTTCATTTCTTTTAATTCAATACCCATGTCCCATATTATTGTCAGATTTGTAAACGTATTATATGTTTATCTGTGAGTTCACCTTAATTCTAGATTCTATATCATGTGCACCGATAAACAAAATCAATAATAAGAAATAAAATCTGAAAAACCCAAATTAGTTGATTTGCAATGTTATCTTTGGTAATTATCCGGTAATTCACAATAAATTGAACGTGCAGTGTAATAATACTTATGTACATCTGTTCACCTTGATTAAGATATTTGAAAGTAGCATATGGTTGATATTTTTGGTTTACAAATGGAAGTAGGTCTTATTTGTGCGGACATTCGCGATTGCGAATATCCCGCACCGACAATAGCGAGTGCGAATGCGGATATGGGCACTGCTAGATTTATTTTTAGGGAGATAGAATGTAGATTTGACGACCTTTTTTTGGTCAACTGCAATTCATACTTGCGAAGGCGAATAGAAATATTAGTTACTTTACTAGAAATGAACGTTAAAAAAGAATTTTTGAACAGAATCTCCATTCGTTTTGCAGTTCTCCTGCTGGTGTCCCCACATCCGGATTACGCCACGCCGCCCCCCGGCGTTTTGTATTATCTCCTTTTACATTTCTTTTGTAAAAACAAAGGGGATCCCACTTTTTACGAATTTTGCACTTCCTTGCATCCGCTAATACTATACGAAAGAGGATTTGCGGATACATAATCATAAGTATATCTTTCTTATAGGGTGTTTGCATTGGATTTAGATACGTGTGTGATGACAACATGACAAAATGTTCTTTGTAAAATACGCGGTACAAAAAGTATCTATCGAATGCAATTTTCATCAGACGCAATTTAGGATCGTTTAAAATTACTACTGCAATACTATTGTAAACAATTTTAGCTACTACATTTTTTGTAATTTGTAGTAGTTAAAACTACACTTTTTGTAAAATGTCGTAGCTAAAAATCACCAAAAACTAGTTTTCTGAGGCGTTCTTAATTTTTTTTTATCTGACTGAAGTAGCAAACGAGCATGCAGTCCACCTGATGGTAAGTGGTCACTGCCTCTCATGGACATCTGTAATCAACTTCATACAAAACATGGGTTCTATCTGAAGTCAATCACAGATGCGTTGCTACTCCCGAGGACTATGATGGTCCCCTAATATAAAAGTGTGTCGGCAACCACACCCTTTCATCGAAACGTAAGAAATGCTTCACGCTATAAATAGGTGTGGTGGTGGTACTTCCGCCGGTCAAACTAAACTGGTTCTACCACCTTCAATATTTAAATTTAATAATAGTATATTGTTTCATTAATTAGCAGTCTTATGTGATCTGAGTTCATTTATTACTTACTACTAATCGCGTGGTAAATCTAAGATTAAGTATAGAAAATAAGATAAATGTCTTAATAATAGACACATCTAATTGTGCTTGCATTTCATACTAATACACATATAATAGCTATATTCTAGAGCAAAATAAAGACACATCTTATTACTGTTATATATGATTACTTACTGGTATCTGCAGTTTAGGTTAAGTTCTGAATTTACAGGAAGCCGGATTCTATACTTGTAGAATGATACTGCGCCCTGCTCGCTTAGCTTTAAATTGACTTTTATGTTACAACGTAACTTTTCTAATCCTATAAAGATACACATATCGTAGTTTATAGCATTTCAGATATATCTGGTTAGATTAGGTTTCATTGTAGGAAGTGTTTTTACATTTACACACGAACAAAACAAGGAAGAGGGATAGTCATATTTAATCAGTAGTGTCAACAATGTATTTACCACTAAAGTTATACCTATTAAATTTGCACGATAAACTAAGCTTGATAAATAATCCTTAGCAAACATCTAACAATGAAAATAATAGACTTATATTAATTATAGATAATGATAATGACATTATAATATTTAGTTTAAATAATAACAACTAAAAGATATACTATTTTTTTATTATTTTAGGCTTATAATATGTTTTTTCGCGTATAATAAATGCGTTATACGAGTATTTTATAAAAATATGGAACATACAACTTATTCTTCTGCAATTGGACTAAAGAATCCTACTCAACTTAATGATCTTAATCACATGAATTTTCTAGAACGTTAGCCTCGGGCGGGCAAAAGTCGAGCATTTCGATAAAATCTAGATTCTACAGCTATTATTACCTTACTTAGGTAGGTTGATCTTAAGTAAGTGATAAGGGAACACTTTATGAATAGTTTACTAGATAGGAGATAAGATAGCTTTTTTATTACACTAATATTATGAGAATTTTATATAAGAGTAACGTAATAGTGCTGGCAAGTATTGAGGTAAGCTAGAAATTATACGTTACTTTCTTTATGAACGAAGCACATTGCAGAAGGAATACAAGTTAGCCAACAGATTCTGAAGCGTGTTACATGTATCAATTGCTACTTGATCAGTAAGATTTACTCTAAAACTTTTTTACTCTAACCAATAGGTCAGGAAATTTCAAGAGTTAATAACTCTGCGACACTAGCGTCAGCGTTGGGCGTTAAAAACGAATGTTTGTGTCTGATTTTATAAGGCTACGAAATTTCAACTCGTTCAACGCTGAAGATTTCAGCGCTGAGCGGATATTTGCTGACCGAACGATAAGATTAGTCACAGCTTAGCAAAATAGCATAACTTAATGAATTAACAGTGAAGCTGAAGTTTATGCAGGTGGTAGAACCAGTGTAGTTCAATGGGGTATGTACCACCATCACACCTTTTTGTAGCGTAAAGCATTTTTTTGCATTTCGATCGAAGGGTGTGGTTGCCAGCACACTTTTATATGACGTGACCATCATAGTCCTCGGGAGCAACGCATGTGTGATTGACTTCCAATATAACCCATGTTCTTTTGAAATTGGTTACAGATGACCATCAGCGGCACTGACCACTTACCATCAAGTGGACTGCATACTCGTTTGCTACTTCAATCAGATAAATAAATAAAGAAACAATCATTTTAAGTTACACAAATAGGAAAATTCTACCGGATACTCATACCAGATTCCTGATTTTTAGAATTCCACAGTTGTTAAGTTTTATGTAACAAATTTTCTACATTGAAATCACCTCATGCGGTTTTACCTATTTATCTGAAACAGTAGCATAATTGTAATACTCTCTAGGGTAGATCGACCACAGATAAAACTAGAGACGAATTAAGAGGTGAATTCAGATCCACGGACGACAATTTACATCAAACGGGCTGTATTTGTTTGTTTGTTCTACTTATTTTCACCCAAATAAGATCATGGATTCAAATAACGTTTGTGTTTACAAATATATACATACAACAACATACGCGTTTATATTAAATTAGCTGATTATGACCAGTTGTTCACAATCAATTAAATCAAAATGGTTTTCCCATTTATGATATCATCAAATCCGATCCTATCACATCTACCTATGTAGATTATTAATGTTAGTCTTATCATTCAATAATTGAGTATGGCTGTAACAAACAAAGTTAAGAAGTTTGTATAAGATAATAATAATAAAACATTTAAGGTGTTAATAATGAACAAAACCTTTCCCGCTTACTTCCCGCTGACTGTACTCACTGGACTCACTGCATCCCAAGGTAACCCCTATCTGTAATCCGTTAGGAAGCCTAAATAGAATTGCAGTTTGAACCGTAAGTGGCCTCAGTTGTTAATTCTAAAGACTAAATTAGAATACCATGTATAAACTGTCTTTTCCTGGAGACAGTATTAGTGCATTGTAAGCGGGGAGGCATGACACAAGGCATCTAAGAGTATTAATGGAGAATGGGGCTATTAATTCATCAACAATTTGAACAATTTATTTCAACATAACTGACTTATATATTAGGCGGCAAACATAGTCCGCAGGAGTGGCAACGCATCTGTTATCAGCTCAGTTAAAATGTAATTTATATGGATATGGTCACGCGTATCCAAGGGCAACAGTAACCACTTACAGGTGCACTTAAAGTAGTAGATGAGCATACTGCCCACGTATGTGTGTTTGCTACACCACTTTAAAAATAAGTTGTCATGTTTATTTTAAAGCCAAGGTGTGAATAATAAAGGAAATGTTTGGTCTGAAAGTGGTTTCCGTAAACGCGTCGCTTTGTTGCAAGTGTAAATGCACACAGAACTGGGTCGGAGGCGTTTCTCAGACGGACCGGAGGGCGTCATGAATGAGTTAACACCAGGCATAGGTCTCTCATTGTATCACTTTTGCTATATTATATAGAGTTTCATAGTATTCGTTGTTTTTACTATGTAGGTAAGTTCAATACTTATGTAAGTAGGTATGTGTGTAGGGTTATTATATTATGATGACCTCGCGTTTTGTATTATTTTAAAAGGAGCACAGTATTCATTGGAAAGTTTCTTTTCTACGATACTAATACTATTCCCAAATCACAGCGAGTTTTTTTTTTTATCCGATTAAAGTTGCAAACAAACATGCAGTCCACCTGATTGTAAGTAGTCACTGCCGCCCATGGACATCTGTAACCAACTTCATATAGAACATAGGTTCTGTCTGAAGTCAATCACAAGTGTGTACTCCCGACGACTAACGTGGTCGCCTAAAATAAAAGTGTTCCGGCAACCAAACCCTTCTATCGAAATCAAGTAATGCTTCTCGGTAGAAACAGAAGTAGCTGTGGTACGTCCCAGTCGAACTACACTGGTTCTACCACCTGGAGATTTATATTGTCTGTATGTTTGAGATGACATACAACATCAAAACTACAAATTAAATTTAAAGAATTGATCTTGAGGCACCATTTAGTATATTCAAAAATAATGTTCTGTTGTTGTTGACGACTCGCGTGGCGCAGCGGTTACCATACCGGTCTGACGCGCAATGGGTCTCGGGTTCGATTCCCGGCTAGACAGGTATCTGAATGATGAGTTTAGATTCCTGTTTTGGGTCTGGGCGTTTGTGTATTTGTCTTGTGTGTGTGTCCATGGTACCCACGACACAGGAGAAAATCCTACTGTAGGGTTACGAGTGTAGAAAGCGTGCGTGTTTTAATTTCCTGTTGTATCAAAAGGTGTTAAAGGAATACAAATTAATTATATAATTTAATGTCCCAAGAATATTTAAATTAAACTCCCCCCGCTTTGTAAGTCCAGGTCTAATGTGTGTGGTAAAATTATTATGAAAGATAATCCCTTGCACCGTCAGTGATGCTCGCTCAGTCAAACTTTAATCCTATCTGCATTCACATCCAACTGTGAGTTAATGAACTCTCTTTGATTTCAGCCTCTTTGTAAAGTATTATCTAACCAGTGCCGACTGAGATATGTTATTAAGTATAGGTATAGAATGACGTAGAAGGAATTAACGTAAATTTAGGTAAAAAATACATTTATTAGCCAAGCACTGAGTTGACAAATCCTTTTAATAAGGTTATAACCAATTGATGTAAACACTCATAGACTCAACGACAATTTAATATATAACAAGGGTACTATTTGGTAAAATGATTTATCCCAGGACTAATAAGACATCTTTATATCTATTTCTTTATTTACTATTATTAAGGTAACTTTGACATATAAATTACCCTGTAAAACTAAAATTTCTTTAACTCAAGCTCAAATTCAACCGATTTTAGAGTAGACTTACTTTTACTAAACTATAAATAAAATTGGCTCATATAATGACGTTATGATATAACTAGTTACACTGATTTCCAATCACATAATCAATTATACTGGTAAATCCAAATTCAGTAGAGAGATTGACTATTAGATACTGATAGTGAATATCAATTAAATCTGAACATATCGTAATCCTCGTAAAATCCTATTATATGATAAAAATGTAACCAAAAATCTATATAAATGGAAACTCACAAACATTTTTCGTGAGATGCCAAACTTTTTCAACATGAAAATTCTCTTGGTTGCAGCAGCTTTTACCTGTGCCATTTTGGCCACAAGCGCTGAGATCACAAACGAAGATCTCACATTCTACGACTACCACAGGAGAATTGGTATTCCAGAAGCCGCTAGAATCCGAAGAGCCGAAAATGAAGCGGCAAAGTCTGGATTTAACAGCAGAATTGTTGGTGGAAGTGTAACCGATATCTCTCAAGTACCATTCCAGGTGAGTTAAAAAATATTTTCTTATTTACAAACCCTTCATTTTTCGTCTACCCAATATTGTCCCACTGCTAGGAAGGAGGCCTTTTCTCAGAATTAAGGAGTTTCAAAGCTATAGTCCACCACCCTGGCTAAATGCGTGTTAATAGAGACTAGTCACCCGTCGCCACGGTCGAAATTCGACCGTAATTTAATTAAAAAAACTAAAGTTCATATTCTCCAAAGTAGCACAAATATTTCTCAAATTCTAATAAATTGTAATAATTTTCAAGTTACTTTGAACACACCCGTTAAAGGTAAAAAGAGGTTTAATTAACTACGCTGCATTTAAAATATTGCTATTACTTACGGGTATTTTGACAAAGACATCTGACATTTTTGACGTTATGTGTTTTCAAAGTAAGACACTGATTGTTTTATTTCGTTTATTATGTTTGTGTTTGTGTCAAATGCAAGGTAGTGTGTGTAATGTGTTTTTAGTTGATTTTATGTATGTCTTAGGGCCGGCACTCATATGACGGAGCGCAGCGCAGCGCATTTTTTGCTGTCAAACTATTATCGTCATTGTCCCTTTAGAAATAATATCCAAAATTAAATAACAGCAATTTATTTCTGAGTAGCATGGAAGCGCATGCTCGCGCATCCGCGCGCACCCGCGCGCATCCGCGCGCATTCTCCCAGTAATTAGCGTGAATTTCGGCTAGTGTGTGATTCGTTAAGAAAATTTCGCGGGCATGCGCTGCGCTGCGCTGCGCTGCGCTGCGCTGCGCTCCGTCATATGTGCGCCGGCCCTTATGCATTATTTAAAAAAAAATATTAGCATTCAGTAATCCTTCTCTACATCAACTACATAACCGTGCGAAATTTCGTGCTCCTCTAACTGCGGCAAGTATCTTAAAAACAGATCACAAGTTTTTGCTTCACGTATTATTTATAGAGATTACACACCTTTAAGATTTTTATAAGAACTCTCAGTTGTTTAGATTTACTCGCGACGTCTTAAATCTCAATAAAGTTTAAATAACTAAAGTGAAAATTCATTTCTAATACGCACATGATTTGGAATTTGGAAAAATCAGGAGTGCATTCCTGGGACACGAACGTTGGATCCGCGACGGACAGGCCGAGTATCCAACGTTAGGTTATTTTTGCTCTAGACTTAAATACATTGTTTAATATGAATTCGAATAAAAGAATCAATCATTCTACCTAAATATTAAGATTCATAGATCGGGTAAATACAATTTTACACTTAAGCTTCATTTGCCAAAAATTAAACATGCAAGAGCGATTTGGTGTTATATTGCTAAAAGGTACCACGAAAAAAATATGTAAGGAAATATTGTTGTATTTCTTTGCGCATAACTACCACAGGATATCTTGCAATACCTATTTATAATTGAATGATTTTATACGTGACGTTGTTTTGATTATTTGTTTCATAATTTCCTTATTCTTCAGGCCGGTTTAGTTATCCAAATCATGTGGGTCCTCACTTCGGTCTGCGGAGGGAGTCTCATCTCAGCCAATCGCGTGATCACCGCCGCTCACTGCAACTCCGACGGAACGTTCACCGCCCAGTCCTTCACCGTCGTTCTTGGCTCCAACACAATCTTCAGCGGAGGCAACCGCCAAACCACCACTAATATTGCTGTACACCCGAACTGGAACCCGAGAACTGCTGCGAACGACATCGCCGTGCTTCGTATCAACTCTGTGTCTTTTACAAGTTAGTACCTACATATATATTTTTTTTATAATAATAAAGTAGCAAACGAGTTTGCAGTCCACCTGATGGTAAGTGGTCACCGCCGCCCATGGACATTTATAAACAACTTCATATGAAACATGGGTACTACCTAAAGTCAATCACAGATGCGTTGCTGATCCTGAGGACTAGCATGGTCGCCTCATATAAAAGTGTGCCGGCAACCACACCCTTCCATCGAAACACAAGGAATGCTTCACGTTAGAAATAGGTGTGGCGGTGGTACCTCCCCGGTCGAACTACACGGGTTCTACTACCTTTAAACTACCATATTACCCATTTTACCATATTCCCTGACATTAGTTTAATTACACAATGATAGCATATATCCTATGTGAATATAGTTTTTATAACTTTAAACTGTTTATTTAAATAAACGAGCATGCAGATCTTCTGATGGTATGTGACCACAGCCGCCCATGAGCAACTCTTAGTAACTTCATACAGAACAGAGATCGTATTTGAAGTCAACCACAGATGAGTTGCAACTTTCAAGGGCTAAGATGCTTGCCTCATGTGTAAGCTAACCGATAACCACACCATTCCAGCAAAACACAGAAACTTCTTTACACCAGCAATAGGTGTTACCATCAAGTGGACTGCACGTTTGGTACTTCTATCTAATAAAAAAAAAACTTACGCAATAGATACTTACTACAGCCGTCTTTAAGAATGTTAAATATTTACAAGCACAGTGTATACATAATCAGTCGCTACAAAATATACTTCGCTCTTTTGTTCTTCATAGTAGTCAGTACCCCGATTTTATATTTCAGACGTTATCCAGCCCGTTGCACTTCCCAGCGGCAACGAACTGTCTAACAACTTTGTCGGCGCGACCGCAACTGCCTCTGGATTTGGCCGCACTGCCGATGGTAAAGTTTTAAATCACCAGCTCATAGTTATAATAGCGGAAGACGCATCAAGACAAGTTTGTCATATTTAACAGCTAGTCGAAATTGCTTGCGAATTTTAAATAGAAAGTATTGACGGATTGTTAATAATTTTAAAGTGCCGATTACTCTTTTACGGTTTTATTTATAAAACCGGGTATTGGAATATAAGTAGGTAGGTATACTTTTAGTTCGACCGATTGAGAGTGACAGGCAAATACAAAGTTAATGTTCGTACATTAAATACAATAGTTTCACTGTTCAATCACGAAACTATTATATTTAAGGGAAAGTAATGACTTTTTAATTGGAATTACCATATTATTTGGTGTCAGTTGTTCGGATTGAGGCATATATCATAATTCTGTCTTTTCCAATTAACGTAGCTAGCGACTATGTGCAAATATTTAAAGAGGCTCTAGCTAGTCTCATAAATCTAGATTTAAGAATAAATTTATATACTTTAACATTGTTAATACTAATATTATTAATAAAACTACATTTAAAAATATCTGCCGTGAAATGTTTATCATGGACGACCTGATAAATAATTATATTATCTTACCTCCATATGGACTAAACATAATCAACTACAATGTACCCAATTATAGTAGGTATAAACTATCACCTAACCATGAATCAATTAACAAATAGATAGGGTCTGCTCTGGTCCGCTTTCTTTATTACCAGTAACCAGTTATAAATCGTCTTCTATATATTATATCAGCTTTAGCCATTCAAAGTGATGTAAAACAGTACCTACTGTAAAACGGTAAGACATAAGTTTCTAAATATTATAATTTATAATAATAATTTGTAACAAGGCGACATACAAAATATCCTGTCTACAGGTAGTCAAAAATATCCTCATTAGGCCTTCAATGTCAAAATCGTCTAACAATAAGTATTAGTCGACAAACAAGGTAGTGGTAACGGTATGAAATCCGATAGAAGTGTCCCTCTAAGAATCAACATACGATTTTGTTCAGAATTTTTAGACTCGAATCCAAACATAAATAATGCATCCAAATAATACAAGATCTTTTGCCGTGACAACGATCTATTCAACTTTGTCGGTAAATCGGCAAAAGAATTGAAATACCACGGTTCTAAAAAAAATTTAATACTTAACTCGTTAAGTCGTAATATTAATGTATTTTTATATCGTGAGTACCCGTTAAGTATTATTTTATAACTCTCTTCTAATCTTAAAACACTTTTATGTGCCAATAGGTGCCAACATCCCCAATAACCAGCGTATAAGCTGGGTCAATCTCCGCATCATAACGAACGCAGAATGCGCTGGAGTGTTTGGTACCTTCGTCCACAACAGCAATATCTGCACCAGCGGTGAAGGTGGTCGTGGAACCTGTCAGGGTGACTCCGGCGGCCCTCTGGTCGTCACCAGCGGCGGTAGAAGGATCTTGGTAAGTTTGACTTTTATCTATTCATAACTGTAAACTGAACATTCAATCTTCCTCCATTCCAAAAAATCTACCGTTTATGTAAAGCATAAACGGTTTAGATTTTACAGACGAAAATTAAAAAAATATGGAAACGTCTCTATAATCGTCTTAGTAGGTACTACAAATTATCATTTTTGTAAATATGTGCATTTAAAGAAGGCCTATGTCCAGCAGCCTATGGACCTTAAAGGGCTGATGGATGGATGGATGGAAATATGTGCTATGTACCTAAAGGATCTTTACTTTTATGAAATAGCAAAAAATTTGAGCACAAATATTACCAGTTTCCAAACTCACATGTGTAAAAATTTTCATGACGATCCTTTGACTTGTATAGAACCGGTATGGTGAACCATTGGCACGCAAAACATTATTTCGGGCTTGCCAAGTCATTATTTTCAATGATCACGTCTATCGAATTACTAAACGCTTTCAACAAAAAAGACACATTATTACATAAAAGTTTATCACCCCTGGTATAGAAGTTGATTTGATGCAAGACTCACACAGGTTCTATCACCACATCAGCACCGACATCTAGTTAGCCAAAAGCGATACATAGCGTCAGTTACCCACCCGCTTTACGTGCCATTCGTAAAAAAATGAAAGTGAAACTCTTTTAACTACTAGATGTCGCTCCTACAAAGAAGTATACTTCCTACGTATTATGTTTGAATCACATTTTGAAATGATTTCAAAAGGAATGAGCTAATCATACACCCGGACCGCTGCAAAGCATCTAAACACGTCAGCTTATATAGCAATGTAATTAGAACATCCAATGAAATGATACTCAAAGGAACTTAATCAGACCTGCAATTAATGCGTCAGGAAGTTGACACACTTCAATCACTGAACATTTAATACAAACACGTTCATTACTGTACTGAATGTTAGCAAATGAAAAGAAGCATCAATAGGTATTGCAAAATGGTTCCCTTTAGTTTTTACGCCACTGCGGCTCAAAAGGCATCAAAACCGCAAATCGGCTTTGAACTAGTGTAAACTATGCCTTTGAGCTAACATAAACTAGCTCGAATCTCAGTACCTATTAAATTTTCAACATTTCTGCCTGACTACTCTTTACAAAAATAACTTTCAGTTTTACGCTTTGGCGTTTTTGCCAAACAAAATCTAAGTTATACGTTTCAACCTAATCAGTTTTATACATCTTTGCCAGAATCTGTACAGAAAATATTTTTTTGAAAATATAAGACATCTCTTAATATTAGTGTTTTAAACTCGAAATAAGTGTAATAGTCTCGCTTTATTATTTTTTAATTGAAGTAACACTTACCGTAAAGTTGACTGCATGCTTATTGGATACTTCATCCTTACAAAAAAACTTCACGCCACACCTATTTCTAGCGCACAGCAGTTTTTGCGTTTCAGTGGACGGAAGCCAGTCCGTGTCCTTTTATATGAGGCGACCATCTTAGTCCTTGGGAGTAGGAACGCATCCATGACTTAGTTCATATAGAGCCCATATTCTATATGAAATTGCTTGTTGTTGACAGATGTCCATGAGCGGCAGTGGCCACTTACCACCAGGCTCGTTTGCTACCTCAATTTAATACAAAAATACTAATACTTATGTTACTAATATGTAAACTGTATATTTTACAGATTGGTGTTACGTCATACGGCGCTGCAGCAGGATGTTCCGTTGGCCTACCCGCTGCTTACGCGAGAATTACCTCTTACGTCAACTGGATCCAGGGGATTTAAATCTACTGATCTAAGACTCATTCAATATTTAAAAGGAATACCAAATAAATGTAATTTTATATGAAAATATGTATGTCATTTAAATTGTTTCAAAATTAATTTGACTCAGTGTAAATCACGCATATCATCAACACGATAAAATTAGGGAAGTAATGCGAAATCTATATCATAATCGAATACGGAAATATATTTATATTCATCCATAGTACACAAAATATATGTAGCAAATATATTATTAAGTAAGGAATATATAAGTACAAAATTATGTAAAAACCAATTAGTATTACCTATTTATACATAAACACCACCCTTCTTGTAGGCTAATATATACAAAACGTTTCTCTTGTTAAATACAAGTAGAAAGCCTCTCACTATGATAGGTACCCTATATAAAGGATGAAAACACACAGATCCTAAAGAAAATGTAAAGAACCTTAGTTATTAATGTAGTGTAACACACATTTCGCATCAACCCATTATTGGCCCACTGCTGGGCACGGGTCTTCTCCCAGAATGAGAGAGTTTAGGCCATAGTCCACCGCGCTGGCCAAGTGCGAATTGGTGGACAACACACATTTACTGCCTTTGAAATACCACCTGGGAAGTCAATACAAGAGAGATCAGATTCTGACTCTTGTGATTAGCTCTCTGTTGTCCGTGTGTTACCTGCTTAAGGTACATTTAATTTGCCAGTTGAAACGTTTATTACAAAAACAGTGTGTGACATTCCAGCTAGTGCCTTAATTAAATCGACCCCGTATGCAATAATTTGGATATAATCAAATAAAATCTTATTAATATATATTATCTAACTACATATAATTATGTTAATTTATATTATATTTATTTAATTTCATATTTTGTCATATTCAAATTAACAAATTATTAATTTGAATTCGGTTAGGTTAGTTATATAACTAACCTAACCGAAATAATGTGAAAGCTTGTGACGATGTATGTGGGTTTGTTCCTTCAAGCAAAAACTACCAGTCGGATTTCGCTGAAATTTGGCATACGCATAGTTTATGACATACATTAACACACAGGATACTCATTACCGTCACCAGATCGGACGAAACCGCGAGAATATCCTAGTAAAACATAATTGGCATATCTCAAGGCTGTACAATATACATGACACTTAGCGCCACCACGCACTTAGCGCGGACCGCGAACGCCACTTGTATGCGACCTAATTAACTGATGTTCTCTTAATAGTTTGCGAGTGCCGAGTGCTACACAAGTGATGCTTGTGTTAGGAATTTAGGTCAAAATGATATTATGTTTATAACAAAAAGTAAATATTATTTTCGGCTAGCATAATTAAAGCCACAAATGAGCATGTTATGTATTGCTCTCCAGGTGGTAAAACCAGTATAGTTCAGCCGGGGAGGTACCGCCACACCTATTTCTAGCGTGAAGCATTTCTTGCGTTTCGATGGATGGGTGTGGTTCCGGCACACTTTTATTTGAGACGACCATCACAGTCCTCGGAAGTAATATCGCATCTGTGGTTGACTTCAGATAGAACCAATGTTCCAGTTGAAGTTTCTTACAGATGTCCGTGGACGGCAGTGTCAGTAGCATCAGGTGGACTGCTCGTTTACTACTTCAATCAGATAAAAAAGTAATCTATCTGAATCCAGTCTATCAGAGTGGTCGATGCTGTCATGCATTGGCAGTTTTGAAGACAAAGATGGTCATTTCTGAATTGAATAGCCAGATACTTAGTCGGAATCAACACACTTCTACCGAGACGCATTAATAGTTAAACGCCAGAAATAGCTGTAACAGTGGTACCTCCACAGTTATACCGTACTGGCTCTACTACGTCTCGAATATAATTTTGTAATATATAATTTCCTATATTATTACTAGATTCGGCGATTCTTCTGCAGCGGTGGAACGGCCGGCTTAAACATACAAATAGAACAAAAATATTAATTAACTAGCTGTACCCTTGTGTATTAACAATGTTAGTGGTCACACAATATCAAGAAGCACCTTGTAAACCAAATCCTCCTCCACATTTAAATCAAAACCCATAATCACAAAGATTGATTTTAACTTTTCCGATTTGGAAAATACTATTTTAGCGGACTTTAATTTCTGAGTAAGATTATGGGTGCAACCACCCATCAGGCTATTTCTGTGCGTAAATCTCGCATTTTTCTTTCTAAAACAGAAAGCACAGAATCTTCATCCTAAATAATCAATTAACAATCTCGCATTGATTTTCCAGTATTCCTTTGATTTGAAATATCACAAATGTTATGGAAATCGTCGCTACAAATCTTGAGTGAATAGGCACTTCGGCCGCCTTTCAAAAGAGTGGTCGTAATACTAGACGATGCCACGGCAATATCTATTTTTCTATCAGATCTTACTTAGTATCAATCATATCGTAAGCGAATTACGGTACTACATTTAAGCGGAGCTCAACTTAAATTGTCTGTATGAGACAGGTACGTTTATAATTCATCTTTTTACTCTTAAACCGTCTTTGTGGTTCATTACATAAAAAAATGAATTCTATGGCAAGGTAAAACTAAGCTATTTTATACTTTTACCTGACGGAGGTTAAACCTCTCTATTAATTTCATATAAACTTTGTGACACTCACACATTTTCACGCGGGCGAAAGCTTCGCATTTCTGATACTAATTGATTGGTAGTTCGACCGGGGAAATACCACCGCCATACCTATTTCTATCGTGAACCATTTCTTGCATTTCGATGGAAGGGTATGGTTGCCTTCACACTTTTATTTGAGGCGACCATCTTAGTCCTCATAAGTAGCAACGCATCTGTGATAGAGTTTAGATAGAAGGTATGTTCTATATGTAGTTGCTTTCAGATGTCCATGGGCGGCAGGGACCACTTGCCATCAGGTGGACTGCGTGCTCGTTTGCTGCTTCAATCAGATAAAATAAAATTAAAAAATAGATTTTATTTTTATTTGTTTTAAGTATTATTATTATTATTATTGTGAGATAATAATTAGGTATTATTTATATTTAAAAGGATGGTTTAATTAAATTGCACCAATCATACTTTGTAAAATAGGGCGATAGAAATTAATGCTACCGTAATATTATTATCATGACAAAACCATGCTCTTCACGTCAAATGTATCGCGGGCATCTATTCACCTCGCCAGCCTCGCACCATTTGAAGTGCAATGTTTGTTGTACTGGTCTAGTAAAAAAAGAGGCTTACTCTTACAAACTCATTTTACATTCATGTCCTAAGGCCACCCGATTGACCACAAACTAGCATACTATTACGTATCCTCGTTGGCTACTTGAATATATAAAATATGATGTTTAATGTAAAGCCAAAGTGTGAATAATAAAGGAAATGTTTGGTCTAAAAGTGGTTTCCTTAAACGCGTCGCTTTGTTGCAAGTGTAAAAAGTGTAAATGCACACAGAACTGGGTCGGAGGCGTTTCTCAGACGGTCCGGAGGGCGTCGTGAATGAGTTAGCACCAGGCGTAGTTCTTTCATTGTATCGCCTTTGCTATATTTATATGGGGTTATTTTTTTACTACATAAGTTCTTTAGTTGTATAAATGAGCCGTTTTAATTTTTAGAAATCTTCTAAAAATGCAAGTCGTTAGATCCATCCATCCATCCATCCATCCATCAGCCTTTTGATGTCCACTGCTGAACATAGGCCTCCCCTAAATGGCGCCACTCCAACCGGTCCTGTGCCCTCTGAATCCAACGGTTTCCCGCTGTCTTCTTCAGGTCATCGGTCCATCTGGTAGGGGGGCGACCTGTACTCCTTTTGCCTAAACGTGGTCGCCACTCGAGGACCTTCCTTCCCCATCGGTTATCGGTCCTGCGAGAGATGTGGCGGGCCCATTGCCACTTCAGCCTACTAATTTTGAGAGCTATAGAGTCGTTAGATAGTAATCATATTCGTTTACAAGCTGCCCACTTCGTGCGAAGTAATCGTAATACCAGTCTGATGGGAGGAAGATTTTGGGTTCGATTCCCGAATACAGATTTTTACATTTCACGTCACTAGATATATGGATAGAAAAACAAAAACGTGGTTACTTTTTTCTATATCTTAGTATGGTATCTGTTTGTTATCAGAGTGCTTGAAATCGTATCAAAAAAAGTATTAAATTAAATTTAATCATACTTCATACTAATATTATAAAGGTGAAAGTTTGTGAGTGTGTATGTTTGTTACTTCTTCACGTCTAACGGCTGGAGGGATTTTCATAAAATTTGGTAGGGAGTTAGCTAAATAATACTCTACTATACTCTGGATTAACATATAGGCTACTTTTTACTGTGGGAAAATATCTTATTCCCACGGGACAATCGATTTTTGTTAACGCGAGCAAAGCTACGGGATTCAACTAGTGAATTCATAATTCAATAATTACAAATCCATTTCTTTAGGTCAAACGTCACCTAGAGAATTGGATTTGTTTTTACATCATCTATATTGTTCAATTATATAGAGTGTTATTAAATTTATTTAAACACGACAAAAATTGCGTCTCACAGGTAATAGATAATTAATTTTATTTTGCAGTAATATTTTTTAATTTCATTTTATTAAGCGTTGTATTTGTATTACAACTATTTAAAAATTAGTATTATGTATACTTATATATCAATACGTGAAGGAAATATTTGTTACGTGTTTTTAAAATACTTGCTGCAGGCGCAGGAGTATGGAATTACGCACGGTTATAGTGGACGTTGAGAAGGAGTGCAGAATGTTCAAAATTACGGTCTAATTTCGAGCGATGCGACGGGTGACTAGTGTACACTAAACAAGTCATATAATTGAAAGTCCCAAAAACTAAAAAGCTCAAAGTCCTCGCGCTCTGTAAGTCCAGGTCTAATGTGTGTGGTAAAATTATTATAGATAATCCCTTGCACCGTCAGTGATGCTCGCTCAGTCAAACCTTAATCCTATCTGCATTCACATCCAACTGTGGGACTAATCAACTCTCTTTGATTTCAGCCTCTTTGTAAAATATTATCTAACCAATGCTGACTGAGATATTCAAATATAAGTATAAAATCGGAATTAACGTAATGAAAAAAGATACATTTACATTACAAACACCTAAATCTAGTCTCAGGTCTGCTGGAAGAAATTTCATTAGAAATAAGCAGTACCTTTGCAATTAATGTTAATTTTAAGCTCACTTTATATTCGATTTTTAGAGTGTGCATAAATAAATAATACACTGGTTTCACAGGTCCTTAAAATAAAGGTTTATATCATCATAGGAACGTGCAGTCCATCTGATTGTAAGAGGTTACCATTGCCCATTAACAAATGTAGGCAACTTCATATAAAACTGGGGATATATATGAAGTCACTTGTTTTAATATTGATGTTTAGTTTATTAATAATTTATTAATAACTGTGAAATTAGATCAATCTAATTTTGAAATATATTTAATTTCAGTATGTCGCTGCTTTTGACACGTAATTAAAAAGTAAGTAAATATATTAGGGACGTTCCTGATTCCCTCCGTAATTTTTGGTTATAAAATTGGTTAAAAATGCAAGAAATTTGGCTTCTGTAAAAGTATTGAAGATATGACGTACATGTTGCTACATACTCACTATTTTATTTTATTCAAACCAACTAAGTACATAGAAAACACTTACAGTAAAACTTATAATCATAAAACTAAATACTATGTACTTAAATTAAAGGCGTGCACAACATTACCAAGGAACATAGTCAATCACAAATATAATGAGAAATAATCACAATGGGAATAAATAGGAGCTACAATTTTGACAAAAAAAAAAGAAGAAGCTTTTGTTTAAATTTATATAAGGAGTCAGTAAAAATATGAATATTAGCGTTTTGGGACACGTTGTTAAAATTTCTCAAGGCGACATTTAAAGGGGAGTTATAAGCATACTTGTAATTATTATAAAATATATAAAAGAGTTTGTTATTGGTAATGCGCGCAGATGGCCGAGGAACACTTATATTTACTAAAGATAGAATGGACAGTCAATTTGGTGGGTAAGTAGTTTGTGTAGAAACATGATTCTAAAATTGTGCAACTATATGCAAAAAATCATTAAAAAAATATCTCTTTGTGTGCAACTGTGCAAACGTAGCGAACGTTTGCACAGTTGAACACAAAGAGATATTTTTTTAATGATTTTTTTGCATATTTTTAAATTGTTGAATGCAGTTATTATATGTATGGTACCGTTATTCACAGTCTTAAATATTTTTAGATCGTCCGCATATAACTGAAATTCCGAACATTGTATACATTATTTTATGTCGTCCATGTATGCAATAAAAAGAATTGGGCCCAAAATAGATACTTGAGGCACATCGGATAAGGTATTACACCTTTCAGACCTAAAAACATTTACAAATACTCTCATTTTACGTTTTTTAAGTATGAGGCAAACCATCGCAACAGTGACCCTTCTATATGAAATTAATGTTTCAATTTGAGTAAAAGTGTGATAAGATTGACTTTATCAAAGGCTTTACTTAAGTCACTATAGATAACATCGAATACTTTACCTGAACTTACGTGAGTCAAAAGTTTGTCTCTAAAAGTAATTAAGTTAGTGGCACTTGAGCGCTTAGCTAAAAACCCCTATATTGTACACTTCATACGATTCTCTAACCTAACCTTATAATACGAGCAGACTTAATAATAATAATATTCTTTACTGTACCCATAAAATATACATAGCAAAGAAGTTACAAATTAAAAAAACGATACAAAAGGCGACCATATCGCTAAACAGCGATTTCTTCCAGGCAACCTTTGGGTATGGAGTTAAAGTAATAATAAATATAAAAATAGGTAAGGTGCAATATATAATTTTAGAATTAGCTTGCAATAAATATATATAACACAAGAAGTAAATGAATCAAAGATGATGAGCAATTAGAGGTAGGAAAGAGGTGGCATAAATCAAAAAGTTTATAAGAGATATGATGAAGAGAGATGACGAAGTTAGGACTGGAACTGGAGATAATGGCATTTACCTAGGTTTTAAAAGGATTATAACGACTGGGCATTACTAATACATACAGGGAGGGAGTTCCAAAGACGGATAGCTAAAATTGTAAAGGAGTTTTTGTAAAAGGAAGTAGAATGGGAAGGAGTATATAGTATATAAGTATAGAGTATATAGTAGACTTACTAGTATAACTTTAAATAAAATTGACTCATATAGTGATGTTTCAAATAGTGCCTAACTCTGATTTCCAAAAACACCGATAAATCCCAATTCATGGATTGAAAGATTATTAGGTACCGATAGTGAATATCAATTAAAACCTTACATATCGTATTAATCACACAATCTTATTATATGATTAAAAATGTAACCAAAAATCTATATAAATGGAAACTCACAAACATTTTCCGTGAGATGCCAAACTTTTTCAACATGAAAATTCTCTTGGTTGTAGCAGCTTTTACCTGTGCTATTTTGGCCACAAGCGCTGAGATCTCAAAAGAAGATCTCACATTCTACGACTACCACAGGAGGATTGGTATTCCTGCAGCCGCTAGAATCCAAAGAGCCGAAAATGAAGCGGCAAAGTCTGGATTTAACAGTAGAATTGTTGGTGGAACTGTAACCGATATCTCTCAAGTACCATTCCAGGTGAGTTAAAAAATATCTTCATGGTCACAAACTAATCATTTTTCGTCTACCCATTACTGTCCCTGCTAGAGATTACACACCTTTAAGATTTTTATAAGAACTCTCATTTGTATATATTTCCTGGTGACGTCTTATCTATACTAATATTATAAGAGGAAAACTTTGTATTGTTGTATGTTTGTCGTGAATAACTAAAAAAATACTAAACCGATTTTAAAAATTCTTTCACCATTAGAATGCTACATTATCTATTATCTATGTTAGAAAAATTAAGAGTGCCTGCCTAGGACACAAACCTTGGATCCTCGGCGAATAGGCCGAGTTTCAAACATAAGGTTATTACTGCTCTAGACTTAACTACATTGTTTAATACAATTATATTGAAATAAAATAATCAATATTTCTATCTAAATATTAAGATTCATGGATCGGCTAAATATTTTTTTACAATTAAGCTTGATTTGATGTTGTGTTGCAAAAACGCACCTGTATAAAATATGTAAGGAAATAATGTTGTATTTCTTTGCACATTACTACACAGTATAGGACTGCAATTGCTACTACAATACCTATTTATTATTGAATCATTTTATACGTGTCGTTTCAGTTTATTTATTTCATAATTTCTTTATTCTTCAGGCTGGTTTAGTTATCCAAATCATGTGGGTCTCCATTTCGGTCTGCGGAGGGAGTCTCATCTCAGACAATCGCGTGATCACCGCCGCTCACTGCAACTCCGACGGAGCGGTCACCGCCCAGTCCTTCACAGTCGTTCTTGGCTCTAACACAATCTTCAGCGGAGGCAACCGCCAAATAACCACTAATGTTGCTGTACACCCGAACTGGAATCCGAGAACTGCTGCAAACGACATCGCCGTGCTTCGTATCAACTCTGTGTCTTTTACAAGTTAGTGCATATTATTTTTATACGAATGAAGTAGCAAACGAGCATGCAGTGATGGTAAATGGTCACCATCGCCCATGAAAATCTGTAAACAATGTCATATAGAACGTGGGTGCTACCTGAAGTCAATCACAAATGCGCTGCTACTCGTGAGGATTAGAATAATCGCCTCATATAGAAGTGTACCGGCAACCACACCCTTCCATCGAAACGCAAGGAATGCTTCACATTAGAAATAGGTGTGGCGGTGGTACCTCCCCGGTCGAACTACACTGGATCTTTTCTATTTCCTGAGTGAACATATTTTTTTACATTTTTTAACTGTTTAAATAAATAAACGAGCATGCAGACTTAATGGTATGTGATCACAGCCGCCCATGAACAACTCTTAGTAACTCCATACAGAACAGAGATTGTATTTAAAGTCAACCACAGATGAGTTGCAACTTCTAAGGGCTAATGTGTATTGGATGCTTGCCTCATGTGTAAGTTAGCCGATAACCACACCATTCCAGCAAAACACAAACTTCTTTACACCAGGAATAGGTGTTACCATCAGGTGGACTGCACGTTTGGTACTTCGATCTAATAAAAGAAGACTTACGCAATAGATACTTACCATAGCCAGGGCCGTCTCAGACTATGCTGGGGCCCTTGGGCACACAAGAATTCGGTGCCCTTTTGAATGTAAAGAAAGTACATCATCCGAGGATTCCCCAACCATAGACAAAGTCGACATTTAATTATGGCGGCATGACATTATAACTTATTTTCTAAATATTCAAACTACCGAATAAAAAGGTAAATAAGTAACTTGAAAATAGACGATAAGATAGGTAGTAAATAATAAGTTATAATGGTGATCGAATCATTCAAATTATTCATATAAATATATTGATTTGAATAAATCTGAAAATCGATGATCGTGCAACGAGAAAAGTATAATGGGTCCGACCATAATATTATGATATAATATGTGAGAAAAATTGTCAGTCCTTGGGGCCCCTCTAAGGATGGGGGCCCTGGGCCCTCTGAGGATCGGGGCCCTGGCATTGACTATAGTCTTTAACAATGTTAATTATTTACATGCATAGCGTATACATAATTATTCGCTACACAATTTACTTCGCTCTTTTGGTCTTCATAGTAGTCAGTACCCTGATTTTATATTTCAGACGTTATCCAGCCCGTTGCACTTCCCAGCGGCAACGAACTGTCTAACAACTTTGTCGGCGCGACCGCAACTGCCTCTGGATTTGGCCGCACTGCCGATGGTAAAGTTTTAAATCACCAGCTCATAGTTATAATAGCGAAAGACGCATCAAGACAAGTTTGTCATATTTAACAGCTAGTCGAAATTGCTTGCGATATATGTCGGTATTTATACTTTTAGTTCGGCAGATTGAGAGTGACAGGCAAATACAAAGTTAATGTACGAGATAAAACAGTGTTACTATTGTATTTAAGGAAAACTGATGACTTTTTAATTGGAACTTTTGTAAAATATTATCATATTGTTTGGCATCGGTTTCTTGATTGAGGCAAATAGCATAATTCTGTCTTTTCCAATTAACGTAGCTATGTGTAAATATTTAAAGATACTCTAGGTAGTCTGATAAATCTAGATTTAAGAATAAATTTACATACAATTATTACTTACAATAACATTTAGGAATGTCTGCCGTGAAATGTTTATTATGGACGACCTGATAAATAGTTATAATATTATCTTACCTCCAAAATAGATTATTATGCTGAGTTTGTACCTGTGTAGTTAACATAATTAATTGCAATGTACCTAATAGTAGTAGTAAGTATAAGCAATCACCTACCCATGGATCAGTTAATAAATAGGTAGGGTCTGTTCTGTTCCGCTTTCTTACCAGTAACTAGTTATAAATCGTCTTCCACATATGAGCTTTAGCAATTCAACCATAACTACGAACCTACTGTAAAACGGTAAGGCAAAAGTTTCGAAATATTATAATTTATGATAATAATTTCTAACAAAGCGATATACAAAATATCCTGCCTTTTTAGGCAGGATATTTTGTATATTTATTTATTTTTGTAGGATTACTTTTGTAATCAATAATATCCATAATAGGCCTTTAATGACAAAATCGTCTAATTATCAGTCGGGAAACAAAGGTAGTGGTAACGGTTGGAAATCTGATAGAAGTGTCTCTCTCTCTAAGGATCAACATACCATTTTATTCAGGATTTTTAGACACGAATCCAAACATACATAATGTATCCAAATAATACAAGATCTTTCGCCGTGAGTGGTCACGGTGAAAGATTTTGTCATCAACTTTGTCGATAAATCGGCAAAAGAATTCAAAGACCACGGTTCTAAGAATTTTTAATACTTAACCTGTTAAGTCGTAATATTAATGTATTTTTATATCGTGAGTACCCGGTAAGTATTCTTTTAATACCAAAGGGTATTAAAAGAATACTTCTAATCCTAAAACTCTTTTATTTGCCAATAGGTGCCAACATTCCCGATAACCAGCGTTTAAGCTGGGTCAATGTCCCCATCATCACAAACGCAGAATGCGCAGGAGTCTTTGGCGCATTTGTCCATAACAGCAATATCTGCACCAGCGGCGAGGGTGGACGTGGAACCTGCCAGGGTGACTCCGGCGGCCCTCTGGTCGTCACCAGCAGCGGTAGAAGGATTTTGGTAAGATTGACATTTATCTACTCTTAACTGTAAACTGTGTCTCCTTTCTTCCTCCATTGTTCAAAAAAATTAGTTGTGCTATTTATGCTTTATTCGATTTAAGCACATCAACAGATATATAAATGTTAACAATATTGAAATATCCTTATATGAAATTCTCAGTACTACAAATTATCATTTCTCTAAATATGTGCGATGTACAGTCAACACCATCTTCAATTTTTATCATATTTATGAAATAGCAGAATATAGTATTTCAATTGTACTAGAATCTTAAAACACACAAATATCACCTGTCCTCACATCCCTATGTGTAAAAATTTTCGTGACAATCCGTAGAATTGTTCTAAATACAATTCTACGGATCATCACGAAAATTTTAACAGGTATGGCAAACCATTGGCACGCGACACATTGTTTTGAGATGCACGATATTTAGCTACTTATGCCCGTGAGTTTCAATAATGGCACGTCTATGGAATTACTAAACGTTTCCTGACAAAAAAAGATGCGTAAGTACATAAAGGTTCGCCCCCTCCCCTGATATAGATGTTGACTGAAGAACATTTTATCACCACATTAGTAGCGAAATTTAGTTAGCCAAAAACAATTCATAGTTTCAGTTACCCGCTTTACGTGCCAGTCATAAAAATAAAGTGAATAACTCATTAAATACTATATGTCGCTCCTACAAAGAAGTACCCTTTTGAAAAGATTTTAAAAGGCAAAAGTCAATCATCACTGTCCTGCAAAGTATCTAAACATGTCAGATGTATAATTAAAACATCCAACGAAATGATACTCAAAGGAACTTAATCAGACCTGCAATTAATGGGTTAGAAAGTTGACACGCCTCAATCACTGAACATTTAATAAAAACGCGTTAATTACTGTACTGAATGTTAGAAACTGAAAAGAACCATCAATAGGTATTGCAAAATGGTTCCCTTTAGTTTTTTTGCCACCGCTCAAAAGGTTTTAAAACCGCAAATCGGCTTTAAACTAGTGTAAGCTATGCCTTTGAGCTAACATAAACAATCTCGAATCTCATTTTAATTTTATTAAATTTTTAACTTTTGCCTGACTACTGTTTACTTAAATAACTTTCAGTTTTTCTCTTTGTCGTGTTGCCAAACAAAATCTAAGTTATAGGTACGTTTCAACCTTATGAGTTTACTACATCTTTGTCCAAATGTGTACATAGAGGAATTTTCTTGAAATATGTGACATATCAATTCTGTAAAAAGTATTCATAGGACTAAAACATTAAGCTGTTATTAGCTTCTTGTGAAATCGTCGTCCTTCTCGTGGTTGCTTGCTAGGCGGTTCGAGGTCCGAATCTAACCGCCCGCAACCCCAGATGCCCCCTTTTCTTCGTCTCTTACAAGAGAAAGGGGATACCGTAGCCATATCTTACTCCCCGGCCATAGGGGACATTTTATTGTATCAGTTAATGTAAACTGTATATTTAACAGATTGGTGTTACTTCATACGGGGCTGCAGCAGGATGTGCCGCTGGTCTACCCGCTGCTTACGCGAGAGTTACCTCTTACGTTAACTGGATCAAGGGGATTTAAATCTACTGATATAAGACTCGTTAAGCATTTAAATATATACCCAATAAATTTAATTTTTTATACGAAAATATGTATTTTATCACAATTGTTTCCTAATTTATTTGACTGAGTGCAAATCACGCAGATATCTTTAACACGATAAAACTGGGGAAAATATACGAAATCTGTTTCATAATCGAATGCTGAAATAGAATTATATTAATCAATATTACACACAATATCAGTAGTAAGTAAGGAATATAAAAATACAACATTATTTCAAACCCCAATAAATTATACACCACCTTCATTGTACTCTTATAAGCAACCAAAACGCTTAGCGCTTACTGTACAAAGAGCCTCAGACTATGATAACATAATAATATATTAAGAATGCCATGACAATAAACAGGTCGTTAAGAAAATTACAAACATCTTAGTTATTAATGGGTATTATCACACATTTATTTGCTTTAAAATACTACTTACGAAATCAATACACGAGAGATCAGTGAATTTCTCTTGTGATTTACAATTAATTTAACAGTTGAAACATTTATTACAAACGTATTGTATTAACTTAAAGCTAGTGCTTTAGTTAAATCGACCACGTATGCAATAATTACATTATAATCAAATAATATATATAATTAATATTAAAATTATAACTGCAAAAAATTTGTGAGGATGTATGTGTGTTTGTTCCTTCACGCAAAAACTATCAGTCGCATTTCGCTGAAATTTGGCATACGCATAGTTTATGACATGCATTAACACATAACATACTCATTACCGTCACCAGAGTGGACGAAACCGTGGGAATAAATTAGTAAAACATAATTGGCATATCTCAAGGCTGTACAATATACATGACACTTAGCGCCACCACGCACTTAGCGCGGACCGCGAACGCCACTTGTATGCGACCTAATTAACTGATGTTCTCTTAATAGTTTGCGAGTGCCGAGTGCTACACAAGTGATGCTTGTGTTAGGAATTTAGGTCGAAATGATATTATGTTTATAACAAAACGTGAATATAATGTATTTTATCGGTAAGTATAATTCAAGCCGCTTATAAGGGGCCATTCATAAATAACGTCACGCGTGAGGGGCGGCGGGGGGGGAGGGAGGATCGATAAAGTGTAACATGGTGTGACAAAATTTAGTAATGTCCCATGTAATTTTGGAACTACTGTGTTTAATTAAAAATATATATCAAAAAATCAAAAAAATGGTGTGACGTCATTTATAGATGGCCCCTAAGCATGTACGCCATTTAAATCCAGTCCATCTGAGCAGTCGATACCGTCATACATTACCACTTCTGAAGACTAAGATGGTCGTTTCTTAATTGAATAGTTGGAAACTTAGCCAGAATCAACACACTTCTACCAAGACGTATCAATAGTTAAACCCTAGAAATAGCCATAACAGTGGTACCCGAACAGTTATATAGCACTGGCACAAAAATAATTTTGTAATATATAATTTTCTATAATCATAGGGTCTTACTAGAGTTTCTTCTACCGCGGTGGCAGGGTCCATAGTCCCAAATCATTCTGCTTAAGCATCTACAAAACCGAACAGAAATATTAATTCATTTATGCAATCAGCGATATATAATAATGATGTTTACCTCACGAACATACAAGACTCTTTCTTACAACTCGTAATTTTCTGGGATTGATATTCTTATTCCTAATGTTTTTGCTCCATCCGACAATTAATTCTCAAGGTAAAATAGGTTTGAGCGAAATTGTGTATGATATAGCCTATTTAAAACAAAAAAGTCGTTAAATAGCTAAATATTTACGTGTACAATATATTCTTTTATTCAACGCGTCCCCTAAATAATAAATGTCATAAATGTATTAAATTGTGTTTATACTTAAACATGGATAAGTTCCTTATTGATAAAATGTGATTATATTAATGATGCAAATAAGTTTCAGACTAGTGTTCTCACTAGAAGATGCATTGAGATAAGAAAATATAATTAATGACAAATATAGATAAGTAATCTCCTAAATTAAAAGAGTATTTTTTTATCTGATTAAAAAAGCAAACGAGCATCCAGTCCACCTGATGGTAAGTGGTCACTGCCGCCCATGGATATCTGTAACCAATTTCATATAACACATGGATTCTATCTGAAGTCAATCACAGATTTACTACTCACAAAGACTAGAATGATCGCCTCATAGAAAAAGTGTGCCGGCAACCACAACAACCAGCAACCAATCTTCTGTCGAAACGCAAGAAATGATTCACGCTAGGAATAGGTATGGCGGTGGTACTTCCCCGGACGAACTACGCTAGTTCTACCACCTATTGATGTTTATTTCTTATTTGACTGAAGTAGCAAACGAGCATGCAGTCCACTTGATGGTAAGTGGTCACTGCCGCCCATGGACATCTGTAATCAACTTCATACAGAACATGGGTTCCACCTGAAGTCAATCACAGATGCGTTGCTACTCCCGAGGACAATGATGGTCGCCTCATGTGAAAGTGTGCCGGCAACCTTTCTATCGAAACGCGAGGAATGCTTCACGCTAGAAATAGGTGTGGCGGTGGTACTTCCCCGGTCGAACTACACTGGTTCTACCACCTCTATTGAAAAATATGGTTAAAGTTAAGTACTTTAACCATGTAATTATAGATAGTTGTAACTATTTCCGTTCCTTTTTAAACAGATCCACACTGAACATAGACTTGGTACAGGAATTGAACACGTCACAAATAGTTCAGCCCTAAAAGAAAGTTACTTAAACTGGTACATTTTACACTATTTTTAGCAAACAAATAAATGATTACAACATAATTATGCATTTATCATTAAGTATTATGTAAAGTAACATTAATTAAAAAAACATTCAGATAACTTTAATCATTGGACACATTTAATCTTCGATTAGATATAATTCGGTTCTTAAGGTTATCTTCATCCTACAAGATATTGCATAAAACCAGGTAGTCTGCAAATTTTCGCATTTTTAAAGTCTAATATCCGAAAAATGAAGGCGATTGGTTGTATTATTTTGTTTGTAATAGCGGTAGTAAGGGCTGAAAAATCAGCATATGGAGTGTATGATTACCATCGGACAATTGGCATACCGGAAGCTGCGAGAATAAGGGCTTTTGAAAGCCAAGCATCTAACCCTTTGCAACATGGACAAAGAATCGCTGGAGGTTCCACGACGAGTATTGGGCTGGTACCATATCAGGTATGACTTTAATTGTGACTTTCTTTAATTGGTAATGCTCTTGGAGGACTAATTACGTAACGTACCTAATTTCGTACGTTCTAATTAGACCCAGTTTCGATAAGTTTTTACTGCCAATAGACATGGGTACGAACAGGGGTTCTTCATGAAGTAGATCAAAATGCTACTCTTGGAGTCTAAGATGGTGAATGTCATCCAACATCCATGCTCTTCCACTAAAACTCAAGAACTATCCAGATCTAAAGAATAGGCGCGGCGTGGTACCTTCCCAGTTACTAGTTGACCCGGCGAACTTCGTTCCGCCTAAAAGTCAAAAATCTAAAATGATTATCAGTGTTTCTTCACTATATTATACATGTATTATACATAAACCTTCCTCTAGAATCACTCTATCTATTTAAAAAAACTGTATTAAAATTCGTAGCATAGTTTTAAAGATCTAAGCATACATAGGGACAGACAGCGAAAAGAGACTTTGTTTTATACTATGTAATGATAACCTTTTAAGTGATTCCAAGATATAATATTTGAGTGTTAATAGCGACTACCGCTACTTAATTTTCTGTGATATGTTTTCAGGCGGGTCTCTTAATCACAGCTAGGATTGTCTTAACATCAATGTGTGGTGGTACTGTCATCAACGACAACACAATTCTGACCGCTGCTCACTGTTACAATGACGGTGTGATCATCGCCCAGTCGATTACTGTGGTATTGGGATCTAACTTCCTGTTATCCGGTGGTACTAGGGTTCAAATGCAAAGAGTTATCATGCACCCGGGATATAATCCCACAATTTTTGCCAACGATATTGCCATTCTTCGGATTCCACGGATATCCTTTTCAAGTAAGTATACCTTCATAGAGTAACTTCAGACATGTATTAATTCAATGTTACATAAATATGCAAAATTACACGCTTTGTTAAACTTGGTATTAATTATGATTACTTTATTATAAATTAATACGAAATTGGTAACTAATGTATAAATTAGACAATTATAGCTAGAAAATAATTAAATTAATTATAAAAACGTGCCTAAATATTTTTTTTTAAATAAACACAGCCGCTCTATCCTATCTTTTTTTAAATTAATAAAATGCACTCAATCTACGATTACGACTTACGATTACTGATAAAGACAAAAGTCAAACTGAATTTCGTTGCCATTTGCCTTAATTTTTTTAAAGGCTTTGTCAAAATATATCCTTTTCGACTACCACTGCTTTTCTTCCAAAATAAGTTATTATTTGTAACTATTTATTTCCAGTGTGGATTCAACCGGTCGCCTTGCCATCCGGAAGTGAATTGAACCAAGCCTTCAACGGAGCTTCTGCTACTGCATCGGGTTTTGGTGTAGCAAGACAGGGTATTTACTATCTATTATATATCTTTAAATATTATATCTCAATCGTTAAGCATATTGAAGGCCTCCGAGCTGTTTGGAGATCTTTCAGCAGTAAAAAAAAAACATGCGTGCGTACAAAGTACACATGTCAGAAGTGAAACTTCTTTGGCGAACTAATTTATAAATCTTGTTTATATTTATACAAATCTAAAACTTTAAATTTCCAAGATTAAGAGGAAGGGAAAAAGGCGTGATACGACGTTCGCTCTGTCTCACTTTTTCTCTCAATCTTTCTCACTCGCTTGCTCCCTACTCTCACTCCACGGCTAGTTGCTCATGCTACGTTCGCCCTGTCTTACTCTCTCTCAATCGGTCTCGATCACTCTCTCTCTCTTTTCCGACACTTCCGTTGCATACCGACGTGACGTTTCATCTGTAAAAATTTTACCCTCATGCGCCTAAAGAAGTTTCACTTCAAAAACTATAACATTATTATTTAATAGTGAAGGAAGTAGCAAATGACAATATAGTCAAACTTACTATCGTGACAGCAACTGCACATTGTTTACAGTTGCAGTGATAGCCTAATGGTTGAAACTAGCCGTCTCGATCGGGAGATCCGAGACTCATATCCTTAGCAGGCACCTATGATTTTTCTAAAACTATTTGCGTATTAGAAATTAGTTATCACTATTTTTCCTTCACCCTAGTGAAAGAAAACATCGTGAGTAAACCTACACACTCGTGAGTTCTTTATAAAAACGCAGAGTTATGTGAACTCCACCACTCGCACTACGCCAGCGCGGTAGACTATAGCCTAAAACTCTCTCATTCTAAGAGAAGAACCGTGCCCAGAACTGCCCAGAATAATGGATTGATGACAATGTAAATAGAAGAAATAAGTATAACGGATGATGTGCTTTCAAAATCGAATGAAATGCTCTACTACCTTAACCTTAAACGTTTTGAGTAATAAAAAGTAATAAAAAAAAATTAAGCTTAATAATTACTACTTGCAGGCGATCAAGTCAGTCTAGTACAAAATGTAAGATGGGTGACCCTGCGAGTGATTTCCAACGCTGAGTGCCGCAACACTTACAACATAGTCCAAAACCACCACATCTGCACGAGTGGCGCCAACGGCGTCGGCATCTGTGCTGGTGACTCCGGTGGTCCTCTGACCACTGTCAGCAATAGACGGACGATCCTGGTAAATAAAAATATTGTTTCTATTAAATTGAAGTAGTAAACGAGCATATGGTCCATCTAATTGTAAGTGGTTAATGGCAATCTGTAAGCAACTTCATGTAGAATAGGGTTTCTATCTGAAATCAATCACAGATGCGGTACTACTCCCGAGGGATAAAATGATCGCCTGATATGAAAGTGATAATAATATGTAGTAGAACCAATGTAGTTCGCCCGGAGAAGTACCACCGCCACACCTATTTCTAGCTCGAAGCAGTTTTTATGTTTCGATGGAAGGGTGTGGTTGCTGGCACACTTTTATATGAGGCGAGCATCTTAGTCCTCAGATGGAACCCATGTTCTGTATGAAGTTGCTTACAGATGTCCATAGGCGGCAATGACCACTTACCATCAGCTGGACTGCATTCTCGTTTGCTACTTCAATCTTTTAAAAAAAGCGACCTGGCAACGACACCTTACCAACGAAACGCACGAGCTTCACGATAGAAACTGGTGTGACGGTAGTGCCTCCTCGGTCGATAAAATTTGCTCGATTACAGATACATCTGTATGTATGTTGCTGTCAACATAATTGTCCTGTATTTTCCACTACTACAAGTATTGTAGGAATCATATTTTATTTTACGAAATGATTAACAACTCAAGCAATTAACTAATACAAGGGTCATTATTTGGCGCTTTATTCACCAATTTGCTTTGAAACTGGTGATTTTGCCAAAATTATTTAGATATAGTTCAAAGAAAGTAAATCCAATACACTAAACAATATAAAAACAACTTAAGTAATTGCCTTACCTTTTAAATTCAATTTCAGTAACATTTTTATTAAATAAATCGTATTACAAATATTAAATTTGTCACATCCGACGTAGACAAGTGACTGGTATAATGGAAGTAACGGACTTTTCATACATTAGTAATTAGTTATATAAAAAACTTAAGGATATGCTTAGCTTAACATGAATTTCAGAATATAAATTATGAGTTTGAAAACCCACCCCATCCTAATTAAGCGATGAAGTAAAACCTCGTTTACAAATTTATAAATAGTTTTAATGCTCGCTACAGTATTTACTAAGGCATATGAAATTAACGAATTTGACCAGCATGATGGAATACACAGGACTTAAACTCAATTTTAAAGATTGAAGTAACCATCAATAATTCGATGATGAAATAATACACAGCTCAAATAACAGTACTGCGTTAATTATAGAATCCAGTTTACTATATTCCGAAGTCAATTCCAGCATCCAATCAAACTAACAACCGATATTGCTCCGCCAATGACCCACTTTCGGCCAATTCAGTCGTCACGCTATTTGTTACGTGACAACTGGATATATCGACAAGCCAACATATTCAGTATTATTTAGATGGACCTTGGTATTTACACAAATGTGTTTATAATTTTTCTAAAAAATTGAGATTTTTAACATTTAAATTATATAATAGAATTAGCGGACCCTACACAAATTTGTTATTCTATTTAATAAAAACTAAGGATATGCATTTACTAACATGAATTTTACCATCCTGGAAAACAGAGTTCGAAGGGCTCCATTGCCATTAATTAAAACGTTGTAAATAAATCACTTACAATTACAAACGATTCTTAAAAGCTCCCTTAAGTATTTACTAAGACACGTGAAGTTAACGAATTTGACCAGTTCAGCAAAATAGTCCTAACATATATCTAACTAAAACTCATTTCACTCTGAAAGATTGAAGAGTAACCATCAATAATTCGACGATGAAATAATACACAGCTCAAACAACAGTACTGCGTTAATTATAGAATCCAGTTTACTATATTCCGAAGTCAATTCCAGCATCCAATCAAACTAACAACCGATATTGCTCCGCCAATGACCCACTTTCGGCCAATTCAGTCGTCACGCTATTTGTTACGTGACAACTGGATATATCGACAAGCCAACATATTCAGTATTATTTAGATGGACCTTGGTATTTACACAAATGTGTTTATAATTTTTCTAAAAAATTGAGATTTTTAACATTTAAATTATATAATAGAATTAGCGGACCCTACACAAATTTGTTATTCTATTTAATAAAAACTAAGGATATGCATTTACTAACATGAATTTTACCATCCTGGAAAACAGAGTTCGAAGGGCTCCATTGCCATTAATTAAAACGTTGTAAATAAATCACTTACAATTACAAACGATTCTTAAAAGCTCCCTTAAGTATTTACTAAGACACGTGAAGTTAACGAATTTGACCAGTTCAGCAAAATAGTCCTAACATATATCTAACTAAAACTCATTTCACTCTGAAAGATTGAAGAGTAACCATCAATAATTCGACGATGAAATAATACACAGCTCAAACAACAGTACTGCGTTAATTATAGAATCCAGTTTACTATATTCCGAAGTCAATTCCAGCATCCAATCAAACTAACAACCGATATTGCTCCACCAATGACCCACTTTCGGCCAATTCAGTCGTCACGCTATTTGTTACGTGACAACTGGATATATCGACAAGCCAACATATTCTGTATTATTTAGATGGACCTTGTATTTAAACAAATGTCTTTATAAAATTCGAAAAATTAAGGCATTTAACATCTTCTATACATTGATACGTGAAGCAAAAACTTATGATCCGTTTTTAAGATACTTGCCGCAGACGGAGGAATATGAAATTACGCACGGTTATAGTCGATGTAGAGAACGACTACGGAATGCTAATATTTTAAAAAAAAAATGCATAAAACATACATAAAATTAACTAAAAACATATTACATACACTACCTTCGATTTGACAGAAACACATATATAATAAACAGAATAAAACATTCAATGTCTTACTATGAAAACTCATAACGTCTAAAATCTTTATCAAAATTCCGGCTATTGCTTTTAAATGCAGCATAGTTAATTAATTTAAACCTTAATTAATTAATTTAACCTCTTTAATCTTTAAACTAAATTAAATTTTATGCAATTTAGTTGAATCTGAGCAATATCTATGCTACTTTGGACAATATCAAGTACTTTTTGAGTTGAACTAAGGTCGAATTTCGACTGCTGCGACGGGTGATCTGTTTATATAACTTCGTAAATTATTACTTGGATCTTGAAAGATGGTAGATCTAATATGGTTTAATTAGAGAGCGGTGCTTAAAGATATCAAAGTCAGTTACAACTATTTCTAGAATAAATCAGTTCTTACGAATCATCCGAGCAAAATCACAGAAGTGGTAACGTATGTATATGTTATTCAATTCATGGACAACTCCTATTCTGTATAGAGTCAGTTACAGGTGACCCTCAGTGACACTGTCTCCTAATAGTATTACTATTAGTAATGAAATGTCATTTATTCTAGGTTCTTACTTTAATTTAAAAAAATACAAAAAAAAATGTACAAATACATTTAAAATATATTCAAGAAAGCGACCACGATTTCCACTATACCTACTGTGTTTAAACGCCTTATAAATACGCAAGCGTAAAATGGAGTTTAAAATTTTGTTGCTATGATTAATTTAACTTTGGTCAACTATAAAAAACAATCTATTTTACCACGTCAATGATAATAAAAATTAAAAAGTATACCACATTAGTGAATGTTATATTCCTGCAAATAAATTTTAACATTGCATACCTAATTACTAACAGCTAAGTAGGTACCTAAAAGTTTCTAATCACCTTTATAGCAATAATTTAATAATATTACTATATTATATGATATACTATTTTCTTTAAACCAAATAAATAATTTAAATCATTTTACTTAGAAGGCCGCTATAGCTTTACACAAAATTTATCGATACGAATTCACGAATAGGTAAATCATTTTAAAAACTTGCATACCTTTACGAATGTTATTATTTAAATTTATAATTGTAACATTGATTTTCAGATCGGTGTGAGTTCATTCCACGCACGAGCTGGGTGCCACGCTGGCCATCCATCAGGACACACAAGAGTCAGTTCATTCACATCCTGGATTGCGTCCAATTAAATTATTCCAATAAAAGACATTCGTATTGTTCAATTAATGGGATTTTAATCCGTACGAATATGAATTCCTATATTGAAATTCACTTTGTGCAATGGATGTTGGAATAAGTGAAAAATAAGATACATGCGTTTAAATATAATCTCCGAAGTTAGTAAAATAGATTGGGTCTAGGAAATGGCATTTATGGATATCATAGGATTTTATGATTTTATAGTAGGTACTATAGTACGATTATCGAGATATTTACTCATTTTAATATGTGACTCAATATATGCGGTTTTTGATTTTTTAGCATTTATTTCACCCAATTACACAAAAAAATCTAACTTAATAAAAAGTGTAGTTCCTGCAGAAATACAATAGCATTTCCTTACAACCAATGATGATAATTAGTTAAGTATAGCAGAACTTCAATTTCTAAAATATATCTATAACTAATCTATAAAAAACCTTTTCTTTATAATATCTAGACGAGCAACTCATCGTTCCAAATAAAGAATAATTCTAATCCCAATAAACACAATTTCAAAGAAAATGACGAACTTGTACGTCATCAAAACAACATTGAGAAGATTTCACCCAATACTATCAAAGGGATGTCTAAATATGCGTCAGACAACTTGAAAAATGAATGAAGTTATCAGTTGCGAGGAGGGGAATAATTGAGAGAAGGCACAATCGAGATATGATGGATCTCACACCTCGCCTCCATCAAATCGCTCTTCAAAGGGTAAATCTATATTTAAGTGCCTCCAAGTTCCCACTTGTAATTACATTTTTATATTGTAGAGGGCTCCAGCTACCTAATGCCTCTTACAAATGCGAATATAATAGAGCATTCGCTTGCGGTCTTCTTTGAGATCTTTTTCAGGGTCTCTGCACACATTTTCTTTCAGCATATCAAAATATAAGATGTAGTTGTAATAATTGCTTACTTGGTCTTTCTCATTCCTGTAATTGATTCATCGAAGAAAAAAGGCACTATATTCATAAACATGCACAAATACATATAATGTAAATGTATATAAAATAACAATATAAAACGAGAAGTTTAATCACAATTAATAAACATAATGCAATAAACATGAATGATTAATAAATAACCATATAATTATGTCTTGCGTCATGAGCAAACCTACATTCGTACAGAATTCTCAAATATATCTTTATAGGTGTGTAGCTTACTCAAACTTACCTATAGGGAACTGCAACATCAACCAAGCATTCCGAAAGAAGTGCATCGCAGTAATGATAATCATAATGATAATATTGAACGACGAAAGAAAATATCTATTTTTTTTTTAATTTATAGGCAGATATTTGGTCGCAATCTCACCTGATGATAAGTGATGATGCGGTCAAAGATGTGCCATGCCTGCCTAGAAACAACCTGTTCACTCTGGCCTTGAAGAGGTCCACATTGTACCCATGAAGAGGAAACTTCTCAATTTCTTGATTGTATAGGTTTCTAATTAATATTACCTATACCTAGCTAAAATCTATCATACATGCAATTGGCAAGACTGAAAAATCATCAACCCATATCACAAAGAATTTTAACCCAATAGTAGGTTATAAATTGAAGATAACTTCGTTTGTACCAACACCAAACCAAAACGCATATATGGTTGTTTCCTGTAATACAATTATGTATGTATGAGTCTGGTATTGTTTGGAGCCGTTGCGCTTGGTCGCTCGAGAATAGAATTCTACATCTACACACACGGCCATACAATACAACTCAATGCAACACCATCCTAAATACAATTAAAAGCCTTTTGAGTTTTCCATAAGGTACAATTTACTTTATAGTTGAAGATAACAGACAGTAGAACATGTTAAATGAATATGTAATACAGCTAATCGTATTCACGGACTTTGTACTCACGATATAAGTCTGTCTGGCTATAGGTACTTTCTAATTAGGTGTAGTACCATCCTATTAAATATAATTTGAATGTATCAAATTTCAAGTATAGTGTCTTCCACCAATTCGCACTTGGCCAGCGCGGTGGGCTATGGCCTATAACTCTCGTATGAAATTCTGTTCTAAGATACTGCTGCTGATATAAGTAAACTCTATTTTCATTTTAGAAAAGTGAGCAGTAGGAACAATATAACTAGTCTACTATGTGACTAGGAGAACTAGTTCCCAAAATTAACGTATTAATGGTTCACAAACCGTAATTAATAAGAACATCATCTATTTTATGAAACAACGTGATACACCGCACGGCAGGCATCGTAACTTAAATAATAGAAACAAAAAGTAACGAGTAGGACGCGAACATAAATGTAGATTATGTAAGACTAGTTGAACCGGAAAGCACCTAGTAAAGATGTGTTTAAAAAAAAACTAGTTCGAGAGCACTATCTAAACTCCACTACTGTTTCATAATCATCTATTACTTCACTTTATCTATATGTATATATATATATAAATACATATATTTATATATTTGTTTATGTATGTATATAGTATGTAGTATAGTTTATGGTGTATAGTTGTATGTATGTATATATTTAGGTATGTATTTAAAGCATTTTTATTTTGTTTTTTTTTTTTCTTAAATTTCCACCTGCCGCAAATTTTCCAGCCACCCAGGGTTGACTGGCAGAGAATGCCATCAGGCATTAAATTTGCCCTATTGTAACTTTTATTTTATAGAGGTGCAATAAAGAAATAAATAAATAAAATAAAAACCCCGCAGCTTCTCCCGCGTTAAAAAAATCGATGTATCGATTGTCCCGTGGAGACAGAACCGTGGAGGACCGCCACGGGTCCAGTTGATGTGGATTGAACTTCATCCGTCGGCGAGTGGTGCGATAAAGGAAGGGTGATGTGGGCACCAGATCAAACAGTTCCTCGGAACACTACACCTACTTATGTAATAATGTATGTAAACATGTACTTTATGTAAGTATAACTAGGGAGAAACATTTAAATCTATAAAAATAAAATATTTCTTTTCGGATTATTCCTGTGTGTACATTGAATTTGGAAAGCAAGGCAAAGGCCATGGCCATTTCAGGGAATTTTGATCAGTAGTTTTTTAATAAAAATGTAATAAATACACGTACCTACATCTTCAAAAACTGTCGGATTTACAATATTTATTTATGGTTAATTCGATTATAATAGCAATAATATTTTACTAAATAACTATATAGTATATGAGAAATTGAGAAGTAAAAGTAGGTATATAGGTATTTTGGTGATAAATACGTACCTACATAAATACTCGTTGAATTAAGTAGGTAAACATAAGTTAATGTTAGATTTAACCGCGTAACAGCACAATTTAAGATAACAATGCATACCTCACTAAGCAAATAACACTCGTTTCGTGCTTGCCGGTAAGGCAGTAGGTCTGTACGTGTAGTGGCGTAAATATAGGAAGGTGTGTTACGCCACTGCATAGGTCGATAACTGTGAAATCACTGATTCTTATCATTATGCACATGTTCCATATATGTACTATCATCTAGGAAATTGAACTATTCTGATAACCGAACTCATATATAAATATGACGTGCAAAAAGATTTACCTGTATAAATATACTATTTATTTACTTTATATCCATATTTATTAGAATTATATCATAAGTAGACTTTTATAAATATTTACATTCTTATCAATAATTAACGTATTCCCACACTTTATTTGACTATATGTTTATAAATAGCATATCAGTTATTTACTTCAGTAGGCTAATTATCCGTACTTTCTCTATGCCAAAATACAGTTCAGTATACGCCGTCCAGCGGGCACCGGCGCACGCTTTCCATGCGAATCGAGGTCACGTTCAATGACACCGCGGAGTCACCGAATATTTCTGGGTCTTACGACACGGCCACCGCGTCAGCGAAGCGATTACCTCATAACATCTACCTATTATTAGTTCTATACGTACGCTTACATCAAACTATCCACGACCTAGTAACCACGCAGCGCTGCACCAACTCGAACGCGTTTACATCGAAAATGGCAAAAAACATCACGTTTATCGTTTACCTAATCGCGCAAATTATCGCTGGTAGCGCCTACAAGATACTAGGGATATTCCCGTCCCTAGACAGGAACAACTACCTCACGTACCGCGGCTTCTTCCGGGAGTTAGCGAATCGGAACCACGATGTGACTCTCATTAGCCATTTTCAACTGCCGGACGCGCCCGCCACCTACAAAGACGTATTGTTGAGTGACACACAAGTGTACAAAGGTCTGTCATTCGATTCAGTGATCGTGAATGAAGTTTCGCGAGTGCCGTTCGAGACGTTAGTATCGACTAAATCTGGAAACGATGATTGCAAGACACTAATGAATAATCATCAAGTGCTTCACATGATAAGGACACAACCTCGCTTCGATGTTATTGTAGTGGAATCGTACAATAGTGACTGCGCGCTTGCATTGGCGGCAAATTTGAGTGCGCCGTACATTGCTTTCAATCCCCAGCCCACTCACCCGTGGCATTACAATAGACTGGGAATCAATTTCAATTCCGCATTCGTTCCTCAGTCTCTCTTGCCTTACGGGAGACAGCCGTGGTACTTCGAGAGATTGAAGAGTTACATCATTTATCATGTCACAAATTGTGTATACTACATCGGGTCACAAGTGACGGATCACGTGTATCTTTACAAGTATTTAGGCGATGACCTACCTTCATTAGAAAGCATCGCATCGAATGCAAGCCTAGTGTTTGTAAACACACACCAATCAGTATTCGGTGGTGTTGCCAGACCAGACAATGTTATAGACATAGGCGGGATACACATACGTCCACCAAAAATTATACCTACGGTAAGAAAAGTTCAAGTTAATCAAGTATTATTTTATTTAACACAATGAAAAACGTATGTGGTACTAACACATTATATGGTAATTAAGTGTATCCATTTGTATTCTTTTAAGCCATTCAAACAGAACACAACATATACGAGTGAATATCAAGACTTGCATTGGTAGATAACCGAAAAAGTATACAATGGTTTCTCGAATAAATTAGCATACTGAATTAATTTTGAGCGCGATATCAGAAAAAAATAACATTGGACTGTAATCGTTTTATTTATGTTTTTACTTACTAAATTATTGATAACAGTTAAAGGTGAACTCTTTTTGTTTTTAAACCATAATGCAAAGTACGCTGGCGTACTTTGCATTGAATAATGTCAGTGAGGAGGTGAGGGAGATACTTTCCGAGACGTTCCAACTTGATATCAGCTCAGGTAAAGCTTATTTAAGGGTGATTAGAATGTCTGATGTTCATAAGAGGCCATGGCCACATTAGTGGCTATATTTTCTATGTAAGTTTATGTTAAAAAAACTTGATATGATGATACTTTGTAAGCAAATTCAAATGCAAATTAGTTATCACAAAACTTGAAAGAAAAATAGTTTCTTATTACAGTCGATAAATTTAATGTGTATTCACAATTATAAATAGCTGACAACGTAAGCATTGCCGTAGGTATGTGATGCGGCATGCGGCATAGAGAGTAGAAAAATAGAAAATTATTTTAGAATTTTCGTATCAAATTCTATTAATTATAATAACGGTAGTTACAAATCAAAATTAATTTCACAAATATACATGGGATTGTACTGGTTGCCTTTAATACTAAATTATTAACCAAGAATGCATAACATTTTTTATAAGTACCCATCAGTTGCATTTTCTTATAAGTTATTTTCGCAATGTATGTCGTATATGCGTAGTATAGAATCATGTTGTTCGTATGACATGCCAAACGATGAAGTAGGGTCATTGTCCGTGTGTAGAGATTTCCACATTTCTCTTTTACTAGACATACTACTTTTTAGAAAGGTTGTGTGATGGAAAGTCACGGTTACTACTCCTACCTTTATCATGTACGGACAAGATGTCACATATGATATATACGTAAAACTTACATATACTTCGATAGGTAATCTTAAAACTTATTTTTTTTAATCTTGTTTCATATCTAAAATATATTTTCACAATAAATGTTAACTACCAATTCGCACTTGGCCAGCGCGGTAGACTATACCTTAAAAACTTTGTCATCCTGGGAGAAGAGTTAAGGTCAATAATACGTTGACAACAATAAATTTAACTTAAGTTGCAAAGCTCTTTTTATTATATAAAAAAGAGCTTAATAATCTTAGCTTCCTTGTTGATACAAAATGTTGATATTGAAATCTAATATCCATACAAACTGTGATCCACTTTGATAAGATCGTAATATTTTCTTATCAGCTAATACGCTGTGCTGTGAGCTTGCAAAATCGATACACAAACCCTCTACTGTAACTTTTCTAATGCCCTATTTTACTTAGTACTTCAAGTTTAATAAATATTATACTGCAATATGGTATATTACAAATCAATTCTGCAGAGAAGAACCAGTGTAGTTGAACCCGGGAAGTACCACAGCTATTTCTAGCGTGAAGCATTTTTCTACGTTTCGGTGGAATGGTGTGGTTACCAGCACACTTTTATATGAGTCGACCATCATAGTCCTCGGGAATAGCAACGTATCTGTAATTTATTTCAGATAGAACCCACGTTTTATTTGAAGTTGCTCACAGGTGTCCATGGGCGGCAGAGACTACTTACCATCAGGTTGAGTACATGCTCGTTTCCTACTTCAATCAGATAAAAATAAATTATCACTGCTTTACGGTAAAAGAAAACATTGCGAGGAGAGTAACATATCTGAGAGTTCTCTAAAAAAATACCCAAAGTTGTGTGAGGTATACCTATTTGGCTATTGTAAGAGAAAACCCCTGCCCAGCGGTGGGGTAATAATAGGTTGGCGACGACGACGATACGATCGTAAAAATTAAAGCCGCATCGCATGTATTTGCACAAAAAATATTTAAAGGATACAGTCTTCTAAAAAAGAGTAAGGTTTTTACTGACAAAATGATATTTTTTATGTATTGTACTTAGACGATGTATGTAAAATTGATGCAATAAAGTTTTACATACTGGGTATTAAATGGCAGAAAATTCTATCAAAGCATCAATGACACACATCTGGTGATCGTGGTATTTAAACCGACAATGTCATAGTTTAAAATAGACATATCCGAAATTCTTCTCACCAACAAACAGCTCAGGCAAAAACGAGGCTTGTCTATAGTCATATCGTCGTTTTAGTTGCTATCCTCGAAAAACTGTTTGAAACACATCATTATGATACTACGCTCTTTGAACCAGCACTGACCATTGAAGGTAGTAAAACGCGTATGGGTCGATCGGGTTAGTACCACCGCCACACATGCTTTTATTGTGAAGCAGTTCTTGTATTTCCGTGAAAAAATGTAGTTGATGGCTCACTTTTATATTAGGTGATATCTTAATCCTTGGGAATAGCAACGCATTTGTAACCTTCAAACCTTTGCATTGTAATAAGCTGCTAACAGATATCCATGGGCTGCAGTGACCACTTATCATCAAAAGTATCCTGCATGCTCTTTTGCTACTTCAATCTTACAAAAAAAAAACAACAAACGGAACGAGACGTAGTTTTAATTCCGCCGCACTTATAAAGCAAAAAATCTACCATCAATTCAATTTCATTAACATCTTTACGATTATCTTATTCCAGGAAATCGAGAGATTTATAAACGAAGCAGAACACGGTGTTATATACATGAATTTGGGGTCCAACGTTAAAGACTCAACGCTGCCAGGGGACAAATTAAAGGAACTGCTATCGACGTTTAGTAAACTGCCACTTAGAATCCTGTGGAAATGGGACGGAGGCAATATAGATAACCTACCAAGAAATGTTATGACCATGCGATGGCTTCCACAGTATGATATCTTGAGTAAGTACAAAATTCTAGTAGCAACAATAATTATTATTTATCAGGTGATTGTCTACAGTAATTATGATAGTGATAGCATAAATTTTAATGATTTTTGTTGTAAATCATATTTTATGTACCTATATTATATTAAATCAATTATATTTAAATAATAATAAGAAATTAATAATCGCTGCTTTTCGGCGAATGAAAACATCGCAACCTACATACCCGAGTTTTTAAAAAAAAGTTATCAGAGGTGTGTGAAGTCCACCAATTCCCACTTGGCCAGAGCGGTGGACTAATACTCTCTCATTCGGAGAGAAGATCCGTGCCCAGCAGTAGGACTATAGGTTGGTGAAATTTAAATGCATATAGCAGTAATTATGCACATTATACAAGTATCTACAAGTTTTTGCTTTAAATATCGTAATAGCCTCTGCGTGTTGATAAACGTTAGGTAACAATTAATAAAACTAAGTGTAACTAAGTAACGAACTAGAAATAATAATATGATAAGACTAATTCTATACATTTAGTATGTTTAACCTTGCTAATATACCTATACATATTTTATAATTTCTGTTAGTCAATCACGCAAAAACTACTTCATGTATTGTATTTGTAGGTATACATACATTACATGAAATGTAATAGAGTAAATAACAAATCGTACTGTAGATCTACCTATATCTATGTGAATATGTGTGTAAATGTGTCTATGTGTAAATGTTTTCTTTGCCTTGAAACATTTAACACAAGTTTTTAGCCCGATGGTGACGAGAAAAATTACTATATGGTTGAATTTGTACATTTAACTATATAGGACATTGTTTCGTCAATATCACTAAATCTCGTTAGTATTAGTATCTTCGCACTGTCTGTCCCTATGTATGCCTAGATCTTTAAAACTACGCTACGGATTTGAATGCAGTTTTTTTAATAGGTACCACTCAATGATTCAAGGGGAAGGTTTATATGTATAATGAAAAATAAAAAAACTTAAGTTTAATCGTTTTTTGGTGAAACTAAGTTCGCCGGGTCAGCTAGTTATTTATAAAAAAGGGCAGTATTCTCAAGTAGGTAGGTACTAATTGATTTAAATGTTCGACAACCACACCCTTCCATTGAAACGCAAGAACTTTTTACGATAGAAATACATAGGTGTGGGGGTAGTCTCTCTGCTTACGAACCACACTCGTTCTACCACCTTGGTTCAGAAAAACTGGTTTAGACAATACCATTTTTGGTTAAATCGCTAAACTCATGTTCGCAACAAACGTGTAAATTTAATATATTTTTAACGTAACCATGCACACATTTTCAGGACATGAAAACGTCAAAGCATTTATCTCCCATACTGGTATACTAAGCACCATAGAAGCCTTGGATTCCGGTATCCCTGTAATTGCTATACCACTGTTCGGTGACCAATATGGAAACGCAGCAGTACTGGTTGACGCTGGCGTTGCCACTATTGTACCATATCAAGATTTAAGGAAGGAAATTCTTCTGGATGCCATTAATGAAGTCTTGGATCCTGAGTAAGTATTGTGCGCCAAAACACAAAGGATGATATTTGGATTTAGTGTTAATAAAGTGTGTGAACTACATGTGCTTAACATTTATCTACTATCTAAGCGTTTTTACCCACTTTGTACACATATAAATAAGAGAATCAAACAATTCAAAAAAATCGTAGTGGTGGACAAACTAGACGGTTACAGAGAAAGTAGACCTTTCTTTTGTTATCGAAGGGGAAACCTTCAAAAGGTACCCGCCGCCGTGAGAGCAACGCCGGGTTATGTGGGATTTTCACCTCACCCCCCGGTAACCGTCCTCAGCTCAGGACTCCGGTATCTCCAACGGAACACAACCGGAGTCCTCCAAGCGCAATTCCCCTTTCGGGCCCTTCCCCGTTGACCAATTGATGCTCCTTTGGTGTTTACGACGGCATGAAGCCATGCCAGAGTCACTTGGCTGGACGGTCCGAGCTCCCACTCTTTTCGTCCGCAACCCCCGGAAGACCCTTTTAGTCGCCTCTTACGACAGGCAGAGGGTACCGTAGCCTTATTCTGGTCCCGGAACTACAGGAACAGAGAAAGTAGACCTAAAGGCTGGTCACTCCACTCCAATGGTCTGACTCCATAAGACTCCATTACGGGACTTTCAGTAACTGCTGGTCTTGAATAAAATGAAGAAGGTGCCGCAGACGCGTTTTATCAGATGATCACCGAATCTTGCCAGAACGAGCACGACTTTCATTAGTTAGGAATGCCAACAAGACCAACGCTGCAATACAAAGGTTATCCCCAATTCCTCATTATCTTATAAAAATAGATTACGCTGATAGAAAACAATCCAATTTAAATTAACCCAAAATTTTGTAAAAAATTGAGATTATAGTACTAATAAATAAAATAAATGTACACTTAGGTATTTATCGCTGTACTATACAATATCTCTGAACTCTCAATTATATAATACAATACATATGTGTCTAGGTCAATGTCTGTTTATCTGTAACAGTTGATTACACAAAGAGTAAGTTAAGCAAAAATAAGAACAGTCGTATATAATTATGTTTACGGTGATTAGAGTGTGTGGGCTATTGAAAGTGATTGAATATTGTGAGAATGATGTAAATATTTTTTAAAAATAAGTATTAATAACGCTAAAGCACAAAATAATGACAAAAATAGTTGAGTAACGAAATAGAATAAAAAAAAATACTTTTGCAATTTTTGTTCTGTCCTTGGCCATGAGCCTCTACCAAGAAGATACCACACATAAAAAGTATAATACAATTCCTATAATTATCCCTCTGAAAATAAAAGTATCACAAATATTGCTCTACCACAAAATCTTCACGTATATAAATTATATATTCAGAAATTTTGAGATGAGCTCTTACAAATTAAGTTAAAAGTAACAGTTTTATTTTGCTTTTTTTATTACTTCATTTTGTAAAGACTTCTCAATTTAAATATCGATGATTTACGATTTCTAATGATATTTTATCATGCTCATGATTTATTCTTGAACAACTTGTATATAAACACAAAATTATAATAGTGTGTTCATCGGTTCCATGGTGTAATGGTTAGCACTCTGGACTTTGAATCCAGCGATCCGAGTTCAAATCTCGGTGGAACCTAATATTCTCTGATTCCTGGATTATTTTGCTTATCTACTTAAATTCCATATTTTTTGCTTTTTTGCATTATTAATAATATCAATGGACTTTCTCTAATGATATTTCTCTGATCTCTCTGAAGCTGGAACATATTTTAAGACACTTATCGAACCTTGTGATACGAATACGTAATATAGCTTACTTAGTCTTAAGTCAAGCATTGCTTTTCGTTTCTTTATAGTATTTGATATAAAGATTTTTTACTTTAAATTACAGATGGCAGGCACGTGCGAAGCTGGTATCCCGTATGTGGCACGACCGGGCAATGTCGCCAATGGAAACGGCTATATATTGGACAGAATACGTCGCTAGGTATAGGGGCACGCCGAACCTACAAGCAGCATCTGTGAACGCGCCCTTATACCAGCAGCTGCAGCTGGATGTACTAGCCTTCATAGCACTAGTACTTTATATATTATGCTACGTTGTGTACAAGATACTTAGTGTATGTTGCTGTTGTTGTTGTCCGACTGAAGTTGTAGAAACTTCGGCCATAGAAGAGCGACGGTCGAAGAGGGTGAAGTTTGAGTGATGTTGAACTTTTTGTAAATTTTCATTAAAACCATATTATACGTAAATATTAAGAGACGTGTTAAGTTTCGTGCGTTAAATCGAATAATCTATACCCCAATAAAAGCGGATGTAAGTAAAATTATTGCTACATTGACTTGTTATACCAAAATTGACATGAAATGGAGATATTTCAATGGATCTTAGTTTTCTAACACGAAGATCTATCAATATATCGGTATAAAATTATATTGCAACATAATGTAACATTCAATGAGAAAAGTAAAATTTATAGGTTCATCTATAATAATAGGTCTATTTACAAAATTAATTAATATTAGTTTACTCAGGCGGGTACTTACCTCTATTCAAATAAAATAATATAACTAATTTATAACAGCTGTTTTTTATTGTAAATTAAATTCCCATATTGAACATTAATCAAGTATCAAATATCCAAAATAAACGCTTATCAATATTATGATAGGTATGTTTTAAAATGCTGCAGCGCTGTCCTTTGTTAGCAACAATGTGTGGCATTAGAAAGATAAGTCAGGATATATATATAGATATATAAGAGCAGTGATAGCCTTATGGTTGAAACTTGCCCGCTCGATCGGGAGGTCCAAGGTTCAAACCCAGGCACCCACCACTGATTTTTCTAAAATTATTAGAAATTAATTATCACTGCTTTTCGGCGAGGAAAAATCGTGAGGAAACCTATAACACCCGAGATTTCTTTAAAAAAAAGTTCTCGGAAGTGTGTGAGGTCCACCAATTCGCACTTAGCAAGCGCGGTGGACTATGGCCTATAACTCACTCATTCTGAGAGAAGATCCGTGCCCAGCAGTGGCACAATATTGGGTTGACGACGACGATTTAAGATAGATATATATGTTTAATGATAGGACTATAAACCTCACCCAATAAGGGTATTTATTTAATCACCGAGCCTAGCGTGCAATCGGTGACCGTAATGGGTACCGATGTTCGATTTCATCTCTAGTCTCCTCTCACGAGATTCATGCGAATAGATTTGGTGTTATACAAGACCGACACCAGATGGCGCGTACTGCACCAATATCAACTTATTCACTCTCAAATAAATAGAGAGTGTCTTTTTATACTCAACCTTTTAAAACAACCCCTTTGGTGATATGGGCGTTATAGATACTTAGATTTTCAATAGAAAAGGCTCTAAAACCAAAACCCGATACTATGTTTCGTTACGCTGCTTACGCACAAGTAAGTATCAAGCTGAAATAAGTGACGTATACAAACAATTATGCAACAATTAAATAATGAAATAACATTATAACATCTCTAAATTTTATTTCAATTATTTCCCCAAATTTCTGCACGAGAGATAAATTTTAGGGGTTATTGTAGTTCGGGCTTTCAGAGTGCCGAATCGATAAAATCGCATGCAATCTTCTAATATCAATTTCAGATAAATGATAATTGCTAATTTCATCAATTACTAATGTCCCTGTCCTAATCCGGTTTTTCGGGAAGGAACGAAACTTGTGCAAAAAAAAAGGTTGCGAATGCAGTAGTTCCTCCGGGCCCCCTTCGTCGTTTCCTCTTTGAATATGATATTCCGTTTTTTTTTTCAATCATAGAGTTTCTAAATCCCGACTTCATAAAAAAAAATCTGCCAACACTGGGTACTAGCTACCCCTAAGTCATCGGCCGACGACGCTTTGTTGGCAACCCTAGCGATCAGGCAAACAAACAGATGTCACAGTGGCATCACCGTAAACGTACATAAATACAACCTTGAATTACTTTTATTATGTGACCTTCACGCCGCGAAGCGCAAGAGAAATCCTATGTGTAGGTTATGCTACTATAAATAAACAAACTCTCAGAGACACGGCGTTTGAGCCAATCAAAAATATTTTGTCCCTTCCCTGATGACAAACCGGTTCTGCTAAGACAAACTTAGCAAACACAAAACCGGTAAAGTGCAAGTCGGACTTGCACTTAGAGAATCCGTACCTAAAATAAAATTAGCTTATGAAACTTTTCCTTTAATCAGGTTTTTGCCATGGTATAAATACCGTATTTATGCATACCGCATGGCGTTCGAACATCCATCGCTGACTGATTTGCCACTATTTTTTATCGGATTGAAATAACAAACAAGCATGCAGTTCCGCCTGCAAGCCTGATAATAAGTGGTCACTGCCGCGCATGGTCATCTCTTAACAACTTCAAATAGAACCTGGGTTCTACCTGAACGAAGACTAAGTTAGTCGCATGATATAAAGTATGCTGACAACTACACTCTTCCATCGAAACGTAATAGCTACTATATGTTAGTAATAAGAGGGGCGGTGGTACCTCCTCCGTCATTACCTACTCTGGTTCAACCACATCGTGAACCACCCCATGATGGAGTGTCAAGTTTCACCTTCGTTAATTTTGTATTTTCCTATGGCAATAACTATAACTATAACTCATTACCCTCACAGGAAGTCTTGTCACTTAATATCAAAACCTATCAAAAAGCAACCCCTACATTGAAAATTATTTGTTTACGTTACACCTCTGTGCAACGTCTGGGTTAAATTAATTGATATGTGGACCAACTTTTAACTAGATCCAGTACATTCAAAAAAATTGGCTGTGACAGTAAAAAAACAAACATAATATCAACTCTAGCTGGTCTTTTTTTTGGAAGTGACTTAATAAACGTAGGTATTTCGTTTTTAGTTTTGTTGTACGGAACTCTAAAAATTGCCAATGAATATTTATTCGCTTATACTAAACCTTTTTATTATTATTATTTTTATTTGAAAATTATTGTGACCATATATTCTGATGATGTTCTCGTCATATTTATTAGCTTATAGCTTCAGGCACTTCCAAAAACTGTGAACACATTAAACCATAGTTAATTAACATTATTATAACATATTTTCTTGTAAAATGATCGATGTTTTGGTCTTATAAATATACTACAATAAGATCTAGATACTTTTTTTTGTCCCTTTCTTTCGTTTGTCCCTGTAGTTCCGGGACCAGAATAGGGCTAACTACGGTATCCTCTGCCTGTCGTAAGAGGCGACTAAAAGGGGTTTTTGGGGTTGAGGGCGTTAAGAGTGGGAGCTCGGACCGTTCAGCCAAGGGACCCCGCGAAACCCGTCGTAAACACTGAGGCACGGTGAACATGAATCGGTTACCGGGAAAGGGCCCAAAATGGGCGTTGTGCCCAGATGACTCCAGTTGAGGTCGTTTCGAGATCCTGAAGTCCTCTTTATAGCGCTGAGGACGCCACCGGGGGGGTTTTAGTGAGGTAAATCCCACATAATTTTTTGTAAGGTTTTTTGAAAGTAATTAAATATGTAAAAAAACTAGTTATTATATGGTCATGCCACCCATGAACATTTGTAATCAACTTCAGATCAAAAAGAGTTTCTATCGGAAATCAATCACAAATGGATAGAATTTGATGCATTGAAGATTAAAATGGTTTAAATTCCTTTCATTAGGTAAATACAGGTTAAATCACTACGGGATAAGGCACCTCTGAATTAATCATATAATTCTGATTTATGTTAAGTAAATTTACTCTGAGGTGACGAAATAAACAAATGATAAATCATTTATAAATATATGCATCCGATATTTTTTACAATTATGGTCACCTTAGTCAGTCGTGCCTAATGTTAGAACTAGTACTAACCGAAAAGTATTATTCCCTGCATTTGCTCAGTCAGCAACGGTGTTAACTGTCAAATCACATTAAAACAATGAAAGTGTCCCTATTCATAATTGTAACTATTATTACTAGTGTTTGTTACGAAGCAGTGAATTCATTAAACATACTTGCGGTGTTTCCGTATCAAGGAAAAACTCACTTTGTGGTCTTCAAACGGTATCTCCAAGAATTAGCTCGAAGAGGACACAATGTGACGGTCATATCACCATTTCCACGCAAAACTCCTATGGAAAATTACCACGACGTAAGCTTGTATCAAGATAAAGCAAAAAAAGAATTTGGACATTATTTTCTTATGGCTGAACCTTCATATTTAATAAGGCTAAATCTTATGAGATTTATATTAACAGTTGGTTACGATAATTGTAAAGAGATGCTAGCAAATAAAAATGTACAGGATCTTTGGAGATCACATACCAAAATTGATTTGGTAGTGGTTGAGCAGTTTAATACCGATTGCCCATTAGGATTGGCTTATAAGATTGGGGCACCAGTTTTAGGCATTTCTACAAGTTTGATATTGCCTTTTTACTATGACAGATTTGGAATTCCACATAATCCTTCGTATACATCATTTGTTGGTTTAGATGGTGGAACATGTCCGACTTTGTTTCAAAGAATAGAAAGAACCGTTTTTGATTTTTTTACGCCCTTCATGCGTTTTATTTCTCAAAAGTTTGACGAATATACTTTAGCGCAATACTTCGACGATCTCCCAACGCTAGAAGAACTGGCTCGTGACATTAAAGTATTATTAGTGTATCAGCATTTTGTTCTAAGCGGTTCAAGTCTCTTACCTGCTAATGTGATAGAAGTGGGAGGTTTTCATGTCACCAATCCAAAACCTTTACCTGAGGTAATAAACTAAAATAAACAATTGATTACGGGCTAATATGTCATTACAGGGAATATATTTTAATCACTATAATGGTATATTTTAAAGGACTTAAGAACATTTATAGACGAATCTGAACATGGAGTTATCTACGTCAGTTTTGGTACAAATTTAAATGTCAAGACATTGCCTATAAAAACATTGCAATCAATTTTAAATGCACTATCAAGTCTTCCTCAAAGGGTTATTTGGAAATGGGATGAAGATTTCGTCCCAACTAGAGATAAAGATTTTTATTTTACTAAGTGGCTTCCACAGAACGACATATTAGGTAAGTAGAACCATTACTTTGTTAAGATATTTTTTATTAAAAAAACTTTCACTGCCAATTATAATAAAAAAGATAGATGATGGAAGAACCTCTAGTAAATCTCTACAGTACTGTATCACTATTTGTTACATCTCCCTCGTCAACCCATTATTGTGCCACTGCTGGGCGCGGGTCTTCTCTCAGAATGAGAGAGTTTAGGCCATAGTCCACCGCGCTGGCCAAGTGCGAATTGGTGGACTTCACACATCTCTGAGAACTTTTTTTTTTAAAAGAACTCTCGGGTGTGTAGGTTTCCTCACGATGTTTACCTTCACCGAAAAGCAGTGATAATTAATGTCTAATACGCACATGAATCAGTGGTGCGTGCCTGGGTTTGAACCTCGGACCTCCCGATTGAGAGGGCAAGTTTCAACCATTAGGCTATCACTGCTCTTATTCTGCTTCTGCTTCTTATTTATTACATCACTATTTACTATTTGTATGTATGTATATCTGCTGCTTCTGATGACATGTAGATTAAACAAAAGTATTTTCTTACAGCTCACCCAAATGTCCTTGCCTTTTTCTCACATTGTGGTAATTTGGGTATAACAGAAGCAATTCATCATGGAGTTCCAGTATTGGGTATGCCTTTTGTTGCCGATCAGCCTAACAATGCTGCTGCAGTGGAACAAAGTGGACTTGGAGTTCAAATACAAGTATCAGATGTAACTAAAGATACCCTCTTAAATAAGTTTAGCATTATTCTCGACCCCAAGTAAGTGTGTTTATTTTTCGAATTATATTATGATAGCACACAATTTTGAAAATAAATCCACAAAAAATTACATTTTTTTTTTATTTGACTGAAGTAGCAAACGAGCATGCAGCCCACCTGATGGTAAGTGGTCACTGACGCTCATGGACATCTGTAATCAACTTCATACAGAACATGGGTTCTATCTGAAGTCAAACACAGATGCGTTGCTACTCCCGAGGACTATGATGGTCGCCTCATGTAAAAGTGTGCCAACCACACCCTTCTATCGAAACGCAAGAAATGCTTCACGCTAGAAATAGGTGTGGCGGTGGTACTTCCCCGGTCGAACTACACTGATTCGAGATTTGCCATCACTCGTCATGATTGCCTCGACAAAACATCTCAAATTCTCCTGGACGTACGATCGGCATAGACTATAGACTACAACGAGCTCAGCTTTAGTCTGGGGTCTGTTTCTCGCTTCGGACCACTGATAGAGAAGCCCATCCGTTTTGGGTCAATTTTTGCATATAAAAAAATTACAATTGATGCTGCCCAAACCTATTAGGTACCAATAATGTTAATACGATATATTTTAGGCCTTGTAAGATTTTACCTAGGACTGCGTTCTTCCTTGTTCCCAATCAGGTTGAATTTTATAATGAACCTAAATTATTGAAGAAGAACCCGACTGAATCAATCGCTTTGTTAGATTTTGCGTCAAAAAAGTAATATAAAAAAATTATAATGCATAAATATTTGTATTGGTCTACTTACTAGCCTTACTAGCTAGTATTTGTTATCCATATTGGGTGATAATAAAAAAAGTCGTCCCTTCTTCCCTTTTTCTCCGATCGCATGGGCCATTTTTAAAAATTATATAGCCTTTTTCACTCTCACAACTAAGTCGTTTCTAATGATATGCCATACATACAAAAAAAAAATGTGTGCGTGTACTAGCGTACACTCGTAAGAAGTAAAACTTCTTTATGACGTAAAAACTTCTAATAAAACTTCAGTAAAACTTCTTTATAAAAGGCTTTTATTAAACTTTATCTAATAATCTAATCTATAATAATCTATCTAATATCACGCGTGGTAGGGATAAGAAAAAGATGGCGCGTAACAGAAAAAGATGGCGCGTAACGAAAAAATGTTACACTAAATTTTTTTCCAACCCCGATAAACAAGTTTCACTTAAGTTTCACTTTAACAACCCCGATAAAGAAGTTTCACTTCGAGAACATACATGTACATACGTTTGAAAAACACACCTACTTCAGACGCAATCAGGTAAAAATTAAACCTTACCCCGCCAACACAATTAAAAAGTGAAAACAGTTCACTTGTAACACAATTTTTTTACCTAACTTTTTACAAAATTAATTAAAAAAAACATTACAACATACAAGGATTAACAATACTTAACAACTTACTTGAAAACAACTTACCTTGCACATTAATACTACTGCATCAAAAAGTAATTTATATAATAATATGTTTAGATTTTAGTTTCAGAAAAAACGTAAAGTTATTATGCAAAGCATGGCGGGACCGGCCCATACCTCCTATTGACAGCGCCATCTTTTGGACGGAGTTCGCAGCTCAATACCTTAACGTCACCTTGAGAACGCGGGCCGCTGACGTTCCGTTTTACGAATACCTGTGCTTAGATATTCTAGTAGTAGTGGTACTAATAGCATATAATAGTTTTTATATTGTGAATAATTTACTCGTTCTTTATTTTACGAAGAAACAAAAATTGTAATAAAACATATATCTAATAATATAAATTAAATATTTTGCTTTTTTGTTGTTAATTTTGTTTTCAATCTTTTAGACTTTTAATTCAGTTGCTTACCTATAATGAAAATCTTATTAACTATTTCAAGTGTCAAAAAAGCTAAGGAAAATATAGTAATAATTTTAATATCGTTTACGAACGTTAATTTATATGGTTATTTTGTGTTCCTAAATTTATAACCGAGGATGTACAAGAACTATGATTGTGAGACGTATGGTACGTTCTGAACTTCTGACTAACCTTATAGTACTACAAAATATTTATTAAGCATATGAAGATGATTTCGTGGAATGTAGAGACCATTAATATAAAATGAGAATCTAAAATAATACCTACTTTTTACATATGCTTAAAAATATAGAAGAGAAGAGATAGGTACACTGTGGTTGTGTATAACGCAAATATTTAACGCAAATACAACATTCAGTAATAGCAATAGTAAATTTTAAACGTGCAATTAAATCTTATTAGTTAATTTAAATTAAGAGAAAAAATATATTTGAATAATAATAAATGTAATTTGTGATAAGTTTAATGAAGAGATAACGTCGAATAATCATACTTGCCATGAAAAAAATATCTGACTAGTTATTTTAAGTTTACCTAATGCATAAGACGAAATAAAAATCCCATAAAAACAATAGGTACCTACTTTTCAAAAACCAAGTTTTGTAACTCAGTTCTTCTGCCGAGAAAACTTGTAATATCCATGTCATACCAAGTCGGTTATTAATTTGTTCAGTCCCTATTCAAAGGACCTTCTGTCTTAAGTGGTAACGTAATTAACAACATATTAAAGTGACCTTGTCAACATCAAAAATCTATAACGCTTCAAATAAATGGACTGATTTAGCAACCCAGATCTTTTTTACAAGTGAAAAAGGCCATTAACACCACACATTTACACAATACCTTGTACGCAACACAAAGTGGGTACCTACAGTGCTTAGGAATAAATTGCCAATTATAATTTTAAAAATTCCCAAATATGTAGATTTTACCCGTTTTTTAAACGAAAAACCGAGAAGGTTTTTCGATTCTAGGTACTTTTACAATCTGTTTGTAGTTGGACAGTGAAGACGTGAACCAAACGATATTCCTTGTATAATAATCAATGAAAGAGTTTATTATTTTTTCGTCCGATTGAAGTTGCAAACTAGCATGCAGTCCACCTAGAGGTTATCTGTAAGCAAGTTTACACGGAACAAGATGCCATTTGAATTCAATAACAGATGCGTTGCTGCTCTTGATGCTCGTCTCACATGAAAGTGAGTTTGCAACCATAACCTTCCACCGAAACGCAAGAAATGCTTCACGCTAGAAACGAGTGTGGCGTAGATACGCCCCGGTCAAACTACTTACTCTGGTTTTACCTGATAAAATATCTAATAGTGTTTTAACCCACACATATCGCCGTGCCTTTACACACACACACAGATTTCTCCAGCGGGAAACCTTTAAAATTTACGCAACACCGTGGGAGTCATGTTTCGTTATTTGGATTTTTTATCGCACTACAACCCATCCCTCCTGCCCGCGGTGGCCGATCTCGAAGTTGCGAAGAGGACTCCGGGATGCCCTACGGAAAGCAGTTGGAGTCCTCTGAACGCGTTGCCCCATCGAACTCAATCCAGGTGAGCGGCTGAGCATCCTTCCGAGGCCGCTTGGTTTGATCTCCCACCATTGCCGTCCGCAACACCGGAAGCCCCTTTTCAGTCGCTTCTTGTGATAATCAGAGGATACCTATTCTAATAGGGAACAATAGAAACGACAAGTCCCACCAGATGTTTTAATTTTATGTAATTATTTTTTATGTTTTTACGTTATTATTATTATATTTTATGTTTTTCTACTAAGTTATTAAGAAAAACAAACAATTAAATCACCAGCTTATCTCGTGTCCAAGGTTGAATTCACGGTTGCTCTACCTTCACGCTTGCTTGGTTGTTTTTTCAGAGATTTTTTCATGTTTCTAAATATTACACAGAGCAAAACACTATATTGTCATTAATTGCTGTTTGTATTAACGATGTAGATTTAAAAAGTAACGTACAATAATAAATGTACCCTGTGTATTGTCATTCATTTTCAAAATTTGTTACAATGCACTTACTAATACCTACTTCAGGACAGTGCAGCGCTTTAGCAAAACCGCCTTAGCAATTTTTGTGTTTAGACACATGCAAAATTGAACAAAGATGTAGCGGTGAAAACCCATCACTACATCTTTGTTATTGAGATCTTTATTTTGAATTGGTTTAAGATGGCAAAAATAATTATCTATTATTATACATTTTTTATTTTGATATTAATATAGACACAATCATTAAGAGTTAATTGGCCAAAATACGTGGCAAAATGTTTAAGACTCGTTTATAAATAAATATAAGGGGAATAATAAAGGCAATTAAGATAATAAATGATTAAGAATAGATTGACAGTTATTATACCCAACTAGATTATAATCCTTAAGTTAACGTATGGTGGTACGTAATGATTATGACGTATTGTGGTAATAATTTTGCAAACAATAGATATTTATACTTTTTACAAATCACATTCAAATAAGTTTTTGACACAAGACCCTTGGTAATTTATTTAATTTTTAACTTTATTTTTACCTCTTTTTTAACTTTTGAATAAGTTCTACATCTAGAGTGAAGCAGTGCTTACGTGTCAGTGGCATAATGTTTTGTTCTACAATTTGATGACCCGCGTGGCGGAGCGGTTATCATACCAGTCTGACGTTCATTGGGTTCCGGGTTCGATTCCCGGCCAGACAGGTATCTTAATGATGAGTTTAGATTCATGTTCTGGGTCTGGGTGTTTGTGTATTCGTCTTGTGTGTGTCCACAGAAGTAAATCCTAGAGTGGGGCTGTGAGTGTAGAAAGCGTATATTCTAAATGACTATGACAATGAATGTGGCTGCCGGCCTTTTCTCAAATGAAGCGACCATCTCAGTCCTCGAAAGTAGCAACGTATCAGTGATTAACTTCAGATACAATCTCTTACCTATATGAAGTTGCTTGCATATGTCACAGTGACAGTGAACATTAACCATCAGGTGGAAAAACATGCTCGTTTGCAACGTTAATTGAATAAAAAAGTTGTCTCTACCTCTTCCTATACTTCTTTTTATTCGTCAACTAAATATTTTCAGTAAGTCTACGAGCACAAAATGTAACACTTTCAAATTTTATGGATTATCATAATCAGTATACTATTATCTCATTCGTTGGTGCAGACACTTTAGAGTTTTTTAAACACTTATCAATGAACTTACCAGAATGTGAAATAAATCATTGACCGAACGATACATTTTTATTTTACTAGTTTTTTATTTTTATTTTGAAATACCTCTGTGTGTAATTAATTGTATGTTCATGTATCCATGTGTGTGTAACGGCCGGCGCGGCGTATTGAAGTTTGATATATAACTGCATACCAATATGCAGTTTGCAGTAGTGGTTGCATATATAACGAATCGTGGTTGCATTGTGCTAATTGTTTTAATCGATATAGGATGGGAACAAGCAATTTACTTCCAATTTCTATGCAATATTTTTATGCATGTTTTATCGAAGTACCTAGCAAACAGCCCTGAGTCCAAAATGCTGAAAACATAAAAAGCGACAAATCAAAATTGTAAGACTAAACAAAATTCCACCACACATATGCTTTAGAAAGGTGTTAGGATCAAAATAATAATTTAGCCAGAAGATTACTACCATCATTCTTTAAGTAGGTATTTCGAGCAAGAAATTCTTATGGGTGGCACTTACCGCTTCTCAAGCACTATAAAATCGTATACCGACATACCTATGTTAAGACTGATAACTTATAAAGACAGTTAAAATACGAGTAGCGGTTACAGTCCATCTACACAAGATTAAATGACATAGTGTTAGATAGTATAATATAAACCGACCTTCTGAAACATTGAGATAAATTAATTTTATCTATAGTTTGGTTTCTAATCTGTATGCTTAGCAAAAATACTTGATAAAGCGGTGAACAATTCGTGCACGGCTAGTAGGCAAGACATTGCGCTATAGTCTATCTATACGAACGGGAGTCACTTTGCGATCTGTTAAAAGCCGCGCGTTAAGAATATCATTATGATTGCAAAATTAAAATTTTTGGTATTATTTGCAATCGGAATAAATATACAACCCATCGACTCCTTAAATATATTAGGAGTCTTTCCTTACTCCGGAAAAAGTCACTTCTTTGTATTTAAACCGTATTTAGAAGAACTAGCAAGAAGAGGACACAATATAACTGTTATATCCTATTTTCCCCAACGGCAAAAGTTACAAAATTATCATGATATAAGTTTGGCAGGGAAGATGAAAGTAGTAGAAGACGATTTTCCAGTGGAAAGAAATTATCAGACTATTTTTAAGACTACAATTTTCCTCGCAACATCTGCCGCTGAATATTGTGAAGTGTTGCTTGCAGATGAAAAAGTGCAAAACCTGTGGAAATCAAAAGAAAAGTTTGATGTGGCTGTCGTTGAGCAGTTTAACAGTGACTGTGCGTTAGGCTTGGCATATCAATTGAAAACACCAGTAGTTGGAATTAATTCACACATACTCTTACCATGGCAATACAGCAGATATGGTATTCCACACAACCCGTCATACGTATCCTATGAATTATTGGAAGGTGGAACGCATCCGACTCTTTATCAAAGAGTGGAAAGAAGTATTTTCGATGCGTATATACATTTATTATACAAGTATATCCAACGAAGTAATGAAAATACTTTTGCGAAATATTTTGACGATGTGCCCTCACTGGACGACTTAGGACGCGAGATTAAATTTATGCTTCTATACAACTATTTTGTATTGACCGGATCTACTTTGTTACCTGCAAATGTAATAGAAGTTGCCGGTTTCCATGTCGCTAAACCAAAACAGCTACCAGACGTAAGTAAATCATCATTCATCATTAAGGATATAGCGGAAAATCTTTTTTTTGTTTTACAACTATTTATAATAAATTGCTTACGAAAATATGCTTGCAGGTACTTTATGTAAAACTTAAACACTTTTTCTTTAAATTCAACACATTTTCTTATTTATTTTAGTAAATTTGAATCTATTAATAGTTAAATTAGGTAGGTACATATTCAAACAAGTACCATTAATGAAATAAATTGTGTTTGTACAGTAATTATGTTTGAATACTAATAGGAATAATAATACTTTATTTTATAACGTATTTCCTTCATAACATTTTATACTAAATCTTGTAACTAATCGCTAACTAAGATATATAAAGTTTCAAGAGCAATTAGGTGGTATTACAATTAGTTATAATTGCTTTAAGACCATTTATTGCCTTTAAAAGTAATTGTTATTTTCTAACAAAAATAATAATTTACATTATTAAACAACATAAAATTTAAGAAAATCTTTTGGCATAAAATATATAAATTCGTTTCACAAAAGGACATATCTCAAAAATATATGGTACTAATTAAAATGTTAAACCAAAAAACCAAATTATTAAAAAAATGTAAAATTATTTTTGAACATTATCAATAAAATGTCAATAATTTATTTACAGGATATTCGAAAGTTTATTGAAGAATCGAAGCATGGTGTTATTTACATAAGTTTTGGATCGGTGGTAAAAGCTACCACCCTTTCAAACGAAAAACGAGATGCTATTATTAACGCAGTATCAAAACTTCAGCAAAGAGTTATTTGGAAATGGGATGGAACCCTACCTGGGAATCCAAAGAATATATACACGTCTAACTGGTTACCACAGAACGATATCTTGGGTACGTCATGAAGAAATGTATATATTTACATTTTATATACATCTTATACAGTGAGCTATCACCGCCAACCTTATTTCTAGCCGTAGTTTTAAATGCTCCATTTAAAAATGATGGTTGAAGAAGCATGGTAAAAAAGACATACGTTCTAACCAGAGACGTGCCACCATAGTTAGCGGGAATGGCAACGCATTTATGGCTGACAACACACAAACTGATATTTTTTATCCCATTGAAATAGCAAACGAGTATGCAATCTACCTGAAGGTAAGTGATCACTATTACCCAGGGATATCAGTAAGCAACTTCATATAGAACAAGGGTTCTGTCGAAAATCAATCACGGATTCGTTGCTACTCCCGAAGACTAAGATGGTCGCCTCTTATAAAAGTTTTACTATAACGCAAGAACGGCTTCACGTTACAAATAATTAATGCGGTTGTCCCTCCCAATGAAAATACTCTGGCTACCTATATCTAGTAAAAATCTAATGATCTACGTGGATTACTAATGTCCATGTGCGTTAATTGTTACTTGCAACCAGCTCGACCTTTTCACCTAATGTTATTATAATTATAAGAAACATGTATGAGCTTTTATAAATGCAGAACTAAACATTACATTTTCTTCAAAATTATTTTAGTTATCATACCAGAATCATACCATGTATGATAGATCGGAACATATTGAGACTTGAGATTTGAAGTAGGTACATGTTTAAACTTTAAGTCCTTTGGTCCAGCTTCCAATATTCATGGGAAAACAAAAAATGCTACAGTTCTCTAACTGAACACATCTTTTTTTCTTTTTTTTTAATTATTTTTTTTAAGTCGGTTGAAAAGAAAATTTACAAAAATGTCACTCGTATGAACCTTATAATTGATAACATATTCTTTTTTTTTGTATCTAAACCGATCACAAAATGTTGGTTTGTACTATGGTTTATAGAGTGCATCAAATATTTAGCGCGACGTATATTTTTACAGCGCATCCAAAAGTCGTAGCTTTCATTTCCCACGCTGGCTTTCTTGGAACTACCGAAGCTTTTACCCATGGAGTCCCCATAGTTGCTATGCCAATCCATGGAGACCAAGCCACAAATGCAGCGGCGATTGAAGAGAGTGGATTTGGTGTACAAATCGCAGTAAAAGATTTAGAAGAAGAAGAATTACTGCAAAGGTTGAAGACTGTACTTGATCCTAAGTAAGTATTGACGTTAAAAACATTATTAGGAAACGAACCAAAGCAGTAAACCAGATTTAACTGTTAAAGGTAAAAAAATACAAGAATTAATAAATATCGTGAGAAATCGTAAGAAACGAGACACTATTTTTTTAATTATACGGACGGTATCATTGTATTGTAATTAATACTTGTAACTCGAAACTTACAAAAAAAACAATTCAAACTGACATGATATCAGTTACATATGGCATGTCACACGGAGATAAAAAGATACTTATCACAGATTGAACTGTGTTTGCATAAGCAGCTACCTACTTATCGCAGTACATATAAATCACGGTTTTCGCCTCAAATATACCCTATATAGTATCATAATAATTTTTTTTGTTTGAAAATTTATCTATGTACTTACTCGCTTAACAGACTTACTGTACGTTTCAATAAAAATAGATTATTATATATAAGTAGTCGCAACTTAAATAAAATCGTAAATAAAGGGTTTTCCAATAAGAGGTGTTATTTTGAATAGCTCAATATTTCGGTAGATATCACTTTTGTAACTGTCATTTTTTGACATTTAACAAGTAGAAACTACGCCATTTAAAAAGTTGGAACGATACACGCTTCAACAACGCATTGAAATTATTAAAAATCACTATAAAAATGGTCGACCGCTTACAGAAATTGGTGAAAAACCTCGAGCTGTTGCGACAAGTTAGTGATGTGAAGAATAAAACCCGAGGATATTGCCTTTGTAGCCAAAAGTGTAGAAGAAAACCCAGATTTGTCCATTCCTCGTCGTTTTTTGGAACTAGGCATTCCACAAACGTCATTACACCGTACATTGCATGAGGATTTGAGTCTTAAGGCTTATAAAGTCCAGTTAACACAAGAACTCAAGCCAGCCGATCATCAACAACGTCGTGTCTTTGCTGATTGGGTTGTTCAAAAGCATGAAAATGATCCTGAATTCCATCAAAAAATTTTCTTTACTGATAAGGACCATTTTCCACCTCGGCGGTTTCGTCAACAAGCAAAATTGCCGGATCTGGGGCTCAGAAAATCCTAGAGTTATTGTTGAAAAGCCTCTCTATCCTCAACATGCTTGGAGCGGTTTATGGTCCGGCGGAGTCATTAGACTTTACTTTTTCGAAAATAAGACTGGAGAAACAGTTACGGTGAATGGATTTACTTGCAACAAGACTGCGCTACGTGTCACACAAGTTTCCGGACAGTGTTATCTCTCGAAGAGTTGATCACAGTTGGTAATCTAGATCCTGTGATTGAACACCTTGCGACTTATTTCTTTGAGGCCACGTGAAAGAGAAGGTCTACGCTTACAGCCCAGTGTCGATTCAAGACCTCAAAGACGGAATTCGTGAGGCTATCGAAGACACAGGGCAGCCACTTTGCGTTTCGGTTATGGAAAATTTCATGAAAATGTTATTAATGTCCTGTAAGCGTGGTCTTGGTGGTCATTTGCCTGATGTTATTTTCCACTAAAATAAACATCCGATCATTTATATTAAAATATGTCATATTTCTTTAAATATCAATTTCTCATTGGAAAACCCTGTATGAAGTTTCTGTATTATGATTTAATAACGCCTAAAAAAAATTTGCGGCAACCAAACGTATTAATATTTTTATTAATCTTTTCACCCTAATAAATGTATTACGTGACCACAACAATTAGGCGCATGAAACAAAAGCGGTCCTGGACCCCGCATCTCGCTTCTTACCCCGCGCAACCCCTAGTGACGTGCAGTCGTGTATCGCCTAGGTTTTTACATTAGCCAGCACGTGTTTAATGGTATTTCTATATAATGTTACTTTAATCAATGATTGTTGAATTTTTAAAGCTATTATTAAAATAGTTGATTATTCGTTAATAAACCTCAAAATGAGTAGGATAAAGACTATTCGTGGAGGAGAAAGGACTCTTACATTCAAAATGTGCGTTTTTTAACAAGAGAAGATGCATGGACACAGTATTCCTGTCTTCCAAGTCGAAAATCGAGTGTGTGCTGCAACAGGCATAAGTCTCTTACGCAAATAAAAAAATAAAGAAAATATTCCATGTCTGCGAATATGATAAACAATTAGGCGCACGACAGTTGAAACGTCATTGGAACTAGGGACTTCACATCACGATACGAAGTATATTCTATTACCAAATACCGTAAAGTATTAATGATGTATATGTCATTTCATTGGCATGGTTTTTAGATATAAAGTGTTCTTCGATTTGTTTTAATTGACTTATAATAAAAAAGGTGTACGAATTTCTTACAGTTACTACTTCGATACAAACTGTTAAAAAGCTTTAGTTTAATTATTTTAAAAACAAAAACTCCGATTAAAGCGATAACAATGCATGGGTCAAAGGGTTACTGATATCTGGCGATATCTAAATTTCAATAATAATTAGTGTTACCATTTATGTTAAATGTTTTCAATTTTCAGATTCAGAGAAAAAGCGAAGATGATATCCAAAATGTTCCTTGACCGCCCTATATCAGCTATGGACAGCGCCATCTATTGGACGGAGTACGCAGCTCGCTATCAGAACTTCACTTTTAGATCACGCTCTGCAGATGTACCTCTGTACCAATATTTATGTCTAGACGTTATATCTGTTCTTACCTCTATTGTCCTAGTCATAATTTACGTTATCAAGTTTCTCACGTCTATCTGTTTTACGAAAAAACAGAAATCTAATAACAAGAAAAATAAAAAAGAATAAGTAGCTTTACTTAATAAACTAGGATTGGTTTCACAACGTCGAACCGAGGAACTCGCATATTATTTAGGAATCCAACGAACCGTTTGGTTGCTATAACGATTTGCCACCCAAAGAATTTCAGATTCGATCAACAAGGAAGACGCATATATAATGAATTGTAATCTGTTCTGACTCTGATTGAAAGTAGACAACACCTAAAATATTAAACATGTACGCATTTTAGAGATTAAATCTAGTTGATGGGATCATAAATATTTTTTTACTTTGTAAATATTTGCACCTGTGATATTTCTGGTAAATTATCTATTAAACTTCCATACTTTGCTGTGTACTGATGTGAATATAAAATTATAGGTACTAATAATATGTCTTTAATAATATCGAACTTGTATGCTTAACGAACTGTAACAAACAAAGTAATAATAACTACCACGACATATATATTTCGTTTAAAAAACCTAACCTGACGTTTTAATTAGGTTGTTTATTAATACGTTTTTGTATTTAAAAACGTTGTTAATACATAAAACATAATTAAGTGACATTATAATAATAATAATAATTGGTTAATTGAATTAGCGAATTTTTTATTTTCTGAAAATATTTTCGCGAAAAGATCTACATCGCTTAGACATGCCGAGTGTTTGACCGAAGGTTGATTTTTGGCTGAAGCTATTATTCGATTGCAGTATGTATTCGACCTTCGGACATCGCCACTACCTTTAGCCGTAAGGTTTAAAAAACACGCGAAAAAGGTTCTATAGGTGATTGTAACAATTTTGCTCTACAAACGATAACATTTGAAAATAAAGTACATTCGTTACATTTTGGTAAATTTTGATTTTGATTTTTTATTTTTAGTGATTTTGCTAGAAACCTTTTGAAGGTGGTAGAAACTGTGTAGTTCGACCGTGGAAGTACCACCGCCACACCTATTTTTAGCGTGAAGCATTTCTTGCGTTTCGATGGAAGGGTGTGGTTGCCGGCACACTTTCACAAGAGGCGACCATCATAGTCCTCGGGAGTAGAAACGCATCTGTGATTGACTTCAGATGGAACCCATGCTTTGTATAAAATTGAAAAAAAACCTTCGGCTTTGGTCCGAATTCCTGCATACTTCGGCTCAAGCCGAAAGTGCCGATTTTTTGCCCGAAGGTGGCCAAACCCGATGTCGAATCTTCGGTCGGACACTAGACTACTTTTAAGACTGAAGAGATCATCCAGTCCACTTGACGGTAAGAGCTAACTGCCATCTATGTGCGTTTGTAATCAACTCTGGAAGAGAATACACAGGATGGTATGGACTGTTTTTTTTATTTACTTATGAGAAATTACTTACAGTAAATTTTCGCAGCATTTTTTAATTGTTTCTCTTCGATGTGAATTTCAATATTGGGCTGATTTTAATGTTAGTTTAGGAACACGTTTTGGCACGGCACTAAGACTAAAATCGACTTTTTACTAACTAATTTAGATTTTAATCTTGTGTAACACGGAAAATTAATAAGTAACAATCTGATGTTTCTGTTCGATCCACTGGTAAACCAATAAAAACTTAAGTTGGAACGCTTCCGATAAGTACCTATGCTTCCTTAACTACACTGTTCAACTGGAATACAAGAGCATATAAAATTGAAGTTATTGGGCAGAAAGAGGTGAGGTGATGTTGCCTCCGAGACCACAAAGAATTCTAATACATTTTTGTTTTTTTTTTTGTAGTTATACCTAACGACAAGGCAAACTGGCCACCTGATGGAAAGTGGTCACCGTCTCCTATGGACATTCGCAACACCAGAGGAATCGCAATGCATCGCCAGCTGTGAAGGAGAGCTCTTTTTGCACCTTTGTTGAAGAGTCCTATATCATAGCGCTCTGGGAATAACTCATTCCATGTTCCACTTTCATTAACCTCTCGGGGAGACCATAAGATGGAAGCTTGGCGAGAAGGGCCCTGTACCAGAACCGATCGAAGGCCCTTACAGCCAACGCTTCCGCATAGCTCTCAATGGCTTGAACCCAACGATGTGTGAAGTACACTGGAAGATCACCAGCTAATCGGCCCATGCGAAAACTATACTGGTGATCGCTGATCATCTAGTAGTCCTTGAAGTACCTCAAGAGCTGTGTGCTAATAATTCGCTTCATTACCTTCGAGAGCAGGGACGTAATCGCGATAGACTTTTTACTGACCGGGTCACTTTTGCACCTTTTTCTGGATATCGGGTGATCAAGGGCTACCTTCCGCAAAGACGGTACATTTGCTGTGGTGTAAGCAAGCAAGAATAAACGCGTTACGATGGGACCCAACTCGGGAGCGCACGTCCTCAACACCGCTGTGTGAATTTCATCTAGCCCACTCGATTTCTTGATATCAAGGGAGACTAGAGCTTGTTTTACGGCCTTTTGGGTGAAACTTACATGTATTAGACATAGAGTTTCCACACCTCGGGTTAGTAGGCTGTGTGCCCCCCCCCCCCTCTCCTCTCCATCATCAAGAGTCGAGTTTAAGGCAAAGAGGGTGCTAAGAAGATCAGCTTTCCCCTTTGCCGTATCGGCCAGTGAATCATCGGGATTCCAAAGCGGATGAGGATTGACAAAAATTATCCTCGACTCCTTTTGCCAACGACCAGAAGGCATGACTCCCAGAAGGGTAGCCCACCAACCAGTCACCAATTCTGCCGACGTGCCTAGACTTCACCTTAGCCAAATGCTTCTTTGCTGACCGTGAGGCAGCGGTTGCTTTGGATACTTTCACGCGTAGGTACGCAGATGCCCAGGCTAGCGCAAGATGTATCAAACCAGGGCTGATTCTGCCCGCCGACAGACATGACAGAGTTTGGAATGAAGCATTCTATGCCTTGCCGCATCACATCCGTCATAGACTTAGCGCACGGACTGGGATCATTCGAGGCGAAACACAACTACCTCCATGTTACCAACTCGTTAGTAAGTCGTCGGTTTCAACTGTTTATAATCAACTGATTACAAGTATTTATTATAAATCAGTGAATTCATTCAACATACTTGTACAATGTTTTCATATAAAGGGAACACTCACACTCACTTCTTAATCTTCAAAATTTACCGCCATTTCCATCTCCATTTTCTATGTTTAAATACAATAACGTAGAATTGCATCAAATAAAACGAGAAAATAATCTGGCCTATCTTTCCCTGTGATTGAACCATCCTATTTAATAAGCTACATATTATTAATTGGAATGCATAGTTGCTTTCAATAATTGTAAAGCATCCTAACTAACAAAGATATTCGTGTCCAAAGAGATGAGTCTGTGAGGGGCGCCGCGCTAGGGGACACTGGTGCGTTTCACTGGACCTGGTAACCTGCAAGTTCTGAGAAAGGCCACCGAGGAGGTTTTAATGGGTAAAAATCACACATAACCCGGAGGCTTCTTTTCCAGGGCTTCGGTGTACCTTTTGAAGGTTTAAAAAAATTAACCAAGATAATTATGTGTATACAATCTTCGGACATGTTAATTCTTTGTCGTGGTAGTAATCGAAGAATTAAATACTGATTGACCGTTAGCTTAGAAGTTTGAATTTTTTTTTTGAAGCTTCATAGCTAACATTTTATGAATCCCATACAATACATACATACAACGTGCTGTATTTATTACTTGAAAAGACGAAACATGTATAATTTATTCCAAAGAATAAAAAAAATCTTTTCAAAAGAATTCCAAAGAGTTCCAAAGAATTTAAAATATTGGCTCATAACAAAAAAATTGTGTACCTTTTAAATTAATATCTCTAAATAGGTATTTTACATAGGTATTTTAATCATATTTACCACTTTACCTTATTTCTATCAAGAAGTTGAAGATTTTTTAATTTTAATTTTAAGGGCTTAGTAAATGAAATACAGTTATTTAACATTTCCATGGCTATAAATACCTTAAATACAGCGATATACCTAATGTAATTTTTTTGCTGTTCTTGTTGTATTGTTTTTTTTTATTATTTATTTTTTTCAATTTAGTGCCCATGTATTTTGTGAGTGTTGCAATTTACCTGAATAAATAAGTTTCTTTCTTTCTAATTTCTTTCAAAATGAATCATTTTCATTACCTTCTAATTAATGATTCAACTTTTAGTGTGTATTAGCAGTCAATTAGTTATGACTATATAACAACAGATAATAACAGATGAGATTGCAGATATTTCAATTTGTAGTTAATAATATGATATTTACTATTAACTATTACATACGTTAAGTAAAGCTTAAAAACACTATATTTAAAATAAAAAGATTGTTTTCTGTAAATTCGATTAGATTATGTTGCTTTAATGGTTAGTTCGTACGAAGAACACGTCGGTTAATTGATAAAAAAAATAACTAGAAGCCGTGGATTATTATTAGACTATGTCGATATAAAAAAGAATTGCTTACGAAATAAGCAAATCCCAAACCAGTTTTAAAGTCAACTGTAGTCACCTGCTGAATGTTTGTGAATGATATTGTATCTTCGCTCGCTGTAGAGTAATTACTTAATCGTAATCAAATTGTGCCTTATATTTTATCAGTTGCGAGATAATAATATTTCGCATTGTATAACTAATACTTCGGTATCATAATTGTGTAGTGATGAATTTGAATATTCATGTTATCCACATGCATTTCTTAATTATTACGACAGTAATTTTGTGTGGAAATTTAAATTCAGTGCAATCATTCAATATATTAGGAATATTTCCAGCTCAAGTCAAGAGTCATTTTTTCGTGTTTGAACCGTTTATGCAAGAACTAGCTAAGAGAGGCCACAACGTAACTGTTATATCGTACTATGCAGACCCGAGGCCTAGGGATAATTACCATGTCATTGATTTATCTGCAAATGCTCCAGTATTGGAAGTTCAACTTTCGATGGAAAGATCGACAATCAACACTTTTTTCACTATGAGTATTTTTCATGTCCTGAGTGGCCCACATTGTTGTAGAACATTGCTGACTGATGAAAATGTTCAAAATTTATGGATTACGGAACAAAAATTTGATGTTATTATTGTGGAACAATTTGATAGTGACTGTGCTTTGGGCCTAGCATATAAATTAGGAGGACCTGTCGTCGGCGTGACGTCTCACATGTTGTTACCTTGGCATTACAATAGATTAGGAGTACCATACAACCCATCATATACTCTTTTCGATTTCTTGGAAGGAGGCACTAAACCAACATTATTTCAAAGAATTCAAAGGGTTTTTTGGTACAATCACTTCTACTTCATTAATAAATACATCTCTCAAAGGTCAGAAGAGAAAATAATTGCTGAATTTTTTGAAGATGTACCGCCTCTGGAGGAATTAGGGGCTAACATCAGATTTTTACTACTATATCAAAACTTCGTATTAACTGGTTCATCACTGTTACCAGCGAATGTAAAAGAAGTTGGTGGTTATCACTTAAAGGAACCAAAGCCTTTAACCGGAGTGAGTTGTGTGATAATATTAATTACTAGCTGTTGCCCGCGACTTCGTCCGCGTTTCCGTTGTTTTTCGTAAAAAAAAGTAGCCTATGTCCTTCCTCACGGTTCAGTGGTTTTGATGTAACAAACAGATTAACTTTCGTATTTTAGTAGGGAAATATAATATGTCATATCTACAATACTGTTGAAAAATATCGCAATACGGAACCGCACAATATTATTGTTAATAGCTTTGCCCGCGACTCCGCCAGCGAGTAACTCCTTGTGTGTTATTGAGTTAATGTATTGGTAATATTGTTTAGATCACGTTCACATGAGGCTTAAGAACCTTTTTTATTTTTGTTTTCGAGGGGGAAACCTTCAAAAGGTACCCGACGCCGTGGGAGCGACGCAGAGTTATGTGGAATTTTTACCGCACTAAAACCCCCCCGGTGGCCGTCTTCGGTGCTATAAAGAGGACTCGGGCTCCTCCCAGATGGGCGGATGGGCCCACCACCCAATCTAGTCTTTACGGCGGTATGCGACCACACATATCGCCACCTTCCCGGTATCGCCTGGCTGGACGGTTCAAGCTCCCACTCTAGCCGCCCGCAACCCCGGAAGCCCCTTTTAGTCGCCTCTTACGACAGGCAGGGATACCGTAGCCCTATTCCGATCCTGCCGAAGGCTTAAAGTACTTATATAACGAAAATACTTCAATGCAAAGCTTCCGGGTAAACTATTTTGAATGTTGATCCATCCGGCACGTGAACGTAAAGATTTTTGGAACTACTGACCCGGGAAAGAGCGACGTACAACTGACCATGCGAGAAACAACTGACACCGAGATCTACTCCAGCAACACGAAAACTCTGCCCTTGAGCCTTATTAATTGTCATTGCATAACACACCGATACTGGGAATTGCGTTCTTTTAAATTGGAATGGAAAATTATTAGGTACTAAGGGAATTCTGGGAATAAAGACGGTTTCTCCTGCACCGCAACCTTTTAAAATTTGAGCCTCGATAATATTTTGTTGCAACCGGGTTACTTTTAGCCGAGTTCCATTGCAAAGTTGTAGTGGTCTTAAATTTCGGAGCAGAATAATCGGAATGCCAATTTTTAAACAAATTTCATGAGAAGGAAGTCCGGGCATATTTAAAGAATTTAAAAATTCTATCGGGTAGTTAGTGGCGTCTTGTTCATCGACCATTCTATTTATTGAACTATAAACTTTGCTTTCCCCTTGTATATTCGACAGTATTTTATTATTAATCTCAAATGCCTGGTCATTGCGAGGAGTTAAGATGGATCTTTCGCATAGCCAAGAATTGTCCCTATTTAATATATTTGTTACGTCACTGTGACACTGTTCACTGTTCACTGTTCACTGTTCACTGTTCACTGTTCACTGTTCACTGTTCATTTTTCATTTTTCATTTTTAAAAATTTCATTTTTCATTTTTCATTTATCTTTTTTCATTTTTCATTTTTCATTTTTCATTTTTCATTTTTCATTTTTCATTTTTCATTTTTCATTTTTCATTTTTCATTTTTCATTTTTCATTTATCTTTTTTCATTTATCATTTTTCATTTTTCATTTTTCATTTTTCATTTTTCATTTTTCATTTTTCATTTTTCATTTTTCATTTTTCATTTTTCATTTTTCATTTTTCATTTTTCATTTTTCATTTTTCATTTTTCATTTTTCATTTTTCATTTTCATGTTCATTTTCGTACAGATAGATGACTGAGTTATAAACGTAAGAGTAGACAAATATAATCAGAAAGCTTTGAACTGCTAAGCTATCGGGAGTTACACGTGTTATTGTGAGTCAACCATAAAAGATGGACATATGCTGTCGTAGGATATTTTTTAGATAATTTTAAGGAAAATATTTCCCTCATACATGATTTCTGTGTAGCTTTAACCATTAAGGTTGCACACGCGACAGAAGCTTAAAAAAGTAACTTCTCCCGTTTTCCCAACATTTCCCTTTACTGCTCTGCTCCTATTGATTGTAGCGGGATGAAAAGTATACTATAACCAGCCCAGGAGTATAAAGAATAATCGTACCAAGTTTCGTTAAAATCCACTGAGTAGTTTTTGTTTCTATAACGGTTATACAGACAGACAGACAGACAGACAGACAGGCAGACAGACAGACAGACAGACAGACAAAATTTTTACTGATTGCATTTTTGGCATCAGTATCGATCCCTAATCAACCCTTATTGTTATTTTGGAAAAATATTTCATGTACAGAATTGACCTCTCTACAACTTTATTATAAGTATAGATTATCTTAATATCCTATCTGCAAGATCATTTAATTTATTTTATATTTCTTATAGGATGTTCAAAGATACGTAAACGAATCTGAACATGGAGTGATTTATATCAGTTTTGGGAGTAATATGAAAACAACATCACTACCTCCAATAACACTAGAAAGTATTATAGCAGCTTTACAAGAATTACCACAACGAGTTATATTAAAATGGGAACGGAAGACGTTACCGGGGAACCCAAAGAATATTTATATATCCAAATGGTTACCTCAAAATGATATTTTGGGTAAGTTTTAAACTATTTAACATTTTCAGACGATTCCTGATAAAAACATTCACAATCCCTACTAATATCATCAATGTGAGTGTAAATTTGTTTGTTACGCTTTTACGCCAAACCTACTCAACCATTTATCAAGAAACTTTGCAGACCTATTTGTAGAAGTGTTAGAAAAGATATAGGGTACTTTTTATGTAAAAAATGGCAGACAATATTGGTTGTCAAAAAAAAATTAAAAATGCTCCAACGCAGAGATACCGGGGGAAAAGATACTTAATAAATTTAGTCAAGACGTTGGACTTGACAGTCACGCTGTAACTCAAATAATACAAAGGTGGTAGAAATTTGCAAACGACTGTACGCAGTTACGATTTCTAAAATTAGAAATAATGGGGTTATGTGAGTAGGTACATATTATAAAGATAGTGTGAGTAAAAAAAATAAGTTTATCAATAGGTTTATACGCAACATCTCAAAAATTTTGTCCTATTTATTATCAGCTTATCAATAGTTTTTCAAATGCAAAAAAAATGTGAGAATATATGTTTAAAGAGTCATGTGTTACCTACATTTGATCTATAAATATATATTCTCATATCTATATGTGAATATATACATTTTTTTACGTAAAAACTACCAGTCGAATTTCGTTAACATTTGGCATATACATATTTTATGACCTATATTAGCACATAGGACACAGCATATCGGCGACATAACAGCACTCATTACCGTAGTAGTCGTGACCGAAGCGGGCAAGACGGCGCTAATAAGTTGTTATTTAGGTTAGGTTGGGTTACAACCACATATGTATATACCAATGAGAATATCAACTGGTAAAATGCAAATTTAATTGTAATATAATAAAAAAATTCGTACCATTTTATTTAGTTCACTGTATTCCTTCAATTTTAACGAAAATTAATAAAATATTATATGTAACTTTTTTCCAGCCCATCCAAGAGTATTGGCGTTTTTCTGTCATTGCGGGCTTCTAGGAATCAACGAAGCAATATACCACGGGGTACCAGTAATATGCCTGCCCATATTTGGAGACCAACCAGCGAATGCAGCAGCTGTTGAAGAAGCAGGTCTAGGTGTTCAGATACACTTAAATGACCTAACAAAGGAAAATTTGCTACAGAAATTAACGACTGTACTAGACCCCCAGTAAGTCCATTCATATCCACATTAAACATTTTGTCGACAGCTGTATCATTTTAAATACGTTATTATATAGGAAGCGTCATCCATAGTTCTATCCATCCACGAGCCTTTTAAAGTCCACTGGTGGACGTGGAGCATTTTTTTTTTGTTCTTGAGGGGGAAACCTTAAAAAGGTACCCGACGCCGTGGATGCGAGGCAGGGTTATGTGTGGCCGTCCTCAGCGCATCCAAGAAGACTCGGGGATCTCCAAAGGAACCGCCGCTCACATGGGAGCTCCATCGGCCTCCTCCCATGTGAGCGGCTGGGCCCACTGTTCCGTTTGGTCTTTACGACGGTATGCGTCCACATATACCGCCGTCTTGCCCTTGCACTCTAGCCGCCCGCGACCCCGTAAGCCCCTTTTAGTCGCCTCTTACGACAGGCAAGGGATACCGTAACAATATTCGGATCCCAGGCCTAGACCTTAATGGCGCCGACCCAACCGATACTTTGCATTCTTCTTCGAATCCAACAGTTTTCCGCGGTCTTCTTTAGGTCTTCGGTCCACCTGGTGGGAGTCGACCTGTCCTTTTCTCCAAAAATCAGACAATTGTAAAGACAAAGTCTTAATACTATTTTATTGTCATGACAGTTTGTAACAGTATTTACTTAAATTTGCGATTCGACAGTCACTAATTTCCTTATTATTTTTTTAGGTTTAGAGAACGTGTAAAGTTATTATCCAAGGCGTGGCAGGATCGGCCGATCTCGCCAATGGATACCGCAATCTTCTGGACAGAATTTGCAGCTCGACATAATTTTACGTACAAATCTCGTTCAGCGGAAGTTCCACTTTACCAATACTTGTGCTTGGACACATACGCAATACTATTGTTTACTATAGCGATTTTTGTTTTTAGTGTTAAGTGGATAGGTTCCTTGGTGTTGGATTGGTTAGAAGTGAAAAAGAAGGAGAAGCAAGAATAAATCACTATTTATATCGTTGTCTTTTTCTTAACTAAACTGCGAAATCGAGTTTGGATCAATGAATCGATCGAAACGACGATTGAAATGTGTTTTTCTTTGCATATCTAATATACTTAGATAGGGATGGTTGGGCTGAAGCAGCCATACCGTCACACTTAATTCTGTATAATAATGCAAGGTAAAATACTGTTTCTGGTGCTATGAATAAACATAACCTATTAGGAATTCAGAAAATCATAATTATGATAGTTACTGACGCTAAGAACGAAACAGATGATACCTCAAGTATTAAAATTCGTCAAGTCATTGTAGAGATTGTAGAGCGTAAAACAGCTAAGAAAATTGACAATAATAATAAAATACATACATTCCTAAATTATTTACTCCTGACGCAGTGTGCTAAATACAGTTGTCTATGTTGTTTCAATGTATGTTAAAATTATATTGTTTGGTTCGTCAATTTGACTACTGATTATAGAAGTTACTGGTTATCATAGTAAGGTAAAACACCCCTACTAGATGTGTTAATTATATTCAGTTATTAACAAAAACCGTCAATAAAATCAAAAGCTGATCTATGTCCAAGGTTGAATACACGGATGCACTGCCTTCACGCTCGCTTGGTTATATTTTTTCAGTTGTTTCCAAGTAATATAAGTTACCAAATATCTACCCACTGATAATATATTTTTCATTAATTGCTATTTAAACTAACAATTGGTGTTTTCTTTTTTCGAGGGGGAAACCTTCAAAAGTGCCCAATGCCGTGGCAGCGAGTCAGGGTTTTATGGGAATTTTACCGCACAAAATACGACACAATTTATTAAATAAATGGCAATGTTTTAGTTAGACTCTAGAGACATAACTCTAAAAGGTAGACGTGAGCATTATTTCAGGTCACTAGACACGATAACTAGCTACATCAAATGTTAATAAAATGTATATCAATTATAAAGCACAAACTTATCTGAGACGATCAGGGTTACCAATACAGAAAGGACTCAAAACATAAAATCCATATAATGGATTGCAGATCTCAATGAACGGCAGTAACCACTTATGAACAGGTGGACTGCATTTCATTTCCCATCAGAATTATTAATTTTATTAAAAATAGAAAATGACTTCATTATTCTAACAAATTTTTAAAATATAATATTACTATAATAATAGTAGGTATATGATAAATTTTGATATTAACATACATACATCATAATACATAGGTAATTAATCAAAATACTAGAAAAAATTTGGCATTACGAAAAATATCGAGACAATAATATAAAAACAAGGTCAATGTCAATGGACTTTGACACTGACCTTGTATTTATAATATTGTCTAGAAAATAATTTAAAAATAATATAAAAAATAATTATAGCTGGAACTGAAGCATAGATTAGTTTTATGCCACCTGGGGCCGTTGTATTCGCCCACCTATTTATAAATTTTAGCTGGCGTAAAAAACTGACAACATCATAATTAAAAGTCGCCAAACCTACATCTATTGACATGATATTGTCTCTGCAATTAGACAACCAAAAAAAAGGTTAAGTCTAAATATTTTGCTGCCGCCTAAATTTAGCGACCCGCACAACTTGAGTTTGAAGTTATTCTTACGAAAAATACTTGTTAAATAATACAAACAAACGGATAAATGAGAGTAAGCACGAAAGGTTCCGTATCATTATTAAAAAACGGCAAAAAAAAAACATTTGTGTTGTGTTGGAGTCCCCTAAATATTTATTTCATTCTGTTTATTATTTGTAGTTATAACTGCATAAATAGTATGCCTGTATCCCATAAACCGTGATAGATATCACGGTTTATGGGATACAGGCTTTTTTTTTGTTTTAGAGGGGGAAACCTTCTAAAAGGTACCCGACGACGTGGGAGCGACGTAGGGTTATGTGGGATGTTTACCGCACTAAAACCCCCCCAGTGGCCGTCCTCGGCGCTGAAAAGGAGGACTCCGGGATCTCGAAACGACTTCAACCGGAATCCTCCGAGCGCGCTGCCCCATCGGGCTCCTTCCAGATGGGCGGCTGGGCCCACCGCTCTGTCTAGTCTTTACGACGGTATGCGACCACACATACCGCGTCCTTCCCGGGATTGCCTGACCGAACGGTTCGAGCTCCCACTCTAGCCGTCTGCAACCCCGGAAGCACCTTTTAATCGCCTCTTACGACAGGCAGGGGATGCCGTAGCCCTATTCTGCTCCCGGAGCTACAGGGACGATGGGATACAGCCTGGTGACAAACAGACAGCGGAGTCTTAGTAATAAGGTTCCGTTTTTACTCTTTGAGTACGGAACCCTAAAAATGAAATTTTACCGCTACTCAAAGGATGTCGACCAGGCCCATGATCCCTACTTCCTGCACGCTACCCCATTACAGAAGCCTTTTGCTGGCGTTTGCTGATAATTTCACAATCCATAGTAAGGTAAATAACAATAGGCATAATTTTAAACAACAAGCTGTTGCATTGGTAGGTAAGTAACAATTGGATTATTTATATCAAATATTTTTATATCATATCACTAAAAATCACATAAGTACCTATTAATTCATTGATAACTGTATTACGATATCGAATTGCAGTTTGCATTATAAATACGGTAGTTTTGTTATTGAAACAAAAAAATATTGAATTTAATTTAAACGGCCCATTTTTAGGGTTCCGTACTCCGCTGTCTGTATGTCCGTCAGTCTGTCTGTCTGTCACCAGACTGTATCGCAACAGCCGCAGTCCGCAGTTGAAATTTTCACAGATCTGTTCCCACTATAACAACAAATACTAAAGACAAAGAAATAATAAATATTTAAAGGGGGCTCCCATGCAACAAACATATTTTTGTAAGTCCTTTCTGCGTAAGTTCGACTCGCACTTAGCCGATCTTTTATGAACATGTCCTCTTTATTGAAATTCATCAACTTTACTAAAATTTATTACAATTTACAATTATGTAAAGTTATATTTTTTTTAAATGTAGCGCATTTGTATTTAATGACTATATGAGAACTGCCAATAAATAAGAGGTAGCATTAGAATAAAACTGAATAGATTTTTGTAATTTTAACAATGTCGGCTCTATATAGATAGCCATATAACTATATATCGGAATCAGAAATAGTACATTAAACTATTTTCCATTTTTCAGCACATTTTTAAATAATTAATGCCGAAGTAATTAGAGCAAAAAACATTAATACCTAACGATAATAAGGACGAATAAAATTTTATATCAAGTTTATTAAGCAGCTCATAAAAATGATATCACATTTATCATATGCAAAAATATATTTTATGTAAAAATATTCATTAGTTTTTTATAGATTCCGTTAGTAAAGTAAATAAAAAATAGTAGCCATTTTGTATTTTTTCTTTGTTTATAGTTGTACCTAACAATAAAGCAGGCGGCCATATAATGGAAATAGTCACCGTCGCCTATGGACATTTGCAACACGAGAGGAGTCGCCAATACATCGCCGAAGAAGTGCTCTTTCTGCACCTTTCTTGAAGAACCCCATGTCAAAGCGCTCCAGGAATACCTCAGAAGGAAGCTCCTTCCACATCTCTTTTAGAATAATTTATAGGTAGGGGAAAGGGAAGCAGTTTAGAGCAGAGGCAATGTTGAGTTTTTTTTTTAGTGAACGGATCCTCTATCATTCCTAACGTCTGAATCCATTTTAATAATAAATTATTTTTAATTTTAATGGTACCAGCAACTTAAACATCTGTCAGTTCCCAACTACCGTCAACGTCCACGTAATTTATAAAATCATTCGCCAGTTTGTTTACAAAGACCGGAGTAAATAAATAGATTTTTAGTTGTAAGCAAATTATCGAAAAGTTAATTTTAATTTTCAGTTTATTATTATTGTATTGCATGATATATAATAAATCTCAAGTAATATTATTGAAAATTAATTTGAACTCAAGTAAATTTTTAGTCCCGAGAAGTTTATTTATGCATTATGGTGTTGGGGCAGATTTGGACTAAATTGCTGGGGCGCTTTAGAATAAAAATTACAAAAGTGCCCCTATGGGTACCTAACCAAGAAAATTGGCAATCATTATGAAATTTAGAATAAGTTTCTTTTTTCAGTCATCATGTTATTACAAAAAATAAAAAAGAAAATTCAGTGAATGAATGAAGAAAATGCCCATAGCTGTGTTGTGTATTTCAACACGGGCATGAAACTGCTGCTGCTTTATCTTCTTCTTCTTCTTTATAAAAATGAATGTTTGTCTGTCTGTCCTCTTTAGAATCGTAAACTATTCATTTCGTCACGTTGACCTTTGTTGCAAAATTGTTATTTATGAGCTCGCGAATTTTTCTGGGGTTCCTTTTCTGTGATGGCTTTGCAACGCGCGCAGTGTAAAGATATTTTAACATTATCAAGTACTTTAAACTACAGGCCAAAAAAAATAAAGTCAATATTACTCCAAAAAGTACCTTTATGGCTAAGTTTTGACTAACAATGTTTAAAAAAATACGTAGTCTTAGTTTGATGGGTCAAAGTAAATTAATATTATGTTTATCTATTTATAAAATATAGTACTTCTTGTATTATAAAACCATATGAGAAATATAATGCAATATCTAAAAAGTATTCAAAGGTGCCCCCTCTCAAATAATTTACTTTTTGCGTGGCAGTAAATTGGAACGGAAGTAAGTTGTCAATGTCAAAGTCAGCTGAAGTAACCACAAATTTCAATAAAACTTGCAGTGCCGGTAGTACGTAACTACGTAGTACGTACTGAACTCCAAAAAGTCTTAGTTCTTTATTTAAAATGAAACACTTTTACGTGACAGTGTTATATAATATGATATAATCAGACCTACTGTAAAGCGCTTAGATAAATAATTTTATCTTTTATTACCATGTGTCTTCAGAAATAGTTTGGCCTGTAATCTGTATGCTTAGTAGAATGTTGATAAAGCATTTTTACCATAATAATACCGTGTAGGATTAATATGCAAGACAGTTTGTTTGCGATTCATTTACAAAACGTGCGTTGAGCATCCATTACGATGGCAAAATTGAACATCGTTATATTACTATTTGCAATCGGAATAAACATACAAACAATCGACTCCTTAAATATACTAGGAATCTTTCCTTACTCTGGAAAAAGTCACTTCTTTGTGTTTAAACCGTATTTAGAAGAACTAGCAAAGAGAGGACACAATGTTACTGTTATATCCTATTTTCCACAAAAGCAAAAGTTACAAAATTACTATGACATTAGTTTGGCAGGAAAAATGAAAGTGGTAGAAGATGATTTTCCAGCGGAGAGAAATTATAAGACTATTATAAAGGCTATTGCCTACCTTGCAACATTTGCCGCTCAAAATTGTGAAATATTGCTTGGAGATGAAAAAGTACAAAATCTGTGGAAATCAAGAGCTAAGTTTGATGTGGCTGTCGTTGAGCAGTTTAACAGTGACTGTGCGTTAGGCTTGGCATATCAATTGAAAACACCAGTAGTTGGAATTAATTCACATATACTCTTACCGTGGCATTTCAGCAGATTTGGTATCCCAAAAAATCCATCGTATGTATCCTATGAATTTCTGGACGGTGGTACTCAACCGACGCTTTACCAAAGAGTGGAAAGAAATATTTTCGATGTTTACACAAGTTTATTATACATGTATATCCAGCGAACTAATGAAAATACTCTTGCGAAATATTTTGACGATGTACCCTCCCTGGACGAATTAGGACATGAGATTAAATTTATGCTTTTATACAACTATTTTGTATTAACTGGATCTGCTTTATTACCTGCAAATGTAGTAGAAGTGGCCGGTTTTCATGTCACTAAACCAAAACCACTACCAGATGTAAGTAAATCTTATTTATTTTTTTATTTTTGATCACCTACATAGTTTACACCAATTATAATATAAAAATAACACAATTATACAAACGGAAAAGCTAAGTGCAACTACATTTATAGGCGAAGACTGCTTGCAAAAAGGAGCGAATAACAAGTAAGTAAAATGATAATAACAATAGTAATAAAGAAAAGAAAAGAAACATTTTTTCTGGAATAAAATTAAAATTAAAACAAATTAAATTTAAACAGACTTTTTATATGTCAATATTGTTTATGATATATGAATTTATTAATAATATATTTAAACTTGTAAATGCTATCATTATAAATATCAATATTTACTTGTTTTGTGACTACCCGGAATTCGCGAATAATTCGGTTGAGAGGAGCATTGAGACCAAGATTAGAATAAGTTTGTTTGTCTTCAAAAATATTAAACCGGGATGCTGTGGGTAATTTAAATGGAGTAGTAAAATTAAGCTGTGACAGAAGTTCCTGGGCGTCAAGCAGTCCGTTTGCAAGCTTATAAAGAAATAATATGTCTAGCGTTTGTCTTCAAGGAAATGGGTAATTAAGTCATTGTAATTATAAGATGAAGAATCTGTTTAATATATATTTATTAAGGTAACCATTGACTGGACTATGTTTACTTCTTTTCATCACATTGAAATAAAAACTAATAAAAATTTATCTTTAAAACATGTAAAAAGTTATATTCTATTTTTGGGAAATGTTGCTAATCTAATTTAATCAAATTCTAAATGGTAATCAAAGATAATTACATTTTATTAACCAATCCATTATGTATGCAAAATAGATAAAACAAGAATTATATCAACTTATAGAATTATATTCTTTTTTGTTGTTGTAATCTTCATCTCTACTATTTTAAATTAAAATAAATTAAGCATAATTGTATCCTTATTTCAACCACATTTTCTTAATTATACATAAATTCTTAATTAACTACTTAATTTGTTTACATGTATATAATTTTTTCTGTTGATGTCAAGAATAATTTATTCACCAAAAACAAAATATAATTACATCCTCTTCTAAGTCACATCCCTTTATATATCACAAAAAAGTATATGATATCAAGGTTTTCTATTAATAGTAAAATATTGATAGTATGTAATCAAAAAACATCACATCAATTAAATGTTATTAATTTATTTACAGGATATTCGAAAGTTCATTGAAGAATCAAAACATGGTGTTATCTACATCAGTTTTGGATCAATGATTAAGACTTCAACCCTACCAAATGAAAAACGAGATGCAATTATTAATGCAGTGTCAAAATTTAATCAAAGAGTCATTTGGAAATGGGATGAAACTCTACCTGGAAATCCTAAGAATATATACACTTCTAGCTGGTTACCACAGAATGATATCCTGGGTACATAATAATAATATATTGTATATTTGTTATATAAGTTTATCTGTCCAATTATATGTTTAAGTATTTGAAAGTGGTAGAACAATAAGTGAATCAACTTTAAACTTCAAAGCCTCCAACATTACCTCCAGATCACAATTATTATTAGGAAAAGATAGTATATCTTGGCTAATAAAATTGTGTTCTCGTCTGAATGGTGTTATAAGGAAGAGACAGATATTTGAGGCATTACAACTTAATTGTGTGTGGCTAACCTCAGGTAGATCTTATCTGGGGTTGATGTCCATAAGTGACAGTGGCCGCTTACCATCATGTGAATTGCACTCTCTTAACAACAGTTACCATGATATGATAATTATACTAGTTACGTTGGGAACCAAAATAAATATTAGTTTTGGTAAATAATTTATTCATCTTCCAGACTTAGCCCTTCTGTCCTACTTACAATATTCTTGGAAAGTTATTATACCTACTCTAGGCCCACATCACTTGGCTTTACTTAAAGACATTGTATTTAAAAAAATATTTGAAAAAATACTTGTAATATTTTTTCTATCATTACTTTCATACAGAAAAGTGTTTTGAAAATGCAAAAGTTGTACAGTAGAATAAACAGAAACATAGTCGAATACTTGTTTATTTTAATATTTAACATAACTTTTTACTAAATACATAACATATTTAGGAAAAAGTTACGAAACAAAGACTAATTAGATTTTTTTTTACAGCGCACCCAAATGTCGTAGCATTCATTTCACACTGTGGCTTACTTGGAACTACTGAAGCTATTACCTACGGTGTACCCATAGTCGGTATGCCAATCCATGGAGACCAAGGCGCAAATGCGGCAGCAGTGGAAGAGAGTGGCTTTGGAGTACAGATTGCAATAAAGGATTTAACAGAAGAAGAATTAGTGCAGAGGTTGAAAACCGTACTTGATCCTAAGTGAGTAATTATATTATCATGGTAAACTACTTTAAAGACTAAAAGTATCAAAGCAAACTAAAAATGTGTGGGTGTTTAAAACTAAATAAAACTGAAAATAAATAACAAAATAAAGTCGTTAGTGTGATTCAGAAATGGGTATAGCGCTATCTAGTTTTAGCGCCGACAACTGCTTTCATAGCGCATTAACATAGGTAGCATAATTGTGTTTAAATTAATATTACATAAGGCAAAAGGTCCAAATCTACCAAACTGGCTGACATCAAATATTGCAAGTCACATGGAGATAAAAAATGTAAAACACTTATCACAGATTGAAATGTATTTGCATAATAAATGTCTTATCACTGCACTAAAATTACTAAAAACATATTAAATTCTATTAATTATTGGAAATAGTCTCTACACCTGTACAAATTAACAACTAATTATACACACCTTTAGTATAACATTAGATTGGATTATGAAAATATTGTATATTGTAATATAACCAATTGAAAGATATGAAGTCTCCAATTTAATGTTTATGCGCCTAAAAAAAGGTTGCCGCATTAAAACTTATATTAGAAATAACATATTATTTGACAATATAGAATCGGTAGATAATATCGATAATAAATTTAACCATAGCAACAAATCGCTCAATGATATGTCGAAATGTTAAAAACTTGTTACGAAATTAGTTTCTTCAAGAGTAATAACAATACATGGGTACAATATGTTGTTAACATTAAATGTTTGAAATTTTCAGATTCAGAGAAAAGGCGAAGATGATATCCAAAATGTTCCTTGACCGACCTATATCAGCCATGGACAGCGCCATCTATTGGACGGAGTACGCAGCTCGCTATCAGAACTTCACTTTTAGATCACGCTCTGCAGACGTACCTCTGTACCAATATTTAGGTCTAGACGTTATAGCTATTTTAATCTCTATTGTCATAGTTTTAACTTGCTCTATCAAATTTTTCTTGTCTACCTGTTACTCCAAAAAGAAACAATCCAATAACAAGAAGAAAAGTAAAAAGGAATGAGTAGGTACATTATATAAAAATAACATTGTTAATTTGTTTTTACGAGGCTGATTTTATAACGTCGAACCACAGAATACTCGTATATTATTGAGGAATTCGATGAACCGTGTGGCATAGTGGTTATTCTAACGACCTGGTATGTAGAAACCTAAATAATGAATTAATTCTGGTTTGACTCAGGGTTAAAATGGAAATTTAGATGGCACCAAGAAGTAAATAAAAATTGTATAATTAAGGAATTCGTAATATTATGGTATCGTGCCCAAACCTCGTATTTAGTGAGTTAATTTAATTTTGCATGTAACAAACATTAAAAGTATTTAGGAGAAAGTGAGATTTTACTAGTTCACCTGTTGACTGTTCACCGCGTGGCCACAACTGTTTATACTTGAAGTTCATATAACATTGTAACACGTTTTTGTGTGGTATTGTTCATGAGTTTCTCTCGATCGCGGCCGCAACATATGGGATATGCTGGAATGCTACCGGCTAAAACCCTACGGTCTTCCTCTGCCTGTGGGGACCTATTGCAACTCGTCAAGAGATGGCGCTATGGCGACTTCTTTCCGTAACTCGTCGATAGATGGCGCCACTAGTATTTTTGATTCATTTCATACGATGTATTCTCAAAATCCCTCTATATCTGTTTGGAACCTCCAAACAGCCTGTCGGAACACGGCTCCCCAAATATGATTACCTAGCCTGGAGGGGATCTTTCTTTGCCAAAACGCCTATTGTCTGGACCACGTTTATTAATAACACTCGTTCGCGGCCCCGACGTCTTTTGCCAGCGTCCGGGTTCATCTCTGGTTGGGATGGAGTTGAAGTTTCTCAATCCCATCCATCAGTATCACCTCCCTATCACTATCCCTTACCTGCCTCCAAACCAGATTACATTAGCTGTTAGGTATATGACATAAGTGTGTTGATGTCTGCAGAGTCAAGCCACGATGGGTTCTATAAAGATATGTTTTTTATGTGTATGTTGAAGATATGTATTCATATTGTTAGTATATTATAGTTATAACGAATTTACTATACTATATACGTAGTATTTTATATATTGTTAATAATTATTGTTATTTTTAATGATAGTGTTATTTAATTTATAAGACTCATATATTTTTTTATAATTATTATGTGGATAAAGCTCAAGTGATTCATAATTGTAATCTAGTCTATTACTTATCACGTTTACTATTTATATGGAGAAATACATTTTGTACAACTTTTATTGTTTGTTTGTTATATCACAAAATTACGAATTGACCATTAACTGAAGGTCGATATTCCCACAGGGCATTAACCTTGGACGTTTCAACTATAGATGAATATTACAGTTACTTTGATATTAGACTTACCGCGACTAACCAAAAAAGTTAAATTATATACTTCTTTCTATACAAGCTGTATCCCGCGGTGTACCTTTGTTTAAAAACTGTAACATGACAATTGTGTTGTCGTAATGTAAAATGCCGTTTTTGCAAAATTATAATAGGTAGTTTAATATAAATAGATCAGGGTCGATAACTTTGGAAACAAAAAAATATATAGTGGTATGAAAACCATCGGAAAAGGATGAGAATATGAGAAAAATGACAGAAATAATAAATTAAGGCTGCTCTGAGGTCAGGAAGTGGCAGGGGGGAGGTGAGTACAAAAAATGGTTGATCTCGATTTCCGGCAAAACTGCAAGTTCTATGAAAAATGTTGAATGACTAAAATTGTAGGTAATAAAAGACCTACAACTTTCGTACTTATTTACACTTTTTTCACTCAAAATGTATGTTGAAAGTTCAAATAACCAAGTTATGGGCTTTTTTCATTTTTATGTTTTACAAATATATATTCTTTTAACGAAATTTAGTAAAAACTTGCCTTTTAATGTCCTAAATACACTGTAATATTTTGTATTTGAAATATTTATTTTTTACCTTAGGGGAAAAGTGCTTAAGATGACATAAGTACTTTTTGCTTTAACTCCTATCTAAAATAAATAAAGTGATATAACCTTTGTATCATACTTATATTTTGATTTTTTTTTATAATCAACGAAATAATAACAGTTTTTAGATAACCAACAAAATGTACAATTTAAAAACCAACATTAATTGCACATAATACAACAGTATAAGATGACACGCTATTGTCTTTAGTGTTTTTTTTTACTTACTTAATAGTAAATAACTTTAAACAAACCTCTGGTCCTCTCACAGCTTAATTTTTCTCATGAATTCGCTTACAAATTATACCGACCCCAGTAAATCCAAAAAGTCGATTTTATATATTATATGCAAACATACGTTTTTTAAAAGCACTACTAGATTAGTCTAGTAGGTATGCATATATTATATGCATACATATTACATACATACATTTGAAAAGAATACCGCTGCTTCTGATATAGTCGGGTAAAAAGCAAAATACACATATCTTCTACGCATATGATAACAGAGTACTTATAACGTAACGTCATCTTATAACGACCTTTAGTATGTGATATTTCAAATTGATAACAAAAGTTTCATTTATATGTCATGACTAAATCTTATAGGTAAGCATCCGTCATCAGTATTTGAGTGATTAAAAAACCATTGTTATGATATAAATTAGTTCAAATGCAAGATCCTTACGTAAAGCATATTTTTACCACCTAATAAAGTCATCAGAAAAATTATGCTCGTCCCGAAATCACGAACATTTCCACTAAGTACTTTACAATGCACGTCGCTGTCCGCCATAGTTTACACCATTAGTAGGTGTTACTCCGCCATACTTCGATAGGTACCTACTATCGATAGCCAGATGCACTCGTTAATATCTCTCCGGTTTACCTTCAACGCTAATAAACAAATAATAAAGCTGCTGTGTCATCTTAGCAGAGTACCTATGTCATTTTGAGCACTTTTCTTCTATATGGACAAAATATCAAAAACCACCCTTATTTTAAATCGAAAAGTTACGTGTCAAAATAGCTTGTTTTCGCCCATTTTCTTTATTTAAGTATATCATTCTCTTTAGTCCAATGTGGACTCTATGGAACGTTAGGCGATGCACCTATTTCGGCGCATAAAATCTTCAAGAATAAATAACAAAAATTCGACTCTATTCGAAAGCTCTTTAGATAAGTTTGTTTGAGCCACTGTCGTGCTGCTGACAAAGATAACGGTGTTCACATTCAACACAGCGTCAGTCCGTTCGTTAACCTCCGTCAAAATGGCATTCACCTATGAATAAACCAATGTCTTCTAACGACACAAGTTACAAAACAACTATACGTGTAATTTGAAAATTAAACAATCCGAGTATGATAAAATAAGCGAAATGCATTTCTTATATTTTTATAAACCTACCTGCTTGCGTACTTACTATCACCTTACTACTATGATAAAAGGGCTAGTCTTTAAATATTCTTACCCTTTATGCTACAGGGTGGGAGAGTGGCGATCCGAAATCGCTCGGGTCTACGAAAAATCTACTCCTGTTGAATAGGTCCTCGCCTGTGCTAGAAAGAGAGGGTCGGCTCACTCGCTTATATAGGTATGCTTAAATATTTAGTATTCATCTTAACCAGACTCCCTACTTACTACTCCGAGTAGTAGTAGGTACCTATTCCTTATACCCCTTTTGTTTTTTTCTGTTGGCTGAGTGCAAAACTCCCCAAAGGAACGCAAGCGGAATGCTCTGATCGCGACACCGCTAACGATAAGGAAGATGGGTTACCTGACGGAAAGTAGGTAGCCACCGTCACCTGGACATTTCCAACACCAGAGGATTCGCCAATGCCTGGCCGGTTTTGGAGGAGAGCCTTGTTTGCACCTTTTTAAAGCACCCATATAACGCTCCGGGGTTGGGAGAAAGTTCATTTTGCTTTTTAAACGTCCGTGTTAAAGACAACCGTGAAGGACCGCTACGGGTCCAGTTGGTGTGGATGGAATCATCCTTCAAGCTTATTCCTCATGGTTAGGTACTGTAAGTAGCAACGCATCTGATGCTAACCTCAGTTAAAACTCTTGATGTTATCTAGAGTTGGTCACCGAAGTTAAATATAAAGATATAGGTACCATTCTTTTAAAAACAACTTTTTGTGCCAATCCAAATTAGACAATAATTATTATTAAGCGAAAATAAAAGTGGAACTATTTTAACTATTTTACATAAAATTAAATTATATAAAAATCACAGTATGAGATGGGAAGCGTTATTCTACTTAAAATTAAACGCCGAGTATTGAAGTAAATATTTAAATTACTTATAAAAGTTCTAAGTTTATCAAAATACTTAGTAGGTATGTAAATTAGTAGGTAATAAATATATAGAGGAGAGAAAATATCTGCATATCGCTTGCAACGCTGATTAACGGTCAAGGATTAGTCAAAAAGTTAATTGACGTTTAAACTTTTTGTTTAGAATTTCATGCACGTTAATATTTACGTGAATTGTACGAGTAAAAGTAACGGAGAACAACAACTAACACATAACATTTTATAGAGGTCAAATTTGTATAAAATTCAGGACATCCAATGGAACATTGTCATTGCAAAAAATATTTATTTATAGGTACAACGATTCTCGCATATAGACCCCTGTACGAGCTACAACTGGAGCCGTGAGTCAAGCCATCAAGTCAGTGTTTATCAGTTCCGATTGAAAGCGGACGGCTGCGTCCCGCGAATTAATATCATCATGACGCGGACCGTCACAGTTGCATTACTATTATTTGTGTTAACGCAAACAACCGCTCTAAATATTTTAGGAATATTCCCGTACCAAGGAAAAAGTCATTTTATGGTGTTCCAAACATACCTGCAAGAGCTAGCAAGACGAGGCCATAGTGTCACAGTTATTTCACACTTTCCAGAAGAACGCCCACCTCCAAACTATAATGACATCAGCTTGGCTGGATCCAGCAAGATAATAGAAGGAAATCTTCCCATTGAAAGATCGTACGCTACTATATTTGCAACCGCTTTATACCTAACGACTTCTGGAAGAGATAACTGTGAAGTATTGGTAGCGAATAAGGAAGTGCAAAACTTAATCAAGAAAAAAACAAAGTTCGATGTAATAGTTGTAGAACAGTTTAACAGTGATTGTGCTTTGGGTATAGCATACAAACTAAAGGCCCCTGTGATAGGTATCACATCGCACATATTAATGCCGTGGCATTACAACAGATTCGGCATTCCATACAATCCGTCCTACGTCTCGTTCCATTTCCTAGAAGGTGGCACTAAGCCGACCTTGTATCAAAGACTGGAAAGAACTTTCTTCGACTTTTATTTCAAATCAATTTACTACATTGTCTCGCAAAGAAATAATCAAAACACTCTAGCGAAGTATTTTGACGACATTCCACCGTTGGAAGATTTGGCACGTGAAATTAAAGTTTTGCTACTATATCACAATTTTGTGTTGACTGGATCCCGTCTGTTTCCGGCTAATATCATTGAAGTTGGTGGATATCACGTAGCTCAAGCCAAACCTTTGACCGGAGTGAGTATCTATTCGTATTAATTTTATCAATACGATGAGTTTATCTGTATAATAAATTAAACTATTTTAAGTGCCCGATATCAATTTTTTTACGGTACGGATAGATGAAAACTTATACGGTAGGTAGATCTATTAGGTACCTACTGATTTACTTTTCCTAGATACTACATATTTAGATCACATTAAATAAATAAAAATGTTGAAAGATGGACAGAATTCGGTCTTAGTTTAGTTTACAGTAATTTAGCTAGTGAACGTAGCCTTGAATTTTATAGCCTATCTGTGACAACCCAGACTGAGATTTATCGCAACTACATATTTGCAGTAAATTACAATACAACTGCAAATAACATAAATGCTATTTTTCGAAAAATAATTTTCAAATTGTAGAATACAATTCGTATGATCATACAGATACTAGGTCTTTCCTTCGGGTTTGCTCTCTTCGTTCATCTATCACGGTAATGAGTACATACATACGTATTCTATGATAATTTACTCAATAAACTATGACCGATAGTTTTTGAGTGAAAAAATAACAAAACATACATACCTACATCCTTACAGACTTTCTTATTTATTTTATGATAGGTACTACTAAGACTGACCTATTTCAATTCATTGTAACAAATATCAAAATTGCCGACTTTAACAAATATACCTAAGATAGCTTAATATGTAGATACAAGATGTTTTTGTATCATACATCAATCATACTCACATTCTTAGGTACCTATAACGAGTTTAAAGGTCATAGTCGAGAATGTAACTGCTATATAACGCTAGATTTAGAGATCTGGAGGCCTCAGGACAATTAAAGCCTTGGATCCCCTCCTCCCCCTAAAATATTTTCAAAAGATAAACAATTTTTGAAGTCAAGTTTTGAATACACATTTTTTGTGACCAAAGTAAATTCCTTTTAAAACATATTTTTTCGACGTTTAGTGTGGGTCCTTTTAATGAAGCCTCGGGACAGTTACCAACGCCGGGAGGCTTCCTCGTAATCCGAGCCTGCTACTATTCTACGTATCTAATCTGAGAACATTGAATAAAGATACCAAGCGATAGGCAATAAAGGTAGTTTGAAGAGCACTTATGAAGTCCCATCATTACAACTTCCCACGTAGTAAGCTGGTAAATAAACACACTAATAGGTATGGTTACAAGAAACGAATAAATAGGTATCTACAAATACAAGGACGTTTCGGTGATTTATTTTAAATGTTAAAAGGTGAATTGAAACAAATTTGCATGTATTTAATAAATCAAGCATGCAGAATATAAAAAAAAAACTGTGTAGCTACGTATTATAACCATTGATCAAATAGGTATCTATGACTACCTCCTTCTATCTGTAATAACTGCATTTATCATTGATACATATCAAGTATAATTACTACAAGATAGTAATTATGACATCGTGTAACATAAATAATAACTGGCCCCGAGCATATGTTATTCTGTCACATTTTTCTCTTAGATTTACCTGGATTAGATTTTTCGAATTATTCTATCAAAATTTCTAAGTTGTTTGTGCAATTATGGTGATTAGGCTAGCGAGACGTGATATAGGTACATAATAAAATAATCAAGATAATTACAATGACATTATAATTAATGTATTATGGTATCTATAAATGTACCTACAAATGATTTTGCACAAATAAGGAGTCATCATTATATTACGATAAAAAACTACAAGTGGCAAACGGCGAACATATTCGACGAAATCTCTACATAGTATAAAACAAAGTCGCTTCTCGCTGTCTGTCCCTATGTATGCTTAGATCTTTAAAACTACGCTACGGATTCTAATGCAGTTCTCTTTAATAAATATTGTAGAGAGTGATTCAAGAGGAAGGTTTTTATCTTTAATAGGTACATGTATAATATACTGGAGAAACACTAATAATTTTAGATTTTTGACTATTAGACGAAACGAAGTTCGCCAGGTCAACTAGTATATTCTACATTTACTTAGGCCAAGTCGTTTTTAATACTTCCATCGCATGGGTTGGTGTTAATGTTACATGCCATTTTCATTCGAATTTTGTGTGTCGTCCGTGGATGTTGTCGGTGAAAAGAGAGGGTGTATTTTTATTCAAGATCAACACCACACGCGGTTTGTAATGTACATGCAAGTAAATATTTTTTTTTTTATAATTTCAGGAATTAAAGAAGTTTGTGGATGAAGCAGAACATGGGGTGGTGTACATTAGTTTTGGCACCACAGTCAAGAGTGGTGCGCTGTCCAAAGAGAAGACTGAAGCACTTCTCAACGTGATTTCCGCTTTACCACAAAGATTTATTTGGAAATGGGATGACAAAGCCTTGAACTATGATAAGAAAAAAATTTACATTTCGGACTGGTTACCTCAGGTTGATATTTTAGGTAAGACATATAAGAAATTTTAGGTAATACATATAAGGTGTTTTCTAAGCTATATACAAGTAGTTCTTATTATGACATCATCGACAGAAATCGACTGATCGAATCGCCGAACTCGTGAGCACGAAATCGTGATAGACATTAAAAATCTGGTCGCATTAAATGTACAAATATCTGCAAGTCTAGCTGTCTTTATTAAAGAGGGAAGTCCAAAATTGACGATCAGCGAACAAAATAGACCCGCTAGACTCTAGGTTTTTTTTCTACCATACTACCGTATACCCGAGGGGAGACTCTGTAAATTCTCCCCTGGAAGGGTGTGGTTGCCGGCACACTTTTATATGAGGTGACCATCATAGTCCTCGGGAGTAGCAACGCATCTGTAATTGACTTCTGATAGAACCCATGTTCTATATGAAGTTGCTTACGGATGTCCATGGGCGGCAGTAAACACTTACCATCAGCGGGACTGCATGCTCGTTTCGTACTTCAATCAGATAAAAAAAACTTATAAGTAGGTATTCGCCCCTGTACTTACCTATATGAATCCAATGCTGCTATGTCATTGCTACGTTACCGAATATGTGACAAGCTTATATCCTTTATCTATATCTGATTTATAAAAAAAAATCAGAAATTAGTAGTCTATTGTCATTATCATGTCTGTGGATACGCGGATCTAAACACTTACTCATATTTTTTTTTCTGTGATTTCATCTGCAATCAGTCCTAGACTATAATTAAATTTGTTGTGTGCTCTAAACACTTACTCATATAAAATTGCTTTTCAACCTTGAGCTGATCACGCATAACTTTAAATTTTATATCATTTACAGGTCATCCAAAGACCTTGGCTTTCTTATCTCATGCTGGCATGGGAGGTACAACAGAGTCGCTGAATTTCGGAGTACCGATAATAGCTATGCCTATAGTTGGAGACCAGCCCTCTAATGCCGCTGCAATTGAAGAGTCAGGGGTGGGAGTCCAGATTTCTCTAAATCAACTTACCAAAGAAAATATATTGGCTGCGTTCAAAAAGGTTTTGGACCCCAAGTAAGTTATATGCAAAAAATTTATGTAATACGATATTTTTTGTACACTGACGACCCGCGTGGCGGAGCGGTTACCATAACGGTCTGACACGCAATGAGTTCCGAGGTCGATTCCCGGCCAAACAGGTATCTGAGTGATGAGTTTAGATTCATGTTCTGGGTCTGAAAATCCTAGTGTGGGGCTACGAGTGCGATGCGTTTTTTTATTTTTGTTTTAGGGCTGTTTCTCCCATAAAGTAGGTACATATTATTGTCACGATTAAGTTATTAGTTTTCGATGGTTAATGAGGCAAACATTGTTATCATTCGAGACTAAGGGATGACAATCTGTTAATCGAACATATTAAACTTAGTAGAACTTGAAGTTGAAGAAGAAGTTTTTTTCTTTTGCACCTCAGTCACTTTTACTTCTACTTTATAACAGCAGTGGTTTGAAGGGTGTGGTAAGGGAGACATACTTTTCTACATTGACTTTAGTTACCCATAAGCGGTAGTGGTCACTTAACTACCATCGGAAAGACTGCAAGTTCGTTTGATGCTTCCATATAACTCATCCAAAAAAAAAACATTGTAACTATCATGTCATAATCTATTTAAAATGACAACTACACATATTGACTTATCGTTATCACTCGTTATGCCTGACTGATGGCTTAAATTTATATATTTCGCAAATGAGTAGGTAGAATACTTTTTTAGAAAGAATTACTTTATAAAGACCAGTTTTCAAGCAAACGCGGATTTGACGACGCGACGCCACACGGCTTTTTAATATGAACCATGATAATATGATTTAATATGTAATTATCGATAAACAAATCACTGAAATTATAATATGCAACGGTTACGGTTAGTCGAACTATCTGCAATAAGAAAGTTAAAACAGGGTACCTTGAGTACCCGTTATATACCTATCTATTAGTAAGTACTTAGGTAGTATCACAGTATTAATATCATACAGTAGTCTAACTCTGCCGTGTCCTTGAATTTTATACCTACACACGCGCTGGACGAGATTTCGCGTTAGGGCTACCCGCCTAAAGTATTTTAATACATCTGTATACTTGACTTTCTTTCTTACTTATGTATTTTATTCAGTAGATTAAGGTAAAAAACAACGCGTTCTTTTAATATTTAAGAGAATTAATAATAAATCGTACACAAATAATAGTTATAAATTTCTCACTGAATAATATTTTACCAACCAAAATAAAAATTATTAACACTGGACATGTTTATGCACAATTAAAGCAATCAAAAACAGCCTAATATAGTTTACAACTGCTCTTCGCTACATTATTATTAAAATAAAAAATCCACTGCTTAAAAATTTCACATCGCCCGCTCGCCACTACGGCACATTCGCTAGCTGTTGGGTACCGAATGCATACCGAAATCGTGGCACGTAGGTACAACTTGCGTTTATATACTGTATACTGTAGATATGTAACTGACAATCAGTCAAAACGATGCGCGATGTTTTATTAAAATATTCCACTTTGTTTCAGGTTTAGAGAAAATGTTAAACTCATTACTAAAGCTTGGTATGATCGTCCTCTGTCCCCAATGGATACTGCTATACATTGGACGGAGTTTGTTGCTAAATACCCAAATATCTCATACAGGACGGCAGCTGCGGACGTCCCTCTCTACCAATATTTGAATCTCGATATTATATCGATTATCTTTGTTATACTTTTACTACTATTATTTATTATTAAGGCCACGATGAGATTATGTTGCGGAGCGAAGAAGACAAAGCATGTGCAAACAAAAAATAAGAAATCAAAGAAACAATAAATTGAATAACATAAATCCAGTGGATTTTTATTAATTACTTATATGCTGAGAAAGTCCGACAATTCCTATCCATAGACATTAAATAGGTACATTTCTTAAAACTCTACAAACATGAATCTGAATGGACGTACCTAAGTACATGCTTATGTAGCCAGTCCTCGATCGATTTAATTAGATTATTTGCCAGGTGGTAGAACCAGTGTAGTTCGACCGGGGAAGTACCACCGCCACTCCTTTTTCTAACGTGAAGCATTTTTTTGCGTTTCGATGGAAGGGTGTGGTTTCCGGCACACTTTTATATGAGGCGACCATCCTAGTCCTCGGGAGTATCAACGCGTCTGTGATTGACTTCAGTTAGAACCCATGTTCTAATTGGTATTGCTTACGGGTGTCCATGGGCGGCAGTGACCACTTACCATCAGGTGGTCTCCATGCTCGTTTGCTACTTCAATCAGATAAAAAAAATACGAATGTACAAGTACAATATTAAAAACTTACGTAAAGATATGTACCTATTCAATAAATCATTGAATTTTACTGATATGCATATGGTTTGGAAATATTTCTATAGGTGGGAAAGTATGGAAATCTAATGAGTCAATGTACCATAACTATTCTTTCTGCCTGCTACAGACTGCTGCTGACTATATCTATTGCAGTATTATTTACAATATTATTTATGTTCTAGGACAAAGGTTTCTGGTTATTACTGTAAGAGATTATCCCTTTTTTGGAATATACCTATTTTCGTTAGGTTATATAGGTAAACAAGTTTAAAAAATATATAATTATCTATTTCAATATAGTTCCATGTTACAATCAGATACAGGCCTTATATAATCTCAATGTCTTCGGTTCTCATCTAGTGTCAAGAACTTGACAATTTCTGTTTACAATGACCATACAACACGTAAATTTCACATTTGTCATGTAATTCCAAAGTCAGCAGAAAATGGACCTACAAAAACAAAGTCAAACCAGCGAACCATGATGAGTAATATGACAAGGGTGAAAATGATCTTACTTACATAACATCAATTCTCCAGGTACATGGTAATTATATTTACGATTAATCTAGAATCTAGACTAATCGTAATACTAAACTAGATTTTAATTTTAGAATTATTTATCTGCACTATCTGGCTAAAACAGTTTAGGTAGCTAGTATCTTTTTAGATAGTAAGTATAATACTAAAGATGGGCATTCACGTTACGACGGTCGCACGGACTGTCGCTCGAACTACGGTCGTATGCGACAAGTTTGATCGTGAATGGCTTGATCCTAAGGCGGACTGTACGACCAAGGTCATGACGCAGGTCCGTTGAAGTATTCAACCTGATCTGTCGTTGCGGCAATCCGTACGACCGTTGTACGGACTGACGAACGGAGCCACCTTAAGTCGTTCTTGGCTGTATGTTTACCCACATTCTTCAAAACTACGCAACGGATCTTCACAATATAACGATTTAATCTCTGTTACTCCACTCACAGTAATCACTTTGGTACATTAATTCTATAGTCTTAAATTTATTATTAATTTATTCATTGTTAATGAAAAGGGCATAAACTATAAACCCGTACGACGACGAAGGGCGCATCGGTAAACTATATAATTAATTACCTATATCTTATTTCACCTTCACAATGGTTTGTAGAGTCTTTAAAGCAAGTAATGATCAATCAAGGTATTTGTAATATGTTATTCACTTAAAAGATTCAAACTCGAAATCGCAGCTTGGGATGTCATAATCTTACTTATATTACAACCTTATTTCACATAAATAAATCGCTTGATCGTTGATGTTAAATCATGACTTAGTACTTAAATAAATGTTGGTTTTATCAAAAATTGTTACAATGTTGATAACAAGCAAAACTTCTCGACTTGGATACACGATATTATTGTACAGTAGCGATAGTAGTGATTAAATAAGTACGTTACATAAACGACCCAGTACTTACGTGTTTAATGACTCTTGAATCGTGTGTAGGTACCTATGTATTTAATTATCTTCTCGAAGTAATTGTTCTTTATGCAGTAGATACTCAGTCGTAGTAAATATATAGGTACCTACTTTACTCGCTACTATCTTAATAGATTATGAAAATACTACGAATGAATAAAATTCATGTGTTGGAAATTGTAATAAAAATAGATGTTTCTGTCTGTTTGTCTGATTGAGTTAATTATGGAAATAACTGAACTTATTCGGACTTGGCCAAAGCCTATTAGCACTATCGCCTATAAAAACTTTTTAACAAAAAATATCTACCGACTTCCATGTCACAAATAAGTAAAAAATAATTTTAATGATTTTTTGTTTAGAACATACTCAGTACTTAGTACATAGTTCCGAAGTCGGCGCTATTACATATTTCTCTGGATGACGGTGATGAAACTTTGACCTGTTTGAGCGATAGAGCGTTTGGCTTGTATAAGTTTGCGAGGGCTTGGAGCCGACCCGATCGAGTGTCGGTTTTTTGTCACAAACCAAAAAGAGTTTGTCGCAAGCGCTTGCGATACGTCCACACGTTTGCAAACACAACCTAGTTTGTGCACTGGTGCAGTAAACATATGCTCGTCTTTTGTAAAAAAAATAGTAAACATATTACATAAATAAGAGTTAATGTAAAATTCATTTCCTTTTACATATTCTTTTGTTTTTTTTTTAATAAAAATAACATAACCTAAATTTAATAGGCCATACAATCACCATGTACAGATGTCCGTCGCGCTTACCTCTTCAGAACATAATAACTCACTCGCCAGCGTGTGGATGGCGATGTTTTGTTTCCAAAATCAAGCCAAACGCTTGTATAGGTTCGGAGTTTGCGGCAAGCCGCAAGCGTGTGGACGCGGCATGAGAGAAGACCCGAGCCCAGCAGTGGGAACATAATGGGTCAACGACTGGCGGATTAAAGATTTACTTTAAGCTAATTCCCCTGGATTTTTGATCTTGATTATTCTATGATGGTGGAGGGATTTTACTTGGCTCGAATTTAATGACAAAAAAGGGCTTATGACTGCGGGGGTGGGTGGGAGAGAAGAGGGTTCTGGGTTCTAAAAGTAACTATTGGGCTTAACTAAGGATAGCGATAAGACAGAATATTCAAATAATTATATACCACGAAATTAAATAAATGTAACCTACCTACCGTTTTTTTTTTAAGTGGGTAATCCTCATGGATACCCAGCCGCCCGGGGCAGCAGCTGGGTTATGCCGGACTCTTACCGGCTAAACCCCCACTGTGTTTTCACCTCCGCAACGTTTGGCGGGAACACGGGCGCGCTTTCACATTCATCCGCGAACCCGCCGGTGCCTGGTCGCTTCCGCAACCCCCTCGCGTGAAGCATGGAGCTCCCCTTCAACAGAAAGGCACGCCAGAAAACACAAAGGCGCGCCTTACCTCCAAGGCTCCCATCCGCAGGGCGACGGACCAACCCCGAGACCGCCACCCAGGAGCCGTGGGCATGGGCAAGCCGACACCCGCAGAGGCACCGACCTCCCACACCCAGCGGCGGATCCGATCCCTGGTTCCACCGCAAACCACCAAACGGCCGCAGAGGACAGGGAGGACGGCAACGACACACCGCATCTCCTCTTCCTCTGCGGTCCCACCGCCAACGCATCTGACGGTGCGCTCCCGTTTGGTCGCGGGAGACAGGGGGCACGGCAACGACACACCCAGACACCTGTCCTCCGGCGACCCCACCTGGCTGCGGAGGCCAGAAAACACCGTCCCCCGCAGCCCCCTCGGATGCATCCGGAGCGGGCCTCCAGCTAATCCCACTCGGAGCGTCCCCTCTCTTGGATCCCTCTTGGCTTCACCGCGGCGCCCCAAGCCACGGTTACTGAGCCCCCTCACCACGACAAGGTGGAGATCCCTTCGAGGGGGATAATTGGGATTGTAACCTACCTACCTTCATCAACCCCGGGAAGGGCGGCGGCAAGTTTGGTCGAATGGCGCCATAAAGACCAGAAGGTGTGGTGAGCGTTTACGCCCACCACGGAAGAGCCTGAAAAGGGCATCACGCTCGGAGGACTCCGGTTGTGTTCCGTTGGAGATCCCGGAGTCCTCCACGCAGCGCTGAGGGCGGCTACCGGGGGGATTTTAGTGCGGTAACAATCCCACATGACGCGCGTCGCCCTCACGAAGTTGGGTACCTTTTGAAGGTTTTCCCCTCGAAAACGAAGTTAAACACGTGAGAAACTGACAGTAAATCAAGTATTAGGTATTATACATATATTTTTAAGTAATTTTTTTTAATGATAATCTTTTTATCACTTAAAGGTTGCCTAAATTTCAATAATGGCATGTTGCTGTAAGCCCGGACGACGTAAGTATTATAATATATTTTTAATAAGAAATTTACATATATAAAAACCGATTATGATACGATAGTTTAACCGGTGAGGTACCATCGCCACACCACACCTATTTCTAGCGTAAAGCGTGTATATTATAGTTGCCTGCGCACTTTTATTTGAGGCGACCATCTTAATCCTCGGGAGTAACAACGCATCTGTGATTGACGTCAGATTGAATGTTTGTTCTATATGAAGTTGCTTACAGAAGCCCATGGACGGCAGTGACCACTTACCTGCACCACATCTACATGATAGACTGCATGCCCGTTTTCTACTTCAAACTTATTAAAAAAGAAGCTAGAAGGACGAGTAGAATTCGAACAGGGAAGTACCGCCGCCACAACTACTGCTTGCGCGAAACAGCTCTAGTATGTCGGTGGAAGGTTGTGGTTGCCAACACGCTTGCATAATTATACGGTGACTATTTAAATCCTCGGAATAAGCGACCCATCTGTGATTAACTTTAGATAGAAAGCCTATGACTTCCTTACCGGTGTCCAACGTTGGCATTAAGCACTTATGTGGTGAATCGAAATCTTTTACTCCTATAGCAAAAAAAACAATATAGGTAACCAGTGGTTTTGTCAGCAACATCCAATGACAGACGTTGGTAGTCCGTTGCTTTGCATGTAGAATATAAATTGTAATTGTTTAAGTTCTGTTATCTTGTTACGTAGCAAATAAGGCCGCTGCAAGTTGTTTGGGGCGCTGTGATCTTCCCAAACACAAATGTTTGGACAGAGAAGACATCAAACCTGGACCAGTGCCCAAGCACATGGGATGGCTGTATACAGCAAAGGATGCACCTGAACATCAGGTTAATATTCAACTATGGATATTACGTACATCACATTCAATTTAGTTAAGTTTAGGATTTTAAAACCAGTTTTAACCTCCCTCAATATTAAGTATTAGTAAGAAGAGTATAATTTAGTTCGAATTTTCTACTAAATTCAAACTTATTTTATGATATAAATTTGAGAACTTTTAACAGAAGGCGTACATTATTATCAAATATTAAATTACACTATTAACAATAATTGTTATAGTGTGTTAGTACAAGTAACACACTATAACAATAATTAACACTATAACAATAATCGTTAAATAGTTTCGTTTGTTACTATTTACATAGCTTTTATTACCACTTGTTTTTATTTCATGCAGTTACGGTGTGGCTGGCGTCCTGGTCACATTTCCTGCCAGGTTCTGAGACGAATTGAGCAACATAACTGTATGAAAGCTGGTGAATGTGCACCCTGTCCCTCCGCTTGTGCGCGATCACCTTGCTCCAAGCTTTGCTGCCTACCACCAGTATGTACAGCCATATGCCCCTCCTCTTCAAGTTGTTGCAAGCCTCCCCCCTGTGGCCCTCCCGCCTGCGGCCAACCACTGATAAGGATAATCAGACATGCTGGACAGTACACTATCTGCACTAAACCATCCAACGTAAGCAACGCTCCCTCCGGCCCCTACCCTTTAAAGTACGTACTAAACACAGACGATGATGGAACTGCATCAAACGCCAAATACAGCGTAGAAGCTAAATTCAACGACTATCACTTCGATTACACTAGCTCTCAGTCGTCCTTCGTCCTAGACTTTTCACCGCCCGAACAAAGATGCTACAAGCCCTGCCCCAAGAAGAGTATAGTATGTATGGTGTGTGCAGTAGAAAATACCTGGCCTTGTAAGAAAAAGAAGAAGTCTGACAAAAAGAAATCGAAAGATAAGAAAGAACCAGAGCCCGATGAAGAATGTTGCAAGCCATCCTCTGAAGAATCATCTACAGTTTGTATGGTGTGCTCGTTGGAAGAAGTATGTCAAGCAAAAGAGAAAAAGAAACCCAGGAAGAAACCAAGTAAATGCAAAAAGAAGTGTAAATCAGACTTGTTGAAAGTCCAAAAGTAATTAACTATTAAAAAACCTTCTACTAAATCTTTTAATGATATATGCATGAAAAGAGAGTAGCACATAATTACATAGGCAATGACCAGATGAGGTTTTTTTTTACACCAGATTATCGTAGATGACTTATAGGAGAATGTTGATTGTTTTAAAGAACTTCAAGACAATACTATAATCACTCCACATTAGTTTCACCACTAATAACTGTGTCGCAGTTATAAAATATTTATTTGTGAACATTTAAATGCAAAATGAAATGCTGCTCCTTAGAAGACTAATTCATCTGTTAATCCTGTTTACATAGACACTTGCAAAAAACTACTTTTGGGATAAATTTATAATTTCCAAAGAAAAAACTGAATTAATATGCCCAAAGCTGGAAACATTCATTTACTATGAAGACAAAAACATATTCTAGTAGACCATAGACAAATAACACATTTTTCTAATATTGAAATAGGTTTATAAATAAAAATAAACTATTAACTGCAATAAGTGTTTTATTAGTCAACATAAACTCAAAATATCCTAACTGAATAAATAAATGCTACTTGTACCATCACATTTAGCTTGGGTTACCAGACTTCTGTGCTAATGCTAGCATGTTCTCGTTTGCTATCATTTGGAACTCATGGAATCTCTGTGAAACCCGTTGATTAGCCCGAAGATACTTCTCCATGCAATTGGCAGTACATTTGTCCTGAAATATATAAACACAATTTTTATTGCTTAACAGATACTAATAATTTTACAAATCGGATATATTTTTGTTGGTTTATTTACAAAAATATTGAGTATGCAGGTTTGACCACAAGAAATTTATTCATCTATCTCTCTTATGATTGAATTTTTCAGTGATTTTAGACTAGTATTATCGCGGAATTGATACATTATAATACTTAACGGGTACTCATGATATGCGGTTTATGAATTCTTATAGAGTTCTTTTTGCTGATATTTCGACCCAGTTGCATGGATCGTGGTCACGGCCAAACTGCGGTGGCGGGGAGATACCGTTGACAAGCACTGCACTGGGCGTGACCACGATCCATGCAACTGGCTCGAAATATCGTCAAAAGAATTCTATAAGAATTCATAAACCGCATATCGTGAGTACCCGTTAAGTATTATAATTTTTCAGTGAGTCTGAGCATGTATGTATATTATCAATTTATAAGTACCACTTACACAGATTGTTACGTTTGTTCTTTCATGTTACCAATTGACGTGCTTTCAGTCTAAAGTAACAACTGAAGTATATAATTCAAAATATTATTTTATAGTTATTAACAAGGAACATCTGGGAATCCAAAATGCTTCGTACGCTTATGCGCTATACTAGGATTCTTCTTCGTGGGTGCTATTGACATACAAAGTTCTATTAAAAATTCTATGTAAATGCACCCAGAATACATATCTGAATTCTTCGTTTAGATGACTGGCTGGCAGCGAACGAACCCGAAAAAAAGTAACTTACTCTTTAAATAACCAGTTTTTTATTCAAATATAAAAAAATACCTCTGCAGTCCTTAGAGTCCTGGAAGTGAAGTCATGAACGCAATCATTAAAACACAACTCTGATAGTCTGTTGTACTGGACAAGGAAGTCTTTGAACTGAAAAATAATAATACAACTTTAGCAGCCTTTATTCACACAGAAATTACATTTTTAACATAGTATAAAGTATGATAACGTACAGTTTTGATTTGGTCAGCTTCGCTCATTTCAGGGACTGACATTTTTGCGATTAGTTAAATTACGAACTCTTTAGAATTTATTTGATATATTAGTTATTGTAGGAACTAGTTTTGCATAGAATTTTACTGTTTTAAAAGTATTTTATTTATATCTCTGAAAATTGAAATTAAAATTTCCACATTTCTAGGTTAGACTTTTTAAATGTATAGTGTTGCCATTAAAATTCTTTATTAGCATGTTTTTGAAACAAGGAAACACGACTTGAAGTAATAATAAAACGTAACATACGTCATTAAATTAATATAGGTACTTATGATATTTATATTTACTATTAAAAAATCAGAACTTTAAAATATTTTATTTTGGTTCATTCATTAAAAGATTTCTATTAAATAAAATCTTTGCTTCAATATATTTTCAGTCGATAAAAAATGTCAACGTCAACTGTCAATTTGTCAAAAAGACATTTTGTGTGTCAAGTGACAAGCTCTGCTAATTTTTGTACAAATTATTTATGTTTATTTACCAAAATGAACGAAAATGACGATGAAATTAGTACATTTTGTGATTCTGCGGTATTTATTTTATTTATGTGATAATTTTTTTGGTGATTTGTTTCAAAAAAATATATTGATTGTTTTTCATGTTTTTGTATAGGCATCGTTGGTAGAGGGATGTAGACTGCCAGTTCGAATGCAAGGAGGCGATGATTGGCCTCTAGCAGAAATTATAAGTATTAAAGAAATACGCGGACAGAGAGGATATTATGTGCATTATGTTGACTGTATGTATACAATGAATTCCTTCAACAAACTTCCTAAACCAAAAATGTTGTTGCCGCAATATTTTCTACTTGTTATTTGAATCTTATGAAATTAGTGAAACTGAAAATATGTGTTTTATTTATTAGTATGGCTTAACCATGTATATTTATCATAAACTGTAAGATTTATGTTAATGCAAACATTGAACGAACTTCCCGCTCAGTAAGAGAAATAATTTCTATGTTATTTATGTTGCAATTTCAATCTTGAAACATTTTAATTTGTCGTTTCCAGTTAACAAAAGGTTGGATGAGTGGGTTGGGGAGTCTTGGCTTGATACCCGGAAAGTTCAGTTTCCAAGGCGGGACGGAGCGGTGACTGGAGGGACGACCACTCCAAAGAAAACTCACATTGGTTCAGGAGGTGGCATAATGCCTCATTTTCTTAGTATGTGTGTTTTGCTACTAGTATAGCTTCCATGATAAGTAAGATTAAAATTGATTACTAGTGATTTTTTTGCAAGTAGTCGCTCTTTTGACTTAAAGTATTAGTATTCATAGGGAATAAGTATAAAGATACAAATTAATATAGATTTTAATAATGGCATAAAATAAGTTATAAAAAAATGTGCATACTCAAAAATACTTTAATCAGCAGATAGTTGCCAATGTTGATAGTTGGCAATGTTTCAGAATGAAAATATTTTTATTCAAAAATCCATATTCATTATACTTGTTCCCCGTCTCTATTAATGTTGTATATTTTCGGTGTTAGGATAGCTCAGCTATATAGATGTGTAGTTTTGATTAATTTTAACTTTATTAAAATAATACATGTTTACTAAATGTAATGAGCTTCAAAAAGATCATTCTTTGTTTTTCAGTATTTCTTTTAATTTCATTAGTAATTATGGTAGATATATATATTTTAAAGACATAGACAGATATATATATTTTAAGATCTAGTATATATTTTTACATGGAAAGTTCTTCTTTACTTAAATCTTTTATTTGAATCATACAAAAATATTGAAATAAGTACCTGAAAGTATTTTTTACATAATTCAATTAGCAAAAATGCTGTATTTAGACTTGTCTCTCACTGATTCTCTCTGTTGTATCATTGTATGTCCTGTCTATATACTTTTAAATATCTTGGGTACCGACAATATGCGGTTGTTAAACTCCTTTTGACGACTCGTGTGACGGAGCGGTATCCACCAGTACCGGTCTAACACAAGATGGGTCCCGGGTTCTATTCCCGGCCAGAAAGGTATCTGAATGATGAGTTTAAACTCCTGTTATGGCTCTGGGTGTTTGTATATTTGTCTTGTGTGTGTCCATGGTACCCACGAGACAAGAGAAAACCTACTGTGTGGCCATGAGTGTAAAAAGCGTGTTTTGCCAATTTTTTAAATTACACAATTGGTGAATTGTGAACAGGAGGAATACTAATTAAGCTTACTGGCTGTATCCAATATGCAATTTCGCTATATCTTCTTCCACCTATAGTTACAATAAGACTGTAGTATTAGATTTGATGCACTTCTTGAAGCTGGTATAGTCACTCACAATACTATTGATTCATAATTCATAATATATTTATTATGGAACATAGGTACCGAAAAGGTGTAATAATATTTAGGTAGCTACAGAGAAAATGATCTCTATGCCCTACCTCACTGGTCGTACAATAAGTATGTATGCATGCATGTCAGTAATATTATTGAACTCTGTAAAGATTACTTAAACTTTAATTTTAAGTTGACGGCACTATTTTTCACTTACTTTAAACATAAGCGTAACTACATGTACATAGTTATAGTAATGTTTAAATAATAAATTGATGTTATGGGATATTTTTGTAATGCACGAAAAAATATTTTTTGTGTCATACATATTTTTTCATTGAATTAGAGTTTTAATATCATCCTTTTTTGTTTATTTACTAACATACATTTACCAAGTATTTATAAAACCTTATACACATTGTAGAGTTATGGTTTAGTTAGTATAATTGTATAATTTAGATTTTCATATTTACTTCAGGCACATAATGTTAAGTGTTTTTTTACTTTGTGTTTAAAATGTTTATTTTGTCTGCAGATGATAGCGTCTGTACTGAACTACAAAAGTCCGTTAGCACTAGCAGTAGAGAGAATAGCGTGAACCAGAATCAAACGAACATCAAATTGCCTGAAAAGCTCCCCAGTAGCAATGCACTCAATGGTTCCGCACAAAAAATCGCACCTGGTATGTTTCATAACTTTATTTTACTATCAAAGTGTTTCATTGTAGCACTGTAATCATTTACTTAACAATAATAAACAAAAGAGACCAATATCCATCACTGGTTACTTTTAAGAGTTGGTGACAATACCAAATGTGGTAGAATGTTTTGTCGTTTGACTTGTAGGCATCTCAGTCACACCTATTTCTAGCTAACAATGACTTTGCAGTGGGGTACAACTATTGTCTCAGGGCTGGGCACGGGTCTTCTCTCAGAATGAGAGAGATTTTAGGCCATAGTCCACCAAGCTGGCCAAGTGCGAATTGGTGGACATTGCAGTGCTGCTGTATTTTGGTTTTAAAGGTGTAGTAAGAGGCAAATAATTATATGAACTGTTGCAACTACGTCCTTAGATGTGGCAATACCATCCCACCCCATCCCACTCCAGGAAGGATTCTAATATGTATTAGGTCAATTTAAAGATGCACCTTAATGGCAGTCGCCACGCCACGATAGGGTCCACTGGAGGGAGCTGGAGGAGGCCTATGCCAAGAGGCACACCGAATTAAGAGACATTATATAGTTATAGATGTAACAAAATGTCATGTATATTTGTACTCGGAATAAAAGGCTTAATATAATATAATATAATGGCAGTTGCCACATGCCATCCCACATATGTTTGTTGGCTACTTTGTCCCTTACAGAAGTCTCTGAGTTTGAATAGATGAGGAGATTATCAGACCTAAAGGACCCTCAAAATGTGAATCTAGTTTACTAGTTATTGATATACATAGAGCAGTGATAGCCTAATAATTGAAACTTGCCCTCTCAATCGCGAGGTCCGAGGTTCAAACCCAGGCAGGCACCAATGGTTTTTGTGCGTAGATATTAGAAATTAATTATCACTGCTTTTCGGTGAAGGAAAACATCGTGAGGAAACCAACACGCCCGAGAGTTTTTTAAAAAAAAAGGTCTTGGAGATGTGTGAAGTCCACCAATTCGAACGGCGCGGTGGACTATGGACTAAAACTCTATCATTCTGAGAGAAGGTCCGTGTCCAGCAGTGGGGCAATAATGGGTTGTACCCGAATGTACATTGTTATTTAATAAGATTAGCTTAAGACACGTAAATATCTTTTCAGTCATTCAAGTTCAACCTCCCACCGTGGAACCCCGTCAACTGGTGTCCCGGCCGGCCAGCCCCACCCTGGTCAATGACTCGTCGTCGCTGGTCAACGGCGGCGCTGTCCTCGTGGCAGCGCTCCAGAAGAAGATGAATAGGAAACGGAAAGCCAATTCGCTAGAAAGTGAGGTTAGGGTACTTTTTTGTGCAACAAATTGGTAAGCTTACAAATGTTGCATCAATTGTAGGCTTAAGAACAGTTAGTCATCTAAGAGAACTAATCAAATGTAGACATTTTGAATAGTCATTAAAACATTTTTATTCAGGGTGATATACTTTTATGGGTATGTGTTTACTCTTATTATTAATTTGTATTCGAATTTTGCTTGTCATTTACATATGACAAACAAAGATGCAAGAAGAGTTTTCCTTCAAAGCCGGTGATGCATTGACGATTCTTCAGGTATTGCAAATTTCCATCGGCGAAGGTGATATAATCTGAAATAAGTCACATAGCCTGTATAATTTAACATTGGGTGAAGTTATTAAAACAAGTATTTTTTTGTTTTCGAGTTCTATTTTCGAAAAATTATACTTCACTTTTGTAACAATGTACAATTATCACACGTTAATTAACTATATAAAAAAAATACATAATTTATTTGAAGTGAGTTATACATGTAATATTATTTGTGTCTAAAAAAGTGACTTTTCAAAGAACTTCATTTAAGAACTATGTGGTATATTACCTACCATAAAAATATTTGCCATATTTTTTTTATTCCAGTCGGAGCCCCTACCATCCCAGGATTCATTGGACAGCGGCGAGACAGTGGCGAGCGGGACGGCGACGCCCACGGCGCGGCCGCGGCAGTCGGGCAGCCTGGTCGCGCATGGCCACGACGACCTGGTCACCCGGATGAAGAACATCGAGATGATAGAGCTGGGCAAGCATCGGATACGGCCGTGGTACTTCGCGCCCTATCCGCAGGTGATTTTGTGATTATAAGCTTCATAATATTACCAATTGGCCGTGTGGTGTCGGTCTTGTGAATAGCACCACTCCCTCTCTTCCCGTGGATGTCGTACGAGGCGACTAAGGGACATAAATCCAAGAGATGGGCAGCAGCATCTCCTTGTGTAATTTACATCTACTGCGGTCACCAACACGCTTGCCAGGCGCGGTGACTATCGGCAGAAACCCCCAATGGACCGGTTGGAGTGGCGCCATTTAGGGGAGGCCTATGTTCAGCAGTGGACATCAAAAGGCTGATGGATGGATGGATGGAATATTACCAAAGTTTGATGGATACGGTTACTGGTAGACTTATTTACGGTTTAAAGTAAACATGTGTCTAGGTCCGCTAATTTATGAAACATTGCCACCATAAAGTCACGGAAAAACGAATATATTTTAATTTAGGGAAATATTGAATCCCTTATCACCATTTTGCCACCGCTGGTAATGTACACATTTAAATGACGCATAGTGTACGACCAAAGGTCAGTTTTTGGCCAAAGCTGAAGCCGAAGCCGATTATTCAGCTATTTCATTTCATTTTGACCAAAGTGGAAGGTTTTGTCGAAGGTGGATTTTTTGGTTGAAGATGGCCGAAGTCTGAACCAAACCCGAAGCTTTGGAAAGGAAGGGTACTATTTTTCGAGTGTATATATGTATGTCCATTTTTTGGCACGCATTACAGCTTAGAAAGCAAATGATCATATAAAATTCAATAAAACCACAAAATTGCCTCTAAATATAAACCTTAACATCCTTATGTTTCAGGAAATGGTAAATTTACCCTGTATATATATTTGTGAATTTTGTTTAAAATACAGAAAAAGTAAAAAGTGCCTAGAAAGACACCTGGTGAGTATTTAAATTATTAATTCTCTAGCACATAATCACAATCTAGTTTTAACAGGCATGCAGCCTATCTCATGTAAGAAGTAAAAGCTGCCCTTACCAGCGAAGTTAAACAATACGTTGCTACTAAGACTGCAGGGACGTACAACCTAAATATATGTACACTTGTATTTCTATCTAACCCGTATACACGTATACACGTATTATACATAAAAACCTTCCTCTTGAATCACTCTATCTATTAAAACAAACTGCATTAAAATCCGTAGCGTAGTTATAAAGATCTAAGCATACATACCACGTTTAGGCAAAAGGAGCACAGGTCGCCCCCCACCAGGTGGACCTGAAGAAGACAGCGGGAAACCGTTGGATTCAGAGGGCACAGGACCGGTTGGAGTGGCGTCATTTAGGGAGGCCTATTTCCAGCAGTGGACCTTAAAGGGCTGATGGATGGATGGAAGCATGCATAGGGACAGACAGTGAGAAGCGATTTTCTTTTATACTATGAAGTGATTTTTTTGTTTTTAGATAAAATGCAAACTAAAACATCCACCGGGCAACGAAATATACCGCAAAGGAAGCATATCATTTTTCGAGATAGATGGTCGCAAGAACAAATGCTACGCACAAAATCTATGTCTGTTGGCCAAACTGTTCTTGGACCATAAGACATTGTACTACGACACGGACCCCTTTCTATTCTACGTTATGACAGAATTTGACTCTAGAGGTATGTGAGGTTTTGAGTTTTTTTTTTTATAAAATTTTGAAGTAGGAGACTTGCAAGCGACGAATGGATTGATACGAACATCCAGTGAGGTGGAAGGGTCACCTTGACACCGATTGAGTTCCGGGTTCGAACCCCTGCTAGACAGATCTGAAGGATGAATTCAGATTTCTATTATGGGTGTAGCTGTTTGTGTACCCATGGTACCCATGACACAGGATAAATGCGGCGTCAATGATTATAAATATTATGCGTTTTTATTATAAAATCAAGTACTTTTCTGAAATTAATGTAGCAACTAGAGGTGGTTTATAACAGGTCGAGCACGAAACATGTTACACTTGTTCCAGTTTCAGACAAAAAACAGTTCCAATAGCCTGTTCCAAAATAACAGCCTGTTCCATAGAAACAGGCTAATAAAATCCTCTTGAAATGAAAACCAAAAAAATAACTTTTTCACGCAGTTATCTCCCAAATTCAAACAAAACAAACTCGTTCGGAAAAAAAACTCGTGTATCGCGTTTTTTTCTCTTCAATATATTTTGACACACCATCTTTAATTAAATTCTTTAAGTAAATAAATCGTGCAAATTTTACAATCATTTTATGCTATTGTTTTTATCGCGGGCTTTGAGCGCGGCGACCGAGTCAAAAAAATCCGTAACGAAAAGAGCCTAACACTCTGCCCACCATGTAACACGGCCGAGCGTTCGCTTAACGTGGACTACATGGTACATGGTCGTGGTAGGGTACGACAGTGCGATGCTGACACGGAGCTAGACAAGCTGCTCAGAAATTGGACAAATATATAGGAAGCTGTTTGTGAGAAAGTTTATAGTATAAAAGAAAAAAACTTGAATTATTATCAAAGAAAAAAATACTGCATAAAAAATAGTAAATTATAATTGCATAAGTTGGCAATAGCTTTACCGCGGCAGTCCCCGGGTGCCGCACGTTTTATTTTTCTATAAAAATACAATAATCTAAATAAATCACACATAGAATATATTGTATATTATATTCCAAGGATTGAAGGAAGGAGTGTATCCGAACGTATTTACCACAGAGTACTGTATATATCGTGGGTGTTTACTGATTAGGGACACTTGAAAAGATCATTACACTATGTACAGAATACGAATATGAATGAAACTGTCTCTTTTTGTTGCCATATGTTAGAGGAGAAACGAGCATGTTTCTAGTTGGAACTGTTGGAACCTGTTTCAGCTGGAACAAGCTCGATCTCTTTCCCACACCTATAGCATGCGTATATCAGAATCGGAACAGAGCAGAGAAGAACTAGTTTCGTACTGTTATGCTATTTTCGCGTAACTGTGACTGTATTTTGGAACAATGTGAAACAGGAACAGTTGTTTCGGTTCAAACGGAACTGTTTCGTGTTGTTACTTTGAAACATCTGTTTCAAAGAACTGTTCCGATAAATACGCCTCACTCCTAGTAGCAACCGAGTGTGCACTCTTTCTGTGTAAATGGTCATTCCCGTCCATGCACATTGCCATTCCTGAGGATTAAGAAAATTGCCACATTATGGAAGTTACCTGGAGTCCACACCTTTCCACCTAAACATAGAAATACTTTTACGCTAGCAGTGATCGTTAAAGTTAAGTGGTCAATGGTGGTGGTCTCGACCATGTATATATGTCTGTAATTATCTAAAAGTAGGTTAGTATAATATGGTAAATCTGTTCTAATATGTATGTAAATGATATTTGGCAATCTCATAATCACTATCATCATTGAAAAAATAAACGATCTTTCATAAAATATAATACGCAATACAACAAGCAACATATAGAATTATTATGTATTTAAGGTTTTAGTTCGATATGTATTGATTTCATTGTTTCTTATTATTTTTTGCTTTCAGGATTTCACATAGTAGGATATTTTTCCAAAGAAAAGGAAAGCACGGAAGACTACAATGTAGCATGTATACTGACCCTACCTCCATATCAACGAAAGGGATATGGAAAATTACTTATAGAATTTAGTAAGTAAAGGAAACAAGAATGTACATGAATTTTAATAAAATAAAGACTAAATGTTATCTCTTAAGATATCTCGACAGACTAAGTATATATCAATTATTTTGGTTTTATGCGATTTTTAAATAGAGAAATAATAATCCTTAAAATATAGAAAAGTCTATTATGACTTATTCTCTATCTTCCAAGTTATCTTTCCTGCAAGTATATGCGATGTATGATCCCGCGAAGCATTCGTGTAGCTGTAGTATGTATGGAATTAATAAAAAGACAATTGTTTTACAGCAATGTCTTTGTGTGAGAATGTTCTTTTCGTTTTATTATCTTCATTAAAATGTTTTTTTTTTTAAATTAAGATTGTGTTCGATAGTAAAATCAATTTGATTTACAGGTTATGAATTATCAAAATTTGAAGGCAAAACTGGTTCGCCGGAGAAACCTTTATCAGATCTTGGGCTTTTATCGTACAGAAGTTACTGGGCGCAAACTATACTGGATATATTGATGCACGCAAAACCTGTAGGTGACAACGAAAAACCTATTATTACTATAAAGTAAGTATAATATATAAATTTTTTGGACTATATTATCTCGAAATCGATACAATTTAATATGTAACGCTCACAGTTTGCCGATTTTGAACGTTTCTGCTAAAGGTTGTTAACCCGCGTGGCAGAGCGGTTTGACGCGCAATGGGTCCCGGGTTCGATTCCCGGCCAGACAGGTATCTGAATGATGAGTTTAGATTCATGGTCTGGGTCTGGGTGTTTGTGCATTCGTCTTGTGTGCGTCCATGGTACCCACGACACAGAAGAAAATCCTAGTGTAGGGCTATGAGTGTAGAAAGCGTAAAGGTGGTTAGTTTATGCAGTGTTGTGCATAAGAATACAATAAGTGTGTGACATGGAACTTAATGACATATTAAACGTATCAAAGAAAAACGAATTAGACGTACAGTAGTAGGTTATTTTATAACTAGAGCTTGTCAACGTTTCCTCCCCGCCATCGCAGTTTGGCCGTGACCACGATCCATGTAAGTGGGACGCAATATTGGCAAAAGAATTTAAAAAATTCGCATACAATCAGTTCACCCGTTTAACACAGACAGACATAGCAGTCAAATTTAGAACACCCCTCTTTTTTGCGTCGGGGGTTAAAAACCGTAAATCGTACTCGATGCATATTACATGTAATTAAAATATATTACTAAGTTAGTGTTGTGTCTTCGTCCCTGTAGCCTCGGGGTCAGTATAGGGATACGGTATCCCCTGCCTGTCGTAAGAGGCGACTAAAAGGGGTTGCAGACGACTAGAGTGGGAGCTCGAACCGTTCGGTGAGGCAATCCCGGGAAGGACGGCGGTATGTGTGGTATACCGTCGTAAAGACTAGACGGAGCGGTGGGCCCAGCCGCCCACCTGGGAGGAGCCCGATGGGGCAGCGCGCTCGGAGGATTCCGGTTGAAGTCGTTTCGAGATCCCGGAGTCCTCCTTTTCAGCGCCGAGAACGGCCACCGGGGGGGTTTTAGTGCGGTAAAAATCCCACATAACCCTGCGTCGCTCCCACGGCGTCGGGTACCTTTTGAAGGTTTCCCCCTCGAAAACAAAAAAAAAAAAAGTTAGTGTTGTGTCGGTTTTCTTTATGTTCGTAGCGTATCGTCACGATTTCCGTTTTAATTCAATTTAACATTATTGAGGTAGCAAATGAGCATGTAGTCAACATTTAATAAGTGGCCATTGCCGTTCATGGACATCTGTAAACATCTTCATCTGTAACAAAGAAACCGGGGAAGTACCACCGCCACACCTATTTCGTCTGGGGAAGTACCACCGCCACACCTATTTGGAAGGCGGTAGAACCAGTGTAGTTCGACCGGGGAAGTACCACCGCCACACCTATTTCTAGTGTGGAGCATTTCTTGTTTTTCGATGGAAGGGTGTGGTTGCCGACACACATGAGGCGACCATCATAGTCCTCGGTGGAACCCATGTTCTGTAGGAAGTTGTTTACAGATGTCCATGAGTGGCAATGACCACTTACCATCAGGTGAACTGCATGCTCTTTTGCTACTTCAGTCATTAGTCAGTACTCATTTTCTACCTGAAGACGAAAAATTATCGTAAAATCTCAAACGACTTCTGGGACCGTGAAATGTGGACAATGAGTTTATTTTATACAGATACCCTTTAAGGAAGATTTCTGTGATATTCCATTTCTAACGGTGTTAAATACTGGTTGTAACTTTGTATTATAGGTCCCAAGTACGGATTCGCGGATGAAAATTTGTTTCATTTATATTTCTTTTTATTTCCAGTGAAATATGCGAATTGACCAGTATTAAAAAGGAAGACGTTATTAGTACCTTGCAGAACTTAAACCTCATAAATTATTACAAAGGCCAGTACATCATATCGGTTAATCAGGTAAACAAAGTTTTTTCATCAGTATTAATATCAAAAATATCACCGATTAATATCAAAGAAGCGAAAAATAACACTTCGGGTCCAAATGTATCATTTAACTTATTTTAATCGCTGTTCTAAGCACATATCTTTTCTCAAAAGAAAGTTTAGGGTGAAACACATACAGACGATAAGATTTAAATAACTACGTCAAAATTGTAATAGAAACTTGTATTACATTTTCCCAAAGCCATTAAGTGGGCACTATTTTACTGTTAATATTTTATATTAACCTGTATTATCTTAAGATTATTGTGTGAAAGAAATTAAGGAATCGTGTTTCACGCTGGCGAAAATTGCTCCCAAACAGTGCAAATAAAAGCGACTTCTATAAATTTTCTACAATATACCCGTGGGAAGGACACAGTGCACACAATTTAGTAAAAAATTGTCCGTTCTACCGAGCGTATAGCTACAGAGTAAAAATCTTTACAGGCGTTTTTCTCACACTTAGCTTTTTTCGCGGTCGGTGTTCACTGTAGATTATAATCTAGCGCACCGATTCTTTTCAAATTTTACACATTGTTTTTTGCGCGTTGAGTTACTTTTTTTTTAAATCTCAACATATTTTTAAATAAAAGAGTTTTCAATTTTTTTGATGAAAAATCGGTGTATTGACTTCTGTAAGCGCCCCTCGTGTGAGTTCTACTCGCACTTTACAATATTATTAAGTTAAGATTGAATTTTCATTACAGGAAACGGTACAACAACACGAAAAGGCGATGGAAAAGAAATTATTACGAATCGATCCCAAATGCTTACATTGGACGCCCAAGGACTGGTCAAAACGAGCGAAATGGTGAGCCGTTTTATGTATTTACTAAAAAAAAAATCAAATTCGTGACCTAACCTTTCCGATTTCTTTTTTCATTCATTTTTATTTACAACAAAAGCTTAAAGTGCGTAAACATAATTAAAATTATTAATTTTATCAGACTTCCAAATTAGGAAGTTCTCAATTCGAATGTATTTTTGTTTAAATTGCGAATTAATTTTATATTTCAACGTTTTATTTTTTTAATTTTTTTGTTATTGAAGTCTATGGTCAGACAAAAATTGACCTATTCATAGATAATTTAAGACTAAACTGTCAAGTATATTTTTTTTCTTTTGTCACCAGCGTTTGAACGGAGAGCGAGCTATCTAACTCGGGCTAGACACGTATGCAAATTGTTCATTTTGTTTCTAATCGAATCATTTATCTAACATCATTATATTAACGCTTCTCATTAACATTATTTAGTTTGAGTTTTCATCACATACATTTTATTTTTGATTAAATAAATCATCGCTAGCAAGGCTTTGGGCGTCTTAATATTTATTGGTTTTGGTTATTGTTACTTCAATTTATATAAGCAAATATTTATAATATCTTCATTTTATATTACTAACACGGAGTTTTTAGGTGATTTTTGTATACGGTGAAGGTATAATTATGTATTAACACGCTTGTTATGTTCTAACACTTTGGTACTGTTATATTATGTAGAATGTTTATGAGCGTAAAGAAAATTCGTACAATAATATTACTACAAAAAATTAAACTATATTAAAACCTCATTTTACTTGAAAAGACAATACATGACAGTGCTAATAAGTTATTTAAATATTATTAGTAATCGTAGTTCAAATAAATAATATTTTTATGAAGAATAAAATTTTCTATAGGCGGCTGTGACTTTTCACAATTTTGGTTTGTGTAATGATAGAACTTTATATTAACTCAGATAATTGCGTAAAAGATTTCAAAAAAGGTCCGTAATATTTAAAATATAGTTAAATGTAAATTTGGTTAATTGGTAGCTTAAGAGTAATTATATAATTTTCAATCTATATGACACAGATTTATTTGTTAAACCATTACATTTTATAACAGAAAAGTAATAATTACGCGATATTTATAATTTAACAATGATAATGTAACATTATTGTGAACATGTCCGGCATATGTAATGAGTACATACAATAGCCGCACACTAACATCGCATGACACATAACATTTAATTGTAAATAGCACTCTAAAAAAAGAACAGATTACTCACTCATTTAGACTCATTACATACTTTTTGAGCGCATGTTGCATAAGAATAAAACGGTTAACGGATATGTTACGTTTATATGGAATTATCTCATATTGTATCTGAATATTAAGTACCGGTTATGTTAGTAATGCTGTTAATATAATAAGTGCGAGTTTGTGCGAATGTATGTGTGTTTGTATGTCTTTTACATATATAATCCAGGTTATAAAACCTGGATTAACAACATGGGATGCACTTAATCGTGGTAAACGTGACCGAAGCGGACGTAGCGGGAATAGCCTTTTTTATAGTGGGTAATCCTCATGGATACCCAGCCGCCCGGGGAAGCAGTTGGGTTATGCCGGACTCTTACCGACTAAACCCCCTCTGTGTTTTCTCCTCGCACCGTACGGCGGGAACACGGATACTCATTCGCAGTTATCCGCGAACCCGCTGGTGCGGGAATAGCCTAGTAAAATAATAATAAAAGGCCATTATATCTATGTGACTTTCGTCTGATCGTATAGAGCCGGGTTTCTTAAACTTTTTGTAGTCATGGACCCCTTTCCAGAATTTAAAAGCTCCCCGGACCCCCGTCCAAGAAGGAAACAGTACGAAAATAAAACAAATAAACTCGTTACTGTACCCATTATTTACGATTGCCCATCGCTCGACCCTACATCAAGATTAAATAATTTTCTTATAAGTTATTCTTATAAGGACCCATGAGCCTTACGTGTCGTGGGTTCGTGGATCCCATTTTAAGAAACCCTGGTACAGAGGATTAAATTAAATGTTGAATTCAATAATTTTATCACGCAAGAAATTAAGTTAAACGCTATACATTCGCTTTAACAGAAAATAGTGCAATTAAAATGGCTAATTTCACGAAAATGAATTTCCCTACACGATTTACTTTATTTATAAAACCGCAACACAGCTTAAAACTACATCACTTTAAAATAAAGCAATCACGAGAACACTACATCAATAAATCATTTTCAAATATAATAATCACAAATTATTACATTTTAAGTTGATTATAATAAGATTTAATTAAAATGATTTTCAATTTTCAGGTAGAAAAATCAAGTGTGGCAACATTCGCTTTAACAAATTAATTGCCTATAATATGGCACAGTTTATAAAGAAAAGTGGCTATCGTCAAATACCGTATTACAATTCTTTTTTGCAACATTTTTGTAATTGGCAACATACGTGTTTAAATTTTTTTAATCTGTCGAAATCTCTCAAAATTAAATTTAAATGTAATGTTATAAAACTTCGTGTCCATACCTAAGCTACAGCTGTTGCCGATTTTATTTGTAAGTAGATACAATTACTGTAATGTAACTCTTTATTGTGATATTAAATAATATCGTCATTGTATTTAGAGTTTGATTTCCACAAATAACCCTAGAAATAAAAGATTTTGTACGTGGTATAACCAGTGTAGCTCGACCGGGGAAGTACCACCGCCACACCCTCGGATAGTCCTCGGGAGTAGCGAAGCATCTGTGATTGACTTCAGATAGAACCAATGCTCTATATGAAGTTGCTTAAAGATGTCCATGGGCGCAGTCTCCACATACTATCAGGTCGAATGCATGCTTGTTTGCTATATCAGTCATATAAAAAGAATTCGATCTTTTATCAGTTATTGAAACTGAATTTGACCAAAAGCGATTAGTTTAAATAAAGATTTCAGCGTTTTATGATTTTCTTTGAATAACTGAATTTATCAATGGTGTTGAGTATTAAATTCGTCAAAACTCAAAAATGTTATCTTATTAATATTATATAATAAATCGAAAAGTTTGTGAGCACGTAGGTACGTGTATATCTGTATTCTTTCACGCAAAAACTGCCGGTTGGATTTCGATGAAATTTGGCACACATATTTTATGATCTGGAATGACAGATTGTATACTCATTGCCGCGATAGACGCGATGGAGGCGGGCGAAGCCACAGTATATATCGTCAACCCATTATTGTCCCACTGCTAGGCATGGGTCTTCTCTCGGAATGAGAGTTTTAGGCCGTTTAATCTTTAATTTCATATAGAAATAGGTGTGGCGGTGAACCACCAAACCCCCTCGCCTGGCTATGACATGCCTGAATGAGCTTTGCTGTGCACCCTAGTGTCTTTTTACCAATAACCAATAAGACATAGCGACACACGTGGTTACCTTACTGGTTTGACACGCAGTTGGTTCCGTGTTCAATCTCCGGCCGGATTTATAATTACGTAAATGATTTTGATTACATATTGTTATGGGTCTTAGTGTTTATGTGTCTTTTATTGTTTCCAAAGCATCCACGACGCAAGTAATGATCCTAGTGTTAGGCTATGAATATATAAAAAACGTCAAAGATTTTTTACATATTGATATCCTTTTAAATCAAGAAACAGCAACCTCATAAATGTTGTAAAATTGAAAGCAACTCTAATTTATAGAGTTATTGTAGTCAACTTGTAGAAATTCCTGTAGAAATGTAGGGGGAAGTATATCTTATTAGAATTAACTAAATAAAAGATAAAGTATGCAATATAATGATTTATTTTTCAGTAGATAAGCACAGTAATTTTGCTTCGATTGTCAAAATATTTATATTCAAGAAGCAGGTACAAGTGATGTTTAACACTTACAAAATCTAATGTCACATAATTTGTAGCAACAATATATTTAAAATTTACTTCGTACAATAATATTTGAAGCTGAAAATAGCTAAACTGATAACTTTGAACATGTTTCAAGGAAAGTAATTATCTCTGCATGTTATGCGCAATTCATTAATTTTAATATTAAATTTACAAAATAAAAGCATTTAACGCGTTAATTACTTCCCCGAAAACTACTAACATACCTATTCTCACTTTGTGACAAGAAAGATATTTTAATAAGATTTGTCAGTTATCTTAAAATTCCTTTTAAAATATAGAAGCGTTAATAGTAAGTAGATAATAATTAGACATAAACAACAGTTTTATTAAAAATCCATCAATCAATAATCAAGACATAATATATTATAAGGAATATAAATTATAATAACATTGTCTTAACTTGTAATACTTTATACTTAATCTGCTAATAGGTATTAGTCACTTTTCTGTATTCATTTAGATAGTGGTGTATCTATTAACAAACTGCTAACCACAGAAAAAGGTTATGGGTCCTTAGTATAATAAGGAAAAGCAAGTGACTGTCTGTAGAATACAACAAATCAGATACGATATTCCATATTTTTGTCTTATTTTTGAAATAAAATTTTAAATGTAATACAGGAGATGCTACTTTATTTCTCTCACTGGCGTTATTTATAATTTTTTACAATTTATTTTTATCCGATTGAAGTAGCAAACGAGCATGCAGTCCACCTGATGGTAAGTGGTCACGGCCGCTCATGGATATCTGTCAATCAACTTCATGGACAAGCAACTTCAAACAGAACATAGGTTCTATGTGAAGTCAAATTAATTTAATTTGATTTAGGTCAAATTTTGTTTTGTTCTGGGTTTTTACAGAATTATTGTGTAGCGTCCATTCACAGCATAAAATCCATTAGTCGCTTTTATGTAATCAAACGGAAGTCGTTCACAAGCGTGTCTAACTTAGAGGACTAAGTTGGAACGCATTATGCGTAAAGTCTGATTTACATAGACTTTAATTCTGCAATTAAACAGAAATCGGCGCGACGGATTTATCTCTGCAATGTTTTTTATCGTCTAAAATTTTATTCAACAATCCCGATTTTATGTAAGTAGTTTACACTGTTTACGTATGTTTACCAAATTCGCAAAGGATAAGGGTTATCAATTTTTCGCGTTTTATGAACATGGATATCTATTAACATACTTCAAGAAATTTATCAGTAGGTTACTATTCTGAAAAAAAATGTTGGAAAAATAATAGTCACTCGACATTCGAGTGATTAGTTTCGGTTTTCCTCAATTCAAGGCAACAAAGCCATTCAAAACCCGTACCATCCAAAGATAATCTTCTTGATAAGATTACTACGACGGTACATTCCATTCTTTATAACCAACCTATGAAATTATGATCAAACTATGCCTACTATAAATTATTTGACGAATATGTAACACGTTAACGTTAATATGTAACTGAAATATGTAATTAGTTTCTAATCGAAATATTCGTTACAAACTAAGTTTAACTCAAGTACGTTTTTGGAAAACGTCGAGAATGGTGCTCTGTGTAATATTTTGCAAGTACTCTACCATTTATCACAATAACAATATAAAAAATAAATGCTTGCGCGACTGACTGCTCATATAGGTATATCTTTATACATATAGGCAGCCAAGAGACTAGGTTCACTGGTAGGTAAAAGGCACTGTCTTTGAATAAGTCTGTTTTTCTTACTATTATTAGAACTACAAGAAAGCTACTAGCCAATTGCCAATTATATACCTAAATACACTATGTGAAAGAAAATACAACGCTCAGTAATAAATTATCATCGTGGGTTTCACGAATGCGGGTAGATGTAATGAAAATTTAATTGTACCCACATAAAAGTAGATATATATATAGGTGTCTACTTTCTTGTAGCTCGATTATCTCTACATGAAATGTATAATACATAAATCTTTCTTTGCTTGGGTACAGAGGCACTTCTTATTCCATTTACCATTCGATGACACTATGTGCCGATTTGTCAAAGTACATAAATATGGAAATATAATATCTATTAAATCTATTGTTATATACTTATATACGATGAAATCTTATCTTCTCTATGTAAGTATGTATTATTTCTGTAATAACAAATAATACATTTTATCACCGCTAAATCTGAGTTAAAGCACCTTAAACTAAATTATTTCATACAAATAACACGTATAAAATATGAATCAGTTACCATTATAATATGTGAATATTTTTGTAACATATAATATACTTTCCGAATTTCAACAGGAGGTATTTTTATTCATGTAAATTGTACTGGAGGTACCTATTTCTATTACATATTGTGATGCTCTCATAAATATCTTAATTTGGTTTATCTTGCAACAATACGTGGTATCTAAGATTGTTGCAAATAATCACACACCTTTATCATCTCATTGCACCATTAATTAATCAGATCTAAATAAAAGATAAATATTTTGTACAGATCAAAGCAAAATTATAGAACTTACAAAATAAAACGAATGTGGTAATTTTATTGTTAGATTTAAACAACTAAGTAAAATTAAAATATATACCTACCTAATAAACTGTCTCACAGTTTTCTGAATGTTACACGATTATATACGATTATGGTGACTCGAAATTATTATCTCACAACACTTGAATAAAAAAATAAATACAATTTATCGTGTGACATCGCCGCTTTCTATTCCTATTTTATGTGAAATTATGCTCCAATTCTTAACTTAGGTACAACCTATGTAACTGTCGTTACGGGCACCATACTAACACTACATGTCGTTCTACACAGTAGATATACGATTTCGCTTCGAAATAAATCCCTCTCTTTATAGACTCTGTGAATGTATTTGATAACTTTACATAGAGTAGTGTTTAATACATTACATGGATAAATTGGGTGTGATCTTAAAATACGACATCTGGTCTTTTCACAAATGACAAATTATTCAAGCCCTAATTTAAAACGTACAGTATCTTTAATTACGACGGTGATCGATTTCGAATTAATGTAATTGAATGCCTTAAAATATACGTATACGTGTCAAAAACAATTTGGACCCAGGACCAAGAGATGTCCACAGCTAAACGAGACAGCCGTCATTAAGGTTGTTACTGAGTTTTGTTTGAGCGTCTGGGATCGTGCCTGGGTACGTATGGCACTGCTGAGTGGTCAGATTGTAGTTGACTTCGCTGTCGTAATACTCCGCGTCTGGCTCGATAGGGCCCAGAAGGTTCGTAGCTTTTGGGAGGTAGCCGTCAGTTGTGATGTAGCTTGGCTCGGCGCCGGCAGGGAGACTGAGAACGCTGTCAGGCCTGCTGTATTCCACGTCGATGACGGATTGTGTCATGTAAGTATTGTCGAGTGACGGTATGGTGTCTACGGAGGAGTCTCCATTGAGAGGTGTCACGCAAGTGTAGCTGGAAGCGAGTACGTCTGCGGACTCTGGACGAATGTAGGGCGAGTGCGCTTCGAAGGGCAGTTGGAATGATGTTGGCGACTCGTAAATCCTAGTAATATTGTAAGGAGTTGCAGGCGATGCCCGATTATTGGAATTGTTGTTTTTAATGCACGTAGCTGCGTGTAGCGAGAGCATTTCATGTAACTGTCGCCTCTGTACCTCCAAGTCCTGAAAAAGGCAGAACAGATTTGATGAGCACCTAAATGTTGTTTTAATATTTTTTCTAATGGTTCAATCCCCGTGTTGTTTATTGTTGTTTATTAACATGATTATCTTCGATGTATATTGTAATTATAATTTATTGTAATAATAACGTAATCCAATTTTTAAATTTTTATCCTGTTTAAATTTTTATTTATATTTGTACACCCATGACGGGTAAAGTAAGCGGACTTATACAGCATACTATTGACCATCTTTGTAATATACCTTATTTCGACAAATAAATGATATCTTATTGTATTAATAATAGTGTGTTTTGCTAAATAACCAACGTGCTTGAGTCTGGTTTAGTTGCTGGCACACTTTTATATGCGGCGACTATCTTAGTCCTGGGCAATAGCGTCAGTACGCATCAATGATTGACTTAAGGTAGAACCCCTGTTCTATAGAGGGTTGCTCAAAGATGTCCACGAGCAGCGAGCAGGAGTGACGAGCAGGAGTCACTTACCATTTTTTTATCTGAAGCAAACGAGCATATAGTCCACCTGTTGGTAAGTGGTCACCGCCGCCCATGGACATCTGTAACTTACTTCAAATAGAACAGGGTAGGTAGAACTCCCGACAATATGCGGTTGTAAAACTCCTTTGGACGACCCGCGTGACGGAGCGGATACCGTACCGGTCTGACACGCAGTGGGTTCTGGGTTCGATTCCTGGCCAGGCAGGTATCTGAATTATGTATTAAGATTTCTGTTCTGGGTTGGGACGTTTGTGGTGTCATATGCATGGCACCCACGACACAGGAGAAAATCCTAATGTGGGGCTGTGATGTAGAACGTGTTTGTTTATTAAGTAACTAGTAATAAAATGTAATGAAAAATACCTGTAGTTGTGCCTTGAGGTCAATGTTCTGTGTTTCGAGGACTTCACTCTCAGTCACCAAATTGACGGTGCGTTCCCGTTTCTTCATTCTACACTTTGTTGCTGCTATTTTATTCCGTTCTCTTCTACGCCGCCTTCTCTCTTCATCTTCTGGTGTTAACTGTAAGTCAAAACAAAAACTATAAGATATTGTCACTTTATGATATTGTCAGATATTTTTAGATAAGTGAAGCTAATAAAATATACCTAGGTAAATAAGGCATTTATACGTTACAATTAAACCAAATATTAAGAAAATTAAATGTTTGAATGTAGTTTAAAAATGCTTATTTAATGACTAATTGTTTCAGATTTGTCTCTACAAAACATACATAATGAGTACCTAATTATTATATAATTTTGGTGCTGCATTCCACAAAAACAAAGTCACTCATTTAAAGATAATTTATAAAAACTTAGCATTTAAGATATCAGTTGCCAAGCAACGTTTGTAGCGAAAATTCTAGGCCATTTGAATTTGTTTATTTTGCACGTCCATGAATCATCCAATTAGAATCCGTATAAATTAAATTAGGCGTATCCTTAAACACGTCAAGTATTTACTCAATATAATCTTAGTATGCACATAGATATGCATGCTTGAGTAATTTATTAAATGAGTGACATTTTTGTAAGAGTATTTCAACGTAAAATAAACGCCACAAAAATGTAGCGATGGTGTTTGCTCCGAACATTATAAGGGACATGGAAAAAACAGTAATCGAATACAAAGCTTTATTTATATCTGTTGAAAACTGTACATTTTTTAATCAATCATCACACAAATTATTGCATTAACTTATGGACTTTTCGGCGAGACTTTAAGCTATAAGTACCTACAAAGTACCTACTCGAAAATTCGGATGATAGATTTTAAAGGTCTTGTTTAAAGGTTGCAGTAATGCATCAAATCTGCTACAGATTTCATTGATACTGTAGACCCTCCAAATAAAAATAAAAAAATATATGCATTATACACGCGAGGAACTTATTTCTAACAGTCGACACAATTGCACTTAGCGTGTGACTACACACGTAGTTATTTCCCGTGCAATGCCCAGGCGTGAAGGGACACGAATCAATACCACTGATCATAATTTCTCATCGACAGTCGTTACTTTCAATCAGGAAGTTAAGTCACGACTGCCGCCGCATTTGCAATGCTAGCCTTCTTTGTAAGCTATAAAACTTCAATAAAGCCGTTGAATTATAATGCTGGACGGTCGCCATAAAAGCTAGTTTAGATACGATTCGCAATCTTCCCGGTCTATCTGTTCCTAGTATAACCCTCATTGGGTGGTATGTTTATAGCCTTGGCAATAGCCTTATTATTGAGGCTGTCGGAACTCGGGAGTTAGACAGTAACGTTAACCCATTCTAAGTGAATAAATATGTATGTCAGGTCCGGGTTGTTTACTTTTACTAACATTGTATTGTTTAAGACAACAGTGGAGTACTGTCAATGATTTGTTGTATCTATTTATAAACTTTTATTTTATATTTAGAATGAAAAGTACAAACAAATGATATTATTTTACAGTGTATCATCTCGAAATCTCTAGAATTTGTGAATCAATTTATCAATAACTATATTAACACCTTAATGATTAGGATAAGAATTAAATAAAGATGGTATGTTGAACGTGAACTTGAATTGCAACACATTCGACTTAAAATCTGATATCAAACCAAGAACACAATTGTGGAAAGTCAAAATGCATACGACTGGACTAACCCTTATTACTTGCCATAGCAAAAAAATATGTAAACAATAAGGTGATAGAATCTTTGATTTATCAACAACAGCAACAGCAACGGTTCAACAACACATCTTTGCCAGACTTCAGTTCAGAATTACAAGGACGAGTTTGGTTTCAAAACTTCTTATAAGAAATACAAAATAAATAATACAAATACAGATTTTCCTTTGACAGAAATACAAGGCAATGAGTTCAGCGCCATCTGATGCCGTTACCCGGCTAGTACCTCCTTTTGTTCGTCTCCTGTTTCCTGGTCGGCCAGATCCATTTCTGCATTTACCATCAAACTGACATGCAAATTTAGGTGTAGTACCTTAATTTGCATGTCAGTTTGATGGTAACAATCCCGTTAAGATGTGATACCGATACTAACCCCTTCTCCTTTAGTGGTTTGCGTGTGGCTGCTGTCATAGTCCTCGTCACTCTCTTCCTTCTTCATTCGCTTGACACACCCATCGGTGTCGCTCCCCGACATCTTTCTTTTTGACTCTATAGACAACTTCAGACCGGCCTTTATAAGCTCCGAGCAAGTCTGAAAATGGGAAATATTTATGTTGTTAATAATTTATATCGTAACGACACTATGGCGTACGCGTATGGCGTGATAAAATATTGTGTAGGTTATAAGTATTTTAAATTACGTGGCTATCATATTATTCTGGCTTTTCAAAACTGCCCCTACGGGTTTCAAATGTGCCCCGCGATGCGGCACATTTGAAAATAAAATATGGTTTTAAAAAATATATATTGCTTTAGTTTGATGGGTCAACATAAATAAATCTTATGTTTATTTCTAATATATAAGTATAAACCCCATATCTTTTTTTATAAAATATAATACATCTTGCATTATAAAACCATGTGAGAAATATAATGAAATGTCTAAAAAGTGTTCAAGGGCCTTGGCCCTTGAACACTTTTTAGACATTTCATTTTTAGACATCTGGCAAATATAGGTACAATAGGGGAGAAGGGCCTTGGCCCTTCTCCCCTATTGTACCTATATTTGCCAGATGCAAAAAAAAGAGTTAAATCTTCGTTCACCTTAGGCATCTATCTACTCGGAGTATTAGTGTCACCTTAGGATTACTTGTAGCAATACCTACAATGTAAACTCTTATAAATGTAACTGTGAGTCCTATAAAAGGACCTTGCGCTAGTCACTGCAATGGATTGTTTGTTTTGATACTGAATGATAAATATTGCAGGAGATGCACATCGCCTAATTTAAAACCTGAATTCAACTCCTAACATACGTAAAGAGAGTCATAGTAATATTGTAGAGTCTACGATGTAGATAAACACCATTCATCAAGACTAACTATTCTCATTTATGAATGGCACCTATGACAGGAAAACCTAAGTATAAGACACTGTGATGCTAGAATGCACTTATTAATTTTATAGGCCACGTTTATTGAAAGGTATTATATAATTAATTGGAATCGCTACTCTCCAAGTAGTAGGCAATACTTTTTAATCGTAATGAATACCTAATGATACGATATTATCTTTATGTTTTATAATAATACTTAGGTGTGTAACACTGATATTAAGATACATGTTTCGATCGAAATACCTATGCACCTATACCGGTATAAACACGTGGTTATACATACATACGAATTTGCATTCTCTTGAGAGGATAAGCGTTCTATAGTCATTACATAAAAAGCTATAACCGAAATATACCTGTATATTAAAAAATTGATACAAAAATTTTCGGTAGCAGTGCGTAGTTAAAAGTGATGGATGGTAACCACAATACAATTCACTCGAAGTAAACCAACAATTGCTTTTAAAGTTATCTAAGAACATCCGGCTATTTGCAGCCATAAATTGAACGTTTAATTTTTTTCTCACAAATGATTCATCTTCACCTTGATCGGATGATCAAGGTCGCTCAAGATGTGTGCTCACATAACTATTTTCATTCGAACATGTGGATACATGCAATCGTAATTTTACACCATTGTAATTACAATAACTAAGACTGTTTTTCTCACATCTATAACGTCCGCCCATTGTTCGAACACTTGTAGACAAAAAGACTATTCACAAGCAAGAATTGAAGCCAATAGGAGGTCAAAATAATTCTTCAGACTCATTTGCATACTTAATCGACTATAAATCTTACACTACTAAACAATAATGGGTTAAAGTAATCGTTGAGAATAAGTTTCACCGTAACGATTTCACTTTGTTTATTTACGTTATGTGTGTCATTTCTATTAGATAGAAGAAGCATTTCTGTGCGTTAAGTTTATCATATAAGTTATCATGTAAGCGTTAAGTTAGTGGTCATAAGACGAAATCCTTTCCGTAATATTGACCATTATGCACAAATAGTATAAAGTAAGTTAAAATGTTTCATGTGGGGCACTCCATTAAAGCCGCAATATTCGAAAAAGGCAGGGTTTGATGTGAATGATGCCTCGGCATTTAAATGATTAGCTGGTAAGATTTTATTAAGTTTGCTCAAAACTATCCTTGTTTAGATACCATTTTGCCCCTCATGTCAAATTACAATGCACATTGCAATAAATGCTCATACATTGCAATGTATGAGTGAAAAATTAAACAATATTTTTTTCTGAAACGTATAAACTCATACTAAGGGCACAGCTTCATCATGCTAATTCTTATAGGTAATATTATCTAATATATAAAATTCTCATGCCACAGTATTTGTTGCCATACTCCTCCGAAACGGCTTGACCGATTTTTACCAAATTTTATATGCTTATTCAGTAGGTCTGAGAATCGGCCAACATCTATTTTTCATACCCCTTAAGGGTTGTCCACCCTTAACATTTTTTTTATTTTTTATATGGCAAAACAACGTTTGTCGGGACAGCTAGTTTTTGTATAAAATTATATCAACGCTACATAGAATATCGACTATGGGTGCTAGTACCTACTGCAAAAAACATTAAACTCCCTGGCGTTAAGACATGCAAAGGTTCACTTAGTGAAGCTAAGAAATATTACAAGAGCTTAGCTACGAACTAAAATGAATTATAGGCAGCTAGATTTATAGTTATAAAAATGTATAACAAATAGTATTGTTTAAACAATAGGTACAGATACTATCGATGTCCATATTAGCTTTGTACGTTAATAAGGCCTTGTTTACACAACAAGAGATTCTAGAAAGGTGTAGTCACGAGATATCTCCATAATAATTTAATAAAAAACCAAGTGCGAGTCGGATTCGCGTACAAAGGGTTCTGTACCATTAATTATATATAAAAAAATAGCAAAAAACACATTTATTGTATTGGAGTTGTGATTTTTTAAGAACTTGGTAGGTACTAGCTGTCGCCTGTTTAATCAAACAAATTATATTTTGTCAATAACTTGGTAACACGCTATCGCGCGATTTTATCAAGCAAAAAAAAACGTTTGTTGTATGGAAGCCTCCCATAAATATTTATTTTATTCCGTTTTGTAGTGTTTGTTATTAGTTATTAATTATTATTTATTTATTGTAGCGGCAACAGAAACATATCATCTGTGAATTTCAACTGTCACTTATCACGGTTTATTAGATATAGCCTGGTGGCTGACAGCAGAGTCTTAGGTAATAGGGTCGCGTTTTTGCCCTTTAGGTACCGAACCCTAAAATGAATGAATTATTAATATATTAATAACAATATGAAATCTCACTAATCATTACAATTCGCTGTAGTTTTCAAAGGTTTTGCATTATAAACCACGCGAACATTAACGATTGAGTGCAGCAACCGTAGTAGTTGAGTCATTGCAAACACGCGACTAAGAACACGATGACAGATTTGTTTGATAAAAATATAAAAAAATGGACCTTAGTCGTTTCTCAGTTAGTACCCGTATCTGTATGATTATTATAATGCTAACTGTATTTCCTAAAGAGCTCACTAAACTGTGTTTTAATTGATCATTTTTTTGTCAATTTTAATATGAATTACATTTATTTCAGCAGTTACGTGTCTTATAGGTCAATAATAGCCCTTATTCACCAAAGTGGAGAATAGTATAGCCTAAATAAAAAAAAATGTGTGCGTGTACCTACTAGCGTACACTCGTAAGAAGTGAAACTTCTTTATGACGTTATTTTTCAAAAAATAATTTACTATATGCAACTTTACAGAAATTGGTTAATTAAAGTTAAATTAGATAAAGTTTAATAAAAGGCTTTTATTAAACTTTATCTAATAATCTAATCTATAATAATCTATCTAATATCACGCGTGGTAGGGATAAGAAAAAGATGGCGCGTTCGGAATAAAAAAAGATGGCGCGTAACGGAAAAAGATGGCGCGTAACTAAAAAATGTTACACTAAATTTTTTTCCAACCCCGATAAAGAAGTTTCACTTCAATATGTTTACGGAAGATAAGCGAAAAGTAAAATGTGAATAATGATATTTTAATATTAATTTGTTAAAGAAATCTGCCTTTAGTGGATTCTGGCCCTTAATAACAACGGCAGCAGAGTACCTATACCCAGATTGATTACGTTTTTCTTAATACGATGTAAGTAAACATTGTTTTGATTATAATAATTTGCTCGTTTTTAGTTACCATCACTTATAACAAGAAGTGCTTGTCAAGCTATACATCTATTCAAGTGTCAAAAATTATGTTATGTTGAGCACAAGGGGAGGAGTTTTCGACAAAAAATAACAATATATAATATGAATTGACAGAAAACGAAGCTTAGGCGGATCTTAACTATCAATTCAAAGATACAATCAACCTAAATGATATATGTCATGTAGTTATCAGATCTAAACACATAAATGTAGAGCGTGTATAAAATTGACAATTCCAGTAATTACGCAGTACCTAACGACGATTATAGAAAAATAATAAGTATTATTGTAACTGTAACAAAAAGTAATTTAAAACACCATTCAGATTAAATCAAGCGGCGAGATTTAAAGAACTATTATTATTTAAGAAATCTTACTTTACTCCAATATGAACAACCTACTTCAGAAGTATCAGTGGCGGATTTACCAGCAGGCTGAGTAGGCTGGAGCCTAGGGCGGCAAATTTTAAGGGGCGGCAAATTTAGTTCATATTTTTTTTATTTCGGTTTACAAATTAAAAAAAAAATTATTATACACACATAATACGAATTTCGAAAATTGGAGAGAAATTAAAATATTTAACAAAAATCGAAATATTCTCATATCCAGTGCTAATTAATAAATATTTCAACATCTCTGCATGAACAATTCCTAAACGCTTTACTAATTATACATTACTGATTATGAACTTTTAGAATATCGCAATAGCGATTCGATATTATAATCGAAATTTAGTAATTTTTAACTGATAACTGCTATAATTTTTTCTCCGTGTACCTAATAATTATGAGATCTGCTTACCCAATTCAATCTTGATATAATATCGATGGTCTAACCATGATTGCTGCAGCAAGTTTGCAACTTGTCAAATTCAATTTCAGAAAGTAATTTCTTTATGCGTAAAAAATACTGACTAAAATTGACTAATTTTTATTAAATAAAAAACTAGTTCAATATCTTATAGAGATCATATTAATCGAATAACTGATAGTTGAACGACTGTGACTTGACAATAAAAAAAATCCTTCCACAAAATATGAAGTGAGACAATTTGCTCATTAGAAAGTTGATACATTTTATCAGTTAATTATTTTATTTGTAGTAAGAAAAAGTTTTGAAAATCCAAATGAGCAGGCCTTAAGCGTTCATGTCGTACACGAATTATCTAAATTAAATGTTTACATCAGTAGATTTGATAACTTTTTTGCAAAGCCAACTTTTTCAGAAAATGTCAATGGGAATGAATTAATTATAATAAGATAAAACAATACTCAGCTGCAATTTTTTATTCAACGGCTTCTCTCCAATTAAATAAGTATATAAAAAAAAATTGAATTGAAAAAATGATTTTTTCGAAAGTTATCGTGTTTACTGTGAACACGATCATCCAAAATCCATACGATATGGCATTAAAATTACTTCCTTTTAAATAAAAAATAATCATAACCGAAAAAATATTTTTTATAAGCTCAGCGATTATTTTTCTTTCTGATAAGTTGCTTTTTAGATAATATTCATGTGCATCATATTTGTTAGGTACGGTTCAATGTGAGAAAATATCGGATTTAGATTTTTAGGCAAGAATAGAGCATACCTACTACGCGCTTCGCACTTAAGGCATGCAATTGCGTAGTCGTATTTGTATTGTAACGCCAGAACAAACGACATGACGATTCGGTAATTTCGATATTTTTTCCTTAAAATAATGTTTTTTAATAATTCTTTGCTATAAAAATAACCAAGGATCTAACACGGTACCACAGTTCTCAATAATAATAACTATATGGGAAAAGTTGATGTAACGAGGATGATGGAGCACAAATTATAAAGTTGAAATTTCATTGATAGAAAATTGATATAATTGTGGACTAAGATATCAAAATTTAGAGGCGGCAAAAATTGAATAGCCTATGGGCGGCAAATCTATAAATCCGCCACTGAGAAGTATGAATACCTACTAAAAATATTAACAAAAACTGCAAGTATTAAACTAATAAATACTTGTATAACATTGTGTTTCAATTAATCCGTGTCATTTAAAAGCTTTGAAGCAATTAAGCAATTTAAAAGCTTGAAGCAATTATTTTGATAATTATCTACCCTCTTTGTCGTTGTTAATTTTGTTAACCTCTTGAGATACAGATCTTTTAAATTACTGTTTAGATATTAAAACAACTATCTATAAATTACAAAACCTGAATAATTAATTAAACCATATCTTTACCTCTATCCTAGTTATTACAAATGTTAATGATCATATATTATATTTTTGGGCAAATGAAAGTAGAGCTACATGTGTTGTCTTTAATTTAAGTAAGTATATTTAATATTAAGTATGTACAAAAAAGTAATGTAGGAGCCCAATACATGTATGAAAAAACCTACAGTAGATTAGCATTATATCAAATTTCATTTCCTTTAAACCGATCACAAATCAATAAACAGTTAAACAGAATCGAAGGCATTTCATTACGTATGTATAGAACCGTGGCGTTATCTGATGATAATTATAAACAGTGTTATAAATGTATGGAAATGTATACGCAGATGTGGCTTGCATGTGAATGCGATGTAAATTACCTTTTGTATGCTGGGTGGAGTTGCGGAGGCCGGGGACGTAGCTGAAGAGTTGGACATCGAGGAGTTGGAGTCGTTACCGCTTCCGCTCTGGAACGATAAGGGAAATGAGTTCCGTGCGACGCCCGCTTTGCTAATGATTTTACTTTCGATGACGTCAACCGGCTCATTCGATGTTCCTATGTATATTTTAGTTAGTGTAAAAATGCATATTTTGACATTTTACCAATGTGATGAAATTTTGCATGGAAAATGAATAAATTGATATAACCCTATCATTTTAAAAGAAAAAAATATGTTATTTTGGCTTTAACCCTCTTTATGGTCCACTGTTGAGCACAGCTTTCTGACCACAACGAAGGGAGACCTCAAGATCATCAATATCCATAGATCACTAAAGTTGATTAATCCTAAATAATATTTCGTCAACCCATTATTGTCCCACTGCTGGGCACGGGTTTTCTCTCGGAATGAGAGACTTTTAGGCCATAGTCCACTGCGCTGACCAAATGCGAATTGGTGGACTGAAATAATATTTATACTTATAAAAATTCAAAATAATTAAAATAAAGCAATTTCAATACAATAAACGATTACGTACTATAAACGCAGACATAAATGGGCAGCAGTGACCACTTATTGCCAGTGTTGCAAGAAAATGTAAACAATCTATGATTACATTTTCTTTACATTTATTACAGATAAAACATTCAGGAACATACACACATAGAAAACCACTCTTTAGCCAATATATATCAACTAAATAAGCCAGAAATAGGTCCGTTATTAAATCAGCCCTTTTTAGATCCACTGTTGGATATACATATAAGTAGGTTAATGTAGGTTTTTGCCAATAGTCACTACGCCTGGCATGCATTTTGACATCCACAGGAAGAGAGTGGTGCTATTCAAAACTGATACCTCAGGGCGCGAGAAGTACGTACCTAGCTATAAATGTCTAACACTAAGGTTCTTTACTCCTAACTAGGTACATATTTTCTAATCAAGTATGTTAATATGCTTCTTATAAACGATAATGCAAATCCATCGCTGGAAAATTCATTTAAATGCAGCTGTATTGTAATCACTTTAAAAATAACGATTTAATTAATTTTCCTCTTAAGTACTCGCTTGCGTAGGTCCTTCATCTTTTAACGTTAAACTATTAATATGATAATGCAAATATTTTGTACTTAAATTTACTTAAAATAGATTTTCCTAACACAATAGATCAGCATACCAGATTTAGCGTACTAATTACTTTTAATCGTCAGCCCCATTATTTTTAGCGCCATTAAACGTGTCACATCAGATAATTATTCCTTTGTCCAATTGTCATTTCACGCTCTGAATTCCCCGGAGCGATGTACGAAGTACCCCAATGAACCTCATTCATAAAACGAAGCGAGGTCGATACGACATAATCTACAGTGCAAATATTATCTACCTATACGATAAATAGATATAGATAACCCGATAGGGAATGTATGTAACTGGGCGCCGAGAAGTCTGGCTGCATTACGGAGTAAATACCGAGATAGTCTGCATAAGGTGCATGACCTCATATTGTATGGCGCCAAGTGTTATCCAATGTTTATAAGGGGAATGATAGCAGGCCACGTGACCAGCTACGTGGCAGCTAAATGACTGTTGGCAACAATTCAACTAAACACGCTTGTTTTGCATTCGAAAAAGCGCTTCGCGTGCAACAGGCCTAGTTGCTCAGAGGACCCTCCTTGCATTTTGATCAATTAGTAATCTGTGAAAGCGCAAGGCTAGGAACTTCGCCGCTCGCTCGTACCATTCGCTCGTAAAATTCAATCGTAAATCTCAACTGTCAGACTGTGGAAAATCTTAGTGGAATTTTCAACGTTACTCGCTGAGTGAACGTCTTTAAATCTCTATTGTTTATAATATGGAGACATGTAGATGTCATTAGAACCTGTTTGGAAATTAGGAAGGAAAGTTTATACTGGAGTATAGGTAGACGTTTGTAAACTGACTAAATATTCCCATTTTTCCTGTGTTTTGTTAGAATACTTAGGTACTATAATTAATTTAACTTATCATGTTTTACTGCGCACCGAATTTGGTTTAAATATTCCACTGTGGTGGTTATTTGGAATTCAAGGCTGTCATTAGCATTATCGTTTACTTGAAACATGAACTTGAAATATGTACATATAGTTGTTTTCCATACACAACTTGCATAAAATGGTTGTACTTAAGTAAAGGAATTTAATAACGGCATTGTGAAATCTCAAGCGAATATTCGACATTTACTCTTATAGACAGCTTACCTTGAAACTGGAAGTTTTTTCATTGTAGCTATACTGGTCGAGAGGATTGGTCATGGTGATAACATCGTTGACGATCTCAGGGGTGTGGAGCGTGGCGGAGTCCCCGCCTTCGACTGCCAGGTAGTTCATCATAGCGGAGCTGAGGTTGACGTTGACGCTCAGGTTGTAGGCTCCTTCTCCGTCGGTGCCGAGCGCCGCCGTCGGCGACGGTGACGTATCCTCACACTTTATTGTCGGCACAGCGGAGCTCATGCTCGACGAGTTCATTATATCCTTGTAAGGAGCCAGCTTCGCTTCTTTTTGGTTACTTTTTACACTAAAAACTCAGCTTAATCCTAACTATATCACGGTTACACTATCACTATGTAAGCTAAGGCTAAATATCACTGCTTGTGGTAAACTGGTTCTGAATGGCACTTAAGTCTTCGACCGAGAAGTCTTCACGGGTAGGTAACGTCGCTTTGCGTTCGATCTGTAAATATAGAAAAGACACGAAATTAGTAAAACTGCACGACATATTGTAATAATTAGTTATTTTTTCGCAATCAAAACTCTGGCTTTTTACAAAAGGAGAAAAATATTAATTTAGTTTTAGGGATAGTCAGGATGGTTTCAGTTTCATTTATTGGTCGTGGTTCGATAGGGCAAGTACCACCGCCATGTCTATTTCTAGCATAAAATAGTTTCTGTGAAAAAAAGCATGCCGGTTCATTTTCGTCGACGCGATGGTCGATTACCATCTTAATACTCTGGAGTAGTGAAATTAAATCTGTATTTGACTTCAGATAGAAACCCTGTTTTATACGAAATTACAAACGTCCATGGGCGGCATTGACCACTTACCATCTAGTGGATCGTCTGCTACATCAATGTTAGAAATAATCTGGTCTTGCTTCTTATGCATCTAATATTCTAAATTATTCTTAGGTTTTTAAGATTCATGTTCATATTTATTTATGCAATCCTTATCTTTTTAAGTTAAAATTCCTATAAATAGTTTTTATTTGTGTCTATTCAAATAGGTCGAATTGTTTCCACGACTTTCTTGGAAACAGTCGACCTATTTCAATAGGACTTCACGCAATGACATTGCAGTAACAGATGTTACTTTCCTCATAAAAATATGTAGCGTGAGAAATAAAAACATGCATCGTGCACATACAGAACTTTGTGGGACTCATGTTATAAAATGCCATGTTTCATGAGCAATAAACGTTACGTAAAGGGCAGTAGATTTCGCAAGTGGACAATTCGGGTGGCCTTTCGGAGCGTTGGTGTTTTTAATTAGAGCTGTCCGAGCGGCCTCGATTTCAGGATGCGGCTCCAATAAAACAGTTTTACAGGCTCCAATCCAATGCGCGCTATAAAATTAAAACTAGGCGCTTTAATGACGCATTTTTACGGTCTTCCGTGTGGCGTGTCTTCCATTGTTCGTGCGGCATCACCGGATTACCGCAGACAAGGACATCGTTTGATTAAGCAATTACACACGCCACGATACCGATGTCGGCGTTAGACAACATTGTGTGAAAATTAGGGTGCTACTGCATAATTGGGACACGCCGTGACCAAAAACACGATTCGTGGTCGCGATTTAAACGGGAGCTAAGTATTCACGATCCATATATAGCTATGCGACTCGAAAGCTGCCTTCCACCTTGACCCAGCCTGTATAACTATCTGTATATCTCATATCTGCTGCACGTAAACACAATAAAGTACGGAGTCAGAGTAACCTAGTTACGAGGACAGTTTTGCTTATTCTGTTTGAGTGTGAGGAAAATGTGATGACAGAAATATGGCGGAGTTCCGTTGACGGGCACTTTAATAAAGGGTAAATAAAAATTCAACCTTCGATCCGATCTAGTGCTGATAGTTCCACACGGGCAAGATGCGGGTTGCTAAGTTTTTATATCTTTGGAAATTATTTACAAGAATCTTATTACAAAAAATGCCTTTGTACGTTTCTCAGAATTTTCACATAAAATCTCAGAAAAGAGGTGTACCTACTATACGGAAAGCCAACTTGCTGCTTGCTGGGTTATCTCTGCTCAAAAGTTAATGAATATCAATTATTATTATGGTAACTTCTTCCTCTAATACTCGTAAGCAATTAGCTACAAATCCTAAAGCAATTCAAATGCAAATGTTCAACATAAACAGACATAGAGACTACTAAAATCTTGAAAGACATAAAAAGTGGCGACATTCGCGAACGTTTTGCGCAATGTTAATTCACTGATCCATCAGTAGCGAGCTAGTTGTTTGGTGAGCAAATGAAACACATCTGTTCAAACAAGTTGTGCATGAGTTGCCAAAGATTTTATGCTCTTACAATATTTTACATTTATGCACAACGAGACAACACATTCGGGAAAAATTTGTAGGTACACATATTCTTAGTATTTTGTTATAACAATACCTCAATAATCCTATTAAGTACATAATCATTCTACTTAATCCTTTCGGTGTGGGTGTCCTACGCACACTTAAATAGACAATTGATATCGTAATCTAAAATTCTTGTCTGGACAAAAAATGAATCCGCTGGGCGAAACAATGGTATTCTAAAAAATAAAACCTTTCATAGTTTATTTGCGGTGGTATTTACGGCTCATCTATTAGTGTTAAGCACTGCAGTATTCTAATTTACAAGGTAAGCTAAAATTACAAGGGTACTTGTACAAAACGTTTAAAGAAAGCATGCATTGTATTCATGGTACGTAGTCACTGCGGCTCACGGACATATATGCAACTTTATATAGGACAGAGATTCTAGATGAATTTGCTCACACAAGGTTTGCTTCTCCTGAGGACTAAGATGGTCGCATCATGTGAAATGAGCCCGCAACCAAACCCTTCTAACGAAACACAGCAACTGCTGATAGCATCCCGAACAAACCATAATCGTTCCACCAACCAGCCAGACCTACTTCAATTTCATAAAAAGTTTATCCGGTATAAAATATACAAACTCGACTTTAAAATAATATCTACGACTAACGACTAGTTATTTACCCAGCTTATCTAAGTGCCCCTTTGAAATATTAACATTCTGTAGCCGTCTTATTGCAAGATAAGACACTAAAATATATTTTGCATTGAGCAGACAGGTTGCGGTTCGTAAAATAAAATATAAACATGTGTTCAAGCCGCGTGGGCATAACAACCAGCCAATGCCTTATAAAATACAAATATTGCAGGGAGTAGGACGTCCGTACCCCAAAAAGGGAAATGAAAAATGAATGTATCCGGTCGACGCGTGGGCTATAGATTAGTTCGTGACAAATATATGTGTGCTACTAATCTGTGTATATGGCGAATCCATTAGGGACAATTTCTCGAAACTTAAATCAATTTCTCGTAACTGCATGTGTATATTAAGGCCTGTACTCATAAACCTTATACATTTTTCGATATTCACTGTCATAGACGAAGGTTTGTAGATCAGTAAAAGTTGCATTGCTAGAAAACATATACGAGTGTCTCCTTGGATAATGTTGATTATGTAATAAATATTATCTCTATTTCATCTCTTGAATAGATTTACACATGTAATTCCTTTTTAAAGGTACCAAATATACCTTGACTGTCTCATGTCGATACAAACTGTATATACATGTTTGTTATACAATGAACACATGTTTGAATTGATTAAAATGTGTCAACGAATTTGAACAGTAGGTAGATACCTGCGTTGATAAAATAAATACACGCATAACTTGGTATGATTAATTTATTACCTACTAATAGAAATAGACGATCTGTACCATACATAGTGTAACAGTACCCTTATATAGAGAAACTGCGTAAATTCGTAATGGCTTTCTCGAGACACGCCGTAACGCATCTAAGTACTCAGTCCCTTCGCTGCTTTAATGGCGACGGGAGCGCAAAGGACGGCTTGGACGGAATGGCTTTAAGGGTTGTCAGTCCTCTGAAAACATATTTCTTCTACCTAAAATAGCAGTTTGGAGTGACGCTTCATTCTGGTTTGAAGGTTTGTAAGAATGTAGTAGAATAGCAAAGACAATAGCCATAAAAAAACATAAATATGTGTGTAATGCATACAAGGCAGAAACGAATCCTAATAATAATTATTTCGCATATATAAAACTTGAGCTTATATATATAAGCGAAGCAAAATCGTTGGCGTGATTCAGAAAGGGGTACAGCGCCATCTAGTTGTAGCGGCGACAATTGCTTTCGTAACGCATTTTCGCTATATCGAATTTCAAATCACAACAATTCTAAAGAAGTTTCACTTCAGAATGCAATTCCATTAATTTTCATAATTTCGTAATAAAGAGATTACAACATAAGGTATCCTATTTGTATGTCGTTCTAAATATGTGCAAATGAAATGTAGATCGATTAAATGTAAATTTTATTACACTGCTAACTAGATAAGTAGTATGATTGAATATTGTATTGCATTATTATCATACGCTCCATATCTAGATATACACAAGTGTCTTCCTAGAAGCATATTGCACTGTCAACTGCTCCACTGAATCAGCGAATTTAAATTAAAGAAACAATCTTACCTCCTCGGGTAATGATTATCATAAGACTTTGGACAGTGATATTCATACATATGTTAGAGTTCAGAAAAAAATCTTAGTAAGCGATTTCGACTCTTTATTTTATATTTAATAGGTATATTTTGTTTTGTTTTAAGCGTGACCTAATAACGCATTAAAAACCAATGTATGAATCCTATATCACATTCTACAGTTTTGTGTTCCTCCTAGTTGTTCACAAGTGAAGTAGAAATATTAGAATTATGCATATAGTCCCAATATCCCGGGATATGCAAGAGCGTAAGCATAAAATGGGTAGTCGTCGGAAAAGTTTCAGTCCTAGTATACTTCAAATGGCGGCCCTACAACACTAATATAATCCTTATTTCGAAAATAAAGCCACAGCCAACTATTAAACTGTTACCCAATAGTTAATTTAAAAGCACTTTTTTTCTTTTTAATGTGGGTATTAATTTTAATATAGGTTATTGTATTTATTTATTTAGTATAAATATATATTTATGTTTAAGTTAGGTTATATTTTACTTTAATTTAAAACATTTTATTTTTATTAATAAAAATTTTTATATTTTTACATAGAATTATTACAAAAAGAACACCTTTTTGTAATAATTCTATGTAATGTTATTTTCAGAATCTAGTGGTAACCCTAATGATCCCCCTGAATTACAAAAGGGGTCATGGAGTGCGGTTCGAAAACGACATAACGCGAAAGTTTGGTGTCTCTTTGTTGTATCATTGGTACCGAAATGGGTTACCTAGTTTCGACCCCACTCAACACTCGGCCTTAGCAATAAAATCTCTCATACATATTTCTGTGTTGCTATTTTGTCACAATTTTTTGTTGATCAAGATTGAAAAGGAAATGTGGAAATGTATTTTCATTATACAAATAGAAATATCGCAAGAAGGTACCTCCGTGTTACTACAAACTACCACTTTAAACAAACACTCCTTTACACTTTAACCCGGAGGTACCTTGTTGCCATACTTCTATTTGTATAATGAAAATACATTTCCACATTTCCTTTATAATTCATTAAAAATGAACGCTACTAAAAAGCTTTACAAAGGCTGTATATCGTTCTTGGTAGCGAGATATGGGTAACCCAGTTAAGGCCACACCCGACGAGTTATAGTGCTATATTGCGTCTACTTAATTGCATTACTTTTATGACTGCTTTGAATAATTTCTGCAGCTAATGTTGTTGGCGTGATGGTTCTTGTATATGAGAATAGAGTTTATAACGTGATAAATTGTTATAAACTATTATATTGTAAGTAAATTTTGTAGTTTCTGTAACCATATTTATTGGACTACTTGCTGAAACCCGCAGCTTCGCCCGTGTTACAAAAAGTCGATGTATCGATTGTCCCGTGGGAATAAGATATTTTCCCACAACAAAAAGTAGCCTATATGTTAATCCAGAGTGTCAGCTAACTCCCTGCCAATGTTTATAAAAATCACTCCAGCCGTTTAGACATGAAGAAGTAACAAACATACACACAAACTTTCGCCTTTATAATATTAGTATGAAGTATGATATGATTGGTGTCCTACTGTTAGGGAAATGGGGAATAGGATCAAGAATATTGAGAGTCAGAGACATTGTTGCATTTGAGCTGACAACCATTCTTATGATGCTTTGCTTTATCATTAAAACTTTAAGAATGGCTGCGTTTGGTTAAATCTTGGATTCGTTCCAGGACCTCCAACGTAGAAAGCTAAGTATTGTAGTGCTGAAAAACAAATATTCATTAACACGTCTACGCAAACTCAAAATTCAATTATAATTACTTCGTTCACGCTCGGGAAGCTGTGGTGCTCAAATAATCTCTGTTCTGGAGCACAACCCATTATTGTCCCACTGCTGGGCACGGGTCTTCTCCCAGAATAAGAGAGTTTTTAGGCCATAGTCCACCGCGCTGTGCCAAGTGCGAATTGGTGGACTTCACACACCTCCGAGAATATTTTTTTAAAGAAATCTCGGATCTGTAGGTTTTCTCACGATGTTTTCCTTCTCCGAGAACCAGTGATAATTAATTCCTAATACGCACATAAATCAGTGGTGAATGCCTGGGTTTAAACCTCGGACCTCCCAATTGAGAGAGCAACTTTCTCAACCATGAGGCTATTACTGCTCTATCTTTGTTCTGAGTTTGTATAAATACAATATGTGAAGATAACTTCGATAGCATGTTTCAGAATACATACATCGCCATCTCGTAAGAAGTAATGCAATGTCGCCACAACAATCTTATGCCCTGAGCGTTGGTAATTTCAAGTAACATTTCTCACGCGTATGTTTCACTCATACATCATTACTTATTGGTGCTAAATCAGTAAACATCTGTTATAATCAATGTGTTCTATAAACCAATCAGTTAGCCGGTACTTTATTACGCAAGAGCAATCATTAATCAAATCCTTTAGTTAATCAACGAGTCAGCAAACAAAAGAGTTTACAAACCGTAAAGTTAATGGTTTCATTATTTAAGTACCTACCTACCTACGTACTTTGTATGTAAGCAAATTGTTCAACTGAAAAATATTATTATTCGTTCATTCGAATCCTGTTACTAATATCTATACATCCATCGCCCGTTACTGATTAAGCATCGCTTTATAATATGTTCCGTACTTTTTGGAATAGTATATATAATAACATACACTAAAAATAATATATATTTTCAAATTAAGAATCTAAGAACTGAGAATAATTATTTTAAGTTGATCGTAAACCTCAAAGTACATAATATACTTACTGAAACATAAGAATATTTTAAAGGTTTTAAATTATTTAAAAATCTTTTGTTACATTAATCATGAACATAGTTCTTAAATGGGAAACGTTATTGTAGAGTGTAGATTGTAGCGTCTCAATAAAAACTTCGTAGTTCGCTCTTCAATCTTATTTATTGATGTATGCCAAATACCCAACATGATCAACAATGCATTAGGCGTGCTTAAGTACTATTAAGATTCTTACATTAGCAGGGTATGGTAGTCAGCGGTACCGGCCTCTCCACCAATCACGTGCGAGCCACTTTTGCACACGGCACCACTCTGCATCTCTTTCTTTCCTATAGCGCTGTCTCTTTCTTACATCTATTGACATTGCGTATATTTAGAGTGGGATAACAATACATGCCTATCTTATTCTAACTTATTTTATGTATTGACGCCGTCGTCCGTAACATTCTCCCCCCGGCGCAGACACGTCGTAGCCTCTTTCATCCGTAGGACGACGAGCTTAGTCGCAGGTCTCTTAAATACGCCTCCTTGAGTGCGGACATCTGCAGACCGGATGATGCCGTCTGATCCCGGGTGCACTCGCTCGATGACTCCTCTCGGCCAAGTGTTGCGGGGCAGCGTGCTGTCGACCACCATGACGAGATCGCCTTCTCGAAGTTGCGGAACTACAGTGCTCGCTTGCCCCCGCGGGATGAGTGTTGGCAAGTACTCTCGAAGCCATCGCTGCCAGAACTGGTCCGCTAGCGCTTGCGCTCTTCGCCAGGTGCTGCGGTCCGCCTCGGTGCAAGGCCCCGTCCGTGGTAGTCCTGTAGATGAGCCGATAAGGAAGTGATTTGGCGTCAGGGCTTCTTCATCGTCGGGTTCTACGGAGACGTGCGTGAGTGGTCGTGCATTCACGCTGTATTCTGCCTCAGTGATTAATGTCTGCAGTACCTCTTCTTTGGGCGCCTTTTCTTTAAGCGTAGTGCTAAGTGCTACTTTTACTGAACGCACTAAGCGCTCCCAAGCTCCCCCCATGTGCGGCGCGCCCGGTGGTATAAAACGCCAGTCGGTGTTATATTGCAGACTGAAATCTCGTAGCACCGTAATCCAGGACTCATAAACATTTCTTAATTCAACTTCTGCTCCCCTGAAGTTGGTGGCGTTGTCAGAGTATATGACGCGTGGCCAGCCTCTCCTGGCGGCCATCCTTCTTAGTGCCATAATAGCAGAGTCCGTGGAGAGTGATTGGACGATTTCTAAGTGAATTGCCCTCGTTGTAAGGCAAGTGAATAATGCACACCACCTTTTTTCATGTCTTCGTCCGATGGTCACCATCATAGGTCCAAAGTAATCGACACCACAGTAGGTGAAGGCGCGGTGACCTGGTTCCAGCCTCACTTTAGGCAGGTCTCCCTTCGGTGGCGTTTTTGGAGCCGCCTTGTATACGCGGCAATACTGACATTCTCTAGCTATCTTCTTGACTGTAGGCCTCAGATGTAGAATAATGTATTGCTGTCGGAGTTCATTGACGACTCGTTCGTTATTCGCGTGACCCGCCCGGCGATGATAATTCTCGATGAGCAGACGAGTGAACGGGTGCCGTCCGTCGAGTATCGCTGGCTGGTTCGAGTGCGTTGTACTATTTAGAGCACCTATTCTGCCTCTCGCCTTTATTATGTCGTCGTCTAATACGGCGTCCAACTTCTTTAACCTACTACGTCGTGGTAGCGGCTGATTCTGTTTTAGCCTTATTAACTCTTCTTTAAAGGAGTCTCTCTGCGCTCTCTGAAGCCAACGTCGTTCAGCCGCTCTCAGGTGTGCGACTTCTAGATGTATATTATTTTTCCTTTTGGCTTTCAGCTTCTCAATGAAGAGTTGTGTTAGCGCAGTAGTTCTTATTAATTTTAAGTAACTGGAGAACCTTCGGATATCGGGCAGTGAGTCCTCTGGGTAAGTGTCATCTTCTGAATAGGCGCAGCATGCCACTTCCTCGGTGTCGTTATCTTCGCTCTCCTGTGGCCACTGGTTTGCCGGTGCCCTAAGGAATGGGGGCCCCGTGAACCACCTATCGTGACTGTCGATCTTATTGCTCTGAAATCTGGTGGCGTCGTCTGCCACGTTGAGCGTGGTAGGCACCCACCGCCAGTCAGCCGCTTGTGTGAGTTCGGCGATCTCTGCTAGGCGGTGTGCGATAAATGGAGTGTATTTCTTTTTCTCGTTTCTTATCCAACACAGAACTGTTCTAGAATCACTCCAATAGGTGACTCGTCTGGGCTTCCAGGTATGTTCCTTTATTATCGTGTTTCCGAGTCGCGCCCCAATCAACGCCGCTTGAAGCTCCAGTCTTGGAATGGTGAGCATTTTTAGCGGAGCTACCTTTGCCTTGGCCATTACTTGGATGGTTTCTGTTAAGTCTTTGTATACGATCCTCCAATAGGCCACCGTTGCATACGCCTGTTCGCTCGCGTCGACGAAAATATGAAGCTCTATATGGGCTTGCGGCGTTAAGTTCATACTGTAGCACCTTGGTATAGCTAGCGCTGAGACATCTGGGAGTCGTTTTATCCATTCGTCGAAAAGATAGGCTTCCTCTTGCGGTAGTTCTTGGTCCCAGTCCACCTTCTTAAGCCATAATTGTTGCAATATTATCTTGCCGACGATGGTGTACTGACTGATGAGCCCCAGCGGATCGTACACTGACATAACTGCGCTTAAGGTTTCGCGCTTAGTAGGAGCTCTTAGTCGCAGCCTGACTTCATCGGGAACTCTCTTAATATCCGTGTTGAATGTAAGAGTGTCGGAGTCTGGGTCCCATCGAAGTCCTAACGTTTTCTCCTTCTGATGTGCCACTAGCTGTACGTCGACGTTCTGGGATCTCTTTTCTTCTGGAATGCTAGCAAGAACCTTCTTATTGTTTGAGTTCCACCCCCTCAAGTTGAAGTCGGCCCGCTGATGGATGTACATTACTTCTTTGACCATCTTAATAGCTTCGTCTTCTGATTGGAAGCTGTCTAAGTAATCATCCATATAGTGACGCTCCTTAATTGCTAAAGCTGCCTCTGGGAATTCTTGCTCAAAGTCTGTGGCGTTACGATTCCTCACGCTATGAGCGAGGTACGGTGAGCTGCTTGCTCCGAATATCATTGATACCATCTTCATTTTTCTTGGGGGATCGGTGGGCTTGTCCCGCCATAAAAACATTTGTGCTGGCTGGTCCTCAGATCTTATTTTAATCCTGAGAAACATTTCTTCGATGTCTGCGGTTACGGCAATTCTTTTTTCTCTGAACCTGAACAGTATTCTTGTGAGTGAAGTCAATAAGTCTGGCCCTTCTAGCAGGAAGTCGTTAAGGCAGACTCCTTTCACCTTGGCCGCTGCGTCAAAGACCATTCTCACTTTCCCTGGCTTGTTGTGGTTCGTGACGGCGAAGTGAGGTAAGAACCATTTGCGATTGCTATTCATTTCGCTGCCATCGCACTCGGTCGCGTAGCCCTTCTGTACAAGGTTCGTGACTTGAGCCGTATATACTTCCTTAAAGGCGGGCTCCTTAGTCATCCTCTTCTCTAACGTGTGTAGTCTTCTTAAAGCTGACTCGTAGCTATCGGGGAGTGTGGTGTTGTCGGTCTTCCAAGGAAGGCCTACTTCGAAATAACCCTCCTTCCTTTTGGCAGTTGCTTCGAAAATATCGTTGGCCCTCTTCTCGTACTTGTTAACCCTCTCTTTGGTCGACACACCAAGGGAATCTACGTCGAAATAATATTCGACGAGCTTTTGTAATTGTGTGTCACTTGTGGAGATGTGAAGTACGGCTGCTTGGTCTTGATAAATCGCTCTTCCTGGTGCCGATCCATGCAACACCCAACCCAGCTTTGTCCAAGATGCGGCAGGTTCTGTTTTCTTGCCAGCGCGTAGCTGTCGCGATACTATTAAGTGCCAGTTGTCAGCCCCTATTAGTATGCGAGGCTTGGCTTCTCCTGTGCAGATCTTCTCTCGTATACTGCGCAGGTACGGATACCGCTCTAAATTATGCGGTATACGTTGTTGATGTAACTGTAGCCCTCGTACGGTGCGGGCTGTCACGGTGTATGTTTCTTGTTCTCTTAGACCTCTCACTTGGATCTCGATCGCCTTGCTCTCTATTCTTTTTTGCTCGTTGATACCTCTTATGTTCAAAGGCTGTTTCGATCCGCCATCGGTGAGTTGGTTTGCTAATACTTCATCTATTAGTGTCACCGTGGACCCTTCGTCCAAGAGGGCGTACGTAATTATCTCCCCCCGTGGACCGCTGAGCTTCACCTTGCAGGTCTTGAGCAATACCGCAGATGTCTTCTTTGCTGTAACGCTCATTACTAGTGCGGTTGAGTCGGCTGTTTTGCATTCGTTCAGAGTGCTGACCGTAGGAGCCGATTCCGTTGCCTTTTCCTTGTGTAGAAGCGCATGATGTCGGTAGGTACATCCGTGAACTCCGCAGGCTTTAGCTTTGCAGGAGAATCGGTTGTGCTTCCGTTTCATACATTTGAAACACATTCTGTTATCCTTGGCCCATTTCCAGCGATCGTTGGTGTCGAGTGCCTTGAGTTTGGCGCAATCGGGAGTGTAATGTCCCTCGGACTGGCACATAAAGCATCTTCTTTCATCTTCATATGTGATGCCTTCTGCAGTGTATACGCCTCTAGTAGCTGCCCGTTTTGGAGCCACTTCTTTTTTTACTGGTACTGGAACACCTCGTCTGGTTGTGTGGGTATATCTGATCATCAGATCCGCTTCGGCCATCAAGAACTCTGAGAGGACGATCATTTCGTTTTCTTCTATAATACGAGCTTCATTATTGGCTGCGTACTCCGCCCATTTGCTGACGAGATGCGGACTCAATTTGTCCATGACGTCTCGAACAAGAAGCGGACTCTGTAAGTAGCCTCTTCTGTCTATACTCTTGATTGTGTAGACTATGTTCTGAATCTTGACTGCGAACTCGTATAGATCAGTACTCGCACTTCCTAGCTTAGGGAGCTTCTTGAGTTCTTCCATTGCTCGATCAATTATAAATTCTGGCCTTCCATACTTCATTTCTAGCGTTCGCATAATTACTTCTGGACTGGAGGCGGTGAATAACTGCGAAAGTACAGTTTCTCGTGCTTCCCCTCGTAGGCTGTTTCGTAGACGCAGAAGATTTTCCGTCGGAGAGAATTTGAAGAGTCTCGTAGAATCTTCCATAGCGGCTTTATATGGTAGCCACTCTGCGACGGCTCCCGTAAAGATGGGTAGTTCTGCTGTCTGACGCGGCAGCGGCCTAGACGTAATCATTTTCTCCAATGCGTCGGCTAGTCGTTGAATGCCCTGGTACTTGGCGTTCTTCCCCCGTTGCTCTTTAACGGGGGGGTGAGCCTCTTGTGGCTCTTCCCTGAATTTCGGTGCTGATGGTCGTTGTTCTTCTATGCTTCTATCGACCCAGTCCCGTACTCTTTCATTGCATATGCTGGATTTGTACTCTGATTCGGCTTCTATCGCTGTCACTTCGGCGGCTAGTCGTGCCTTGATGAGTTTCTCTCTGATGCGCAGTCGCTTTTCTTCTAGCTCCGCGAGTTCCTTTTCTGCCTCGTATTGCGCCATCTTCATTCTTGCATCAGCGCTTTTTCTCGACGTGTTAGTGTGAATGCTCAACGCCGGTGACGTAGGTCTTCGTATTGGTGATGCGGCTTCACGTCTCATTGGAGTGCTAACTGGTTGTGCAGGCGGCCCTATAATGGACGTCCCTATTGACGCCTCTGGCGCGGTCTCTCTCGCTGCTCGTGGCGGAGAGTACTCCAATCTTCTCCCTTGGGGAATACTTCCTGCTACAGTTGACGGCGATTGCGGCGAGTCTTCATAAATGCGGTGCAGTGACGGTGCAAGCACACTCTTAGTGCCTACTGGTAACTCCGGCTCGCTGTATCCAGATTCGGAGCGAACACGGCTTCTCGTGTTCATAGCGACCGGCGTATCCAATCCGACGCGCTGCAGTCCTTACTCGAGTAGCGCAGATTCGCCTCTGAATCTGCCGTAGAGTAGATTCGCTTCTGAATCGCCCGCAGTACAGATTTGCTTCTGAATCCGTCGTGGAGTGCCAAATCTTCAGAATCCGACGTTCGAAGGACCAAATTGTAGAGTGTAGATTGTAGCGTCTCAATAAAAACTTCGTAGTTCGCTCTTCAATCTTATTTATTGATGTATGCCAAATACCCAACATGATCAACAATGCATTAGGCGTGCTTAAGTACTATTAAGATTCTTACATTAGCAGGGTATGGTAGTCAGCGGTACCGGCCTCTCCACCAATCACGTGCGAGCCACTTTTGCACACGGCACCACTCTGCATCTCTTTCTTTCCTATAGCGCTGTCTCTTTCTTACATCTATTGACATTGCGTATATTTAGAGTGGGATAACAATACATGCCTATCTTATTCTAACTTATTTTATGTATTGACGCCGTCGTCCGTAACAGTTATGAACTTAATTTTGTATTCAACATATACCACGCACTTTATAACCTTCGTGCAGTTACAGCCTTCATAAACGTTAATATGACTGGGCATAATTTTGAAATTATTTAGATAATCGAAGAGAGTCTGTCATTGAGACGTGTCTAAGGGTTATTGACATATGTACCTACGACTTGACGTCGTATAGTGACTTACGACGTTGTTTTCTTAGGCAACATACTCACAGGGCGGTTATCACCCGCGGCCGCCGTCGTTGCGGGCCCGCAGCTTTTGTGCGAAACTCACGAGATCGCCTATTTTTGCGGATCCGCTGCCGTCGCGGTTGCGATTATCGACCGTAAACGTGGCGGGCGAAAACCGCAAGACGGGCGGTTTACCATCAGTTGAGGTCCTGACTACTGCACTCGCCCGCCAACTGATCGCAGAGCGCGCGGGCGCAAACCGCCGCGGGTGCGGCTGACCGCGGCTCGCGCGGTTCTACAGGTTGCCCGCCGGTGCAGCGGGAGCCGCAAACAACCACGCGCATCGCGGGCGAAAAACGCGTCGTGAGTATTGCTATAATTTTTTACATTTATATCTGCATCCTACAGAAGCTGCGAGCCCGCAACCGCAGCGGCCGCGGTTGAAAATCGCTCCGTGAGTACTTAGCGTTAATCTTCAAGAGAGGGAAAAGTGGACTTCTCTAGAATTGTCCTTACTTATATTATGAAGTTGCTTGAAGAATAGACAGAAAATATTGGGTCTATTCTTTTCACACCGTCAATAATAATAATCATATTATATCAAGATTGATGAAGACTACAAGAGAATTAACAGAATTGACTAAAATATAAAAAAAAAGATAAATTGTAAACTAAATATTCACAAATATTCTTCGTGCCACGATGCGATGTTGTGTCGTGATTTTTTATCCACGTAGATTTCCACGACATGGCGACGTAGCAACGTAGGTACATAATACGAAGCGTGGTCGTATCGTATCGTATAAATAACGGATGTTATTATTCGAATATTCGTGAATTCGAATGCTAATATTTTCAGCATTTTCAGCATTATTGTCAGATAAAACCTATGTTCTATAAGAAGTTGCTTACAGATGTCCATGGGCGGCAGTGACCACTTACCATCAGGTAGACGACATGCTCGTTTGCTACTTCATTAGGTATTATAAAAAAAACGATACCACGTTTGCCACACTTCGTTTTAAAACACATGTTTTATGTCCAAATTCTCGTTTATAAACGGACCTATTGTCATTCAGGTGTAGCGGAGGACATTTATTTTCCATCGCCTATTTAGCATTACGTTGACAAAACAATGCAATACCATTAGCCGACGGAAATAACATATTTAAGTGGTCAAAATTTGTCAGGTGAGTGATAGAGCACTTAAGCTTACGTATAGAGTATAATCGGCGGATGTAATGTAATTGTAATATTTTAAGCTCAGTTATATAATATAATATAATAATATCTACAGTTTCAAATTATGAATCGAAAACTTTTTTATATGTTATACAATATTTTTTTGCCGCAGAGCAATAGACAAGTTATAAGATTGAGATTTTTTGTGTTTTCACTTAGCTACTTATGGGATTAACAAAATAGAGCTCTACATTCATTAGCTGAGCGATATAGCAATTATATTTAGTTATTGATGAATGAAATGTAAATAGCATTAAATGCGTTTTAGTACATATATTTTAAAAGTTTCTAAAACACGCAGGCATATGTGTATAAGCTTCGATTTACATTGGCACTTATCCGTTTTTAATAAACTCCCACTATGTAAATAAATGAATTCTACAGGTTTTAATTAATACAAGTAATATATAAATTAATATAAGACAAGTAAAACTCGAAATTGTAATTATTATCATTAAACGTCCTTAACTTTACAGTGTTTTAAGGGGTAGCATTTCATTTATAACCAACTCCAGGTAGAATTTAATATGTATTACCTACATCATCCCAATTTGAATTTGGTTATTACTATGTATTTTTAATTTCACTTAAATATATTGCCTTAATTTAAATACAAAGATCAGCATTAATGTTCCATAGTGGGTTCATACAAATTAATGCTCAATTCATAACAAGATCATTGACCCTGACTAGCGCCCGATAGAAGACTATATCACAGAATACTCAGAAGTAGGTATATTTATTTATTTTATTTATTTATTTATTTTGATCACCAACATAGTTTACACCAAATAAAATATAAAAATAACAGAATTATACTATACGGAAAAGCTAAGTGCATAATATGTATGTATAATATGTATTATAATATTATAATATTTATAATATGTATGTATAATATGTATTATAATATTATAATATTTATAATATGTATCCACTTGTAATAAGTAGGACTAATACAATGTCAATTCCACACGAAGGCGAATCAAGCGCGATCATTAATAACCCTGTCAAAGTGTGCACGACACCCTAAGGGCATGATCACATTTATCAGCATAAATTCGCCATTAGAATAGTTTTGGATACACGTAACGTTACCTAATGATTTGTCATGTTGTGTGATTTGTACCTATTTGTAGTAAAGTTAAAGAATTTTAGCGGAGTTCAATTTGGTTCACACTTCGACGTGATTTGGTTATGTATGATGTATTGTGTTGTATCTCCGACATTTTTGACAGTTATAGATCATTTTTATCTTAAATAATAGCTCCAGATTATGGAACACTGCTCTAGAAATACAAAACTATACTTTACTATAGGTATGTATGTTTATTGTAAAATGTTTTTATAATAATATTTATATTGCATCACCAGAAATAGACAAAATCTTTCAGCTATTAAAATATGAATTAAATTAAAATGTTGAATACTCTACTTATTGAATTTTCTACTTATCTAGATTTTCAACTGATTTATCATTTAAATTAAATGTGTTTATTCATTTCTATGTGCTTAGCTCCATATTTCTATAAATTTATTTTTTTGAAAATAATCACTGCAAATTATTTATTAATATTCTTGAAGGTCTAATAAGCAATTATCATTCACGAAGGCTGAGCAAGGAACACAGAGTTACATAATACACGTGTAAATTAAAGTGTCTATTACATGATTGCTTTGTGAATTTAAATCCCAATTGATGTTTTCATCGAAATTAAGTCCTGAAAATGCTTATTATTATTGAGTTACAGACTCTGTATATGTCCATACATGTTACAATTTTGTTTATCCAGTACCTACCTATATCAAAAAGCGTTGATTTGATAACTTTCCATCAAATGTTAAACAGGCTTTTCAAACAAGCAATCTGTGCATTCCTTTGATAATGAGATAAAACGTATTTTTTCATTCGTGTGGGCGTTATCTAAATATTACATTGTAAACAAAACTGGACACCTTTGAGCATCCTAAACATCCTAGACATACCACTGTAATGCAAATTGATAGGGATTTTTTTCATAGAAAAAATTAAGGATGATGCAAATATTACACACGCTTTCTACACACATAGCCTCACACTAGGATTTTCTCCTGTGTCGTGGGTACCACGGATACACACAAGACGAATACACAAACACCCAGACCCAGAACATAAATCTAAACTCATCATTCAGATACATGTCTGACCGGGAATCGAACCCGGGACCCATTGCGCGTCAGACCGGTATGGTAACCGCTCCGCCACGCGGGTCGTCGTATTGAAGGTTGTAAAATATTACGCACGGATTTTTTAAAATAATTTACATCTATGTTATTTACAACATGTTATTTCCAAAATGGCATTGAAAATGTGACAATACCTTAAGAATGCTTACCGTTTGCAGTATAATATCGGTCACATTAATAGAAACATTAGCTCGAATACGATCAATAAGAGATAAAATATTTCACCGGTGGTGTCACAGCTGAGAATTATTATAAATAATAGACTAGTAATGTGAATATCGATAAATGTAATATATAAATAAAGTTTATTTTATCTATCATTTTATTATAACGGTTTTGTCTATGCTCATATCGTTTAATATATTTACGATTTAAAAACACCATAATAAACCGGCTAGAATTCATTAGGTTGTCTATCTGTGCATTTTTATGTTCTTATGTAAATTTTGTAAAGCGGAACCAAAAAGATAGATTTCAAAGTGGTAGAGTTTGCGGTTCGACCGGATAGGCCACCACCACACCCATTTCTAGCGTGAGGCAGTTCTTGCGTTTCGGTGGAAGCAGGGTTACCAAGTCTCAAAAATGTATTCCCCTAAAGCCTTCATTAAAAACCCCTAAAATCCCCCACCATGAAAAAAAGGTCTTCGCGGGTGTAGTGCATGTCTTTTTTTGTCGTGGCGGGAGATTTCCCTTTAAAAACACCAATATGTTGAAGTTATAAAAACCCCTAAAAGTACCTCTAAAAATATTACACCCCTAAAAATCCCCTTATTTATCCCCTAAATTTGGGGGAAAAACCCCTAAGTTGGGAACCCTGGGTGGAAGAGTGTGGTTGCCGGTTCACTTTCATGTGTGATTCCCCTAGTTTTCAGAAGTGAAAACGGACTGTGATTAACTACATTTAAACTCTTTGTACTGTTTGAAAAAAAGATTTTCATGAAATTGTTTTCACCTGTACATAGTAAACGGTCACTGCTACTTATGTAAAAAAAGTATTAAACAAATAAGATATGCAATACTTATAATATGTTTATGTTCTTAATTAATATGCTTAAAACCATCACTTGAAGAATATTTTTTAATACAATTCTATATTTAATAAAGCATTATTTTTATCATGTCATTTATTATATCAAAAATAAGTCTAAAAAGTAATTATTTTAATTGCATTTATATTAAAATGATGTGATAAGGTGTGGGATACATGGGAATATCATTTTGAATATTAATGTTCAACTATTAAGGTCATTACCACTGCCATAAAAAATAACTTAAAATTCTCTCAGCGCTCGTCAGAATTGGACTTAATGGCCACATAAATTATAACATTATGCCCAAATAAAAACAAAAAACAATATTTTCAACCCATACTTTTATATCAGTTAGCGGATGCAATTTTGAGCAATTAATCTACCCAAAAGAAAATTTATTATACCTTAGATCGTAGCACAGTATAAATATGTATCTACTATGTCTACTGTGATCGTAGTTTAGTTAAAACTTTATTTATTAGAAAACATTCTTATGCGACTTGTTTATTATATTTATAATAACAATTTGTTAAAAAATATATATTATGTTAGGTACCTACTATCACGTTACAATCATAGGTTCTACAATAGAATGTCAAAAATAATAAAACAATTTTGATGCTATTTTCCGATAATCTGTGTTCTTTCTAATCATCATGTATATAATTATAAACGTTGGTTAGAAAATAATGATGAAATTTTATAGAGAATGTCATCATATTGTTTATTTAAACACACACTCAAGAATTATTAGTGCACGAAATGTAGTCTGACATATCAAATTATTTTCTAAAAATAGTTCATTTTAATGCCAGAAATAACCAGTGATTAAGTTTATCATAATAATCAATAGTGATATTAATCTTAGTTGAAGAATAATATTATATCAATCATATATAGTTTTTTATTTTATTAATAATATTATTTCTTTAGGATATTTATTTATCTCGTGTATGTGCCGTAAACATTGTACTATTGGTATACTTGTAAAAAATTAATAGGCATAATTTACAAAGATTATTCATACGCACACAACATAAAAAACCTGAAATCGTGTATGTAAAGTTGTATTTAATTCTAATTCAACCTTAATTATTTTCGTTAGTAAGCAGTGACCTTGAAAATTTCTTAAATTCTTTGGAGGAACGTTTATAAAGTAATGGTATTCGAAGAAGCAAATAAAATTAAAATTAAGTAAACGGACGTCTCATCCTCGCAAAAAACGCTAAGTTATAACCTTGACAGTCGAGCGCTCAAAATCTAAATAAAATTACGCGAAGCGAATGTACCGAAAAAGTAAGTAAAATGTACTCGAAAGTCCGAACGTAGCAACAGAAGCGCATGTCCTTGACACTTGGCAGCGGGCAAAAACTATCGGTCGTAATTTCGGCGGGTGGGTGTGTACCGAACTCACACACACGTAACGCCACAGACTAAACAGACGTATCGACGTCGGTTTTTAACACACACGCGCGCGTCTCCCTGAGGCTAACACGTTTTTATACTTAACCGGCTGTAACGCTGTAATTTTTTCTGTTACCATCCACGTATAACGTTCTTTTTTAAGTAACTTTTCTTGTTTAGATCTACTTTTCGGCATTACATAGCATTTTTTTCATGTTCTAACACCTCACGACTTTTTCTTTGATATCGGTGTACCTAGTCGGTAAAATTACTGTAATTTTGCTTTTTTTTGATACATCAAAATCGCTTGAAATTCGATAATTTCATTAATAATTGAATTACATTGTAGATAAAATAAAGTACTTAGATTGTAAAATAAAATAAGTACAGGATAATAACAAAATATGTAACAATATATTACCTACCATTTTCATAAATAAAAAATATTCAACTAATAAATTTAAAAAAGTTATACTTACCTGGCTCAATGAATGAAGAGGTAGGTAAGTTTTTTCTAGGTATTATGTCAATTGTAGTATTTAAACACACACACAAACACACACACTCGTACGCTCACACACTTCTTTTTTTCGCCAACCCATCAATTCCATTCTCTCGTCAACCCATTATTGTCCCACTGCTGGGCACGGGTCTTCTCTCAGAATGAGAGAGTTTAGGCCATAGTCCACCGCGCTGGCCAAGTGCGAATTGGTGGACAGTGCGAATTGGTGGATTATATAGTAATGTAAATTATATAGTACAAATGAAAATGGGACTACCTCAGGGACCATATGCTTCAAATGACTATAATATACCTTACTATTTTGTGTCAATAAAGTTATTATTATTATTTTACACACGATATAATAATGTTATTATACCATTAACATATTGATATATGAGAAATAAAAATTCTAATCGTCTCCTCTATCACATATTAACATTTAATCGGCGCCAGCTATACCTAATATTGGTATGTGTATCGTAAAAGGAACAAAGGAAGTTTGGCAACGCATTGTGCCCGGTTTTCGCGTCTGCTCGCTTGTAGACGAAAAAATTTGCAATTCAAGCACATGTCTGATATCGCCCACGTGTTGGGATGAGTATATATTGCTAATGTAGGTATAATAAAACTCCGTAGGTATTTCTTGCAAAATAAAGATAAGATTACAGATAGTTATCTATGTTTCTACATATACCTGACTCTACTGATCTGTTTTTGATTAAATTTCGTGTATAACCAAAACCTTTTAATCAAACATGACACCTGACACAATTATATTTAATTTATTGTCTATAGGCTGGAGTGTCTTCTTATAAAAGCAAAGCGAATTGCATGTTCGTTTGCTTTTTCTATAATGTACTTATATAAAATAAATAGTTGTAAAAAGTAAGGTATAAATAACAGGTAGGTGTATGAACGTTAACATTATCTGTAGGTACTTACATAGCTAACTTATTAAAATATAAAGGTTAGGTACTATTAGCAAGCATGCAATTTGATGCGTCTATTCATATAGGTGCATAATGTTTCACGAATGAGCACCCACAATAAGCATAAAGTCATTAAGCTTTTATATTTTCCTTATACTATAAATCAATATTAATTGTAAATGAGTATCTTTTGTAGGGTTATAAATATAATAACATGTTAAAGGCTAGCCGAATAGTCAGTCATATCTTAATATGCCTAGGCAATTTATACGATTTACTCGTGGTTTATAACTGTAAATAAAGAAAAATAAATAAGACTGCCATCAATACATATCAACATTGCCCGTATTGAAATAAAAGCCTTTACTAGTTGTTGTTCGAATGACTTACTGCTTTTTTGCTGCGGTTTACTGCTGTTCTATTGTAGTGAATATTTTTTTATGGCGTCTCTTGCCAATGACCTCATTAAACGTATATTTTACTGGACATTTTTATAAAAAATCTAAACGTTCCGTCTTTTGTCGCTTAACAGAATTCGACTGCGACATAGAGGCGCATGCACTTATATTATTTATTTTATAATACACAGCCTTCACCGATTTTATTTCACAATCAACATTTATGTTCAAGCGATGTGTTCAGTCACGATTGATGTATCAGATTTGACAAGAACATGTTCAGGTGTATAATTTTATACGCGTTTTATTATAGAGAACGATTATCATAATAGCCATTTAGGGTGAAATAACGCTTCTAGAAGTCATTCGAATAGGGCTGTCACAAGTGCGTTTTTAACATATTTTTTTTGTGTGAAATATTTCTTTTTATACCTGTTTTTGCCTCATTATAACACTGGTAATCACAGTTGCATTCCCGTTTAAATGTTGTGGTATTTTTTTAAGGGAGTAACAATTGTACAAACCAGTCTTTAAAAATAACAACTCATCTGTTATTGACCTAAGATGGAACTTAAATCCTATCCAAGATATATTTAATTGACCGTGAGTCTTTACACTTATTATTAAATGTACTGCATACCTACATATTTCCCACTTCTAAAACATAAAAAATGCAAACATGTATTAGATCCATTACTGTACTGATGAATTATGTATTACTGGAACTAACTGAATAAACAAGAATATTTATCTGTGAAAGTTTATATACCAATTATTTTTATATCATTTCCATTCTATTTTAGTTTTGATATGTTTAAAAGTCAGCGCTTCAACGCTTTTGTTTGGCAGTAATTTGTTAATTAATTGTACTCACATCCTCATGTGTTGTTTCATGCTATTCTTCACTCGCACTTCCTGCTGCATATCTATTTTTAAAATCTACTATGCCTACTTTTTTAGATCGTTTAAAATGTGTGTTAACTATATTTATCTTAATGTACAATCTACTATCAAGGCACTTAATAATTGTAATACATACGTTCCCGGGTAATTTAATATTTAAATTGCTTTAGCAACCGGTTTTGTATTAGAGAAATATCCTACTGATGGTAAGTGGAAAGTGCTACCCATGCACATATGTAATGAATCGCACATAGGATTCAACTTCTACCTGAATTCGGAAATGGGTTGCTACTAAAAAGGACTGAGAGAAGAGAAGCGAGAAGGTCTACTAGATTCAGCCACACCACCATACAACTCTTATAGTGCTTCATAAACGAATTTAAAATGTTTGAAATTTGCATACAAAAGGTATGCGTTAACGCGTGAGTCTTATTAATATGTCATCCAAAATTTGATATAATTTCGATGTGCCACGTTTGCCTATTCTAACTCTAATCTATAACTCAGTTAATAAACCCAACCCACGTACATTCATACGGAAAACTGCAACTATTGGTCGTGAAGAGTTGCACTTTGTTCGGTGACCTCGTCTTTTTACGACAGGAGAGCAATAAAATGATAATACCTGGAGACTCACAAAGCACTACGCTAATTACAGAGGCCCATTATATAATGTACATTGTATTGCACAGACTAGCTGAACTAGTGATGTTGCTAAGTATATTTTTATACTCGTCTACGTTTTATGTTACACATTGTTTATTTAGTTTTTATACGATTAAAGTAGAATCAGAGTGCGGTTTGATGTTTGTAGTCACTGCTGCCTGTTACCTTTGTGATCCTGATCCGTTATATATCCATAAACTCTTTGAAGTCTACTGCTGTACATAGACCACATAGGTATTTCTTTAGTGAGGGTTATTGCCAATTTACCGCAGCTGCCATCGGTGGTTAGTAACCGCAACTGAGGCTACTACAGGAAAATGCTGCTAGGAAAACGTCGCCCTCTACGACACTAACGAAAAAGGGCAGACGTATTGTAACGCCGTGGTTAAGTAGCCGAAGTTTCTAGCAAATATATCTACTTATATACACTACTAAGACTACTGCTAATTCGAAAGTTTACTGTTACGAATTTGCGTCTTAAGACTCCGTTGCTTTAAAAATACTACTTTTGAATAACGTTGTAATCTCTACAAGTTTCGGACTACACACGTTAGCTGGCACTTTACATTTTTTCCTAAAAATTGGAGGGTGGAAAAGCCGAATCATGTTGGTTGTGTTTGCTGCCCAACGTATGTTTACCCAACTGTGTTTTCTCCACTGTGTTTAGGATTGATCAGCGCGAATCTTTTTCAAAAATCGCGACTGAAGAGAGATTTACTCTAGCTATTTCTAAAACAAGGCAAGTACTCGAATCAGTATATAAAATGCACTGTTTACATCACTAGCAACAGTATCGTTACGGTAATTTGTACTGTTTTGTTGTTCGTACAACTAAAACTCATCGCGCGGCCGTCTGCGACAAGGCTGTTTAATTTAGTTTTATGTATGTGTAATTTTAGGCGTTCCACATACTTACATCACAGAATATGTTACGTTATTACTCAAGACGCGTAAGCTTAGCAATCGCAGTGATGTTTACATGCTACTATTTTTGTACTTCGATAAAACAAAGAAAATAATGTAGTAATTTACTTTTAGTTTTTCCGAATAGTAAGTCTGCTATGGTGGTGTAGTCTGGCCTGAAAATGTATAATGTGAAGAGCCTTTTAACAAAAACGATAGGGCAACAAAAATTAGGTTTAAGTACGTAGTTATGGAAATAAATAGGTGCTAAGAGTAATAAGTACAATCTGAGATAGGATTTTTGAACTTTAAGAATTAATGGGTTAAGTAGGGGATTAAAACGTTGTCCATAAATTATATCTCTTGGTACATCTTACTACTAATCCCGTTGTAAGAAAGAAGTATTCTTACCTATTGAAGAGAGGTATAGAAGTACATCAGTGATAATGGTTGAAACTTGCCCTCTCGATCGGGAGGTCCAAGGTACAAACCCAGGCACGCACCACTGATTTATGTGCAATACCTATTAGAAATGAATTATCACTGCTTTGCGGTGAAGGAAAGTATCGTGAGAAAAGCTACTCACCCGAGAGTTCTTTAAAAGAAAAAAAAGTTCTCGGAGGAGTGATAAGTCCACAATTCGTACTTGGCCAGCGAGGTGGACTTTGGCCTATAACTCCCTCATTCTGAGAGAAGACCCGTGCCCAGCAGTGGGACAATAACAGGTTGACGACGATAGAAGTACAGAATGAGTGCAAAAGATATAGTGTGCTTGTAGCAAAACCTGCATCTGTGGTCGGCTACAATCTGTAGCCAATTTTCCGCGTAATTACGATAGCTACGCTTTTTACACAAGACTACACTCCATCAGGGATCTAATGACGTGGTTAACTTTGTCATTCACTACGCAGTCTACCGTGCGTACCTTTAAGAAATTAATAATGTCTTTGCGTATTAAACATAATATACGATACAAGATTAATTAGAATTATAATCTTTCTTACAAAAGGTAAACTGTTTATTTCAGATAAATACGTACAAAGCAAAGTTGGACGAATTATTCGTTTATTAACTTATAAAAAATATATTAAAAATACATATTTCGTAGAAACGCCACAATATAAAAAACAAAAAAAAAACTCACTAGTTTAAGCGCGACCTATTATTTTTAGAGTTGCATACAAAATCACTAGGCCCTTGCCGACTGCCGATTTGATCGACTTGCACTTGCATTTTTAATAGTATCTATATAGAAAACTGCTTATCGCTAGCAATATAAACTCAGAGATTAAGCTGATAAATAATTTAAATACCATTATTATAATACTAACATACATATAGCGTCCCCTTATACTGTTAATCCCATAATAAAGAGTTATAACGGTACCAAAAAACATGTAAGGAGTGACAATTTTAAATGGTATTATTGTCGGATATAAAATACGTGGGTAGTAATGCAAATTAATGCGGTGGGCGAGACAGGAAAAAGTAAATAATCCTTTAAACCTGCAATAAATAGACGAAGATTAATATAACTTAACTTAAAATCAATAATTGCGAAATAAAACTTTATTCAAAATTCAAGAACTGAAATGTTTTTCTGAACTTTATCGCAATCAAAAACTCTGCATTTAGTGATTAATGTCTTTGAATGATTTTGCGTCAGTAATGACATCTTTAACTTTATAAACTTGTCCTTTTCTAGTGACAGATATTTTCTAGTTGTAACATAAGTCTAATTTAATAACAATAAAATAATATTCTTGTTTAAAATCAATCAAATGAAAAAAAAAACTTTTTTCCCACCGTTAGCTAGGGATAGGGTTACCGCAAATGACTCTACTACTTTCTATTCAGGGCTGAACCGATCTATCTTTTGAGTATTTGTTTTTAACCACCAGATCACGACACTATCTTCCTCTTTTTGGTGCTAGCCGTCTTCAGGTACCCACTGTGTAACACAACATATTTTTTTCAGTAGGTAGGTACTGATTCCAAATGCGTCCTGTTCCAATATAAAATTGGCTATCGTTGCGATTATATTGTAATTCTTATTTCGAAATAACACATATACCCGACAATGGAACATTAATAAATGAATGATAACTATTGTAAGTTCCATTACCACTTGTTCTTAATCAAATATCACTTATGAAAACGCCAGTGCACTTGTCTGTCAAAACAATATAGCAATAGTAATGTTGCAACGATTGCTTGCAGTATTTGAGAATCGTTTGACCTCAATCAGAACTAATAGAAAGCCAATATCAGGACGTTGCCCACGCTCATCAAAAAGCTGTTTATTACTCGTCTCTGTGACATTTGGATTTTTAATTTAATGACCAGTTTACTGACGAAAATGGGCCTTATAAACAAAGTGGTTTTATAATATTGAAGCAAATGAACATGCGGTCCACCTGATGGTAAATAACCAATGCCGTCCATTGACATCAGTAATAATCCCTAGATAAAATAAGTCAAAAGTTCGCTTTGCCATAGATGCGTTGTCACTCCTAAGTCTAAGTTAGAACGTTTCAAATAAGTATGTTCCTCTTAAAGGTGATAGAACCAGAATAGTTCGACCGGGGAAGTACCACCGCTACACCTATTTCTAGCGTGAAGCATTTTTTGCGTTTTGATAGAAGGGTGTGGTTGCTGGCAGCGGCACACTTTCATACGAGGCGACCATCATAGTCCTCGGGAGTAGCAACGCATATGTGATTGACTTCAGATGGAACCCATGTTCTGTATGTAGTTGATTACAGATGTCCATGGGTGGCAGTGACCACTTACCATCAGGTGAACTGCATGCTCGTTTGCTGTAGTCAAATAAAAAAAATACATTTCAGACTGTTGTTATTAGCCAAAAGGCAGTGTTGTGGTGGTGCAGTCAGAGTTTACCAAAAAGTTCTATCACCTTCTAAAAGGTATTGCAGCAGTACTGAATCAGTGGCTACTGATGGAATATTACAGTCGGTACTTATGTACAGTCTACCCTGTTGTAGTTGTATCTGCAATACTTTCTTTAAAGTGTAAACAATTCAAAGCTTGTCTGTCAGAGATCGCTTTTTAGTGTCGAGACCGCCTATTGTGTTTAGATTATGTATCTGTTACTTTATTAGGGTTCCGAAACGAAAGGGTAAAAACGGTACCCTATTACTAAGACTCCGCTGTCCGTCTGTCTGTCATCAGGCTGTAAATTATGCACCGTGATAGCTAGATAGCTGAAATTTTCACACATGATGTATTTTTTTCCGTTTTAAAAAGAAATAGTAAAAACAGAATAAATTAAATATTTACGAGGGGCTCCCATATAACAAACCAGATTTTCGTCGAATTTATAGGTAACTAGTTGACCCGGCGAACTTCGTTCGGCCTAAAAGTCAAAAATCTAAAATTATCAGTGTTCCTGTACTATATTATGTTTGTTTTATAAATTAAAAAATCTTACTTTTGAATCACTCTATCTATTGAAAAATGCATTAAAATCCGTAGCGTAGTTTTAAGGATTTAAGTATACATAGGGACAGACAGCAGGAAGCTACTTTGTTTTTTACTATGTAGTGATGATACGGAACCCTTCGTGCCCTACTTCGACTCGCACTTAGCCGGTTTTATTATCAATCATTTCGGAGTACAATAAAGAATTTTAGTATTGTATTCTAATGTGCATTTTAAACGGTAGGCTTGCGGTAGTTCGAACCTTGTCTGATCTGGCGCTATCTGTAATTAGACGAACAAAATATTTCTTTATGAATGATTTAAATGGTTAAATTGATTACCTACATGGCTTTCTCACGGGACTGCCATCAAGGTAAGGTACATTTTTTTATTATATCAATGATAACATTGATATAATAAAAAATGCATATAATATAATATGCAAAATAATATGCATATAATATGCATATTATTTTATTTAAACAAAAATATATACATCCCACATTATAACATACTCTTTTTTCATATTTTTTCACTTTGTTGAATTAAGGAACTGAATAATTTAACATTTTCGGTTTACAATAGTTCAGAAACATGCAACGTGATTGTCGGATTACCACAGGTCTGTCTTAAGTTCCCAATAATTAGTATTTTAGACATACATTTCTTAAAAATATTTATGCCCAAAGCTATGACGAAGCTTTTGTGTGTTAGTAGGTCTGAATTCCACTGTATATCAAATTAAATTTATAGAATATATGAGACAAGACATGAGGTATTCATATTCACCCATTCATACAGGTACATTCAGGTATTCCATTTAGGTAGATAATAATTATGATTCTAATTTATGTTACGCGGAAGTAATACGCTGCATTGAATATTTCTTTTATGACAAAATATTTTCAGCTTAAATTTTGTTTTTATACATTTCTTAATGAATGCATACATAAATGTTGTAAAATCTTAATCCGTATTTGACAAAGAGTTTGAGATACGCTTATTAAGCGTGAATTACTGGTAAATATACATGAATAATGTCCACAGCCAGAAACACCAATTGGGAGAGTAACAAGACATATCTACGAGTATGTGCCATCGACAGGTTAGTCCACTATATCTTAGATACTAATTATTTACTCGCTCCGGAATCGAATCTAGAACCCAAGGTGTCACGACAGATCGCTACACCATGGTGTAGCGATCTGTCGTGACACCTATTAAATAAATTGCATAAATTAAGATAAAAATCATCAACAGATTTTTACTTTTGCCCTTGTAATAAAATATATCCTTTGTTAAGCTAACGAGGCGTCTACGTGATCAACAGTCGGGAGTAACGAGAAGTATAATTTCAAGGAAAAGTAAACAACGGAGTACTAATAACGATTCATACAATAGTCCAACCACAAAACTAGTTTCATTAATATAGACACCATCGTAGCGAATAATAAAAATTGTGAGGTCACGTTACGAAAATAGCATGTTTATATTGTACTAGTTGAAACCGCTGCTTCGCCCGCGTTTAAAAATCGATGTATCGATTGTCCCGTGGGAATAAAATATTTTTCTACAACAAAAGTAAGCCTATATGTTAATCCAGAGTGTCAGCTAACTTCCTACCAAATTTTATAAAAATCGGTCCAGCCGTTTAGACGTGAAAAAGTAACAAACATACACACTCACAACCTTTCGCCTTTATAATATTAGTATGATAATATGATATGATTGTGCAGACATAGCGATACATACGTATTTAATAGTTTTTCAAAACTTTAAATTGTACATTAATGCTGGTTCATCCAGTACCCAGTAGGAGTTTATTAAGTCTCCTTAAAACAAAATTTTTATGTATTCGGGCATACATTGCAATTTATATTGCACGTTTATGCTTTCGTTTTCGGCTATAACTTTCAATGTACATTGAAATGATGAGCGAAATCTCAAGTAATATCTATGAGTTCTTCAAGTCTATTTTTGATATTGGACTTTGCTGGAAAAGAAAATGTGAGAGACACCGCGTTTGGCTGCGCATGTTGAAGATCATAGGAGTAGAATAGGTTAGAATTAAGATTCTCTTGCGTTTAATCCCCTGGATGCCTGGTACTTAGAAGATTGACTGGTTTTTTGCACTCCCTGTAACACTTTTCTACTTAAATATCCACCCACCTCTACTGTACTCTATGACACAAAAACATATTACAAAAAGAACTTTCGCAAAATACCAAATCTTTGACCGAAATGATTTCTCGTGGGCGTAAACCGGTTGGGCCGTCCCTTATCTCCAAAACGTAAACTTGTCCACAAAAAAACGAACAAAGTCAGTCGCATAAAAGTCTCGGCTCGTGCCTTTTTGTCTGAGAATTAATTGTCTAACCACGCATGTAATTCTGTGTGTATTGGCAGAAAAAGCTTTTAAACCGTTTAGTATAAACAATGGTCACAAAAAATGATTGATAGAGTTCGCCCAAATTTTCATTTTACCCGTAGTATTGATTACAATGATTTTTCGGGAATGTAATAGCTGCTTCTATGGATTTGATGCCAACTTTGGGTAAGTTAAATCTTTTTTGAGGTTTATTACAGATGTCTACGAATGACAGTGACCACAAACTAGCAGATGATCTTTTAATAAAAAAAAACACGTTTTCTACACTCATAGCTTCCCCCCCACATTAGGATTTTCTCCACAAACACCCAGACCCAGAACATGAATCTAAACTCGTCAGATACCTGTCTGGATGCGAATCGAACCCGAAACCCATTATGCGTCAGACCGGTATGGATACCGCTCCGCCACGCGGGTCATGTGTTTGCTTGTTGCCTACTTTAATATCATAACCAAAGGGTTTGGTTTGAATTTCATTGCAAGAGTCGTCCTATTTTGATTATAATCCAAAAACTATATATGAACAATTTTTTTGACATTGGTACATCATTGCAAAGCAATTACTTTACGGTATTAACAAAAGCCCATATTTAAAATATGTTCAGGCATTCAGACCAATTTCTAAAAGTTCATACTCACTTAAGTAAAACTGTTAAGGCTGGTAACTGCAACAGTTCCTTCAAAACAATGGCTGTATTATTTAAAAATAGAAAAATCAACAATAGAGATTTTTCGATTAAAAAATATTCTGTCGCGCTTATTTTCGTATTTAGGTAAAGTAAATATTGCTTTAAATATGATTTATGTTTTAACTTACAATGTTTACCCCACAGACACGCGTTTCGACACATAGGTATCGAGATGGTGCAAAGCAACACGACCTATATTTCCCAGACTTCCGAGACGCCATGGAAATAGGTTAAATGCGTACTTAGCAGTCAACTTAATGCGTTATTGTGGCTCCGTATCTAAACAGGTTTTTTATCTACTTTAATGGTTAAAATAATGATGTTGAGTGTTTCGGTGATGCATTCATCGTTTGTATTGTATATTTTAACAATATAAACTTTGGCTTCGTGTTATTAAAATGCCAACTAATATGTTTCGTACCTAAAGTACGAAACATATTTTTTTTTTATAAGATTTGTAAGTGGTAGAACCAGTGTAGTTTGATCGAAGTACCACAGCCACACCTATTTCTAGCGTGAAGCATTTTTTTACGTTTCGATGGAAGGGCCACACCCTTCCATCGAAACGTAAAAAGGTGTGCCGGTAACCACGTTACCGGCACACCTTTTTACGAGGCGACCATCATAGTTCTCGGGAGTAGCAACGCATCGGTGATTAACTTCAGAAAAAACCCGTTTTCTGTTTGAAGTTGCTTACAGATGTCCATGGGCGGTAGTGACCACTTACACCATAAGGTAGACTGCATGCTCGTTTGCTACGTCGATCAGATAAAAAAGTAGCAAATGGGTATTTCATCTATCTGATTGTAAATGGTCACTACCTTCTGTGGATATAAGGTAACGATTTTTACCCGTATTATTCTCCAGCTACCGTTACGTCTACCACGGTAATAAATATCTATCCTATGTACAAATGTAGATAATAAGTGTGTGTGTCAAATTTAAGCGAAATCCGATCAGTAGTTTTAGCGTGACAAACACACATACACCTCATTTATCATTTTAATAAGATAAAGAAGCGGGAAGTGAGATAAACCTAAAATTGATCACAGATGATTCTCCTAAGAATAAAAAAGATAGCCTTATACGCGCAAACTAATAACACGAAAAAATATCTATTTATCTCTGACTTATAATACTAGTTTTCTAAACATATTTCTCTGTATTTATGATGTTGACGCTACTAATCAAATCATTGTGTCTCAGGTCGTGTTATTTGGCGTTAACACAGTGACCCAACAAGATTCGTCCTAATCAGGTCGCCCACTTCATAGCATATTCAGCCTGCTTAAATTTATAATACGTATCCTATCCTAAATATGGTTTTCCTCACTTAATTTAATATTTATGATGCTGACCCTATAGATCAAGTAATAAGCACTTAATGTAGCAATAAGTATGTGGCGAGATTACTGACTTAATTTAATTTAGTTCTTTTTAAAACATGCGTTATATGCACCAGGAGCCAAAATTGTCTTAAGTATTTAATGTAATTCGTAATTGTCAATTTATCATCAAATACAATGTATACTTGGAATTAATTATACAATTTTAACAAAAAAGGGGTACAAAAGGTAAAACTAAAAGCATTATGTACCAGTCAACCTTTAGGCTAAGCAAAAACATTAGTTGGCATTTTAGCACCAAACAACTTTAAACATGACTCAATGTATATCTCTAGTAACATTATACTATTGCTACTTTAAAATAAAACAGAAAGTATTATAACATAGCTTTCAGTTATTAAATATCGATAAGATTAACACAGTCACCCATATCATGTTTCGTGCTGGGCGTTGACACCCGAACGTGCCTGACGTCCCAATGCCATTAGACTGTTTATATTATCCATATTACAAGGTAGAACGTATAAGGTTCATCAGAGGAGGTACCATCGTCACACCTTTTTTTTTGTTCTCGAGAGGGAAACCTGCAATAGATACGACGCCGTGGGAGCGACGCAGGGTTATGTGGTATTTTCACCGCACTAAAACCCCACCCCCGGTGGCCGTCCTCGGCGCTACTCAGGAACGCAACCAGAGTTCTCTGAGCGCGTTGCCCCATCGGACTCCTCTCAGACGGGCGGCTGGGCCCACCGCTACCACCGGGACCATACATACCGCCGTTCTTCCCGGGGTCGCCTAACCGAACGGTACGGGGTCCCACTCTAGCCGCCAGAAATCCCGGAAGCCCCTTTTAGTCGCCTTTTACGACAACCAGGGGATGCCGTAGCCCTATTCTAATTCCGGAACTACAGAGACCTATCGTCACACCAAATTCCAGCATGAAGCAGTTCTTGCGTTTACAGTGGTGATGATATAAAACTTGGGGAGAAGCAACGCATCTGTGATTGACTTCACATAAAACCCTTGTTCTGTATGAAGTAGCTAACAGATGTCTATGACCGGCATTGATCACTTACAGGCAGGTAGATTGCCGGCCCGTTTGCTACTTCAATCTTATAACACATCTCGATTGCACATTTCATCATAATGTAGGTATAGGTACATACTACTGATTAAAACGGAACGTAAAGTATAAAGAGGTACAACTTTCGTAGTTTAACAGGACAAATGATCATACCTACCTATTTATAGGTACAAACATATGGTAATATATATACTTATATATATGTCAAATTGTCAATATATGTAAAATTCACCCTGAGAGGTAACACGTATCTGTAACCGAGGTAGATAAAGCTCCGCTAGCATCTATCTGGGTTGACTTCGATAGACGATTATGCCATTAAATGGAGTTCTTGGTCTTTAGTAAAAATATGGAACATAATGTTGAATATGGAACATAATAACGATCCGCGTGGCGGAGTGGCTATCATACCGGTCTGACGCGCAATGGGTCCCGGGCTCGATTCCCGGCCAGACAGGTATTTGAATGATGAGTTTAGATTCATGTTCTGGGTCTGGGTGTGTATTCGTCTTGTGTGTATCCATGGTACCCACGACACAGGAGAAAATCTTAGTGTGGGGCTATGAGTGTAGAAAGCGTTTTTGAATGAATGTCGGATGAATATCAAATATTATCTTACTTTAACATACTGACCTATATTGCGGTTCATCCCAATCTGACACCCACGCGCAGTCATGTCTGACGTTGTAATATCAATTGTTCCTTTATTCAAAATTGTTCAGAGGAAACACATTTTTATCCATCTCCATCTATCTGATCTTTGCTATCTTCATCTATGATAACGTATTTATTTATCAGTCTTTAAAGAACATTGCTAGAATCGTGTTATATGTAATAGTTTCAGTGTAGTTCAACCGGTGCGATATCACTGTCACACTTATTTGTACCCTGGAGCAGTTCCTGTGCTTCAATGGAAGGGTGTGGTTGCCGGAACATTTTTAAATGAGGCATCCGTCTAAGCCCTCTGTAGTAACAACGCATCTGACTTCAGATAGGACCCATGTTATATAATATGAAGTTTCTTATAGATGTCTATGGACGGCAGTGACCATTTACCACCAAGTGGACTACATGCATGTTTACTAACAATGTAATGAAAAAGGACATGCTCCTTTCCTAAAACATGTTCGTTAACGCTGTGTTTGTCTTTAGTAGGTATTATTTATATGTGAGACCGCAGTAGATGAATAATTAACTTTACAGGAAAACGGGTAAATAGGGTAGTGGTTGGATAGCTCATATCATTAATAAACTAAACCAAGTTCAAGTGCAAATAATGAAATATTTATACATTGATATATTCCCGTAAACGAGGATAATAGTTGCTATGATCGTAATTACGAATGGGTTTAAACATAACAGAAGCATCAATCTTTACAAAGTTATTTGACTTAATATGTTCAAACGAATGCTGGATCAATAAATTTTAAGTAATCCGCAACTCATCAAGAGATGGCACTACTGGTGTCCTGAAACACGCTATCGAAGTATTTTCAATATTCCGCATATATATAAGTTCTGAACAACGACTGTCGGAGCACGGCCGCTCCCCAGGCATGATCACCTAGCCTGGCAGGAGATCTACCTTTGCCAAAACTATACTGTAACAAATGGGACCATCTCATCTCCCCTCCTGAATTTAATTCTTTACTCTCCTTCGACATTTACGGGAAATATGAGGGTGATAGTAACATATTTTTACACAAAACAACAGTGTGATATTGATTGAAGGTTATCATAACTGGTGTCGTAAAATATCTCGCGTTACACTGACCCATATCAGGGTTCGTCCCATTCGGAGCGCCCACACCGCACGTGCCGCTCCAATGCCAAATAACTGTCTTCCTCCAAATGCTTGTAACCAGAGACGGGTCGACCGTTACTGAGTTACGAAATACCGAGTATCTTAGTTTAATAAAAGTAAATTACTCGGATTTACTTTTAATAAACCGAGAATAGACCAAGTTTGCTAGCGAGGTTGCCGTGCGGCCAGCAAGGTTCCGCTACTTAGCGAGAATCTACTTTTCAGAAAAGAAAATATGGGAAATTAATCGTTCGTAAACACTAGGATTTTTGTTTAATAATTTAGCAATGTTACTTGTTATAACGAAATATGGAATTAATATTTATTACGTGTTCCAATGAAGAAATATTACTTAACTATAACATTTTATTTTAACCAAATACTCGGTTAGGTTAGGTTATCAATTAAACTGCTAGTCGGAGGAATACTAAAAATACGTCAAGTATGCCAAATACCGAATAATAAACCACTAGGTGCATCTCCACTTATAACCTACACATCGTTGTGTGTTTTTAACCGACTTCCCAAAGGAAAGAGGTTATCTATTCGTCACGTATATTTTTTTTTTTTTTTTTTTTTATGTATGTTCGGGCGAAATGGCTAGAAATCGTCGACTTACCGACACGATTCATACGACATTGTATGCGACTAGTTTCACAGGCAGTCCCATATTGAGGAAAATGAAAACCTTCCAGCGGTTTTCCCGGAAAATTGGAAAATGTTGGTTTCTTAAAATCTTGAATAACTTGGGTGTTTATAAACCGATTTCCATTTTCTTTCTTTCATTTGATAGGAAATTTTGTCACGCAACTTTTTCTCTTGGACATGGGTATGCTGTGATGCTTAACTCTTTGAGTTATGGGGTGGAAACCACCACCACTCCTCAAGTTTTTTAGATAATTTGAGATAACTCGGCTTCTGCCAAATCGATTCTTATGAAACTTGGAATATGTATTATATATCTATGCTTATATAGGTTGACGAAAAATTTGACCTTCAACTCTTCGATCCTGATGATGCAGGATTACAGCTATCCTAAACTATAACATTAGCTATTTGGTGCTTACATATATGTAACAAGACTACTAAGCAGAGACATGTGATGAAAAATTTGACCTTCAACTCCTCAATCCTGATGATGCAGGGGTGCCTCAAGCCTAAACCATTGGGGTTGACCATTTGGTGCTTATGGGTATGTTATAACAATACTAAGCAAAGACATATTATAAAAAAATGACCTTCAACTCCTCAACCCTGATGATGCAGGGTGCTGTAAGCCCAAGCCGTAGGTGATGGCCATTTAGTGCTTACGGATATATAATAAGATAGCAAGGCAAAGATGTACGATGACAAATTTGACCTTCAACTTCTCAACCCTGATGATGCAGGGGTACTGCAGGCTTAAACAATAAACGTTAGACATTTGTTGCTCACGGATTTGTAATAACATTGCTAAGCAAAGGTATACGACGAAAAATTGGACCTTCAACTCCTCAATCCTGATGATGCAGGGGTATTGAATGCCTAAGCCATAAAACTTAGCTACTTTCAATCTTACGCATTCAAAATGATATTTAAAAAAAGTAAGGTAAAACATTAGAAAAATGGTTGTATACGGTGGAAAATTGGACCTTCAACTCCTCAATCCTGATGATGCTGGGGTGCTTCAAGCTTAAACTATAGGCGTTAGCTACATGATCGCTACGTATATCTGATAAGATTACGAAGCAAAAATAAAAATGAAAAATTTGACCTTCAACTCCTCAACTCTGATGATGCAGGGGTACTTCAGGCTTAAACTATAGGCGTTGGCCATTTGATGCTTATGGGTATGTAATATATTTACAAAGCGAAGACGTATGATAAAAAAGTTGACCTTCAACTCCTCAACCCTGATGATGCAGGGTACTGTAAGCCCAAGCCATAGAAGTTGGGGATCTGTTGCTTACGTGCATGCGATGAGATTACATAGAAAAGATATGACATGATAATTTTGACCTTCAACTCTTCGGCCCTGATGATGCAGGGGTACTTCAGGCTTAAACCATAGGCGTTGGCCATTTGATACTTATGGATATGTAATATATTTACAAAGCAAAGACGTATAATAAGAAAATTGACCTTCAACTCCTCAACCCTGATGATGCAGGGTACTGCAAGTTTAAACCATAAGCATCGGCCATATGGTGCTTACGTATATGTAATGAGATTACTAAGCAAAGATATGACATGATAATTTTGACCTTCAACTCCTCAACCCTGATAATGCTTCAAGTTTAAACCGTAGGCATCGGCCATATTGTGCTTACGTATACATAATGTTGTTGTTCACAATACCAACAATGAGTTTCGGAGAGGATATAATTATGATCAAAAATTCCACTTTGAATACAATTACCTGAAAGATGCAAGAGTACCACCAACCTTTTTAAATTGGATGGGTTATTTTTATCAGTATCAGTTGAATTATACTCTTAGTTATAAGGTTTATATTACTTTTTCTACTTTAAATATTGATAATTATAGGTCTATTCTTTAAATAAATGTTTACTCAGAAAAAGTTGTTTTATTCGGTTAGGTTACGTTCGAACAGATTTTTCCAATTCAGAATCTAAGGGAGGGGGCGCGGTAGCGCCCCCGACCGGTTGTGTCAAAGAAGTCTATTTTTATATGATGACGTCAGCACATAATTTTATTCATCCGAAATCGGACGAATAATTAATTTTATTCATCCGGTTAGCGGACGACTAGCAACAGCCATAACTGATTTTATCGTGACTGAAAAGCGTGAAAAAAAAAATTTTAAACAAAAAATACAACCGACTTCCATGCCACATAAAAGTAAAAAATAATTTAAATACATGTTGGTTTAGAGCAAACACAGTTCTTAGTACATAGTCCCGAAGTCGGCGCTCATATAAGATACATGTAGTTTCGTCATGATCCAGCAAAATATGGTGAGCGCCGACTTGTATTTAAATTATTTTTTACTTTTATGTGGCATGGAAGTCGGTTGTATTTTTTGTTTAAAATTTTTTTTGTTAGTCACCTTGTAACCTACTTATGCACTGGGTTTAAGGAAAACAACTGTTTCGTAAAATTTAAATATAACTGGGTAAAATTTTTCTAAAGTTAATAATTGGCAATTACCAAAATTAACCATTTACAGTTACAGCATACTAAAATTTTACAAAGTTCCATGTCCACACAAAAATAATTAATTTGAGTTAACCGTCACAAGTATTTTTGAGGTAATATGCACTATTTTTCCTAACTGCTGGCTGTCTGTTGGCTTGCCCTCTCAATCGGGAGGTCCGAGGTTCGGACCCTGACACTCACCACTGATTTATGTGCATTTTAAAATTAATTATCACTGCTTTCAGGTGAAGGAAAATATCGTCAGGAAACACACCCGAGAGTTCTTTAAAAAAAGTTCTCGGATGTGTCGCACTTGGCTAGCGCGGTGGACTATGGCCTAAACCTCTCTCGATCCGAGACAAGACCCATGTCCAGCAGTGGGACAGTAATGGGATGATGCGCTATTTCTAATAGATCTCTAGTCAACCTTTACGTTTCATTGCTTTTGATAAAGTGAAGATGTGTTCTTGAATAAAATAAAGAAATAAAACCTTACTTTTACTCTTTTTCTTATCTATAACGTCACATAGTTTTAGATTACAACGGTCAATGAGTCAATAAATAAAGATTGCGTCTATTAGTATTTTAATGCAAATTATAACGCTATTAATATTTTTGCTTTCTTGCGATGAGGTCATGTTTAATAAAAGCGTTTTAATACATTCAGCAGTTGTAATTACTATGTACTACTAAGCTAGTCATAAATATTTCTGGCGCAAATATATTATAGTGATTTTAATAATAGTAGGTACATACTTAGATATTTTTAGATGGGTTAGATTTATTAGTTTTACTTATACGACAAAAATATTTTTAGCATAAAAGAGTGAACAACTTTTAAAGCATTATTTTTTTGTTTCTACTTTTGGTTTAAGTACAAAAAAGAATGCAGTCCATTTGATCCTCTCCACTGCCCCTTGTAGATGTCTCTAATTACAGATATGATTATAGTCCCACGTGAGGTCAGCCATACACTCGTTTTAACTTTTGTGGGCTATGTTAAACTAGAATACAGTAGTAATTAACAGGGTTGCTATAAGAGAGAAATAGGAACAAGGTATATAAGTTCATCGTCTCTGTAGTTCCGGAATCAGAATAGGACTACGACATACCCTGCCCCTCGTAAGAGGCTATTAAAAGGGGGTTTCCGTTGCGGGCGCTCGAGTGGGAGCTCGATCCGTTCAGCCAGGCGGCCCCGGGAAGAACGGTGTGTGTGGTCACATATTGTAAAGACCAAATGGAGCAGAAGACTCAGCCGCTCACTTGGGAGGAGCCCCATGGGGCAAAGCGCTCAGATTAGTATTTCATTTCATTTCATAAGTATCCCACATAACCCTGCGTCGCTCCCATGGTGTCGGATACCTTTCGAAGGTTTCCCCCTCGAGAACACAAAGAAAGGTAGATATGTACCTACTTATTTTTTAATTTACATTGTTTACATGGTGACCACTGCATGTTCATCCACATGAAAGAAAAAAGTATTCTTGATAATATAACAAATTCACCATTGTTATCACCACACACATATCTGTAATGTGTACTCGTACTTAGCCGAAATATTACAGAATGAAGCCGCAAGAGAAATAACTCCTGGTATATAAATATCAAAAATCAAAATCAAAAATCAAAATATTTTATTTCCTTAACAAATATTGTTGTTATTTACAAATTAGTGGTATGGAGACGCCTAGTAAACTAAATGTTTGTATCAGGCTGCTGAAATATACAACAGCAAAACTGTTTTATAGCTCTCTACATATCTAGATAACAATAAAACTTTATTAGTTATTTGTATGTAAATAAACATATCTAATTCGCTGATCTGTTCCTTATATCTGGGCGGTTTGTTTAAGGTATTGATTACCTGCTATATCTTGATTATTTATAGTACGCAATGGCCTCGAGGAAGACATTAATTGCAATTGTATGATTAAAGTTAAGCTTTACGAGTGTGTTAAGTGGTTTACGCAATGCCCATCTCTGTTGTTAGCGACGCCTCACAAAGCGATAAAATTAAGCGATTTTGTACATATTCACGAAAGGCAAAATGAGTACAGGTTGTATCTGATCAGTTGAATCGACAACCTAAAGAAATAACGGGAAACTTACGGATTCAGAAAGCAGAGGAAAAAGTCTAAGTAATACTAATTAGAAGAGGCATATTTTTAGCTTTGCACTTCAAATGTCAGATGTATTAATTTCATCCATATAGTAAATGTATTTTTATAGCTTGTTTAGTAGATATCGAACTAGTAACAAGCCAAGATATATTATATATGCATATATATCGTCAACCCATTATTGTCCCACTGCTGGGCACGGGTCTTCTCTCGGAATGGGAGAGTTTTAGGCTATAGTCGCGCTGTGGCCGCGCTGGCCAAGTGCGAATTGGTGGACATACATATACATATATAGATTGTGTTTTATAGCGTAATCAAAGTCAAGCTATACTTTGCAGCTTAGATGTTTCCCTTTACTATCTAAGACTGCAATAAAGAAGAAAGATATTATGATGGATCACTGGCGCTCATATTGCATCGAAATAAACTACAAGAAACATAAATGCACGTAAGGCCTTAATTACTTGATTGTATAAAAATAAGATTATATAACATACACGTTGCTCTTTCTTCTGTCGCTTTATTCTGCAATAAATTATAGGATATCTCGCAAACTCATTTGTAGTTTAAATTGATTATAGGATATCTCGCAAACTCATTTGTGGTTTAAATAGAATTTTTTACATCACGTTATAAGACTTCTTACTTTCCTAGCTTTCACTAAAGCCGTGTCAGGTGTATGGGGGAGGGATATTCGGGTCTCAAGGGTTTCCTCTTAGACTGGGCCGTTCTCAAAAGGGTTAAGACTCCCGATACCTTAATATTATTGAAAACTCCGAAATAATAATTAAATATTACAATGTAGAGAGACAATAAAATATAAATACCAACCTCACTGTTTAGTGAGGGGTGTTAAATGGAGTGATGGATGTCTGATGCATATAGATCTTTGTATTATCGAGGCTAAGCTTTACGAGCGAGTTACGTGGCAACACATCATGGAGCCCGTAAGGATTTATGGCTCACTACACATAAGTATTAGGTTTCCCGAACCGCCTTAATCTAATCCGTAATAGCTCCTTTCACGTAGCTCTAGCTAGAGTTGTCGCTCTAGGAGATTTATTGGATTGTGTAAAACCAGCGCCGGATTAAGCCAGCGCGGAGCCGGTAGCAAATTCTGACAGGAAGCCCATAGTTTGCTTTAAGTTAGGGGTATTAAATAAAACAAAACTGTTACGAATAAACTTTTCTGGAAAAATTAGAGATGACACATTATATATCTTCTTGCAGTTAAAATTTTTTAGGATAGCAAATATAGTAAAATATAAATAGCAGGTAGGTGTTGGGCCGCGGGGCCGCTCTAGTCGCGGGGCCCGTAGCATTTGCTAATCTTGCTATGTGGCTAATCCGACACTGTGTAACTTAATGTTAATATAAGTCACACACTTAATGTTGATTTTAACTGGTGTCGAGTGTTTCAATAATTCTTGTTTAATTGAGTTTTATAGTTTGTTTTATCTGAATATTTGATGACCCCTGTAGTAGAGCTTCTATCATACCGGTCTGACCCGTAGAGGGTTTCGAGTTCAATTCTTAGTCAGATGATAAATTTAGACTTTTGTATTAAAGCCACGTATTTGTAGGTACTTGTTTATCTATGTTGATATAAAAACGTCACTTTGTTTAATTTTTCATTATTAAATAGCGGTTCTTAAAATGGTCCTACAATTTAATTTTACAGCTAAGCGTAGAATATAAGAGTATTTTTAATTTTCTGTATCATCAATATTGGTGTATGTCAATATTGAAATAAATCTATGTTATTCCAGATATGAAAATTGTTTGCAAATTATTAGTCACACAATTAATAGGGAGATACCCACTAATCTAATTTGGTGGGTATCTCCCCATGTACCATTAGAGTAGGTATGTTCAATAGTAATTTTGAAGTGGGTAAAGCCATTTCAGGGATAAGAAGATAAGAATTAGATAAATTAGATATTTTAAGTTTGACAATAAACATTAAATTGTTTTTATTTTAACATAGTTCATATATTCTTTCAACTTAAATGAAAGTCAAGCTGTATAGCTAGGTCACAAACAAGGTATACACCTGTGTGTCAAATATCATCGAAATGCGATCTGTAATTTTTGCGATAAAGAGTAAACACACACACACACACACACACACACACACACACGTGTGTGTGTGTGTGTGTGTGTGTGTGTGTTTTCGCAGATTTAATTTTAATATGATTCAGGTCAAATAATTCAACTCAATTCATTTCAATTCAATTTTAATTACAATAAAGGGACTGAAACGTAACTCGTCATCTTATTGTTAGTAAATAGATACACATCACGAAAGCTCACTCGCACGAAGCAGCGATAGACGGATTAGTGACACAATAAATCATAGGTATTGTAATAAAATTTAGTACCAAATTGCTGGAAGTAACGGTATATTTGCCAAGTGCAATAAAATGACGCTGCCATAGTCCCACTTACGATGATCCTCAAAGCCCACGCAGGACAGTCAAAGATAGAATTACATTTTATGAAGATTCTACAGCATTTTAACTGTTCACTCCTTTAAGTATCAAAGCGCTTTAAATAGAAAATCGCCGTTTATCTAATATTCAAATTAGGATATTTGTGTATGTAGCATTTTTACGGTAATCGTAAGAGAAGGACGTGTTACTAAATTTTAAAACCTGAAAGTGGGTCAAATTATTTAAAAAAAAAACGGTCATTCTTGCTACTTTTACGGTTTTTAACTTCCTAAAGCAAAATGTTATCTATTTGTCACAGACATTTTCATTATTTTTTACATTTTAAACAATTGTAATGCAATATTTTAATAATTTATACACTTCATTTGTATATGAAGTGTTATAGGCGTGTTTAATATACGATACAATCGTACTAGAGATGCGCCGAATAGTAATAGCTTTTACCGAACCGAATATTCGGCCAAATTATTCGGTTCATCATTCCTTATTCAGAAACCACTGTGAAAGTGTGTTCAAATAAAAATGTCGCGTTGAGATTTAAAAATAAATGTTGATATAAGAGTTTAGAAAAAATGCGAATTTGATTGAGGTTTCAAAAATGTTGATTTGAAGTTTAATTGATTTATATTATTAGCTTTATTCAACACACTCTTCATAAGATTTCTTTGACTTATAACATAAATATTTAGTAAAAAGTTATGTCTTTTTGTTCTATACCGTGACGTACAGCCAAGAAAATCGAAAAACTCGAACCAAATATATTCGGCACTAAAACCTAATAATTTGACCGAAAACGAATAGTGAAAAAGATGCCGAATACGCCAAATACCGAGTATTCAGCGCATCTCTAATTGTAACAAATGTAATCCTGTCATTTCCCTATGCCCACTTATTTTTCATTTATCGTTTTCCCCAATTAACCTGGATAAAGTACAAAATGTAATGTACCAAGTTGTTTAAGTTTCATACTTAAAGTACATTTGAGAACTTGAGCTATAAAATAAAGCCAACAATGTTTCAAAAGCACAACATTATGCCTATTCAAGAGAGAGGGAGACAAACAAGGACTTTTATTTGTATTACGATATTTGCAATGTTTACAGAACTCTTGAGTGTCAATAATTTTTATAAATGAAGCAAACGAGCATGCAGTCCATCTGGTGATAAGTGGTTATTGACGCCCATAGACATTTGAAATCAATCACCAATGTCTGGGCTTCTCCCGGGTTGCTACTAAAATGTCACTTGGAATAAAATAATTTTATTTATCCTTTTTTTTTTTTTTTTGTTTTCGAGGGGGAAACCTTCCAAAGGTACCCGACGCCGTGGGAGCGACGCAGGGTTATGTGGGATTTTTACCGCACTAAAACCCCCCCGGTGGCCGTCCTCGGCGCTGAAAAGAAGGACTCCGGGATCTCGAAACGACTTCAACCGGAATCCTCCGAGCGCGCTGCCCCATCGGGCTCCTCCCAGATGGGCGGCTGGGCCCACCGCTCCGTCTAGTCTTTACGACGGTATGCGACCACACATACCGCCGTCCTTCCCGGGATTGCCTGACCGAACGGTTCGAGCTCCCATTCTAGCCGTCTGCAACCCCGGAAGCCCCTTTTAGTCGCCTCTTACGACAGGCAGGGGATACCGTAGCCCTATTCTGACCCCGAGGCTACAGGGACAATTTTATTTATCCTAGTATCGTCATTTTTCAAGGTGGTCGAACCAGTGTAGTTCGACCGAGGAAGTACCACCGCCACACCTTTTTCTAGCGTGAAGCATTTTTTACATTTCGATGGAAGGGTGTGGTTTCCAGCACACTTTTATATGAGGCGACCATCATAGTCCTCGGGAGTGGCAACGTATCTGTGATTGACATCAGATAGAACCCATGTTCTATTTGAAGTTGCTTACAGATGTCCATGGGCGGCAGTGGCCACTTACCATCAGGTGGACTGCGTGCTCGTAGCCCCACAGTAGGATTTTCTCCTGTGCCGTGGGTACCATCGACACACACAAGACGAATTCACAAACACACAGACCCAGAACAGGAATCTAAACTCATCATTTAAATACCTGTCTGGCCAGGAATCGAACCCGGGACCCATTGCGCGTCAGATCGGTATGGTAACCGCTCCGTCACGCAGGTCGTCGAATAATAATCAAACAAAACAAGGATAGAATTATTTTTATGATAAACTCATTCAGATAAACTATGTTCGATGCCTATTGTCGTTTATACTTAAATTACGTTTCAGTCAATCCCTTAAAGATTAAAAACATATTAACAAAACAAACCGTTCACATGAGCACTTCAAGATTCCACACAAATACACATACAAGATTAATATTCTAAATCAACACAAACCATTAATCAACGTTGATAAACTTGTTATCTTTTCCACTTACTAATGTTGTAAAAGTACCACCTACGCAAGTATCTACTTACGAAAAACGCTTCGAGAATCGCCATTTCTAGAGCGTAAATTCGTTTAATGGGAATCCATTACTCACACTCGCCCCAAATATTAGTGGGTCATGTAATTGTGACCATATTTATTGGTAATGTAATAGTTATTTAATAAAAATATTAACATACAGGCATCCAAAACGTCTGTATATGTTGAGACAGTAAACTACTTTTTAACTTGGCTTTTTGTCTTTTAAAAACATATCTATATCTTTACAACTATCAAAATCTGGCCGGTTTAAATATTTTTGTATACCGTAGGTATGTATTATCTAGGTATACTCATATTGAAAAGCAAAAGTTGTAGATTTAAGCTACGAAAGCTAGAACCGATCAAGAAAGTTTTTTTGTTTTTTATCTGACTGAAGTAGCAAACGGGCATGCAATCCACCTGATGGTAAGTGGTCACTGCCGCCCATGGACATCTGTAATCAATTTCATACAGAACATGGGTTCCATCTGAAGCCAATCACAGATGCGTTGATATTCCCGATGACAATTATGGTCGCCTCATGTGAAAGTGTGCCGGCAACCAGACCCTTCTGTTGTAACGCAAGAAATGCTTCACGCTAGAAATAGGTGTGGCGGTGGTACTTCCCCGGTCGAAATACACTGGTTCTACCTCCTTGAGAAATTGATATTTGACCATCAAGGGATGATCCCCTTGATAGAGGTTAAATTTTTGTATTACTTTTCTTAAAATCTGCGCGTACGAAACGGTTGACTTGTCAAGGAAACTTTTAATATCATAGTTAAATATGTTTGAAAAATACAACACATACGGTAAATAGAATGTTTTGCGCTTAAAATATCGCAATATAAACACGGAATATAACTGCTATAATATTTTGGTTCATCTAAAAGCAATAGAATTTGAAGGTCAACTCGTATTCACCTTGCTTGATTGATTAATCAAATATAATAACACGACTATCTCACGATTCGAAAAACTCTTAAAACACGTAATTAAATTAGCTCCGACAGTAAATTAATGACTTCATAGATAGTGAAACCTTAGATCTGAATGGAAACAAATCGTAGTTACTTAATAGTGTCAAGAGGTAAGGTCAACAAAACAAGCGAAGACCTTGTGTTTTTTAAATCTTTTTTTAACACACATGTGTAAAATTGAGCCCACTCGAGACGATATGTATCCTCACTTCGCAACTAGTTATTAGATGGTAAAACGATGGTATGGTGGTAAACGATGGATGGGGATAAACCACTGCCACCTATTTCTAGCATGAAGTAGTTCTAGCGTTTTGGTGGAAGGGTGTGGTGATCGGTTCATTTTTGTATGAGGCGACCATCTTAGTACTTGGGAGCAGCAACGCGTCTGTGATTGACTTCAATTTGAACCCTTGTTCTAAAAATTCAATAACTTACATATGTCTTACGTATGTCCACGGGCAACACTGTCAACTTATCATAAGGTGGATAACATGCTCGTTTGATACTTCAATGTTCTAAAAATAAACTACCTCCCGAATAAATCTGCAGTTACCTACATTGTATTTTAAGGCCTACATGTTTGTTACATGGTATTTCAGTAAAGATGTTTTTGTTCAAGTCCATACACATCAGTTATAAGTATTTATTACTGGGTGGACAGTAACAAAACAAACTTTCATGTACATTGTCATTCAATACGTCAGTGACTGACGGCTCTACCCTTGGACAATGTATATGAAATTGTTAACTTTTGGCTGACATTACAGTAATTTGTGTGGGTTTCATAGAGTAAATATTACGAATGTTACTCTGTGATTCATATGTCATATCGGATCCGGATGTAGTGGTTTTTTTGAACTAATCCTAATCAAAAAGGTATAAACACTGATACATAAATCACATCAAGAGTAAATTCTATCCTAAGCATTTATTAATTCTATACATTCTCATTTTATTGACTAGGTATTTCTAGCTCTATTGTGTAGAATTAAAATGAAAATAGACGTTCTAATTATGTACAGTCATTAATTTACATGTATGTCTTCCGTCTATACATAATTCGAAATAAATTTTCGCTCTTAACGATATTACCCCTATAGGCATCTAAGTAAACAAAATCGAAAGGATACTGACATTTATCCCAGAGCTTAAATTAAGGCTTCATCCAGAGATCAGGATAAAATGCTCATTTAATTTTGTAACTAACTACTAAGAAAGGTTTTTTGTTATTCCACCCCTACGGGGCTAATAATTTTAATTCTATTTTGCAATTTACGCTTACGAAGCCGCGGGTATCAACTAGTACGCTACGTCAAGCTCGTGTTACCAGCGATTAGTTCTGTTCGCAAATCGTCCTTACCGTTTACGTAAGTACCCGTACATAATGTACGTAACTTTACCTTGCCTTGCCGTGGGTCAGCGCATCTAGCGTAGGCGTGGCCTCGGTTCGCGAACGGCCCTCATTGGCGGAATGGCGGAATACAAATGGCACTTGCATTTCACTTCTGACGTGACTGCTAATCGACTGTTTTCCCACTTCGATTTGTTTTCGCGATCTATTTGGAATGTCTATCGCAAGGTTACTGAAATCGTTCTGAATATTAAGTAGGTAAGTCACGCGGCGATAAGTCAAAATTCGTTGAAGGTCCACAGTGTTAGCTATTAGAAATAACTTTTTGAAATATTTCATTTAAATGTCAGAAATACAATTCATCTTTTACTGTCTATATATTTGAACATAACTAACTAAAAATAGAAGACGTATTTTAGTAAACAATAACCATAAATTAATTTCTATCACTGCGGTGACCAGCAAAGAATTGAACAGCTTCATCTTTAATATACATTTTTGACTTACATATACCATTTTATTTTTTCATGCATATACCTAGTGCCTAAAAGCATCGTATTGATAAAAGATATTAACGCATTGGCTGCATTGAAGGAGAGTACTTGCGTCACTTTTGAAACACTGAATAAACAAGCATTTCGATATTTTCTGTTCACTTTGTGGTTGTAAGCCCTATGTATGGAACATTATAATTTTTGATACCGTAGTTAAAAAAATATGTGGACATAACTGAGATAAGTAAATGTTTGTATAGAGCATAACGTGAATATAAAATGTTAACGTTTTAAGAGTTATTGCAAATTAGCAGTAAACCGATATAGGTCTTAATAAATGTTATATTGCGTGTGTGTTCGTGTCCTTAAAGGCAATAAGCATTACTTACTTTATAAATCAGTAATAAAATACTTCCTACACAAATATCGAATGCTTACGATCATAATCCTGTTATTTATGGCTCCTAACATCAATCCATTAGTTCTTAGAAGTCCTCTGTTGGACATCGTTGTTGTGCTATACCTGTACCACTGTTGGGCACTGGTCACCTGTCTCAGTAAAATGGCTTAGGGCATAGTCGACCACGCTGGCAGCTGGACTTCACACACTTTTGATAACAATTATTAAGAAAATCTCAGGGCTCTACGAATTTTGTAGGAATAATCAGCGTATTGAACTAAAATTTCCTTCAGTATGCCAGTTATTTGGCAAGATCAGATAGACTGTATCTGAGAACTATATTGAAAGTCTAAATTCCAAACCATTACGTTGTTTTGGGTTTCAGGCACATGTATTTCATTGCTGGTAGCAAGAATCCGTGGGATTGTCATTGGTAGTTGAAGTTGATAAATAATTACTAAGGAAAGACTGCATCAGAAAGGAGGTAATGACTTTTTGTTTGTTAATGTATATATGCCTCTCTTCGGCACGGTCTACAGCTCGAAGGATTTGGCCAATCTAAATATATTAGATGGCTTCAGATTCGTCTCATTTATAGAAGTTTCATATGCTGTTTATTTTTTAATATAGCGTTTGTGATAAATAAAGATGGGTGGTAACAGATTTTTTATTAACATCGTAATCATAACATAACTGGGTTTTTACTGACTACGATCCTTAGGTATATAATTCCTATTGTGATATGTTTCTTTATTGTACTTAAATTATTCATTTTATTTTTATATTTAAAATTTTCAGCAGTCGTCAGTCAGGATTAATTTAAATAATTAAGTTAAGTTATGCAGCTCAGTTAAAGGATCGGGTTTTTTGTTTTTATTACATATCATTTATTTAATTACCGTTCTTAATCTCTAACATTAAAACAATCCAACCTATTTTTATCATTTTCAAAACAAAATTAAAGGCGATATAACGAGTAACGTTCATAAAATATTAACAAAATAGTTAGTACTCAGATATCGCAGACAACCGTTAAAATGTCAACACTGAACACTTTGATCGTTTGCACCTAAATAAATTAATTCTGACACATAAATCAACTATACTTGTTAACGTTGGCAGACTATTTGTATATTCCTTTTTACTGGATACACAGAATGAATTCGTAGGTCATATAATTTGTAAAATGAGTATTATAATACTGAGTTTTAAACGAACTAATGAGAAGGCAATTAACCAAACTCACTATTTAGGGAAATTGAGTAGGTATTTAAAACTATTCCTGATAACGTAATCTATCGTCGAATGAATTAAAAAGTGAGGATTTCGTACCAAATAGACAATTTTATAACCGTTTATATCCCTTTTAAAACCGTGTTTTAAGCTTCTATCCAAAATTCGATCTTTTTTCTACGTAGATTTTTATTTTTTTGTCTGACTGAAGTAGCAAACGAGCATGCAGTCCACCTGATGGTATGGTCTACTGCCGCTCATGGACATCTGTAATCAACTTCATACAGAACATGGGTTCTATCTGAAGTCAATCACAGATGCGTTGCTACTCCCGAGGACTATGATGGTCGCCTCATGTGAAAGTGTGCCGGCAACCACACCCTTTCATCGAAACGCAAAAAAATCTTCACGCTAGAAATAGGTGTGGCGATGGTACTACCCCGGTCGAACTACACTGATTCTACCACCTTCTTTTACTTGAGTTTTTTATTATATGGTAATAGCAAATTAGAACGCACTCTACCTGATTGTAAGTGGCTACTGCCACTGCCGCTGTGGATTAAGTAGAAACATCTTAGATAAATATGTCTCCCTTGGACATCCTCATAACCTTTAATCACATCATAGAACACCATTAGGAAAATGGAATACACGGGAACTATATTATTCACGCTCCACCAACACAATGGAATATTGTTGTGGTTTTTGCACTACGAATTTAAATTTTCAAATTTACGACTTCCTCAATAAGTATCTTTTGAGTATTCGTTCCTAACTATATATGTTTCAATGTATGTTTTTTCTACTTATTATAATTATGTTAAATATATTTGTTACGTATATAAACATATAGAGGAAGATTGGGTATTCCCGGTCAGGCGTCAGTACTAGTCACCTACTTATCTTACCAAATACTTCGGTTATGAGCACTAACATATAAAAAGAAAGTACCCTGATTGTTTTCTACTCTCATGCATCGCTACGTTCTACGCAAGTATCACTGAGGACAACACGTATTCCAATCTTCTTCTATACTTATTCTCACCGGTTGTGTAGATCTACAAAATACAGCAACATTGAGAAAAGTAGGCAGTTGGATGTGTACATAGCAGGTAGGCTTGCGGTTTTTTCCAAGCGCTCCCGTGCTTCGAAAAGCTTTAGGAGACAACCTAACATAGCAATGGGAGACACAAAGGCTCTTGATGATACAATTTGTTTAAATTACTAGAAATTTATAACAATTTTAAGCCTATGCAATCCTTCCAAGTGTTTATTATTGTACAAGGATTACTCTACATATTATATGTCTCATCAAGCAACGTTAACGGTCTACAGAACAACAAAATAATAACAAAATCCCTTTCAAGATGCCACACGAAAACAAATGCGATGTTTTCGGTACACAATGACACAAACGACAAGAACAAAGGGTTCCAATAGAGAATAGAACATAATATTCAAAACAAACACGCGTCTCGCATATTTTCAACGTTCCTACAGTGGTTCTGAACCGATATTTGGTGGATTGTAATCATTATTTAGTCGTTGGCATTAACAATTGATTGCTTGTTCCTCTGCTTGGCATGGGGTTCCTCTCGCAAATGAGACTTTATAATAATAATGTACTGGAAACTTTAGTGATATTTCCACAGATATAGCAGATAGAACACTTTAGTTATAACTAGTTGACTTGGTGAACTTCGTTCTGCCTAAAAGTCAAAATTATCAGTGTTTCGCCACTATATTTTACATGTATTATACATAAAAATCTTTTTCTTAAATCACTCTATCTATTAAAAAAAACTACATTAAAATCCGTAGCATAGATTTAAGGATCTAAGCAGACATAGGGACAGACAGCGAGAAGCGACTTTGTTTTATATTATGTAACGATAGTGAAGAAACAACAAAGAAAAAAGACACGACATAAAATATAAGAAATTCCAATCAATACCAAGCCGTTTCTGAACAAAGCATTGTCTTAGAATGAATATTGGATAAAAATAAAAAATGAAAACAAAGTTGAGCACCGTTATCACAAGCAAATGACTTGGCTCTTATCGCGTTGAGAACTTGTGATTGTGACTCAAGCACTAATTGATACAGTACGCACCTAATTATACGTGTAGGAATCGAAAGAATTCCTTAGTTTGTTTTCAGATTTAGTCAATTTACCTCATGACTTATTTACTGCAACTTTAATTTGTTTTCGTCCTGCTAATTGCGTCATGCTTGTCATTTTGTATTTGAGATTTAGAAGAGCTGGGACAAAGTCTACGCTAAGTCTGACTTCATTCACGTTTCTGAACTTCATAGAGAACACAGCGGTATATAGAATCTTACGGTATTTCATTAATGAAAGTACATTAACTATATTAATGAAATATACAGGTGATTAGAGGAATCCGAAGTTTAATTCCTTAAGAAGATAAACATTGATCCAACAAAATGAATAAAGTGGAGACCCAGAAAATATTCAATTCTAAAACTAGGGTGGACTGTGGATGAATTATTGGTACAACTCACGAATTGTAGGTTTGCTTATACTGACATCGAAACGATGGCGCGGCTATTTTAATTTAACACCCCGCTGCACTTTATAGTGATTTGAACAGTTGCCCTTTATTTCATATTCATGCAAATACCTTTATGCAGTGCCGACCTACTCAAATACATTATGCATCTAAAATTTTAATCATTTTTTAAACTTCATAAGGTTATTTGCTTTTACATGTCAAACATATTGACCAGCTAAATAGTTTACTAATATAAAAAATGATATTACAGCAGCATTTATATCATGTTATTAGATTAAGGATTATTGGAATTCATAATTGATTGCAGGCCTAGATAAAATCATAGATAGTTACTTATATGGAAAGAAAATAACCTTACAATTAGATATCGTACAAATAAAACAGTAATTATGGTGGAAGTGTGTCTAAAAATCGCTTTACGTTCATTAGCAATGTGTATGCACATGCCATTAATGCTTTTAAAATTCTCCAGTTCTGCTGAGCACTTCGAAATTCTCAGATAGATTTATAGTCGAATGTGAAACCTAAGCGAATATTTCCAGTCGCCGACTTGGCACATTTTTGCCGAGGAATATAAACACACACTTGGCACTACTTGGCAGTAATACGATCCTTCCCATAAAACAGTGTTGTTCAATCTTCTCCATGGCACGTGTTTCTTAATGTGTCAAAATATTTCGCGACCCCTTAGTATGTCAAATTATTCCACGAATAATCTTCGAAGCATTTTTAATGTATTCATTGTGCCATCAAATAAATCTATTGTATAGTATTGTTTTTCTATTTTAATAATCATAAAGTACCGGGTTAAAATGTCATGAAGCATCTAGAATATTCTTAAATTTTATTAAGTGAAATAGCTTTCCACTTCATTCATATATGTATTATCACTATAAGTCTTCGAACCCCACCGGGGCTTGTGACCCACACTTTGAAAAACATTGCTACAGAACTCAACAGTCAGTAAGTACGGAATACTTTATCATTTACAATAACATAAAAATAATGAGTTGCCAGGGTGTTCCCCTTTCGCTCGGTTCAGAAACCGAACTCATTCATTTCAATGTGTCAATGAAAATATCATGTAACCGTATTCTAGAGTTAGAGGACTGTCTGAATGTTTTCTTTACGCTTATTAACGCACGCCGCATTTTATGTTTAGCTCTTGGGTATTCGTAACTATGTCAGATGAAAAGTGATAAACTGGAAACGTTGGTCCAGAAAGTATGTAAAGCTTTTTAATTCTACTATGGTTGGGTTTATATCATATTGTTTGTAGTAGACTATTACATACCATTACTGCTTTATCATTCAAAGAGTAGATGATAAAATACCTGTAAAGAAAAAAATAAAAATTAGAAACATTTTTTATAAAGCCTTTTACCGCGATTACAATTACTGTTTGCATTAACAAATTTTTGAATTTCATAAATGTATTCTTTCAAGTATCTATGTTCAAATTATTAATCTCTTTACAGACTGCAAGTCACACTCCTAAGAAAGAATATAATAATCGCGTTGACCCAATAATATAGTTACCTACAAATATACCATTTTGCTTTTCCTGTTTACCCATTATGGGAGTCAAACTTGGATACTAGACCGCAATAGTCCATTAAACCACCCAGGTCGTTAGATTCACTAAAAGATTCAAATAGCACGCGCTATTTATAAAACTGGCGCTTGGTATGCGAAACAAAATCAATTACGAAGGAAAAGCTTTCGATAAGAAGTTTTGAAGAATTTAGTGTAGAAATACGTGATTGTATACATAAATGTGCATAACATCCCTATTTCCCTTGTGTTTTAACCTAATTCCCAAAGGAAAGAGGTTATCTATTCGTCACGTATATTTTTTTACGTACCTAATTCATGGCCAGAATTGCTAAAGATTCTGTAATATTATTTTTCTTTCTTTCGTTTGTTTAGAAAAGATTTCCTTCGAGTTTTGTGATTTGAAACTCTATGAAATGAAAATGCGTTACGAAAATAGTTCTCGACGTTAAAACTAGATGGCGTTGTACCCTTTTCTAAATTACGCTAACGGTTTTACTCCATAGAGTTTAAGTTTTATAAAAGTGAAAGAGGATGTCTCAATATGGGGTGCACTATTACTTAATCGATTTATGAAAAGTAAGAGTCTTAATAGTCTTCACCTCAGAAACATTTTATTTATATTTATTATCATTAAGTTTCACTTCTGCCGTGTGTGAATTACACACTCAACTTTTTTCGATTCTTTTCTTATTTCTTTTGTATGGTATTATTTCTTTATAATTATCAATAAAAGAAAAAGTTATACTATGAGTGAAGTCTATTTGGTCTAATAGTCGTCTATATAGTCGTTGGACCTCTGTAACTAGATACTTGTTATGTATTTTTAGAACATTGAAGTAGCAAATGAACTTGCACGTGATCTGATGTTAAGTAGAGTCAGCTTCAGACAGTAATGAGATTCGATTAAAAGTCCTCCCACAATACAAAATCCTCCCAAGGTTTTAAGATATAAAAGTGAGCCAAAAACCACTCCTTTCCCGACCGACCACTCCATTACCGACACGCCTATTTTTAAATAGGTATGGCGGAGATGTCTTCCCAGTCGAATCATAAACGTTTTACCACTTTGCAAAAAGTTATCATTTTGTGTTTATCTGAAAATTCCCCCAAATTACATTTTTTATAAGATAATAAGTCTGAGAATAAATAATTGTAATTATGCGTCAGTATTTAAATTTCATGCAATATTTAATCAGTTCTTTCAAAGAACTGTGATAGAGATTTACAATTATCATCATTAAAACCCATATTTATCTTTAATGATTAAATAAGGAAAACTGGCTTCCTCTAAACTAACATCAAAACCATGGAAACACTAATGTTTTTATAATAACAAAGTTATCTTAAATATATACATTATCTAGGTAAAATACGCTCTACAACGCATTAATGAATAGAAATGAGTAATTGCACGACTAATGCTAATCCGCATTGAAATATCTAGGATCGTGGTTGGTGTACTTTTGGGTCTGCGGTCGGCAACCTGCGGCACGCGGATTTTCTTAGAACTCGTTGCAGCCCGTGACCTATTTGGAACTTGTTAGTTTGGCCATCAAATTTTGTGGACAACCAATTCTTATTAGTTTCCTAATAGACTGATTTGTTTCATAATTTCCGAATGCAACCTGCCATCACTTATGTCTGTTGTGTAGCCCATGCTGATATAAAAGGCCGCCAAAATATTCTAAGAACAAAACTGCAAATGGTAACGGCATATAAGGTAAGTAGGATTGATACTTTATACCAAATTTCATGATTTATATTAACTTAACACTAAAAATGCTTATTAGGTTATAAAATACACTGTGTTTACAACATTTATATTTTTAAAACAACGATGTTTAAACAGAAATAAATTAAAATACTCATAATAGCTTATCTTCGTATACATAAAAATATTGCATTCGTATTAGTCGCTATATATTATAATTGTGTGTATTTTTCAGGCCTGGCAAAACGCCCAGGTGGCCAGTCCGTTTGATATTGTACAACCGTTTCCTTGCTAATGTATTGTTTAAAAACAGAGTAAAGAATTATCTTCTTATATAAGAAATTATTAGGATTTTCTGACGCTCACCTAACATCTGTTTCGGCCTTCTAAAAAACTGTAGCTCTGCCGTGATTCCATTTGTATTGTGTGGTAAGGCTAAGGTTTGTCTAAAGATGTTGTTCTGACCCTTCCCCTGTTCCCTTAAAAATAAGGAAACCTTTTATAACGCCATTTCATTTTAATCTTTAGATAATGCTTGCTTCTGCAACGTATACATGACAAATTTCAGATAGGACTTATATCCTTTATCTCCTAGTCTAAAACGTACATTTTTAAAATCAAATCAAGATTAATCAGGATTATTAGCATTTAAGGGTTGCAGACAATGACATCCTGAAATAATAAACCTTTTCTTTGGTTTATAAGAGGTACCCGTTAAGTGTGATTTTCCGCACTAAAACGTTCTGTGGCCGTCCTTGGCACTGCGAAGAGGACTCTGGGATCTTTAACGAACGCAACCGGAGTCAGTGTTATTGGTTGATACCAATCCGTCAGTATTATTATTAAGTAGATCCGACGCATCTTTATCACAGTGAAAATTTATGTGTGTATAGATATGTGCATAAATATATTTATATAGCTACTTAGTTAGCTACTTAGTTATATAGCTACTTAGCTTAGTGACTCAGGACTAAGTAAATACTTTGTAAAATTTATTTTACGACATTTCCTGTACTTCAAGAAATTCACAGGCGAAACTCTTAGCTTTGACTAAAATGGAGAGAAAGCTAACTTACGATTTGGTCTTGCAAACATGTTTTCTCTGCATGCTTGCATGTTTACGCTACAGAAAATCCAGACAGAAATACAATCATTATTAAAATATTAAATGTACTTACATACGAGAAATTTTTAATTCTCTTTTAAATTGTTTATCGCGGCTATTACAAATTTGACGTAATGTTTTTTTTTTTAATTATAGGGAACTTTTGTTACAAACTTATATCTTTAGTGTGAATAATTTTTAAAAGGTTTAGGCTATTTCTTATTCATCACATGCATCCAAAGACAGCAGTCACCCCTAAAAATCAAGTGGTCTCTGTGATCGTTCACTACCTCTATTATATTAAACTATATTATAGAAATGAAACCACCACTACGCACTTGGCCAGCTCGGTGGACTATGGCCTAAACAATCTCATTCTAAAAAGAAGACCCGTGCTCAGCAGTGGGACAATAATGGGTTGACGAGAGAGATAGAAATAAAATATTTTTATGTTAGTACTCCTGAAAGTTAGTTTTATTTAAAAAATAATAATCTAAACCAATAACAAACAATAACATATGTGTCATTATCAGTAAATAGTTAAAACGTGTAATGTTTAACCATAACATTTACAAAAAAAGGCAAGAAGCTTTTGTAAATAAATATAAAAAGAAAAAAGCCCAAAGTCGAACTAACCCATAATATTTATAAAATCTTCATTATATGCATGAGTTTGTTCTTGAATTAATGTAGAATAGAGAAAATAGGTTCCTTCCCTATGAATATTAATGGCGTCTAGAAATGTGTCTCCACTCAGTAACATTTTGGTTGCTGGACCAAACAATAGGATAATAATATAATGTAGGTCATGTTTAAATGGACCGAACATATCATATTTCCCAATATATGTTAACCGTTACTACGGGCTTGTATAACTATAAAATATTTTAGACATTGTAACTATAAGCATATAACTTCTATTTAAATTGTTGACCTGCGTGGCGGAGCGGTTACCATACCAGTCTGACGCGCAATGGGTCTCGGTTTCGATTCCCGGCCAGACAGGAATCTGAATGAGTTGAAATTCATGTTCGGGGTCCAGACCCAGAACACCCAGAATACCCAGCTGTTTGTGTATTCGTCTTGTGTGAGTCCATGGCCCCCACGACACAGGAGAAAATCCTGATGTGGGGCTATGAGTGTAGAAAGCGTATTAAATATTTTACTTCGATATTTAAAAAAATATTCCACATAATACACGTTGATTATATCTTTTTTATTATGATATATGTACCCAGGCATGCTTGACAATCTTAATAATCTTATAAACATAGTAGCCTGTAGCTGTAAGCATATAACTAACAACTATTTTAATATATTACTATAGTACTAAACAAATATTTCAACTAATACACATACACTACACTAAAACACTTGTAATCTTACCTACTAAAATTATACACAAACTAGCTGACCCGCCGAGCCGTTCCGCTTAAAAGTCAAAAATCTAATTATAATCGAATTAAATTATTACCAGTTTACATTTTTTTGCGTATATTATACATAAAAACCTTTCTCTTGCATCATCCTATCTATTAAAAAGTTGCATTAAAATCCGTAGCATAGTTTTAAAGGTCTAAGCATACATAGGGACAGACAGCGAGAAGGGACTTTGTTATATACTGTTAATAATTAAATAACTCTAATATGCTGTATTAAAATAAAATAATGTGTGTATTTTTTTACTTTTTTGTTGTTTTGTGTTTGTTTTTTGTATGTACCAACTTTTGTTCTATGTTTTGTATAATATGTATTTTGTGTTGTATCATAAGTTATGAAATAAATGTTTTATCTATCTATCTATATATCTATTATTACAAGAACTGCTTTTGTCTGTTTATGTACAATGTACACACAGAAATTACGTGTCATCAGATGCTTATGATTTAGCTTTCCTATTTATACTCAGCTGTTGCCAAGGGCTCGCCAATCATTTGTCGGAATGTAATGAATCGTGCGTAAAAATGCAATCCGGAGATTTTATTCCGACCTAGATACACTGGCAACGCGCCCGCGGTTTGTTTTTCTCAGGACATGGGAAACCGTCCATCATATCTCACTGTTTCATGCAGTATTAATCTTACAATAGGATATTGGTAAAAATGTAGACATAAACTATTGCGATATCAGACCTGAAGGCCCAAATGTAATGCAAACCCCTAACTCATTATATTTAATTAATAATACTGAAACGGTTACTATATGGGTAGTTTTTGTAATTATCTATCAAAAAGTGGAATTGACTAGCGTAGAAGAAAACATAGTACTTTTGAATTAATCATAAGGGTACCTAAATATCGGTAACTTGTAAAAATTAACAAATTTAAGGTTCACGGCTGGGCATGAACCTATCCTAATGAGAATTTTCCCAAGTTTAGCCAAATAAAATAAAAACTAGGACACTATCAAGCTTATAGTATAGTAACATCAACCTAGTTCTTTTTTAAAGCGATTTCAATATGTTAGAACCGTATGGATATTAAAAAATACTAAGACAAAATAACAAAAGCGTATTTTGATTATTTTAATACAAATAGAATTAATATTCTAATACTGAATGACTAATTTCTTTTAAGATAATAAGATCTAAAACTGGTCGGCATGTAGTATTTTACTATATCTAGGTTATTTAGTTTTATTATAATGAGTATTTGCATTTTCATTTAATCATTTAAATAAAAGAGACGTTCTTTTGATTATTGAATAATGAACAAAAAGGTACTTAAATAAAATGTTGATTGCACACTAAAATTGAATGTTATTTTAAATGCATTAAAAGTATTGTGTTACATGGAAGATATGACACTAGGAAGCTCTTGCTTCCATACCACACTCTTTAAATCAAAAGAAATGAACACGAAGGACTGTTTTTATTAGGCGAGGAAAATTGTGACTTCGATGTCGAAGCTGATTTAAGTTAGGATTTCAATCTTATTAACCGCATCTTCGTTTAGAATACGATTATTTGGAGTATAACTCATTATTGTCCCACTGTTGGGCACGGGTCTTCTCTCAGAATGAGAGAGTTTTAGGCCATAGTCCACCGCGCTGGCCAAGTCCGAATTGGTGGACTTCACACACCTTAGAGAACTTTCTTTTAAGAACTCTCGGGTGTGTTGGTTTCCTCACTGTGTTTTCCTTCCCCAAAAATCAGTGATAATTAATTTTTAATACGCACATGAGTGGTGCGTGCCTGGGTTTGAACCTCGGACCTCCCGATTGAGAGGGCAAGTTTCAACCATTAGGCTATGCCACTGCTCTACTAGTAATTAAGGGGTATTAATTTATCAGTGACTGTGATTTCATATAGGATTCTCTTATTCTAGTAAGTAGGTCACAAAAGTTCATAGAAAATAATAACGTATATCAGAAGAACTTTGAGCTCGTTTCTTATTTTCTTTTTTCATTCAACAGTAGCGTGCATTGCCATGTGTTTGTCTCTGCTATTACGTAAGCTTTTTCTTACGCACTGAAATTTTATCTTCTCCTAAGTAAATATACTATAGTATGTTTATTTACTTTTGGATAATGTGCCTAATATTTCGTTCGAATTATTATTACTAAGCTTTGGCAGTATTGGTCCGATAATCGTAAAGTTCGACAGATTTCGCCGGACGTTACACATTTTGGCACAGTTCCAATTAGTTAAGGTGTGAAATAACAAAATGTTAGATTAGGCGGTGGAATAAATTATAATACCTATGAAACGCAAAGAATATAAATCATTTCTACATGCCTAGCCGAGACGAATTGAAAATAATCACCTATTTGTTTAGATTGGAAACGGTGGCTACTCTATGTGCCTCTACATACGTTATTATACTAATTAGATATGCAAATAAATGAAAAAAATGTGGAAATCATTTTGAACTTATGGTGCTTTGTCTACCTTATCGTTTTAGATTCAAACTCACCTATTTTATATTTCATCATCGAAATCTATAAACATGTTTATTTATTGTTCTCTATTTATAAGTCGGGAACACAACGATGACATATATAGAAATGATTATAACTGGATATGTTAACAAAATTATAGTATGTGAGATAAAAATACAGCTAGAAAATGATGTAAGAGTGATTTATCAGTGGATAACAAGCGATAAATTTCCGGGAGTCGTGGCCTCGTATGTCAAAATATACTTAATTCACAACGAAATCTATTAACAATCGAATGCAAATTAATAAAACAATTAATATATGAACTTGTGTTTGAATAGACTGTTTATTACGATTGTTTATTGAATAGATTTTGAAGGTGGAAGAACTCTGCCGCCTCTGTTATTGTAACTACTTTACATAATACATTTAGTTTCAATGCGATAGGTATAGACAATGTTTAGTAGTTTAAAAATATGCAATAAAGAAAAAAAATAATGTGAGGCATTCGAACTTATATTTATATATAAACAACACATTCAACTGTTTTTATCTCATTTATAACTTCTGGTGCGAGTGAATGTGTGGCATGTGACACTCTTTTATGAAGCGTTTCCACTTGGCCGTCAGGGGGCAACGGAAAATTAACTTTATGTTAACGGAGTCGATTACAGATGTCCATTGCCAAAAGCCACTAACAGTTGGACAGTTAAGCTAACTATTTTGCTACTTTAAACTAAAACATAGTTGAACTTAACAGTGTTGTCGTCAAGCCCTCTAACTTCAAATAATAAGTCAGCAACCAGTGTTATGGGGATGAAATAAATTGGTACTAGGTATTTTTATTTTGATAAACCTGAACGTTTATTATCATTGATTCTCATCATTTATCAGTTTACGTAGAACATACAAAATACTTAAAATATACGTACTTTATTTGCTTCGGTACTGATGTTTGTGACAAGGAACAAATATTACCTCCCACGTTATTGTATAGAGTCACTTAAGTATAACGTTACTAAAATCAGTCGATTGGAGAGCAAAGTGTGACTACCCACGCCTCCTTTATCAATAGAAGATAAAGTATCAAAGGCACTATTAAATTAAAATTCCGATAGTAATTACAGGGAGTGCCTTTTCTAACTAATGTTTATTTTCTGTAGCTAATAACAACAGCATTTTGTGTGACATTTATAATGTAATACAAACATTGTAACGAGTTATCTTTCTAAATTACCTACATCATCATTTAGTTCAATATTAACTTACAAAATTACTGAGTAAAATAATTGTACCATACTTTAACCTAAGTAATTTTAAAGATTATTTTAATTTAATCATGTTGCAGCATCTATAGGTATATAATATCTTGTATGGAAATAACAATTTTGTGAAATAAATAGTCTAACATTTTCTATTAAATTTTAATAAGGTTATAATTTCGATATTACTGTTTCTGTATCCGCGGTATAATTTATTATACAATATATTTTGCAGTAAGTTAAAGGCATTTCAAAAATTGGAAGTTTAAGCGTCTGAACTTGAGACTTCCATTCCCTAGGTTCGAAGTTTCTATCAATATTAATTTATGATACAAAATGAAGTTTTTATATCTTTTGGAAGCACGTCATACACGTGCGTATCGTGAATGTTCACACCCAATACACATTAAAATTAAATAATAGCTCAAGGCCCGTTATTTCGGTTCTATATAACACCAGTTTTCCGTTCCGTGGACTGTTATTCGCTTTTTCTTGGCTAATTAATCTCATCCCGTCACATCGTTATAATGTTAATGTCTCCGTTGTAAAATGGGTGATGTATGTATCAATTAAAAGATTAAAAGTGGAATACAAAATATTTAAGACAATTTACGGAGAACGCACTACACGATTAGGCCATATAATTTATTTAGAATCAAATGTTTCTTAAACCAGTTGGAAGGTGGTCGATTATTTACCTTACAATTAAACGAAACACATAAATTCATATGGTAATTCAATAATAATCATAATTGATACCGCATCATTCCAAGTTAATACTACAAATCTATGCACATGTGATCGCGTAATTATATATTATTATATTCTATAATAATTAGCGTCTATTCACGTGCACCACAACCACGGTAGTGACAAAATTATAGACTTGTGGACTGCCTTTTTAGCGGTGTTGCTTGTATTTTCTCTTTAGATTGCGCTACGGTTAGTATCATCCACACTCGATATGGACGGTAAAATTAGCTTTCATTGCATCTGCCCAGTTTTACTTATTGTGTGCGTGTGTACCTAAGTGGGGAAATGAACTGGTGGTGGTGGTAGTGGCGGAAGAAATCGCAGATTTTTTTCTTGTCTTATGATAAAGGAAGGTAAGAAAAAATAAATTGGTCACTAAAAATCGCAATGGGTTTCCGTTTAATGAATTTTTATTTTCTCACTTTCAAAGAAGAGAATTCGGGACTCCCTAGTCTCCTTCCCCCCTATGTACGCCCATGGTGGTATAGTAGTGGTACGTGTGAATAGGACCTTACAGTTAAAGTCACATTGACACAGAGTAGGTGTGCGCCATTCAGATTTATCAAGGCTTTCGACGCCGTATGCGTAGGCTCATTCAATAGCAAATGCAATAACTTCGATACAACACTAAGTAACGTATACTTTACAAGCTTTTAAGAATTTAGGACGATATTTCCCTATACTACAACGTGTATAACTTAGTGATAATTAATCGTTAATTCGAAAAAGTCCTACTTATAAATTAAACCACAAGTCAGCTACAGATCCGTTGCTATATTGTTATCCTTAAAGTTCGTTATTCTCAATATATCAACGCGTCTGTGATCGAAGTCACGTAGAGCTTCCATGTAGTTTATGTCCAATGAATGTATTTTAATGTCAACACCACCAAAGGGCTTAAATAAATTAACAGGGAATGATAAACTCATATAAGAAAAAATACGTAAATTATTTATATATGTATTTGGTTGTTTATTCTAATTAGAAAAATTCTACTTGAGTTATTTCTCATTAGACATAATGAGTTTTCCATGAAGCGCCTTTCGTTGAAACGTTAAAGTCATATGAAGATATATTCGTACTTATACTTCGTTTATATACACTCATAAACATTCATGAAAACGGAATTGAGTTGCGGAGTTGAGATAATAAATTCTCTGGGTAAATATGTGAAGATTTATAGTGGATATATAATTGATGCTGGCCCTAATACTTGACGCGTGATTGACAAACTGCCTCGTCGAAGACCCAAGTTTGTATGTTTCAATAAATCCTAACTCAATTAAATGCTTATCTGGTTTTAAGTTCGATCACGTATGTTTGAGCTTTGTGGCTTTACTGTTTGCACGTGCAAAAAGATCAAGGCGCAAATTCCATTCCAAGCCCTTGGATTGAAAGTTAAGCGCATATTTAAGACATATTTAAGCGCTTGTCTCAATTTTTCCTGCATATGTTACTAAAAAATGGAAATGCCTACCGAAACGGATGAATACTCAACAAATTATGTATTTCAAAAGTATTTTTCCATTTTGTAAAACTAAACAAACATATATTTTTGGCATTTAATTGATCTCCTTTTAAAAGCTTTCTGAATAACTTTTTATCACGCACGCGTTATTTTCAGAGAAAAATATAGTTTAGCCTCTCTGTCTACGGAATCTTTTACTGCTCATTATTTGTATAAAAAATATTTAAATATGAATGAACAGATTTCAATCGCCTTATTTTCTGAAGTCAACTAACAAAAAAATAATTAGTCACTCTATGTTACAGAGCATTTGGAATAAATTAAATCAGTTTTAAGATTTATTTCTTTTCTCAGAAATGCTAAAGGGGGGTCTCTCAGTAAACGCCCATGACAGGTCCGTATATTATAACTATGACAGTAAATGTTCAAAGGCACTATATTTTTAACGATGTTCAAATTGTGTTATGTCGTTTAAACGCAAAACAGGTAGAACACGAATTATTTACCCAATTTCCATACAACAGTAAGGTATACAATATAATTACCACGGCAAATAGCGCGCCTGTTATTAATTACGTGAAATGGCACTTTCCCAGAGGATCGAAATGAATTAGGATCGTCATAATATAACGTTCTGGCAATATATCTTATCCGTAATAGAATCGACCTCGTTTGACTTAATAGTTTTTTGTGATCTTCGTTTTTCGCTAATGGAAGAAAATGGGGCAAGGTCTGTTTTCTTTACGCGTTGTGACATTGTAACCTGATAGGTAATACTGTAATAGTTTGTCGCGCGAAAGTTCCCAAGTTCAATTTACAACTTAAAGGTATGGAATAATTTATAATATGAAAAAAAAATCATAAAAATATATTTTATGAAATATTTTTTTATTAGTAGTTATGGATGTTTAGTTTTTTTTATTAGGCTACTTTACTATAGAAATGTTTTAATGAAACAAATGATATATGTATTAAAATCACTGAAGTAATTTAAAATATTGTGCCAAGCTTTACTATTGTATCTATATATTGAAAAAAAAATCAGTCAAACAAGTTTTTCAGTTATAGTCTAGTAGTTCAAAAGTTCAATCGGGAAGTTCAAGGTTCAAATTCCAGATTTTTCAAAATTATATTATGTGAATCCAAATTTACTTATGACTTGTTTTAGAGGCAAACAACATCGAGAGGAAAGAAGGCCTGGTGGGCTATGATCTAAACCCTCTGTCTCTGAGAGGAGATCCGTGCCCAACACAATATGGGTTGCCGACGTATTAAATACACAACATAATTGCTACGAATCATAAATCAAGCTCAAATATTGAAAGGTTTGTTAATAACGGAATATTTTCTTGTATTCCAAATACGAACATGATTTTCAATTGCGCTATTTCCAACGTTTACTTTACCTTCAAGCTTAAATGGCTTCATAAATATTAGGTGTAATTAACATATTGCCGTCTATTGTATAATATATGCTGGTTTGTATACACTACGTATTCAATAATAAGTTAGATATATTCGTATTTATAAATCATTTGTATGAAACGTCGGCCTACCTTTTTTAGTTCAACTGCAAAGGCAGCACCGCTACACCTGTTGCTGTTTTAATCTTATATTATTAATATTACAGATTTTTTATTACTTTATACTCATACGTACAAATCTATTTACAGTATATACAAAACAAAATATTAAAAATAAATAAAACATTTTTTATAAAATCTTATCAGAAAAGTATAAATAAAACAAAGAGTAATATTAAAAATGTATAATTATATTAATACGAACGTTTGTAAAGATGTGTGGGTGTTTAAACTCTTCCACGCCAAAGTATCGGTCAGATACGTTGATATTTCCCACACATACTTTATGACCTAGTTTGATATTCCGAAGCGAACGGGGTTGCGGGAATAACCTAGCAGTTACTAAGCGTTGCCATGTTATGGTTTGAAGGAAGACATACTTATCCGAATTATTCCAAAATATTCCCCATGAGTAGCAACGCAACTGCCAACTAAAGATGACTCTTTTTTTGTCCTCGAGGGGTAAACGTTCAAAAGGTACACGACGCTGTGGGAGTGAACCAGAGTTATGTGGGATTTTTACCGCAATATAACTCCCGTTTTCAGTCCTCGGCCCTATAAAGAGGACTCCAAAGGAACGCAACCGGAATCCTCTAAGCGCGTTGCCCGATTAGGCTCCTCCCAGATGGGCGGCTGGGCCCACCGTACCCGTTTAGTCTTTACGACGGTATGCGACTACACATACTGCCGTCCTTCCTGGGGTCGCCTGACCGAACGGTTCGAGCTCCCACTCTAGCCGCCAGCAACCCCAGAAGCCCCTTTTAGTCGCTTCTTACAACAGGCAGGGAATGCCGTACCTCTATTCTAATCCCGAATCTATAGGGACTAAAGATGAGACTATATGAATATGTTATAGAAATCTATAAACGGCAGTGACCACTTACAAAATGAACTGCATGTTTGCCTATTACTTATTACTAATGAGCTTAACGACTTGTATTCGACTCAGGACTCGTATAAATTAAAACAAATTAACGTTAACTTAGTAATCGGGTTGTAAGTGCAGTCGATAAAGAGGCTTCGCTGACCCCCGATATCGGTGCGTATCGCGACCGCTTGACTCAATAACAATTTGTCGGCATCGTCCGTTCCTTGATAGCGTTGCGGCGACTTTGAAGTCTATTTGATACTATGTTTAAGATGGAAATGATTGGATTGCACGGTGCAGTTTGATAAATATTTATGTTGATTATAATTATCATGGCGAACGACTTGATAAATATTGCTAAATAGTGTAAAAGTGAATAAGAAATAGGCAGTTGGAAGATATTTAGTTCTAGCCTAAGTACAAATTACTACACATGTAATGTTAATGTTGAATATGCACATGCTTTTTGATACGGCTATACTCCAGATCAGAATTACTACCTCTAAGGTTTAAGTCTGAATGCCTCGTCTATAACCACGCCTCATATTCTTAAAGTTGTTATACTTATTAGCGTTTTTAATACCGGAGGTATTTATTCACACCTTTTCTACCTTTAACAATGTTTACTGCTACTGTGTTCAGATTTGCAGGATATAGTAAAAAGGTATTTTACAAGGTATTCTAAATAATTCTTCAGGTATACGCATATCTGGCCAACTTTGACCCTCTTTCTACTTACAGTTGATTATAAATGTCCGTAGGCAGAATTTAACATCAGGTGAATCCCATGCTCGTTTGCTACTTCTATGGTATGTTAAAGCAAATTTTACCAAATTTTCATTAAATATAACATAAAATATCTTACACTAGTTGAATCCCGCAGCTTCTCCCGCATTAACATTAATCGATTGGGGGAATAAGATATTTTCCCACAGTAAAAAGTAGCCTATATGTTAATCCAGAGTATTAACTAATTCCCTACCAAATTTTATGAAAATCACTCCAGCCGTTTAGACGAGAAGAAGTAACAAACATACAGACTCACAAACATTCGCCTTGATAATATTAGTATGATATAGTCAAGATGGTGGGACCACCCCAATCGATGCAATGGCGCATACATCGATACAAGCGATATTTCAACAACTAACAATTTGTAGCAACATCCAAAATAAATGTTCATGATTTATGCTTGCATAGAATGTAGATACATCATAATGTGGGCGTAGACGAAGTGAAAGTAACACATTCGATGTAGACAGTACGTAATGTTGACTCTACGTAATCGGTGTAACCTAAGAATTTAATTATTATCTTAGTAACAAGTACTCAAATTACATGTTTTTGGTAATAAGTAAGCATATTTAAATACGGTTAAATAAAAATATCCACCAATTCGCACTTGGCCAGCGCGGTGGACTATGGCCTAAAACTCTCTCATTCTGAAAGAAAACTCGTGCCCAGCAGTGGGACAATAATGGGGTTGTCGATCAAATAGCTAGAAAATTTCATCACGGCTGTATTAAAACTTTTATACATATATATTATGTAATTGTTTTAATCAAACTATATTTTCTACAATTTCATTAAGATATTATATTACATTTATCACAATTTATCTAAACCATATAGCAACATACGCGTATGGAATAATATTAATGCCATAATACTCTCAAGACATTGTAGATGCTGTATTAGTCAATGCAACATTTTGCACTGAGATGCAAAAAACTTTGTGCAACCTTATGTGTTACGTAATCCTTGTTCGCTGTTCAGCCGCTGTAGATAAAGATTTATGTATTTTTTTTTTTTTATTTGACTGAAGTAGCAAACGAGTATGCAGTCCACCTGATGGTAAGTGGTCACTGCCGCCCATGGACATTTGTAATCAACTTCATACAGAACACACAGATCACAGATGCGTTGCTACTCCTGAGGACTCTGATGGTCGCCTCATGTAAAAGTGTGCCGGCAACCACACCCTTCTATCGAAACACAAGAAATGCTTCACGCTAGAAATAGGTGTGGCGGTGGTACTTCCCCGGTCGAACTGCACTGGTTCTACCACCTTCAACCTTCAACCTTCACCTTTTTCCTGTAAAATAAGAGGTGGATTCAAGTTATACAGTGTATTAGTTAAGGCAAAGGATATAATTGCAAGATAGCGTGCAATATTATATGTTTGTCCTTAATAATTATAAAATACATACTAATATTCTATTATCGAAATTTACTGTTAAAATTGTACAGTAAGTAAGCCCTTTGCCTGATTTACTGGAAAAAAGGAATTCTTGCTTATAACGAATGCCGCCTTTGATAAATATTATGCTATGGTGTCCATGCTTGGGGATTATTTAAGCACATTTTTAATGTATTTAGTATGTAAGTATTGCTTATTTATTCACCTGTGAGTATAAAGTATCATTTACTTGTTTATATTACTTACTTTACCTTTATATACTACACCTACATTAGTAAATAAGTTTTGCATGAAAAAATATAATATGAATTGTCTTTTAGTTTATTAAATAATATGTATTGTATTATTGTTATATTTCTGTGTTCTGCTAAATTTCCAGGTAAACAGTTTCGATGGTGAAAGTCCTTTGAAGCATATGGTAAGACCGCAACGTCTACGCCTCGCGTGTTTCAGCAAATTCCAAGAAGTAGTCACCGGTCGCAACGATCGAAATTCGACCGTAATTTAAATTAAATAACTTCATGTTGTCCAAAGTAGCACCAATATTTCTCTTATTTAAATAAATTGTAATAAATTTCAAGTTATTTTAAACACGGTAAAAAGAGGTTTATTAACTAAGTTGCATTTATAAGCAATAGCGGGTATTTTGACAAAGACATCTGTCATTTTTTACGTTAAGTGTTTTTATAGTAAAACATTGAATGTTCTATTTCGTTTAATATGTATGTTTGTGTCAAATGCAAGGTAGTGTGTGTAATGTGTCTTTAGTTGATTCTATATATGTTTCACGCATTATTTGAAAAAAATATATAAGCATTGCGCAATTCTTCTCTACATCAACAACAACCGTGCGTAATTTCATACCCCTTCGCCTGCGGCAAGCATCTTAAAAACGAATCACAAGTTTTTGCTTTACGTATTAATATATAGATCCCATAAAAATTGTCAATTATGCCCTTGTTGTAGTATCTAATTACCATGAGGTGAACAGTAAACGTTGCAAGTACAGTTCATAATAAAATATAAAACAGCGACATACCTAGTTACCATACATTATGGCTACATGTGTGGCCTTACTGTTTACTATTCTACCATAGAATCTTAGCATATTTAGCAATGTCGCCCGGCGCGTTTGATCTACGGACGGCGAGATAATTAAAGAATTAATGATCTGATACGGAGGCTGTTTTATCGCAATTAAGAGTGCGCTATCGATCGACCCACTTGCGTAGTCTGTGCACTAATTTACAAGTTCCAGGCCTTCGGAGCGTCTGCTTGCGTTCGGTTTTAGCACGTACCGAATTGAGCGGCGGGGTCGTTTGTGCAATTTTAAATTAACATTCAAAACTACTCAATACAAAATCTTTCATGTTACTGAACATATCAGGATTTCATGCGTGTACCTATAATGCAAATCAGGATGTATTTATAGTAAATAGCGAGAAAAGCTAATATTTTCCTATCATAAAGAAACACTTGGTAAGAGAACCTATTCGGTCCACATGTTCAATAATCTTTAATGAAGCTCGTATCCCTAGACACGAGATTTATTTCTACCAAGATTTAAAAAATGTCTGTCTTCTCTGAGTCTTCAGATGCATACGCTTCTGAAGTTGAAGCACAGACTATAAAGCAGAATCCGCTCATCAGACATAGGCTTGTCTCACTTTTGGGCTTTGGAAGAACCCAAAAGGGGCATCGCGCTCGGAGGACTCCGGTTGTATTCCGTTGGAGATCGCGGAGTCCTCCACGTAACGACGAGGACGGCCACGGGGAGGGGGTTTAGTGAGGTAAAAATCCCACATAACCTGGCGTTGCTCCCAGAGTATCGGGTGCCTTTTGAAGGTTTCCCCAAACACAAAACAAAAACAATAAAGACCTGTCTCACTTATATGTATAGGAGTACATATGAGGCCATCAGTTCTAAGGATTAGCAATACATCTGTGATTGAGTTCAAAGAGGACCCCTATTCTGTATGGAGTTACAAATGTCCATGTACCGTGACCGCTTACAATGAGGTGGAATGCAATTCGTCTGTTGTTTCAGTTTAAAAAAACGTTGCTGCTTAAACCAAAAATATATTTATTCTCAGACAGGTTTTTCAAACAGATACTATCAAGACGCTTAAGAACTTTAAAAGCTCGTAACTGGTTTATCGTTACAAGGTTTCGCTACACGATAGTGACTGGCAGTTAAAAAGTTAAATTTGCGAGACGGTAGGTTAATATTTATGAATTAAATATATTTAATGTAAGAGTAAGTAGTATGCGATTTGAATGGCGTTGTCTTTAAAAGGAGTGCATACTGCATTAAGACAATTATGGTAATAATTTAAATACCTATGTTCATTTTTAACATATTTCAAGTGTGTTTTCTTACGCGTTAATTAATTTTGTGTAATAATAAATATTACACCGGATATTTCATGAACTAAGGTATAGAAAGGACATTTTAATTAGGTCGCATTAAGAAATACACATGTTTAGTTATATAAATTTTATATACCAATATATTACCAGTATTCATATTTTCAATTAAATTCATTAGGTGTATATGATAAATAATTGATACTTTAAAAATAACATTTTCTACTCACGTAGCTATAGAAATCTTCTTTCTTATATATAAAAATGAATGTTTGTCTGTATGTCCTCTATAGAATCGTAAACTATTCATTTGATCATGTGATGATCTTTAGCAAAGTTGTTATTCATGAGCTCGCGAAGGTTTCTACTGTTTTTTTTTGTGATGGCGTAGCAACACGCGTAGGGTACAGATAGTTACTTAAATTGACCAATGGAATGAACACACAAATACAATTGCAGACCTAGAACCAGAGAAAGTTTTATAACTTTTCAGTAAACATTGGTCATAAACATACCTATTTAACAATATGTTATATATGTTAGCTATTTTACTGCACTACATTACTACGGTTATCAAAAGGATAATGTGAGTTAACAAGCAAGCAAATAATGTTAGAACGAAACGCCTAAATAGCACGCAAGGCTAATGGCACAATGGAGGCGTCAATAAGAATCCCGCATTCCCGTCTGTAACCTGATTAAACACTAGGTCACTAATAATTCTGATCTGTCTAGTGTTCCTAGAATTTGGAAGGAATCGAAACTTCCATTTTTAATATTGTGCAAAGGTTATACATTGTTGAAGTTTTATAGTGTTTTCAAGATTCAACTAGCAAACGAGCATGCATTTTAACTGATGGTAAGTGATCACTGCTGCCCATAGAAATCTGTAAGCAAATACACATAGACATGCGTTCCATCTGAACTCAATTAGGTACCTACCCCTCATATTCTTTCATCGAAACGCAAGAACTGCTTTACGCTAGAAATAAAGGTGGCCGTGGTACCTCTCGACTCGAACTGCACTGGTATTACCGATTGGTGAATTATTAGTTATTTATTAATAACCTTTTGATTGTTTTACTTTTTAAGATTTAAATATCACAGATACATTTGTGTGAATCATCCGCATGTGAATAGTGGGTGTAAGTACTATTAAATCGTTCAAATCAATGTGAATTAATTTGACTGATTTCAAATAATGTGATAAAATCTTAAATATATATATATATACTTTTTATTTGCTACTAGTTACAAGTTTCCTTCGTTAATATTAAAATATTTGTCACATTTGGTGAATAATTTATTATCAAGAACAAAGCACTTTAGATATGTTCGGAACTAATCAGAAACGCAATAAGTCTACTATATGTTAAAGATGACTGTAAACAAAACTGTATTAATATACATGTCTGTATGTTATATACATCTTAAGTCATTTCTGACTCTGATACAGATCTGAAACGCATCATATAACCTTGCACGTGCAAAATATGTTAAAATATAAAAACATCAACGTACACACGACAAACCATATTCTACTCATGAATTTATGCATTATTATTTGCGAGAAGGTAATAACAATTATGTGTAAAAAATATTTTACATTCATTTAATGATTTACTTCGAAGGTATTTCAAAGGCCAGTATCGAGAATTTTCTTAAGTTGAATTTCATTTCATCATTTCAGTCATTTTTTAAATTAATAAGCTACGGGTTCTTTCACATCCCGACAGTTTTACCGTACGCTGATTGACAGATCTTGCTGTCGATGGAAATAAACAAAAAAGTCAATAAAGAATAAGGAATGCATTGAGAAACATTAGAGAAAATGTACTTTACTTTTTTTTGTCATTAGTTATTTATTTACAGGTACAAAAATAAAATGCAGTAGGGCGCGTCCAGATTAGGACGATCCGTCAGTTTTGTCGTTCGCCGACAGATAAATTTTGCTATTTTTGGTTTTGCTCATATGACTAGAACCCCAGATTGATTGTCATTATAGTGTAGGCAGCAACATCTACATATGGGCGATCGGTAAAACTGTCAGGCTTACCTAATGTGAACGCACCCGTACATTGTAAAAGAAAAATAAAGATGGAAAAACTGTCTTACTACACGTAAATTTCACCATTACCAAGATAGATAAGAAGGAATGAACACTTAGCAAGACTGCCTAGCCATCTAATTTATAGTCAAGCCTATAAGCAACATTGTATATTATCAATATTATGTAAGCAACATTGTATCACTATGTATGAATTCCATATAAAGGTATAATTTGAATTATACTGGACAACTTTTCATGTTTCAGAACTACGGGTTATCCTTGGAAAGGTTAAGTACGTGCAACTTCTGTAATATTTGATTTTGTAGCAAATTTCTGGGAGGGCAGGTGAGTTGGACTGTGATTGATTGCGTTAAAAGCATTATAATTTCACGTAAAATGTCGTTTGCGTGTTTTTTTTCAATTTGACTGAAGTATATGTATTATGTATATATACATGATAACACTTATGGGCAAACTTCATTCGACATGTTCTTCGTTTAAGTTGGAATATAGGATTAGGTATGTATGGTAGTAATAAAATCTAATAAATTACAAGTAATACATTACATAAATATTTAAGTGATGGTTTATTATAAGCAATAATTCAACTTTAGTATATAACTATTTTGTCATCTATAGAGATATGCAAATTGTATGGATAGTTTAATCTTCTTCTTCTTCTTTATAAAAATGAATGTTTGTCTGTATGTCCTCTATAGAATCGTAAACTATTAATTGGCTCATGTGATGATCTTTAACAAAGTTGTTATTCATAAGCTCGCGAAGTTTTCTACAGATTTTTTTGAAAGGCGTAGGAAACGCGCGCAGGATACAGCTAGTTAATAAATAAAAAGTACCAAAATCGCAACAAAATAAGTATATTCCTACTTGTTTTTTTAATAATGATTACTAGACGAGTGAAGACGGGGGAAGAGCTATCGGGTAGTAAAGCAATGTCCATATAGAGCGCAGTAAACGGACTCGGATAAAATTGTTTGCAGTCGCAAAGCCAATATTTGAGATCTCACAAACGGGTCAAGCAAAGACGCTTCGGTCGGCCATTTGCAAGTGCAAATTTTCCGAGATAAAAATAATCTTAACTACAGGCTTAATTAAGATTATGTGATAAACACGCCGAGCAATAAATATTGTTAACGACTTTGCGATGAAAACAATATGGGCATAAACGACAAAATCTTCGAGAAAAATTAAAGCTAGAAAGTCAGTGATTTACGTTGTCGATAAGCTATATTTCGGTAGACCGTATTATTTTTGAGCTAAAAGTGTAGATTTTTTTTTTCAATAAAATTAAAGTAAGAAATGGAAATCGAATGCATTGCATTGTGATGAAAAACTGTTAATGTGCATCAATACATTTTCTTTGTTCTAACAAAACATTTAAATGTGAAACACTGAATTAACATCTCCATTCGACTCCCGCGCTTCCGTTACGGTTGAAACAGTTGTGTAATGTCCAAAAATTTTTCCATTGTTTTCCTATTGCAGCCGGAATTCGCCAATAAACATGGTATGGTGAAGTGTGGTAACTGCGGTTTTGTGAGATTGTCTCAATAAAACTACTGTACCAATGTAAGAACCAGATACATTTTATTAGTGAGTACCATGGGTGCGTATATAAATATACGCATTATAAATTCCTTTTATTTTAGTGCATAAACTATTTTTTTTTGTAATTATTAACGACGTACTTTGATGCTTGTGTGTGCTAAGTCTACTAATATGATCTACATTAACGTGGTAGAGAGAGGTCTGAAGATGATGATAGAATTCGTATGCGAATTGCGTTAATGCAATAGATACTTATATGGTACATTTAATGAGAAGCCGAGGAAATCTGGAACTAAAATTAGATAGAATAATTCTACGCGAAACTAATGAACGATACGTCTCAGTTCCTGATTCCTAGTGTTAGACACGGCTTGTCATTCAGTCTAAGAACAGTTTAAGGCAGATTACACTACACATGTAAAGTGTACTCTATATTGGTAAACATCCCGCATTTTTATGATGTTTTTATAACTCTGGGGTCCAATATTTAAACTCCGAACTATTTTTCTTTTCGTAAACGTTACAGTATCAAACGAGTATGTAGTCATATGCATTTAATGGTAAGTGGTCATTACTGTTTATGGACATATATAGGCAACATATATAGAACAGCGGTTCTATCTGAAGTCAATCACAATTGCGTTGCTACTGTTGAGACAACCACACTATCCACCGAAACGCAAGTACTGCTTCACGCAAAAATTAGGTCTGATGGTAATTTACCAGGCGGTAGAACCATTGTAGTTCGACTGGGGAAGTACCACCGACACACCTATTTTTAGCATGAAGTATTTCTTGCATTTGGAAGAGTGTGGTTGCCGTAACACTTTTACATGAGGCGACCATCAGAGTCCTCGGAAGTAGCAACGCATCTGTGATTGACTTCAGATAGAACCCATGTTCTATTTGAAGTTTCTTGCTTAATAAAAAAAAACGTTAACCACTTTTTGCAATTTATACGTGTAGTTGACTCATGTAATATACATAATAATTACCATATATTGGTAATTATTATGTATATTACATATGACTTTTTTCTAATGTAAATTAATCATGTTGTGCAATGATTCATGTAATTAATTGGAATTAAATTATAATGTTTGTAATTGCTTATTTAAAAATAAATATAAGTAATAAATAAGTATACTCACTAAGTATTATTTGTCTATGTTAGTAGCTAAAATAATCTTATTAACATACACATTCAATATTGCCAAGAAATCTAAATTACAGATTATTTTGTTTTGTTTCAAAGCTGTTGATGTTTTTTTTGCATACCTATTTAATCTACCCGTAAGAAAATATAGATGAAATTTTATATGCTTTAAAAAGTTCTCGGTAATAATAAATTATAGAATATTGATCACTGCGCATATTACTATGAAAAATATGATTTTTTTATCTGACTGAAGTAGCAAACGAGCATGCAGACCACCTGACGCTAAGTGGTCACTACCGCCCATGAACATCTGTAATTAACTACATACAGAACATGGGTTCCATCAGAAGTTAATCACAGATGCGTCGCTACTCCCGTGGACTATGATGGTCGGCGAAAGTGTGCTGGCAACTATAAAATATATTAATATTCAAAAAATCGTAAATTAAAGGTGTGTTTGACAGTTGGGCGTTGAGCAACCGGCAAATTAATAGCCGAAGCATTATCGATAGTCCTCGTCCTTCGATGCCCACTTCAGTTCGACAGGCGAGCCACTCGAGAATTACCGAACACGCTAAAAAATAAACAGTTGATTTGTTAATGTTATGATGAGCGTGTCGCAACCCAGTCCCTCCCATGCCGACCAAATTGACCTTCACTCAAGGGCACCACATACTAACCAACGAATTGTATTGAAACACCAAGCGTTAATTTATTATTTCTGTAAACGCATGACTTCCGCCCTTTGAGCTGTAGGAAGTGATTAAGTGCTTGAGTTTCGATAAAAAATAACAAAGTTTGAACATACTATTCTCACGATCGCACTAACACCTACCAGGTACTATATTCAGAGTGCGAAGGTAAATTATGCTCTATTGTCTTCCACCGAAAATTGTTCCAGAATAGACGTATTATATAATACAATCGCTGTTCGTTCAGGGAATGCTGAACCCGTCTCAACACCACATTTCAAATAAATACCTGATTACCGACCATCTGTTAACAGAAAATCCTCACCTACTTTAGTTTCATCGCTCGCCGACATGCAAACTACTTCAACAAAATGGTAGTGCTTGGTAAGGCAAAAGGAAAGAGACCTCGCGGCCTATCACCTTTCCGATGATGGGACCTAATAACACCGGACTAAATAAACATTGCAACCACCTTATGAAAACCGGACATGCTATAGGAAAATAGCAATTGTCTGACACTTTTGTGGACACGGTTAGGTCGGTCGCAACAAAGAAATGTTTTCATCAAAATTTGCTTTTGAATTTTTTTATACATTTTAAGTCGAAATGACGATATACATAATACAATGATATAAGATAAAGTCATTTCTGTTACACAAAGTCGACTCATAACTTTCGTGTTTATTTTCTAATCAGCAACAGTCTAAATGTGAAGGACCATTATACACGGCACGAAACATACTCTCTTGAATTTGTGTGCGCTTTGCATGTGTGGACGTTATAAACAAACATGTACCTACTAATTATCGTCCATTCATATGTGTGAAGGCCTCGTCGATTCATGTGTGCTGCCACGCTTCTTATCACGGATGTGTATGCTCTTAACGTTAAGCAAAGTATTCAGCAAAGCGGTTGTATTGTTTATTTGCAATAACTTTTAATATACGTGCCTCTTAACAGTGAGACACATTTTAGTTATGCGCGTAACTAAACGCCCTTTGTTGTTCGGTTTTAGGTCATGCTATTGAGTTTTTATGGACCGTGCGTAAATTATAGTGGAATCGTATTTTAAGGCTCAAAGTGTGACCTCTATTGAATCGGGGATCGGGGACATTATGTGCACTGTTAAAACAATTATTTTCGAGCGTGGCCGCTCTCGGCTATAAAAACGGTCGCTAACGCGTAGGCGTCGAGACCCATTCATGAGCGTCCAATTTGTAACTCGGTAACTATGTATCACGTGTCGGAATTATTCCGCCAATCGGCACATATTGATTATAAAATAAACATTTTACATTACATTACATTACTGTTATGTAACAAACCGAACTGTCAGCTTATTCTTGACCTACTCCAACTTGTTAATTATTTTTGCCGCGTATGCCTAATAAGGCACTATACTGAGTTCTAGGGATTCGTTTTACAATCTTCGCACATTAAAATAAGGAATTCAAGCATGTTTATATAACATGGGTACTGACTATAAAATATTTAAAGTATTGATAAAAAAATATAACGAAATTCAAGTACTTGATGATATTTTTAATGCAATTATATTTTTGTAGCGTTTAATCATAGCTTCATATTTACATGTAATTAGATGTTAATTAATTACTAAAGTAATTTGTAAATGTACGGTAGAGGAACTCTTAAGTAAAATGTAACTTTGTAAGCTACGTACATTTATTTATTCAATCTATTAGATATCTCACGATTAATCCATTAACATTTGAAATTATAATAATTATCCTTGCACTAAAAGCTTGTAATTACCTATATATAATTAAATATCTCATGGCTACAATCTCTATGAAACTGCCGAATATAATTCATGGCTTTGAAATTGTTCCATCTATACATAATTATGATTTAAATTAAAGTTTCTTATATATTTGCAAAAAAGATAGTTTGAAGAATTGATAATTAGTAATCAGAGAATTTGTTTGAATTCTATATTTAAAATATCATCAAACCAAACTCCTAGATATGATTAAAACGACTGAAAATAATTTATAACGCGTACCTTAACATCAAATTTAGTATTATATTAATTAGTATTATTATTATTTATCAAATATTATTAAAATTTAAATTTTTTATATCTTTTGAACGAGAGCAAATCCGCGGGGCGCAGCTAGTCATTAATGAAAGCCAATAAGCTACAGTCGATTTTATCTTAATCTGATCAATGCCCTAAAATCCCTAGATTAACCAGGAAAGTTGTATGACTATACATAATAATCTGGTACCTATTTTTCAGCTTGTGTTACATTATCTGCATTTTATTATATTTACTATACTTACTGCTTAGCTTTAAAAGAAATACCTAATTGCGATCGAAAAAACCACTTACAACGTTCAATTTTATATTAGGTATACATATATCAGTTAAACACTTATGCGGTGTATCCATCCGTTTTTGCGGTTTTGCTTTTTTATCTGACTGATGTAGCAAACGAGCATGCAGTCCACCTGATGGTAAGTGGTCACTGCCCATGGACATCTGTAATCAACTTCATACAGAACATGGATTCCATCGGAAGTCAATCACAAATGCGTTGCTACTCCCGGACTATGACAGGACTATGATGGTCGCCTCATGTGAAAGTGTGTCGGCAACCACACCCTTCCATCGAAACGCAAGAAATGCTTCACGTTAGAAGTAGGTGTGGCGGTGTGTTAAGGTTTGTGTTAATGTTCAGCCGGACATAAGCCTTCCTGATAGAAGTTTTTGGAAATTACCGCGTCGAGAATGTATATTGGTATCTGCAGTAGGTGTTAATATCATATAAAAAAAGCTGCTGTCTGTATCGTAGACTTTATTCCTTCAGCAACAGTGTTCAGTAGTATAATTGGCTAGAAACCTTCAGCGCCTGTCCCTCAAGCTATAAGCCGGTCAGTAAACAGCCTTACTGCTATATATTAACGAGCAAAACAAGTAAAAAATTGTAACAAATTTAGCGCATGAAATGAATAAAAATGTAAATAAACAAAGAAATAAGACAAACATAAGCGGAAGAAAGAAAACCAATGAATGCAAGAAATAAATTTAATTTTAGAAGTTTAAGCAATCAATTCAAAATAATAGACAAAAACTTAAGTTATTATCACTTTATTGCTATGTCTCACGAAGCTTACCCTACATTGAAGTAGTTCTCATGCATAAAGACAGCTGGTTCAGTAGTTTAATTATTTTTATTGTCCCTTTAATTCGTACCGAACGAAGTACTTCATATTGCCCTCTCTCTGTCACTATGCATTAACGCACTTTAAATGTCTCTCACACATAATATTGAGTTCTTTTATTCCGATCAATTAGTTCTGAGTGTCATTTTTATATTATATGCTTATGTATACAGTTGTATTGTTGAAATCCGGTTCACAATAGTCTGTTTGAGTTATTCATAGGTGCAATTCTAGTAAGAAATAGATTGGAATACCTTGTAATGTTGGCAAAATACAGAGCTTCGTACATACATATCCTCCATTCCCATACATAACTTATATCTTGAATGCCGTAGAAGAGCTACTGCCATGAATAAATACGAGCATGTTCTAGTATTGAAGTCAAAATCCTGTATTTAGGATACCTTCTTAAAATACACATAGTTTCAATAGCAGTTGTAGTCAATACTTTTTTCTTTGACAGAAATTGTTTCAATAATTATTTTTCTTAGACAAATTAAGTGGTTATTTGCCACTCGTGAATGCCTGTAATTAACCTTCGACAAGATCAAACTTTTACTTGTTTTTTTTTTATCTGACTGAAGTAGCAAACTAGCATGCAGTCCATCTGATGGTAAGTGGTCACTGCCGCTCATGGACATCTGTAATCAACTTCATACAAAACATGGGTTCTATCTGAAGTCTATCACAGATGCGTTGCTTATCCCGAGGACTATGATGGTCGTCTCATATAAATATGTGCCGGCAACCCCACCCTTCCATCGAGACACAAGAAATGCTTCACGCTAGAAATAGGTGTGGCGGTGGTACTTCCCCGGTCGAACTACCTGGTCGAAGGTGGTAACCTTCAAAACCAATTTGGCCATACATACGTCACTAGCTCCTTAAGTTTTTAGTGTCCTACTTATTGGGATAAAAATATTTATGGGCATTGAGCACTTAGGACGAGAAAAAATGTTTCAGGTTGAGGAAATACTCAATTAGGTACGGTATTGATTTTGCGGTTTCTGAAATACCAAGAATGCATGGGCTCATTTCAAACACGGAAATTGTAAATACGTTTTGATATAGGGAAATAATGAAACTAAAATTCTGGACCTATATTTGGTTATAAATATGTGTTTTATGTTACTATCAAGACGTTTAACAACTAAAACTGAATCCAGCTGTTCGAGAGTTTTCACCGGCTCAAGTGTTGCTTCAAATATGTTAATGGTGTTTTGATAGGTTTCAAATATAGTAAGATTGGCCATCTAATATGGCCACTTAGCATGAATAGTATTGCACTGTCGTATCTAATAACTTAGAAACACCAATGCCAACTATTTCTGCCTAATTGTTAGTTTCTGTCATTGTATAGCGCTGCTGTGTAGGCGTTCCAACTCGTCCCTGTAGTTCCGGGATTAGAATAGTGCTACGGTATCTCTTGCCTGTCGTAAGAGGCGACTAAAAGGGGCTTCCGTGGTTGCGGGCGGCTAGAGTGGGAGCTCGAACCGTTCAGTCAGGCGACCCCGCAAAGGACTGCGGTATATGTGGTCGCATACGTAAAGACCAGACGCAACGGTGGGCCCAGCCGCCCATCTGTGAGGAGCCCGATAGGGCAACGCACTCAGACAATTATGGTTGCGTTCCTTTGGAGATCCCAAAGTCCTCTTTGTAGTGCCGACGACGGTCACCGGGGGGTTTTAGTGCGGTAAAAATCCCACATAACCTGCGTCGCTCCTCGCAGAAAAAAAAGCGTTCCAACTACATCCCAAGAATAGCAAAGCAAATCAATTCATACTCGTTCGCTACTTAGAAAATAAAAAGTATCCTTTTTGTTCAGACACAGAGTAGGTACTGTAATATTTTGTGCATACAAATTGCATAAGTTGAGTATTGCGATAAGTGTGTATTGTACTGAAAATTAGTCACTCGCTTACTGAAAATCAGTGTACCTACCTATGTAATACAATACAGCTTTTGTATTTTAGTTATTATAATAAAAATCTTGAGTTCATTTATGTTACGCATACAAAATGTTCTAGTATTTTCTAGATTATCCGTTATTACATATCGCTTTAAAGAATGCCAGCTATCTGGATTGCTTCTGGATTTATAACCAAAATTAGTAAAAAAAATACAAATAAAATAGTTGTATGTTATTATATGTTATATGTTTACTGTACGTATTGTAAAATATTGTATGGTGCCAACCCATTATTGTCCCACTGCTGGGCACGGGTCTTCTCTCAGAACGAGAGAGTTTTTAGGCCTTAGTCCACCGCGCTGGCTAAGTGCGAATTAGTGGAAATATCGTATATTATGTTAAAATACGTACAATTAAGTATAATTTAGAATTGACAAGAATTTAACACAATATTAATGTTACAAAGCTTTTAACTGTTCTTAAAAATGCATAAAACTATAATTTCATGTAATAAGTAACCGTCGCACGAACATTATGTAGCTGTAACAATTACTGTTTATAATCGGTAATTGTAATCTTAAGTTATAGTAAAGAAGTATTTTGTTAAGATAAGGTTCAATTGAATACTCGTAGGTAAACTTCACTAACACTATATGAGATGACACAATATGGTAGAGTCAGAAAGGTAAAGTTTAATTGCCGGAAAAACAAATATTTTACATATGCATTAAGTGTATATTTATCCGTTTTAAAAAAATGTAATGTGACATTAAATTGAAGGTAAGTAATTAACCTATGATAGAGCAAATGTTTTTTTATTAAATAACTAAATGTTACTTCTAGATATAGACATTACTTATTATAATAATATTTAACATTAAATTAAATTAAATTAAGTTTCGATAACAATAAATCTAAAAATATAAGCATTTTTATATTATTACTAGCTGTACCCTGCACGCGTTGCTACGCCATCACAAAAGAAAAAAAAAACACCAAAAACCTTCGCGAGCTCATGAATAACAACTTTGCTAAAGATCATCACATGAACAAATGAATAGTTTACGATTCTATAGAGGACATACAGACAAACGTTCATTATTATAAAGAAGAAGAGAAGAAGATTACTTACTCTCAGTTTTCCAAACGTTTTGCAAATATACGCGTTGTAGAGACACAAGATTCTTTTATTTTTACTACATATTGTATGGATATCTTTGGATATTTGACGATCCGCGCACCATACCGGTGCGGTTACCATACCGGTGTCGCATGCAGTGGGTTCTGGGTTCGATTCCCGACCAGACAGGTATCTATATAATGAGTTTAGATTATAGTTCCGGTTCTGGGTGTTTGTGTATTCGCCATTGTACGTGTGCATGGCACCCACGACACACGAGAAAATCCTATTGTAGGATGAGTGTAAAAAGCGTTTATCGGTCATGCATGCACGTTATAATGTAATATGGTACGAATCGTTCTCAACTTGTAAAACTTTTGGCAATGTTTTGTGTGATGTGTGGAGCTATTATTGCACCGGCTAAACGTCTATTGTTATTTATGTTAATTTACCACTTAAGAATCTACTTTCCGCATTTAAAAAAAAATGAAGATAAAAATATTGAATAGAACATATTCATGGAACATTTTCATTATATTTAATTCATCCATTCATATTTCATTGCATCCAGAGACGAATTGATCGATAAATGAATCTAATTGAATTTATATTTACATAATTTAATTTACAATTTTACTTCAAGATTAGCATTATTTATTTAACTACAGACTTTTATTATTAGCTATACTTAAATGAAATGACTGTAAATTAAAATTAAGTTTTAATACTTATAGATATAGGTACTTTAAATTTATTGCAAGGTGTTTTTTATTTATTGCGTATTTATAGATGTGGTAATTATAGCATTCGTCTTTTTTATTGCTTCTAAATAATTACAAGGAATTTTGGATATAAAGGTAACCCAGCTGTATTATAATATGACATTAACGTTTCTTTATATTTTAATCGTCGTAATATAACAATGTAGGTACATGTGATATATTATTGTACCATAAAATTACACGAAATAAAACGAAATAAATGTTTATGATATCCGGTTTATTTTAATGTGTACTGTCGTACTACCAAATACAAAATACAACAGATGTTATCGAGGAACCTTGTCATCGATTTGTTATCTGCAGACGAATCAATAAGCTTTAAAAATGTAATCAATCTCTATGGAAAATTAGTTGATGAGTACCATTAGTTGCATACTAATAAATAGGTATGTATTTAAAATGAGTTCGACAAACTAGTTTTCCATATTATGAAAACGGAACAAAACTATGAGACTTTATTTAAATACTTAATATGTTTTAAAATATTTGCAATTTCCATCTTATCGTACAATGTAATACATTTATAAGGTAGAGCTACATGTTACATAAGGATCCAAAATGTTTAGCATTGTGATTAAGTTATCGTGTGAGCGAGCCAAGGTCATATCCTACCTTAGCACGTGCCCGGCACAGCGTGGAGGCGCTCCAGAAGGCTCTTGTTGGTGCCAGCACAGCCCAGCGCTGACACGCGTTGCCGAAGTAACACCAACACCAGAAAAAGTGCGAGCCGAATCGCATCCGCTCCCGGCACCGCCACAACACGCCGCGCGATCAAAACATAGCTCTCACGAACCTTTTCGACACACAGACTCGATTTGCAAAATTTATTCATCGCATCCGCCGAAAACACCTATAATTTTTATGAGCACCGAAAATAGGCACGCTCGATGTGAATCCCTTCAATGTTCTTTTTTCACGAATTAGCACCAGTGAACGAGAAAAACACCATAAGACGCTATTGCAACTCGAACGCCGCCGGAAAACTCGATTTCACACGGTACACACGTGAGTGCGGATCGCTCGCCGGCACAGTACGCGCTGTAAACAGAAGGAGCGCGGCTCAACAACACGCACACACGCGTATCGATTCACACACGCGCGACACACGGCGCGCGCACTCTTGCTCGCGCCAGAAATAGATATCACGTCACTTTCAACCAATCGCACTACGAATATATCACGCCACACTAGAATCCCATTGGTCGAGATTTCATTGACGGATTACTTGCCATAAGGCAGTTCAATTTGCGATTAACCGAAAGTTTTTGATAAACTTAACTGATATCAAATCGGCATAGACGAAATTGTTGATAGGGTTATCTATAAAATAATTGATTACACAATTAATCACATTTCACGACAGATGTTAAATATACACCGAAACAAAAACGTTTTAAGCGATTCTTTAATGTTTTTCTCCGACTCTACCTAGGTAGAGCTTGCGCGTGAGATAATTATTTTTTGTTAGTTCATTTACAGTCTGCTTACACGTATCGCCGTACATCCTGTTTATGGTTTTAAAATTGCTTGTTAATTGTTAATTCCATTACTTTTTGTTTTTTAATTAAGGTAAATGGACTATAAGATATTGATAAAAACATATTATAATTGTCTCCTAAGTAACTTAAAAATATTACTACACATGTTAGTTTATAAATGCAAAACGCTGCTTCATAATAACAATAGCTACATTACCCACTTATAGTGTATACATATCTTATGGCAGAATGTATCATGGTGTCTGTAAATTAATGGTACCTCTTCGTTACTTCTGAAAGTGCATTGCACTCGCTGAAACGTGAGTTTGCTTGCGTTAGAAGTCAGGAGGTTTTAAGATCATTAAGTCAAATTTACTAAATAAATTATGTTAATAATAATTTGCATTTTGTTTTCTTGAGTTGAATTCATAAGGAAACGATTATTTCTTGAGATTTGAACCTGTTATCTCAGAATAGCTTTGATACTTTCTGTTGACTTTTACTATAAAATTTACAATGAAACTAATGTTTTATACATTTCTTTCGGATGAAATTTCACGAAGATCAATTAGACAAGGAATTATCATTCAATAAAGCCTATAACATATTTATATCTATACCTGTAAGATATTACGGTTTTTTTTTATTGAAAACATATCATAAATAAAATAAATTTAATGTAAGTATTTTTATAAATTGTATCCAGTTCCTTGTATTCCAGTTAGTTGCTGATTTTAGAAGAATAAAATAGAACCAAGTACAAAATAAGTTTTGTTCGTCTCTAAGTATTTGATTATTAGAATAATATAAAATAACGTACAAAGTAATATTAAAAACATAATTATTGCATATTGTTACTTGGATAAGAAAGTATTTAAAAATTTTATAACTCTCATTAGTCACAGGGCAGACGACAGATTATCGGATATCCTCGGATATCTATGTAATAAATTACGTATATCGGACACAAATATAAGATAATTTATAATTTTATCAAAGTAAATGGTATTAATGCACAAATAAATCATAGATGAATATATCATTATCTTTATTTTTTATCTCGTTAAATTGTGTATATAACTACCAAACTTATCTATATAAAGCGTATATAAAGTATATAATGTTTTCGATTATAATGCAGTTTTATCTTATGCAGTTCTTGTAATAATTATAGCAATCATTTCCAACGGAAATTAATCCAAGATCATTTGTATGTAATTAAATAATAATCTAAGACAATAATAGAAAATATAGTACATAATTACGTCATCGTTCTTTTTGTCTTGTTTTATCTATGTGTCGTCATAAATATAGCGTATTTAATAACCTAGAATGAAAGTACTTCGTAAATTATAATATATTTATCAGGTGTATATCGTATCAGACGTTTTTGAATGAAATGTATTATCAGATAATTTTAAACAAAGTGCCGAATAAATAAACTGACTCAGACCAGTCGATTTGGTCAAATTATTAATGTAAATAGTTTAAATCAGTTATGCTTGATTTACACAATTAATTCAGATACTATATTTTTAATTGCGTCCAAAGATTAGGTGAATAAGTTTGCCTAAAATTTCGCTCGATTACCGCACCAAATAAATCTAAAAATTCTGATTAATTTATTTGATTTTGAGTACGTTATTTAATTATTGAATAAACAATTCGTAGCTTGGTGTTGAAATAATAAAAAACTAAGTTTTTACTCGTACGTACGTAATAGTTTAGCAACTTCTATCAATTTTCTCGACTACTATATAGTGACCAAAAATTTTTGTGAATAAATTTCAATTTGTCCACAGTTGGCACCACCACTACGTCTTTTTTGCACGTGTATGCCGTGGACGAGTGGAAAGTGGAATGAATTTATTACGGAAATATCCCCGGAGCGCTATAAGATGTGGCTGTTTTAAAAAAGCATATAACACGAGCACTTCGTCAAAGCCGGCGATGCATTGGTAACTCCTCTGATATTGCAAATATTCCTAAGCGATAGTGACTACTTTCCATCATGAAGCACGTCTGCCGTGTCATTAGGTTTAAGTATAATACGAATATATTAAATTGGTCTCACGTCCTATTTGGATTTGGTGACGCGTGTCCATGGACTGCAGAGACCACTTAATATCAGTTGAGTTGGACCTAACTCAATCAACACTGAGTTGAGAAATTTAATCTAACACATTGATAAACGCCAGCATAAACAAAAGATCACTGAATTAAATTTTCATATAAATATATCGCTCGACTTTAAAAAATGGTGCTCAGCACTGCTGTTCTCTTTTGAAGCGCTAATGGAGAGACAATAAAAAACACATTCATATTTAGTCCATCGGGATAGCAACGAATTTTTGGCGGAGTTGATTTTTTTTCTGTTCTGCCTGAGTTTATTTATATAGTCTCAGGGGTTACAGTCACCTCTTACTATCAAGTAAAGTGCATACTATAATATATATAGGTACATATGTGTGGTTTACTATCTTACTAACATAAGATTTTCAAGACGTTTAACGTTTTAAATTCAACTTGCAAGCAGTCTACACCTGTAATTGTAATGACATTAAGCTTACCCTTTATATATATTGCTTTGTTTCTACTTTAAAATGTGATAATGTACATTATGTTGGTGTTCATTAAATAAATAAATAAAATAAATAAATAAAGACGTAAATTTATAAGGACGAAAGGAATTTGGTTATTATTTGATGCAAAAGCTACTGCCGAATTAGGATCAAATTGAGCACACTGATTGCCATGACAATTAACGATTAACACAAAATATTTTTGTCGCAAACGTGACGTAAGCGGGCTAACCCACGGGAAAAAGCTAATATAAGATAAAACAATCATAGGCACGTTACATAAATTGGTACTAACAGGCCTATCAGTGTTCTATGGTATTACCCATGTATATCTTCTTAGCCACATGGTGGTTACTATATTTTCTATTTGCTGAAACTATGAACAGAAGCCACAGACAGGATAATGAATACTAGGCTATTCTTTCCTCTAAACACAGAGTCACTTGCATTTGTATAAATTTTGAAATACCAATATTTATAAAAATCTCACTTCATATTTCTTAGAACCTTATAAAGACAGTAAACCTAAGCGGATGTAAGTTTTATTTGATTTGCGGAATTGTAAAAAAACTTGAGAATTGATCTTCATCGTATTACTCATACAGATGTTTAATATACTTTTATTTAAGCCACGTTCTGATGAAAATTATAATTTGTTTATATTTCCCATTAATTTTATTAAAGTTATTGTAGCATAAGCATTTTGGCTGCCAACTCACTTGTTTATGACGTGAACATCTTAGTTCTCGACAGTAGCAACGCATCTGTGATAGACTTTAGAAAGAGTAATTATTCCTGAATTCTAGAATGATGTTACTTACAGATTTCTATCGGCGACAGTGACCACTTACCATCAGTTATGGATGTATAACAAGAATTCTTACAAAAAAACAACCTTAAGCTGATCACCAATGTGTTGCCACTCAAAAGGACTAATATTGTCACCGTATTATAAGCTTATTATAAGCCATTATTACCAGGTGTTAAAACCAGTGTAGTTTGACCGGTGAGGTACCACCGCTACACCTATTGCTAGCGTGAAGCATTCCTTGTGTTTCGATGAAAGGGTGTGGTTTACATGAGGCGACGGCACGCTTTTACATGAGGCGACCATCTTAATCTTCGGGAGTAACAACGCATCTATGTATGATTGACGTTAGATGAAGATATGTTCTACATAAGTTTCTTGTAGATTTTTATGGGCGGCAGTGACCACTTTGCACAGGTGCACTGTATGTTCGTTTGCTACTTCAGTGTGATAAAAAAATAAGTTAGCATTGGGATAAAATTTACTAAAAAGCTATATACAAAAGACAAACAAACTGCGAAATGATTAAATTTTCGTGACGAACTTTAGCTGGCATTACCATTGGAATATTAATCGGAATACGGAAGGACGCCGTAGTGATAAATATTAGTATTATGCATATGCTTCGCTGCCAGTTTATTTATGACTAAGTCTATTTCTTGTTCAGACTGCATGTCTTATTTCATCCTTGACTCAGCCATTAGAATTGTCTTTTAATTTTTTGCATGAATAACCGCTCCCTTTGTATAATCACGACGAAGATCAAGTCTTATGCTTAACTAGGTTGTTTCTGCGACTTTACCCGATTCGGTCACATCATCCGCGGTAATAGTATCCTATGTATCGGTAATAAGCAACGTATACAGGTGTAATCGTTAAATGTTAGGCGATTATTCTGTAACTATTACAGATATAAAAAACTTTAAACTGATATCGAAAGTACTCTACTTAATGAGTAAATTGACAATAATAACTTTTTAAAAAATAAAACGAGAAATATCCAAAAACTTTACATGAAACACTCCCATACATTTAGTACGAGATAGTAAACATTGCAAATAAGTAACTTATAGAAAAATACCAGTAATGGCAGAGCGATCAAACAACAAATAATTCTGCATGTTTAAGAAAATTCTCGAATGAAGAAATGAAATGCCTAAATGTTGTATAGGCCAACGGAAGCACTTGTCTGTAACAAAATTCTTCCAGGATATAACCCTGGATCGGAACAAGACTGCAACTCAGATCCGGCAATAAAATCGGCGGGTATGCCATTTTTCTTTATAATCTGTTCATGGACACTAAGTAAATAACTCAGAAAATAAATAGATAGTTGATTCGTTGCATATTGTTTTATCTTTTTGAATTCTAGTGATAATTATTATGCTGTGTGGTAATAATTAGAGATACGCCGAATAGTGGTTTTACAGAATAACCGAATACCGAGTATTCGGTATTCGGTTATTGAATATTCGGTTTGAACGGTTTACCATATCCATAAAGAAACAACTGTGCAAGTGTGTTCATAAAAAAAATGTTTTTGGAGGTTTTTAAAATTAATATTAATATAAAAATTTACGTTTTTTATAAACTTTGTGCGAAGTTGATTGAATTATAAATGTTGATTTGAAGTTTAATTGCTTTATATTATTAGCTCACTCTTCATAGGATTTCTTTAACTTATAACATAAATCTTACGTAAAAAGTTTTGTCTTTTTGTTCTATACCATGATGTGTAGCCAAGAAAATACAAAAAAAAAAACTCGAACTGAATATATTCGGCACCAAAACCGAATAATTCGGACGAATACGAATGCCGAAATAACGAAAAGATGCCGAATAGGCCGAATACCGAATAACAACCGAATATTCGGCGCATCTCTAGTAATAATCAATACTTTGAAATTATTCGTAGACAAATTCCTGATTTAGATAGGAAATTTACTTTTTCAAATATAAAGTGTATATGGTCCAAAACAATCACTTACATTATGGAAACGAGTAACATGTAGGTACAGAAAGAAGAAACCACCTGTAAAAGAAACATGAACATAATTTGGAAATTAAACTTACAGCAGTCCTAATAAATCACACTTAAGCAGATTGCAAAATATAGGTATAGTTTAAAGATTTATTACGTCCGATGATTTAGTGGCCGAGGTCGGCAAACAAACTCGTCCATTGCGACGGAAATGTCGTCTCTCGCAATGAGATAACGTAGCCACTTGACAAGCTTAATCCTATCTGATTATCAGCCCACCGTGGCCCTGGATTGACTAATGAAATAGGCTTACGAAAATTTGTGCCGCAATGTTTTAAGTCCTATGAATGTTGAAAGAGAACAATCGAGAAGGAGTGTTCGACAGAGGAGACGAGGGCGGAGATGTGGTATCGCGTTATGCAATGAAAAGGTGTCAATACTGGCTTCTTTATAAGATCGAAGTAGCAAACGAGCATACAGTCCCCCTGATGGTAAATAGTCACTGCCACCCATAAAAATCTACAAGAAACTTCATGTAGAACATATATTATGTCCATTTGAAGTCAATCACAGACGCGTTGCTACTCCCGAAGATTAAGATGGTCGCCTCATGTAAAAGCGTGCCGTCGCCTCATGTAAACCACACCCTGTCATCGAAACGCAAGATATGCTTCACGCTAGAAATAGGTGTGGCGGTGGTACATTCCCGGTCGAACTACACTGGTTCTACACCTGGTAAGAATGGCTTATAATAAGCTTATAAATAACAATATTAGTCCTTTTGAGTGGCAACACGTCGGTGATTAGCTTAGGGTTGTTTTTTTGTAAGACTCATTGTTATACATCCATAAGGTTGATAACACAAGTCTATGGGGGACTGTGATCACTTATCATCAGTGAAAGCTTAGTCTTCGGAAATTCAATCTTTCAGTATTAAGCTCCGAGGCTAAAATCCCAATACTCTCAGTTTGCAATAATACGCACATAATATTGGAAACAAATTATTTCTTCCATGCTTTACCGGTAAGTGATGAATTTCATGTTAGTATTGTGACACAAACTCTTAATAAATTAAATAAATTATTAAAGAAGAATTAAAGAAGAACTGCAAAATATTACTTTTAAGAGTCGGGTTTGTTATCGTAATTATTTCTAGTTTACCTTTGCATTTCTTTACAGAAACCACTTACCGGTAAAGCATGGAAGAAATAATTTTTACGACAGTAACAAAGTTTATCCTATTAATACTATAAATGGTTAATTTTTTATTAGTAACTCTTTCACGTTAAAAGTACTGGTCGAATTACGCCGAAATTTAGTACATTTTTTTTTTACTTTATGACCTAGATCAGCGTTACCCAAACTTTAATATGTCGTGGTCCAGTTATTTTCATATTTCCTCATTGTGACCCATCCGAAGAAAAATAAATAACACGTTCCAATGTTAACTGCATTAAGATATATCAAAATAACTTAATCTATGGTAACTATTTTTAGAATTTTAAACAAATACTCCTATACTGTCTTTTGAATTCGTTTGAAATTGGCTGCGACGCAATATATACAATATAATACAAGAAATGATGTGCCCCGGTGTTTCTTTTCGTGGCCCTGTACCGGGTCGCGAACTTGGTACCGGTCGAAAATTGGGAAACGAGGACCTAGATTACCACGACAAACGTGGTCAAAGCGAACAGAGCCGCGGAAATAAGCTAGTGATCTTATCATATTATCTCTCAATGAACTTTGTGTAGAAAAAATTAGGTTAAATATTAAAAACCAATTATTTCATCATTAAAGATAACCTATGACCTCTGATATAAGGCACAAAATGTTATTAATAGATAGCTACGAGTATATATCTGAAGATTGATAAATTTTGTCGCAATTAAAATTCTATAACACCGTAATTATGGTTGTCAGTTTTTACCAGAACCTATAAAATGTTGTCCTCCAAAAATTTAATTATTTAACGATGCCTTTTAATAACTGTTTTTTTACGTTCTTCTGTTGGGGAAGTTTCTCTTATTATATTCGGTATCCTGAGATATTAGCTACGACTTCACTACTAAGTGGATTAGTTAGAAGCAACTAAAAGTAAACATTTATCACAACACTCGCACAGCTGATAATATATCTTATTATGGTACTATGTATAACACACGGCATATTACAGTATCCAATCTGAAGAAGTAATAAAGCACCATAAATTAATAAGCCTCTGTTAAAATAATAAAAGAAAAGAGGTTAATTATGTCAGCACCTAACACGAGACCTTAATTTTCTAAAACTTTCGGCTCATTTTTAACCGACTTCCAAAAAGGAGGAGGTTATCAATTCGTCTGTATTTTTTTTTTTTTTTTTTTTTTTTTTATATTTGTTACCTCATTTCTCCGGACTGGGTGAACCGATTTAGATGATTTTTTTTTTATTTGAAAGGTAGTGCGTGTCATAGGGTCCCATTTTTTTTTAGTATTTTTTTGACTAGGGCATCCATAAGAAAAACGCATAAGTCTTAAATTTGCATTTTCAATGTACGCGATAAATGTATGAATAACTCAATATCCCGCCAACCGATTTTGATGATTCTTTTTTTATTAGAAAGGATGTACTCCAGGGGTAGTCTGATAAGAGTTTGATAAGGTTCTAATCATAGGATCTTCAACTTTTTGGAGCAAAATAATAAAATTAGTGATAGTCGGCCGAACCTTAGCTGGAGAAGTCCAATTGAGTAAAATATAGAATAAAATTACTATGTAGGTATTTACTATGAAAAATTTGACCTTCAACTCTTCAATCCTGATGATGCAGGGGTACTGCTAGCCTGAACTATAAAAGTTGGTCGTTTGATGTTTGCGAATATATAATGAAATTGTTAAGCAAATTCATGGGACAAAAATTTGACCTTCAACTCCTCAACCCTGATGATGCAGGGGTACTTAAAGCCAAAACCATAGGAATAAGCCATTTGGTGCTTACGTATATGTTATAAGATTACTGAGCAAAAACATAAGATGAAAAATTTGACCTTCAACTCCTCAACCCTGATGATGGAGGGGTACTTCAATCCTAAACCATAGAAGTTGGCAATTTGGTGCTTACGGTTATGTAAAGAAAATACTAAGCAAAAATATAAAATCAAAAATTTGACCTTCAACTCCTCAACCCTGATGATGAAGGGGTACTTCAATCCTAAACCATAGGAGTTGGCAATTTGGTGCTTACGGTTATGTAAAAATAATACTAAGCAGAGGCACAAAATTAAAATTTTGACCTTCAACTCCTCGACCCTGATGATGAAGGGGTACTTCAATTCTAAACCATAGGAGTTGGCAATTTGGTGCTTACGGGTATGTAAAAATAATACCAAACAGAGGCACAAAATTAAAATTTTGACCTTCAACTCCTAAACCCTGATGATGCAGGGTACTGCAAGCCTGAGCCATAGAAGTTAGCCACCTGGTACTAACGTATATGTTATAAGATTACTAAGCAACAATATAAGATGAAAAATTTGACCTTCAACTCCTCAACCCTGATGATGGAGGGGTACTTCCAGAGGGGGCGCCCTGTTTGTATGAATTGTAAAAGTGTTTTATGTTTAATTTTTGTGAATATGTAGATGCACAAAGCAAACTTAGAGGCTTTATTTAAATACAAACATAAAAATATAGTCACTAAAAAGTGTAAAATAAAAACTTTTTAACAAAAAATATCTACCGACTTCCATGTCACAAAAAAGTAAAAAATAATTTAAATATATTTTGGTCTAGAACATACTCAGTACTTAGTACATAGTTCTGAAGTCGGTGCTCATATAGGACGTAGTTACCGTCGTCCAGCGAAATATGTCGAGCACCGACTTCAGGACTATGTACTAAGTACTGAGTATGTTCTAGACCAAAATATATTTAAATTATTTTTTACTTTTTTGTGACATGGAAGTCGGTAGATATTTTTTGTTAAAAAGTTTTTATTATATGAGGCGATTATCTTAGCCCTCGGGAGTAGCGACGCATACGTGATTGACTTAAGATAGCCTATATTATCCTACGCTCTATGTGAATTTGATTATAGATGTGCATGGGTGGTAGTGACCATTTGCCATTAAATGAAATGTCCTCTTTGAGAGCACTTACTAATTGTTGGTAACAATTTTTTTCATAAACTACCACCGAATCGAAACATGATCCCAACTGAGAAGATCCGGCAACAAACTCATCAATGGACTGCATGCTCGTTTGCAACTTCAATTAGATGAAAAATCCTTTTGAAATTTTATTTTGTGGTGTTACTAGAAGACCTCCGAACTCACTTTAAGCATTATTCTCTTGGCGCTGCAAGTTTATGCTGTATATTTGAGACTGAACTTATATTTAATACACGTCTCGGTGGTGGTAATAATGGCAATACGTCGTACTTCTCGCTATGAAAAGCCTAGCAATAAATTTTATCGCAACGTCAGTGTTGATTGATGTGCTCATGAATAAGAAAATGAAGGACTGCTCCGTATTAAGTAAAGCTTTTGTTATGCAATGCGATACGTTAGATAATAGCCTTGAAAAATAATTAAGATAAGCTGTTTTGTCTTATGTAAATAAATTTTAAAAAAGTTGCAAATTATAGAAAAAAACGTACCAATTTCGCATTCTTATACTAAAATCTTTTATTTTTGTGTCTAAACGTATATTTAATACTTACAATGAAATAAATAATAGGCGATTGATACTTGTTAAGTGCTTGAAGTCGCCCATGGACATTAATAACTAACCCCATATACAAAATAGGTTGATCAGGCGCCCAACTGAACGTTTTTCTGTTATTTTAAAATTAGAGCGATTTTTAGCAAATTTTGCTGTGGAACACCGCGATAGGTAAGAAGTAAGCCGAGGCCATGATACATTTGTATAGCGCTGCAAGCCTCAGTTTAAACCGCTAACAATAAATATTTAACTTATCTTAACAGCCATGAAATTCACTGAAAATTAAGTCAAATATTGCTTAAACGTGCTCACAAACTAAAATCATGCTGGAAGCGAATATATCCTGGCTTTCGAATTAGACCGACGCTTAGGCAGAATGTCTAATTTGTTGTACATTTACTACATTATAATCTATGTTAATTACAGGTTATTTTAAAAGACATATTACGTTAAAAAAAATTGCATCAATACATTAAGTTGGCGCCATCTCAGTTAAACCACAAAGCTGTTTGTATTCTTTCCCAGAAATTTTCATAAATGACGGCATCAACATCACCGAATCTCCTTATTTACAGCACTAATTTATAACTGTGTCTCCTGAAATAATGTAAAAACGCGGCTTTATGTCAACAAGAGACGCCCCATGCTTGACATATTGACGGGACAAAGAGATCGCACGCGGCCGCAATAAATTTATCTACCGCATCGCTATGTTCATCGATACGTTGGAATAGTATTGATACGATTTTAATGTATAAAGGTAAAAGCTATTGCAAGAAATATGTGATATTAGCTTTTATGATACTAAACGTATTATTTATTGTCGATTTTACGACATACCCTTTAAAACGGCTGAAACACTTTTTAAAGTACAAGACTAAATAAAAATATTTTTTTCAAATGTACATTGATTGTCATCCTCCAAAAAACCAACAGAGTTACTTTAGTTTATGATTCCAACTATTTATCTAATTATCAATTAGTCCATTGAAAAGTTACAACAAGGGTTGCGTTATTAGAGGCCGCAATTTTATTTTTTTAACCAACACATTAAAAATAAAATTGCGAGGTCAGTATAAGCTCAAGTTCAAATTTCTGGAGTTGCCACTCTAGACCCCCGCTATCTAATAAACCGGATGCAGGGATGAAATGGTTTTCGCACAGCATCTCGTAATCTAGCAATATTACAATATTTATAAGTCAATCTTTGTAGCAAATTATTTGCTTAGGTACAGCTTTATGTTATTACTTTTTATTGTAAAATGCAAAATAAAAAATAGTGCGTTTTTCCTTTATTTTTATGTTTAAAACACAAAAAAAAAACTGAAGAACGCACGCTAATGCCTACAAAATGTAACATTTCAATGGAATAATTTGCGCTAATCGATATATTTTTCTTCATCGTCAACCCATTACTGTCCCACTGCTGGGCACGAGTCTCCTCTCAGAATGAGAGAGTTTAGGCCATAGTCCACCGCGCTGGCCAAGTGCGAATTGGTGGACAATATTTTTCTATATTATTCTTAATTGGACAATATTTTTCTATATTTTTCTTAACAAATCGAAAAGTCCATCTGATATTATAACATTAAACAGAGACATGGACATTTATGTCAAACTTCAAACAAGGAACCATGGTTTTCTAACGTACACGTGCCGCTACAAAGCGCTCTATGTCTCGTATAGTTCACATGTCATGCTGAAATTAATGTCCTTTGTCTCGCGGTGAAAATCTACGGCCGAGAGGGGAGCTTTCCGCATCTATAAGCCGTGTCTTATAGCTAGCGATGACATTATTAGCGATAATAATTTAAGCATAACTATTTCTATATTAGCATTCAGATATTTAAACTTTAAACCTAGTTTTATTAATATTTATCATCTTTAGAACGTAATTTTTAATATTCAATAATGCACCGGTACAATTGATGTTAGGACAAATTAATTAAATGTTATGATACAACTTTGAAGCAATGACACATAAATTAATTTATTAATTTTAAACTAGTTGCACTTAAACTTTTTTTAAAACAAAGACCAATTATTAATAAGATATTTATTTATTAAAAACTAAAATCTTTAGAACTTATCGACAAGTTGAGAATATTTATCTCAGTAAAATGATAATTGACAAATGCAGATATACAACATTCATTAACTATTATGAAAAGACGAGGTACGAGTAGGTACAAGTATATCGCTAGCCTTTCTATCGCTTATGGTGTGCAAAGTATCTGTTCGAGTGTCTTGAACTTCTGAGAGTATACACGTGCTGTGTGATAATGGGGAGACATTAAGATTATTTATTTAGTTTGAAAATATAAATGAGTATGCGACATTTTTGACTAACGATGGCAAGCGACCGTGATCCAAACGAATGATTTCGGTAATTGATATTTTAAATATACATCCTTGGTCATGTGAATAAAATATTATATTTCTTGTTGGAATGAAGCGGATTTATGTATTATGTAAATCGGTTAACCTTAACTTTTAACAATAAATGATTAAAGATATGAAAATTATATATAGGTACAGTTTATTTGTCTCACGTTTCAAGTTTTATTTATTTTTCATAATTATTTCATGAATTCTCTCATTCATATGTTGCTTTTCCAAGCATCTTATCAAATTGGCACATTAATTAATTTGTCTGAAATAAGGAAGTTAATTAATTGGCTAATTTCGCGCCGAAATCGCAAGCGGAGGATTTCGTGCCAAATTATCAGCTTTTTACAAAAGGGCATTACGAAAATTTTATTATTATTTTATTTGTTATCGTAGCAGTAGTTAAACTTATTCTGTTTAATTCAAATGTCTATCTAGTATGACAATTGGGCAGATGGACAGACAGAGAAGACTTTATAGAGTTCCATTTTTACGCTTTGTACACAGGAAACAATAAAATATATAAAATATATAAAATATATTATTGGTTCTTGCGATCCATGATATTGTTGACAACAATGTTTGTCTCCAGTTTTGAAAAGGTTTCCGTTGACCTCGTTTAGATCATAGTTTATCATTCTTACAGAAGCTCACTTTGATATGAGGCGACCACTTTAATCCAACCATGAATAGCATGAGTAGCAATATATCTGTGATTTTTTTATACTAATAATGAAGTAGGAAACGGGCATGCGGTCCACTTAACGGCAAGTGGTCACCGCCGCCCATAGACAACTGTAAGCAACTTCACATAGGATATAGGTTCTATCTGAAGTCAATCACATGCGTAGCTACTCCCGAGGACTAGGATGGTCGCTTCATATAAAAGTGTACCGACAACCACACCCTTCCATCGAAACGCAAAGAATGCTTCACGATAGAAATAGGTGTGACGGTGGTACCTCCCCGGTCGAAGTACCTTTAAAATTTGTCAACTTTAAGATTAACTTCGCATTAAACCCTTGTTCTACTTATAGATGCTTACACATATCCAGGGCCGATGGTGACACATTACCATCAGAATGCATGTTCAAAGCATGCAAAACTAATAAAAATAATAAAAAAAAGAAAATAATAGTCAAATGAGAATTGCATTTCACACAAATAAGACAAAATTTTATACACAACTCTGAGTAGATTTACTCACTATGTTTTACTGGTAGAGGTGGCATTTATTATTTATTAACACTTCTATTATTTTAGGTATACGTTGAAAAAACCTTGGATTAACGAAATATAATTTACAATTTAATAAAATTTCCTTATCAAGTAAATTTATAATTAGGGTCCGTTTCATTAAAAAATAAATTTGATTTGTTTTTAGCGGTTAGCATATGGTAGGCGGCTAGACAGGTATCTAAATGATGAGTTTAAAATCATGTTCTGGGTCTGGGTGTTTGTGTATTCGTCTTGTGTGTGTCCATGCTACCCATGACACAGTAGAAAATCCTAGTGTGGGGCGTGGAGTGTAGAAAGTATGATTTTTTAGACGTGAAATATTAAAACGAATATGTAGTCGATTAAAACAACTATAAGTCACTAGGTAATTCCAACGACTCTATTCGCTACGCTTACATTTAGGATGGTAATGAGTAGGTATCCTAAGTTATAAATCCAGGTGAAAAATATCTGCATGCTAAATTTCAACGAATTCAGACCAGTAGTTTTTGCATGAAAGAGAAACAAACAAATAAATACTCATAAACTTTTGCATCACCACATAATATATAAAACAAAGTCGCTTTTCGCTGTCTGTCCTTACGCATGCTTAGTTATTTAAAACTACGCTACCAATTTTAATGCAGCTTTTTAAACAGATAGAGCGATTCAAGAGGAAGGCTTTTATGTATAATACATGCATAATAAAGTGAAGGAACACTGATAATTTTAGTTTTTTGACTTTTAGGCGGAACGAAGTTCGCCGGGTCAACTAGTTTACAATACATATACGTATAGAATTGATCATCTAACAAATATTTGTTTGATTAATTATCTATGTTTGTTATAAATGATATTTTATATTTATATAAGCTTCAATTTAAATTATGTTAGGAATGCTTTTAGGCTATATTCATTTACGAATTATCTAACATATTTTGATAAATGGTCATATTTGACGTTTCATGGTCACTAAGCAATTCTCGATAAAATTTTTGGAAATTTATAACGAATATAAAATATTTTGTCTTGTCCAATAAATTATAGTGACATTTTGGAAGGCTGGTTTAAAATCTAAAGGTATTTTGACGTGGCCCGTAAAAGCTAAAACTGGTGCTATTTTTGTGTAGAATTAAAATCAATATCAGATTACATTCTGTAAATAAATTGACCTGTCTTGATTCTTCAATTTTTAGTAATATTCTCAGTTTATTCACAATGACTCAGTTATTTTAGATTGTCACAAATACATTTCCATTTCCAAGGTGATAAAATCAATGTAGTTCGACCGAGACAGTACCACTGCTACACCTATTTCTAGCGTGAAGCTTTTCTTGCGTATCGATAGAAGGGTGTGGTTACCGGCACATTTTCACATAAGGCGACCATCATAGTCCTCGGGAGTAGCAACTCATCTGTGATTGACCTATGGGCGGTGGTGATCACTTACCATCAGTTGGACTGTATGCTCGTTTGCTACTTCAATCAGATAAAAATAAAAAATACTTACATATAGGTAAAATACTTACATACCTATACCGTGTAACTGTGGCGTTACACGGTATAGGTACGTGTAATGCCAGAGAAAATTAATATAATAATATGGTAATATAATTTTCATTTTTAAATAAGTCTAGAATAAATAAGTACTGGGTAATGCTGTAGCCAAATACTAACTGTAAACATTTATTAACATACTGTGGATCTAAGCTTAAGTAAACAATATAAAGCAAATCTGTAAGACGAAAACAAGTACGGTCTGACCTGAGAGGTACTATCGTCAAACCTATTTCTAGCGTGAAGCAGTTCTAGTGTTTCGTTAAACTGGGTAGGTGCCGCCGTAACTTGAATTTAAATTGACCATCTCAATTTTCGCCAGTGACAGCGCGTGTATAGGTAGAACCTCTTGCTCTGTATATCCAGCTTTGTTTACAGATGGTTTACAGCGGTACATGGGTGGCAATGGCCACTAACTATTGTCTGTAACTACCATACGGCTGAAAAGTGTCATCGTTTCCTACGTCGTATTAAAAAAAGGTAAATAAAGTACAAAGCAAGCAAAACCACCGCAAAAGCTAGTGAGCAGACACACAATCAATTAATCTTCCAATATATCATTGCAGTAACATATCGTCAAATAACCGTATCGTAACAGCTAAAACAAATTAGCCTCTTTATAAAACCTTCGCAACGTGAAGGTGTTAATTTGTTAGCCATTAGACAAGGCCTTAGCTCGTTTGATTAATCAATTGATACTCACTTTAGGAATTCTCTCGAAAGTAACCTAAGTGATAAATTAACATACATGTGTCAAAGGTAACTTTGATACTAATTTGTAATCGAAACAAGAAGAAATTAAATGTATAACAAGAAAAGGGATTTCATAGAGATTTTGCAAGACATATTTCGCCCGATTATATATTGTCACGTCAGGATTTCGAAGTTTGGCTTAAAATCAAAAAGGTATGAAATCGATTTTTTAGTCAATACTCTAAAGGATTATCCATATGAGAGGCGTTAAATGGGAGAGGGAAGGTCGACGAGGGGTGACATGATTTGGACAAGGAGTGAAGAGGTCCAAAATTTTGTGATTCACTTTTCATAATATGTCCTCCATAAATACCACAATCGCCGAACGAAGCTGCAGCAAGAGCACCTATCGGAAAATTCCAGTAGTCAGTTAAAACACATTTAAATATTACCTACGTAACCAAAGTAACAACGTGAAACAAGGTCAACAAAAAATCATCATTTTTACTTTGTACAGGTTTAGTCGAATTTCATTTTATCGAAACGTTAAAAGTAAGTTATATTAAGGACAGGGGTCGCACAAACGTGACAAGTTGGGAAGCAGGATATGGATTGCCCTTAATGATAAAATGAACAAAATAACACAAATGTACCGCACGAGTCGTGGAATTCTTGACTACTAAAAACTTTGAAGTTAGGAGAAGTGAGGACCTTCATGATTAACCTTCTGACCCACCGCCACTCTTATTTCTGCTTTCCTGGGCATGTAAGCAGAATGCAGGAAAGCAGATGGGCCAGAATCGTCACACAATGGGTACCTGAAATCGCGCCAAGAGGAAGTCCTAAGAAAAGATGGTGTGACGATCTGGTCATTCAAAAGACTGGCAGGCCCTGGCGAAAGATAGAGAGCAGTGGAGCCATATGGGGGAGACCTTAGCCCAGCAGTGGGACAACATAGATTAATAAAAAAAGAAACAGCAGCGTCAAGTCCTAAAGGGTAGCATCGCATCTATAGCCATCCTCGAGTCCCGTATTTTATTTAGGGTTGCTTACTTTAGGCTCGTTTGCTTCTTCTACCTATATTTCAAGACTAAAAAGGAAACAAGTGATTTTAGTGCAGTCATATTTAAATGTGTGAAGGCAGACTTACTCATATGAAATGTAAATTACTTCTCTTGGTCAAGAAAAAATATTTACGAGAATACGATTTTATGAAGAGTTGCACATTTCGGTGAAAGCTGAAAAATAATAAATTAGGGAAATGTTGACACAAAACGTGTGGACAAATTATTTTTAAGCTTGATGATGAGAAATCTTTACGATCTTCTTTCGCACTAATTTTCGTAACTCTTTTGATTATAAAAATCAGAGCGAACATATAAAATTTACTGGTACCGTATATACATTTTACTCAGTCATACAATGTCAGCTGAGCTATATATGAGGGCCATTACAGTTGTCTAAGGACGGCAGTGACCACTTATCATCAGATGGACTTCCTAGGCTTCAACTATAATTAAGGAAAAATCTGTACTCAGACCAAGACACACAAAGAGTTGCAGTTATTTATGAATTGATATGTACGAGACATAAGTGTCGCATAGTCATTACAATTCATTTGTGAGGACACCTTATTACGAGTAAAATAGTTAAATACATACAAATTTAATGGTCTAAAAATTAAAATCATAGGTGGTAAAACCAGTGTACTTGGACCTATTCACCACCTATTTCTAGCGTGAAGAATTTATTGCGTTCAGATAGAACATATGTTCTACATGAAGTTGCTTACAGATGTCCATGGGCGGCAGTGAAAAGTTACTATCAGGTGGACTACATGCTCGCTTGCTACTTCAATCTTATAAAAAAATCTACTTACTAGCAGGTGGACTGTAAGCTCGTGCAAACGATTATCTGATAAGTAGCAATACTTATCAGATAAAAAAGTACACCTTAACGTATCTAACGCAGAACCGTTTTCATAGATCACATGACACATTGCTTCTAACAACTAACTGCTATATACCTCTCCCCCTGACTCAATTTAAAATCATACTGAAATCCATCCGTGACCTGTTAGGGAGCAACGAAATTTTCAAATATAAGGCCTGTGTTTCCTGCCAAATTTCCATATATTTCGAAGACTGCTATCTTATCTAAATCCTTCCAGAAAGTCTTCTATGCTATCAATATAAAAACATATAATATATTAGACCGATAAGTTTTTTTTTTATCTGACTGAAGTAGTAAACGAGCATGCAGTCCACCCGATGGTAAGTGGTCACTGCCGCCCATGGACATCTGTAATCAACTTCATACAGAACATGGGTTCCAACTGAAGTCAATCACAGATGCGTTGCTACTTTCGAGGACCATGATGGTCGCCTCATGAGAAAGTGTGCAGGCAACCACCCCCTTCTAGAGAAACGCAATAAATGCTTCACGCTAGAAATAGTGTGGTGGTGATACTTCTCCGGTCGAACTACGCTGGTTCTACCACCTTATCAATAATTAATCAAATTATTTGATTAATAACCTTCGGCCAAGTCAAACCTCTTAAACGATAATCCTGGATACGCCAATGTACCGATGTCTCGTCGCATATTCAAAAATGCTTTCATACTTAAAAATAATGTGAGGTAACGCTATAATTAAGGTTATATGCGTATTAAACACACAATAGCTACGGCAAGTATTTTTAAATTATGGTAATTTAAAGCCAATCCGAACACACCAGGTTCAATAAAAAACTTCCGCAATCAACAACGTATAGCAAGTGATGTCTCACTACCTATATCTAATGCGAAGTTATATTCTAACCTTTTGTTATAAGGTTCAAATTTAATCCAACTTTTAAGAGTGCGGCTTCCTTTGGTTAGTTACGTATAGGCGTTGTTATGTACTTGCAAACATTTTATACAACCTTGGTAGTAACATAAAGATTATCTAATATTGAAAAAAGTGAAATAATGAATTTGTTAACATATCTGAAAACTAAAAAAATGTTAAAGAAGTATTTTATTAATTGGTGGATTAAAAACGTTTAATATACCTATTAGCGTATATCTATTGTATACATAGTATATAGCGTATAAGTAGAAGGATTTTAAGTTACGAAACCTTGGCATTTAGAGTGGACTAAAAGACGACACTAAACATTCACTACCAACTACTTATAAAACGACAAGTTAAACAGTCAATACGAGTTAATGGAATTTTAAAAATGTCGATTTTAATCCAATAAGCTTATTACAAAATAGTCGTAAAAACGTTTCGCTTCCGTAACCTACTATATTTTCAATTCACTAAGGATTTTCTTGATTTATCTTAAACAATATTTTGAAGTATTGCCCATCTGGCTGACACCAAACGAAAATAAAATTAGGGTTGGTTCAATTCAAGGCAAGTGATTATCTTTACACCAATTCATTAATTCATTGATATAGTACAATTAGGCACATATGATAAGACACGAATAAGTTTTTAATTAATTGTTTTACCAGATATTTTACACTTTGTTTTTTTTTTCTGTATGGGGATAGTTATCCCACATCAGGTTGATCTTGCATGTTATGACCATGATTTAATATAGAAGTCACTACGATTTTAATCTTCCCGAGAGTATAGTTTATTTACTCGTAATTTCGCTTGTGATCTTGTCTATCTTGCCAAGTAGGCAAGAGGTTAAAGCAAAATTCTAATATTCGTACTAAAAGAATTCCGTGAAAATTTTCACGGGGACAGCAGTACCAATTTTTCCAAATCCAGCCACATGGTGTTCTACCATCATCGGTATGGTGAACAGTCATATAGATAAGGTATTTTTTGCACCATTCGTTTCACCAATGAAAACAATCTCTCTAAAAGGTTAAAATTTTAATTCATTGATAAAGGAGACCATAAATTATTTGAGTCGTTCAAGAGCATGGCGAGGGATGACGAATCACAAAAATCTGACGTAGATGCAGAGCTTGTTATCACTTAATTTTTCCTGTAATTAACATGTACCATTGCGGGAAAACTGGATTAAATGGTGCGATGAACAGGTGACAGTGTCGAGACAAATGTTATCAAGAAGGGAGAATTTTAAAAAAATCGTCAAAGTCACGTTATGCAATTAATGTACGCACCCTAAGTTGAGTAATATTTAAATTTATCCTAATATCTACAACTTGAATTTCAAAAGCTAATAAAAGTTTCTAGGACGATTGCCAGAAATTTTACATGTCAGTTATAAGTTTATGACACGTATGTTGATTTTATTATTTGAGCAACATGTGACTAGTATTGTCATACCCACCATTATAATCTAGACGGATTTATTTTTATTATTAAGTAAATATCTTCCAATTACTTTCATAAATGTAGACTCTATTAATGAGAACAAAAGATTACCATCCATTACGAATGAAGTGTACATCGCTTGAAAACTGTAGAGTTCATTAAGAAAAATGGAAAGGTAAGTACAAACAACTAAATCATAAATAATAATCTACAATACAACTGATGATGCGAGCCTGTATGTCTGTACAATCATACAGAGCTATGAGGGATAATATTACAACATGAAACAATTCCGGTGCATTTTCAGAATTGAGCATTATTTGTCTTCGTAAACGTCACATAGCGCTAACGAAATGATTGTTTACAATATTGCGGTCAGTAGTGACTTACGTTATATCAGTGATGACTAAAAGGATCTGCCCACGGATCAGAAGGACTAAAGTCAGAGGCAACATATTGTGACCGTGACTCAATCCTTCGATGATGTAATGCTTCGTAATTGATTCGATGATTCGCTTCAACATTATGCTAGTGTTTTCAAAGCCAAACACGAGTTTTATCGATAGCATACAGACGCTAATTAAATTGTCAGTGTCGGATTCTATTTCCTTGCTATATTTGAGACGAATGCTGCTTAGTCGTGCTGGCCTTAAAAGAAATAAAGGATAATCATTTTTTTGTAAGTGTTTGAATCAAAATTAAGGAAAATAATTAAATAATTATCTTTTATTTAATCAATTTATGTTTGTATCATTATATTTAATAAAATATTATATTTTTATTGAGCGTAGTTAGGTATTTCAACTTTTTGCAAGGTCCAATTTTTTACAATCTATAATCATTTAACTTGCTCTATTAGCGAGTATGTTTAGGTCAATTTTTTAAAGTCCAATTTTAACCACTTAATCAGCACTCAATTTTTAAACGACTTAAACATTATTATTATAATGGTTTAATGCTTTTAGCAAGGTAGTCAGAACTCAAAATAGAGCGCTCAAAAACGTTTAATTCAAATAGTGTTACAAAAACTTAATGTTAATAATTACTAATAAAATAAGTGACATTGACGTATAATTCTATACAAATAATAATTTCTCGTAAATCATCGATATAGTCGCCAAGAGTGACTACCTATAGCATCGTAACCGCAAAACTCGACGTCATATAATGCGCGTAATCCATGACGTGAACGATTCAACGCTGCCAAACCCAAGTGACATAGAAAGTGATTTATTTCACCTGTTGCTTGAATAACCCGCAAACCTGGTAGTATTTATATTTTCGGGTTACGCAACAATGTATGACCATCTGACCTTCATCTGGATAGCTTAATATAGATATGCATCAATCGGTGGACTTATATTTCCGGTTAAGCATGATTTAACATAGCAATATGTTGTAAAGTTGCACATATTTTTGTATGACCATATGTAATTCTATTTCCCGCTGCAAAAAAACTACAATATACATATGTTTTTCGAAAAAAATCATAATGGGTTTCGGAAATTTAAATTAATTGTGAAGCTTGTTTCAGAAATGATTGGTAGAGTTTATAATCCTGTATCTTGCATACATTTTAATTTCTTTCTCGAATGCGTTCTTTTTTTTTCATGTTACTATTAGCTTATCTGACAGAGTATTAGACAAATTATTTTTCCTTCCTATTTCGTTTTTATTCCAATGGCTATACTCTACTAATACAGTAAAAAATCTCATATGATTTTTATAACTTTAAGTTATCTGTTCCTAAAATATACATACGTTATTTAAATACAATATAATGCTATGAAGCAGTTTAAGTTATCAACCTACGAAAAAGGATTTGCCTAACATTTATCAAATCTAAATGATTGTACGTGTTTTTGTTACATTGTTTATAATTTTTTGTTTTTAGTCTCTGTTACGATTGCGTTATGTATTATGTCATATTTTTATTTCTTAAGTACTAAACATTACATTATAAAATTTACTAAAAGCTATATTTGATCAAATTACCCAAATACTACGAATACGTAATATCTGCACTTAGATATTACGAATTCGTAATATCTGCACTTAGCTACAAGCTTACTTTTTGTGATAGCAGTTAGTTGATACTTAGCTTTGTTATATAACATTGAAGTATCAAACGAGCATGTTATCAACCTGATGGTAAGTGGTTACTATTGCCCATGGACATCTTTAAGCAACTTCATATAGAACAGGGGTTGAATCTCAAGCCCATCGCAAATGCGTTGCTACTCCCGAGAACTCATCTGAAAGTGAACCGGCAACCATACCCTTCCAGCGAAACGCAAGAACTGCTTTACGCTACAATAAGTGTGGTGCCTTCCCGGTTGACCCTACACTTTCTATCGCCTTTTAAAATCACACAGTCAAGTGTCTTGATCAGATACTTTTTTCATACTGAATCATAGCAATGATCTCAGATTAAACTCTTAAGACAAAAACCCAAATACAACTATAACCGAATAATTTTCGTTTCTGATGATCCGCGTAATACAGTGTGCAATAAACACGTAGAGAGTTCCGGGTTCGACCTCGGCCAGCCAGGTACAGAATGATGAGTAAGAAAATAAAAAACATATTATTGAACGATTATTTAATTATATGCTGGGTCTAAGTGTTGGTATACGTACATGTTTTATATGTCCGTGACATCCGCAATACAGGAAATCCTAGTTATGAGTATAAATATCCTTAGTTTATTTTTTATAACTTCCTACTCTGGAATTCGGGATGAAATGCAACCACGGATTTATATATTTTTAAAAATTATTAACATGGTAAAATTTTATTATCTTTCGCTTTAACTGAAATAGAAAACGTGGAAAATTTCTAAGAGTTCACCATTTTCTTTCTGTCAAAGATGTGTCTTTATATTTACACTTATGTATTCAGTATCCTTCGACGCCTTTACTGTTCTTCTTAACTTCGGGAAACAAACAAAGCAATACAGTACTAATAATTAAATTTTCTTTTTAAATTTGATAAAGTTCTTTTATATCAGGAACAGGAACGAAAATTTATTACAGATAATAAAACAAGTATCGGTAAAACCGTTCTGCATAGGGTCGTAATGTGGACACGACGTTAACTTTAATTGAACATTGGATAGCGTTTATAAATTAAATTCTTTGAGGCACTTAGCATAGAGCTGCCATACATTAAGTTTGTCAGAGATCTGTCCTTGCCCACGAGTATTTAATTACGTACCATAATATAAATTTTCATTTAATAATATAGGTGAAATTACATAATATAATTAGTATAATAAATAATATAATTATATAATATTATTAGTTATGCTATAACACTCACATCTTAAAAGTATGTAAAGGATAAATAGTGTAATATGAAACAGTATAATATAAATGTTGTCTACTTTAACGTTTTTTTTTTTGTTCTCGAGGGGAATCCTTCAAACTATAGCTACCCGATGCCATGGGAGCTACGCAGGATTACGTAGGATTTTTACCACACTAAAAGCTCCCCGCGGCCGTCCTGGGCACTCCATGATCTCCAAAGTATCGCAACCGAAGTCCGCTGAGCGTGTTGCCCCATTGGGCTCTTTCCAGGAGAAGGGCTGGGCCCACAGCATCGTCTGGTCTTTACGACGATATGCGACCACACAAACTGCCGTCCTTCCTGAGGTCGAGCTTCCCTTCTAGCCGCCCGCAATCCCGGGAGCCCCCTTTTAGTCGCCTCATATGACAGGTAGGAGATACCGTAGCCCTATCCTGATCCAGGAACAACAGGGACGATTTCAATTTAACCCAAAGATATGATTTAATATGAATAGATTATGTATAAGGAATGTTCTGGAAAATCGAACGGTAAAAAAATTATGCACTTCATGTGAAATCTTGTGATGTGAAGCATACTAGAATATAGGTTACCTTTATAACTTGAACAGATTTGAGTTAGTAAGCTTGGCTATTTAGATTATTCACAAATAAGGATGATAGCAGTGACCACATCTAGTGGACTGCGTAACTGACTAAGTACAGGACTATCTGTATTATATCCGCTAAAGACGCACTTAAAATATGTTTTCATACATTTTTAGTCACATATGTCCGTCATAATTAAAAATCCTGGCTGCCCCAACTAGCCGCGGTACTCAAAGCTTTGCATAAAGTTCACGCGTCGCTAATGTATGCCACGACGGCTGAGCTCATAGCCTTTAATAGAATTCTCAATCGGCTCAAATGTTCCAACGGTATTATACACATTAGACAACATGGCTTAACTTGAGACATAGATAAGTATTCGGTAGAGAAAAGATGTGTTAACACAGGCAGGTGCTTGGTACACTTTTGTATCCGCATGTCTTTTACTAATTTCAGTAAAATTTTCATGGTTATTTTTAATCATATTTTTCAGGATTTTAAAAATCACACAGATGTTTCCGCAACACGTAAGCCTATTTTCTTCATGCATTTCCTCTTTCCGATGTAATTTAATGTAAATGTTTTTTACACTAATTACTTGATTACTAATTACTAATTAGGCAAGTGTTATAAATAAAGGTTATATTACCAATGACCATAAATACACATTTAAAAACCTATTTCAAAACTATCTACCTCTTACCCTTATTTATATAATGATGTAGATGGAAAATATAAGCTGAAGCATCACTAAAAACTATTCACGGGCTGCAGCAACATTAAAATAGTTGTTTACTATACATATATTTTCTTGTACTCGCCTAAATATCATTTATCAAAATCCTAATAGTATTTTTCTTCAACTTCTTTGTTCACGCACTGAAGCCAATAATACTTTTAATGGTATTTCAGATATAATCAATAACTTGCCATTCTCCTCTTATATCAACTATGTTGACCACTAGGTCTAGGCACTTTGACCACGTTACCTTTTATAAAAAAATCCAATAATGGAAATATACCTACCTATGAACATTAAGACAGAAGTTAAAGTTAAAAAGGTTTAACAGTCAATTCCCGATCGCTTCAACTAAATTAAATTTCACACAAATTTGCGCTGCAACATTGTTCAGAACAACTAAAACACTCTTAATTTCAATGCGGGAAACTTGCATACATATTCACCTACGTATCTTGAACAAACAATGTTTTGTCATCTACAAAATTTTCCACATTCGTATTAATTCCATTGAATTAAAAAAGTAGCTACCCAAATAGTAGTAGGTAAATAAAATCGCTTTAAATACGTACAACTATGTTTTGTTCGCTCTACGCTTTTAAGGCTCTAGACTTAGCGCTGACTTCATAACGAAAGGTGTGTCGCTTAGGAATTCGCTGTAGCAAGGAACAACTAATTTCTTCATCAAGTCTGTCAATATATGTTATAAATACTTTAATTATTGCTTTACACAAATTGTGACGCCCATAACGCAGGTGCTTTGTTGTCATAAACTAATAAATTATTAGGCTTTGCAAATTGATCCCCGTGACCTTTAAGTTACGATGACGATAAAATTATATATTTTCTGTTCATAAAAGCTTAACTAATCGTAAGCTCGTAATTAAAGTAATTATAACTATTCTAAATGTCTGCAATAGAGTAAAACTTGGTGTCCAATCGAAGGTCGATTTTTAGCCGAATCCGAAGCAGACACCGATTTATATGGCTATCGCCACACACAGAGTTTTAAAAACCATATGAAATAAACCATATATATATATGTTAGAGATAATTAACTAATTTACTTCAATATACAACCTCCTTCGTTTTATTAGAATATGCAGGCCGCACAATATCAGTTGTCAATGGCAACAATTGTCTATTGGTTGTTTTGTCAAGACTTGATTGATTGGGATAAAAATACAAATATTAACATGTCGGACGACGATTGCCGTGACCATTCTGATGAATATCATTTGGAATCTGCGACAGCAGCGGTGGGATCGATTGATAAATCATCCCACGTGCCTACCGCGATACCCGCTACTCAAAATCAACCATATTTTCGCTCAGAACAAGATGCTCAAAAAAATAATCCGACGGGTGCATCGTCGTCTAACAACGAAGGACATGGTGCACCCTCACCCGATACATGGGCTGTATTTTTCCAAAATATGATGGCGAACTTAAAGAGTAATCGGAAATCTATAAGCGACGGCGATTCCAGGAAGCTGAAGGCGAACGAGATTTATCTACCATCATTTGATCCAGACGATTGTCAGTTCACTGCTGCTCAGTGGTGCGACGAGATTGAACATCATATGAAGAACAATTCGTGGACAGATTATGAAACCAGGAACGCTGCATTCATTCGCTTGCAAGGACGTGCTAAGAAATGGGCTGCGCGTTCATATCCGTTGTGCAAGACTTGGGAAGAATTGAAGGAGCGACTCACTCAGCAGTTTATTTCTACTAGGAGGTTCTATGACTTGTTTCGCGACATGGTGGAGTACACGAGTGAACAGGCGGCGACTTTCATTGAGTATTCTACCAACAAGGTAGCGCTGATAGACAGGTTGGACACCGGTTGGGGTGAGTCCAAAAAGATTGAGGTTGTGATCTTTGGCATCACGGACGTTCAGGTACGTACAGATTTGCTTAAAAATACGCCTACAAGTTTTTGGGCACTTGATAGGCATTTGAATACGTACCCTAAAATAAAAAATTTTAAGCGACATTCCGATAAGACACGAAGAGAACATGAGACTCCTAAGCGTGCAAGAGTAGGAGAGGTATTTATCGAGCGTCGCTGCCATTATTGTAATAAGCCGGGGCATTTAAGACGGAACTGTTTACTTTTGCATAATAAAAATAATAATGAGAGTACTCGATCTCGCGCATCGGTCGACAGATCTAGTAATAAGTCAAATGTGAAACAATGTTCTTACTGCCACAAAATTGGACATTCAGAATCGACTTGTTTTACGAAACAACGCGAAGAAAAGTCAAAAGATATAAAAGGTTCTAAATTGCAAACTAAATTGGTCAATGTCTGTTCATCCTCTAATGAATCTTTGATTGAAATATGCGTTGGTGGCTATACTTTGCAAGCACTGATTGATAGTGGTTCAGAATGTTCATTGATAAAAAAGGAAATTGCTGATTGTTTACCTGATAAGAAAGAGTTCTCTTTTACCCGTCTCACAGGTATTGGTTCCGTGCCATGTTTTTCATTTTGTAAAATGACTACGTATGCTAATTTTGATGGGTTGCATACCGAGGTTACTTTTGTGATTGTGGATTCACATTTGCTCCCATATGACATAATTTTAGGTAGAGAGCTATTTAAGACCCCTGGTTTAATTTTCACTCTCAATGAAGACGGTGCAAAGATTATACGCAATGTTAGTGTCAATGTATGTCAATCTTTTAACATAGATATAGAGTTAGATAAAATTAATACTGACTTGACCGAGCCTAACGATATTGATAGGTTGAAGTCCATATTGACGAAATACAAGAATAATTTTACTAGTGGAAATTCTCATACTACCGTTAATACGGGATCGATGCAAATTAAGCTTAAAAATCCCGACAAAATCGTACAACGGCGACCGTACAGGTTAGCTCCTTCCGAACAAAGCGTAATGCGAGAGATTATTACTGATTTAGAGAGAAAAGGTATAGTGCGTGAGAGTTCTTCTCCCTTTTCAAGTCCTGCATTGCTCGTTAAGAAAAAAGATGGATCTGACCGGCTTTGTGTCGACTATAGGGAACTTAATTCCAATACTGTGCGTGATAGTTACCCATTGCCGTTAATATCGGAACAAATTGATGCACTTGGCCAAGCAAGTTATTTCTCAAGTCTAGATATGGCTTCTGGGTTCCATCAAATTTTGATGGCATCCCAGAGCGATATCGAGAAAACCGCGTTTATTACCCCAGATGGTATATGGGAATATTTAAAAATGCCTTTTGGGCTTTGCAATGCCCCTTCCGTATACCAAAGAGCAATAAATAAAGCGCTAAAAGGGTTAAAAGATAAGGTAGCACTCGTTTACATGGACGACGTCCTTGTATTTGCGAAAACCAAGGAAGATGCTATGAAGAACCTTGATCAAGTATTATCTGCGTTATCACAAGCTGGTTTTGCTTTTAACTGGAAGAAATGTACCTTTTTGAAGGTCTCGGTAGAGTACTTGGGCTACATTGTTGGCAAAAATTGTATCAAACCAAATCCTGGAAAGATAAAGGCTTTAACCAACGCTCCGTTACCAACCAATGTGAAGGAGTTGCGCCAATTTAACGGTCTGGCTGGGTACTTCCGAAAATTTGTACCTAACTTTTCTTCGATCATGGCGCCTCTGTACGCCCTTACTAAAAAGGATGCTAAGTGGGTTTGGAATTCTGCGCATACAAAAGCTCACGCTACCGTGATTGACTATCTGACTTCCGCACCCGTATTGACAATATTTGATCCTTGTAAACCCATTGAATTGCACACGGATGCTAGTTCGCTTGGATATGGGGCAATTCTATTTCAAAAGATTGATAATCAGCTGAAAGTTGTCGGTTATTTCAGTCAAAGAACAACGGATGTAGAGAGTAAATACCATAGTTATGAGCTAGAAACTCTTGCGGTATTTAAGGCACTGAGACACTATCGGCATTATCTACTCGGCCGAAAATTTAAAGTCGTTACAGATTGTAACGCTCTAAAAGCATCACGTCACAAACGGGAACTTTTACCTCGCGTACATAGGTGGTGGGCGTACATGCAAACTTTCGACTTCGATATAGAATATCGAAAGGGTGAAAGAATCCCGCACGTAGACTACTTAAGTCGTAACCCCACTAACTGCAAGGAAGTGAATGTTTCACGTGTGAGCGATGAATGGTTGCAGGCTGAACAAAAATTAGACTCCGATATTAAACGAATTATAGAGTCTATAGAAAACGATACTATTGATGCTAATCTTAGGTCATCTTACACCTACAAGAATAATTTGCTGTATAGAAATTTTCAAGTAGATGGTGAAACTTTAAGTCGCGTGATTGTACCCAAAAATTTTCGTTGGCAAATAATTCAAAAGTTTCATGACGAACTAAAACATCTAGGCTGGGATAAGACTTTGTCTAAAATAAGAGAGTATTTTTGGTTTCCGAACATGACTTCTTCGGTAAGGAAATATGTTGACCACTGTCTACCGTGTAAAATTAATAAGAATCCATCTGGTAAAAAACAATCTGCGTTACACCCCATCGATAAGGTTGCAGAGCCGTTTCATACTATCCACATTGATACGAGTGGTAAATTGACCGGTGGCAGGATTTCCAAGGAATATGTGATTGTCATAGTAGACTCTTTCACTAAGTTCTGTCACTTAACAGTTGTTAAGGACCTGACTTCTCGGTCAGCTTGTGAGGCTCTTAGAAGTTTCGTTCACATATTTGGAACTCCTAAACGTATTATCTCCGACCAAGGCACTTCATTCACAGGACAAGGTTTTCAAAATCTTTGTAAGGAATGGTGTGTTGAGTTTCATGAAATCGCAAGTGGTACAAGCCGTGCCAATGGGCAGGTAGAGCGTCTAATGTCTGTTTTAACTAATTGTTTCACAGTCGCCGAAAATCATGAAAAAAGATCTTGGAAATCTGTTATCGGTGAAGTCCAACTTGCTCTAAATTGTACAGTGTCTAAAAGTACGGGTAAAAGTCCATTTCAATTACTATTTGGTTGTAATAAGACTCCGCCCAGATTAAACTGTCTCGCGGTAGATCTCGAAACTAGCAATAAACAGAACTTGGCTGAAATAAGACAAATAGCAAAGGGGAGGATGGACGAGCAGGCGGTGAAAGATAAAAATCGTTATGATGCGACTAAAGCGACTATTCATCCATTTGTAGTCGACGATCTAGTTCTTGTTCAAAAAAATCCCCGAATTATTAATAAACTGAGTGAAAAGTATAATGGCCCATGTAAAATTACTAAGATCTGCCCAAACGAGCGTTACATGGTTGAACCATTATCTGGGGGACGGGCCCAATATGTGTGCCATGAACGATTGCGTAAATACCCAGCTAGTCTACCAGAATTGTCGGAATGCCTTGATCCTGTAGGAGCCATGGTTGATTAGTTATGTTTTACAAGGAGAAAATTGTATTGATTAATTTGATATTCTCATTTGTTGTGTTATGTAGTAATTTAATTGAATTACTGCATTGAATTGGGACATCATTGTTTTGTTTGAGTGATAATGAGATTTTTTTTTGTTGAATTCAAACCTATAATAATAAAAGATTTATGTTTCTTGCTGACTGAAAAATGTTTTATTTAAACCGAAGGCTCCTACATAATTGAAGAATGGATTGAAAGCCTTTACGCTTTGTCCTGGTGTTTTATTGAAAGCTGCTATGCTTTATGGAGAATGGATTGAAAGCCCTTACGCTTTGTCCTGGTGATTTACTGAAAGTTGCTACACTTTATTGAAGGATGGATTGAAAGCCTTAACGCTTTATCCTGGTTAACTTAAAGGTTGTACACTTTATTGTATGGTGGGCTGAAAGCATTAACGCTTTGTCCTCACGGTCTGTTGAAAGCCACGACGCTTTGCAGTGATGTTCGGCTCAAATATGTCTTAATCCAAGATTGATGTTGAAAGCTTCCATGCTCTGCAACGTGTTCCAAGTGGACCTTATAAACAATGCTGAAAGCCTTTACGCTTTGCTTGTGTACGTAAGCGCCTTGCTATTTACACTGGACGTGACGACAAAAAGCAACGCGAGAGCGCGTTGAGAAGCAGAATGGCCGTGTTAGAGATAATTAACTAATTTACTTCAATATACAACCTCCTTCGTTTTATTAGAATATGCAGGCCGCACAATATCAGTTGTCAATGGCAACAATTGTCTATTGGTTGTTTTGTCAAGACTTGATTGATTGGGATAAAAATACAAATATTAACATGTCGGACGACGATTGCCGTGACCATTCTGATGAATATCATTTGGAATCTGCGACATATATATATATATATATATATATATATATATATATATATATACATATGTGGCTTAAAGCCTTCCTCGATAAATGGTCTATTCAACATACATCACATACACACGTTCAAACAAACAAACTCTTCAGCTTTATAACATTAGTATAGATTATTAATTGCATGTTTAACTTCTACAGGTGATTGCAAAATTAGTTTTCAATCACCCGAAAATGATAAAATTTCCAAATAATGAGTATTTTTAACAACTGCCGAAGCAAGTCCGTTACCGAGGGTGCGCTTACCTCTACTACCTCCAATTTCATTGCAGTATCGTGCACTTGCTTCAGTTTGTTTAATTTTAGAGTTCGGTTGAAACTCCATTTTAGCCGAAGCCACAGACTTTGCATAAGATATTTCTTTGGCCGAAGGTGACCGAAACCGTAGCCGAGTCTTCGGTCGGACACTAATTATTTTTTTTTTTATAAGATTGAAGTAGCAAGCTAGCATGCAGTCCACCTGATGGTAAGTGGTCACTGCCGCCCATGCACTCCGGTCAGCAACTTCATATAGAACATGAAGTTCTATCTAAAGTCAATTACAGATGTGTTGCTTCTGTCGAGGACTAAGATGGTCGCCTCATATAAAAGTGTGCAGGCAACCACACCCTTCCATCGAAACGCAAGAACAGCTTCACGCTAGAAATAGGTGTTTCTATAAATACACTGTTAAAACTTGAGCCTAACTTAACTTTTAAACCTACTTGCTTACCTAACTCAGATTTTAGTGTAATAATATCTATGACGTAAGGATTTACTTAAAGTAACATTTGTAGATGAACCTATGCACTAAGTGGTTAATAACTATAATTTAATCTAAAATCGGCATGTTTGTTGTTTAATAGGTTTTATAAGTACTTATTACTCATAATTCTGCAACAGTTCGTCATATTTAATTATTTGTTTACTTACAAATATTAGGTAAGTAAGTAATTAGTTAAAATGGAGTGTATCATGTATGTTTGAAGACTGATACCTTCATGTTAATTAGCGTACCTCACCTAAGTTTCATCTAAGTTAATGGTGGTAGAATCAGTGTAATTCGTCTGGGGAAGTATCACCGCCACACCTATTTCTAGCGTGAAGCAGTACATGCGTTTCGATGGAAAGGGTGTGGTTGCCGGCTCACTTTTGTATAAGGCGACCATCTTAGTCTACGGGAGTAGCAACTCATCTGTGATTAACTCAAATAGAACCCCATGTTTTGTATGAAGTTGGTTACAGATTACAGGGTGTGATTGCCGGCACACTTTTATATGAGGCGACCATCTTAGTCCTCGGGAGTAGCAACGCATCTGTGATTGACTTCAGATAGACCCTATATTCTACAGGAATACTACTCTACTAATATAAGTTGCTTACAGATAGCCATGAACAGAGGTAGTGACCACTTACCATAGGGTGGACTGCATGCTCGTTTGCTACTTCAACCAGATAAAAAAGAAATTAAAAAATAAACTGGCAACCCTATCAAATCAGTATAAGGCGGAACTCATTGCCACGTACTCGTACGTCCAATAACGTTAGTATACAGATTAATAGATTGCAAAGCCTACGCTTGAATGCATTTCCGTCGAAGGCTTTGAACTTGCAAATTCGAATGGCTATTGAATCAATAGAAATAACATTGTTACTCGTATTTTTAACGCACTAATATCGTATTACTAAATACGTTTTTAAAAATTCTTGACCCCCTACTTGAACGTTGAGCATCACTGACTATCGTTACCTATAAGTCACAAATATGGTCCCCCCAATTTACATTACGTAAATTACGTTACATAATAACGTTGAAGGCTTCCAAAGCAGTTTTATGATCACTAGTGAGGTCAGTGCCGGATTAGCCACATAACAAGAGTAGCAAAGGCTACGGGACCCGCGACTAGAAGGGAGCCGCGGCCCAACAACTACCTGCTATTTATATTTTACTTTCTTTGCTATCCTAAAAAAAATAAACTGAAAGAAGATATAGGAACTAGATATAGAAAGTGTCATGTCAAAATTTTCCCAGATTAAATCCAGAAAAGTTTACTAGTAGGTAACAGTTATGTTTTTATTTAATACGCTTACTTAAGGCAAACTATGGGCTTCCTGTCAGAATTTGCTACAGGCCCCGCGCTGGCTTAATCCGGCACTGAATGAGGTGTTTTTAACAACGACATAAAGTCGGTAAGCTATTATCACTTGTGAGTAGCATTGCTGTGGCTGTGTCGGAGTTACTCTTGGAATATTTCTTCAGAGTGGCAACCTCCCGTACGCTGCATCGATTGTAATATTTCTTCTTTTTATATAGGTATATAAGAATGAAATAACACACGAGAATGCAGATAACTTATTAAACATATAATTTGGTATAAAATTTAATAAAATAATGATGGCATAAGTACTGTTTTAGTACGAAAACAGCAAGAACATAAAACAACCATTATATACGTAGGTAGTTCGAATACCTACAGATGAATTTTAGATAATAATTATACTAGAATTTTAAATTTTATATACAGTACTTCATGTCATTAATTACCCAATTTAATTTTTAATTGCGTAATATATGATATTTATACTGTGGTAATATTCAATAATGATAAGTAGGTAGGTAGGTACCTACTCGTACGAATTAAATTGATACGTTCTTATTTTCGTTTTAAGTTCTCGGAAATATTAGTAACTACCTACGTTGCTACCTATGCTAATCATAATTACGTTTATCCTCATTGCAACTTACGTGTAGAGTTAACGGAATTTTATGATTAAGTGCCAGGTAAAAACGGAAGGGTAGTCTGGAATCTAGCTAACCAAGAGACATAATTATGCAGTTTCGGAGTCGGTTGTAGAAATTCAATCTTAATTTTGATAAGTTTTTGTACAAAGTTTGTCCGCCTGTTGCTTACTATCGCTTTAGCGATTGTTTTTTTTTTTACAGGTTAAAGTAGCAAACGAGCTCGCAGCCCACCTGATGGTAAGTGGTCACTGCCGCTCATGGACATCTGTAAGCAACGTCTTACACAACATGTGTTCCATCTGAAGTCAATCACGAGGACTCCCGAGGACTAAGATGGTCGCCTCATATAAAAGTGTTGCTAAAGCTAACACAGCAGCGTAGCTACCTTAAGGCATCCGGTGCGGAAGTTGGTGCAGTCACCCCATCGGAAATCAAAAGCAATAAATTTTATGATTTACGACATCGTTGTGTGCTTTTAGGGAATCCCGGAATTGTTAGACACACAGAGCTGAGTTAGTGCTTGTGGTGAAATCACCGAAGAAAACATAAAAATTCGCTAGTACAGTCAATTTGGGTAACATTGAACAGCGGTGTAACTTTGAACAAAGTTGTGAAAAAAATATATTAATTTATTACATGGAAACTTCTTGTTGTTTCAATATCGTACCTGCGTAAAATGGTTTGCCAAAATGTTGTAATATCAATGAAAGCAAAAAAAGGTACCTGTCAATGTCGTAATTTTAAAAAATACCACCTTTTCCGTAGTGAAGTTGTTGCAAGTGTTTAATGCTTCATTTTGAAATAGCAATTATAATATAAAACTTACCGTAAACAGGTGTGTTTTGGTGTTTATCTTTAAAATGTATATTGTATATTATTATTTTGAAACTGTACTATCCGTATCCCATGTTGAATATTGCGTAAAACTGTTAAACTTTTGACGACGTCGAAATTGGATGTTATATGGGTAACTTTGAACGGTTCAAAGTTACCTGTATCATAAAAAAATATTTCTTTCGGAGGCTCAAGGTCGCTCAGCGTGCTATGGAGAGGGTTATGCTCGGAATTTCGCTACGAGACATGATTCGCAACGATGAAATCCGTAGACGAACGAAGCTTACCGACATAGCTCTCAAAATTAGCAGGCTGAAGTGGCAATGGGCCGCCACATCGCTCGTAGGACCGATAACCGATGGGGAAGAAAGGTCCTCGAGTGGCGACCATGTTTAGGCAAAAGGAGTACCGGTCGCCCCCCTACCAGATGGACCGGTGACCTAAAGAAGACAGCGGGAAACCGTTGGATTCAGAGGACACAGGACCGGTTGGAGTGGCGCCATTTAGGGGAGGCCTATGTTATGTCCATGTTCCGTCCATCCTTTTTTTTTTGTTTTCTAGGGGGAAACCTTCCAAAGGTACCCGATGTTCCGTCCATCCTATGGATGGATGGAATAAATAATCAAAAAAAAAACTAGTATCTTATTTTACCACCAAATTGACTTGATTCATATGGCAAGACCAAGTTGTCTATTGTATTTATATAACAAAATAAATGTATTTTTTATAGATTTGGTTTTAATTAACAAAAACATGTTAATTAATTTTACTCAGACCTTAAAATATTCGATTAATGACGGATTTTATATCCTCAAAAAATTATATTCAAAGTTACCCAAAACTAAGGATAACTTTGAATTTGAGTTTTAGGGGTAATTGTGGATAGTTTAATTGTTTTCTCCGTAAATTTATTGTGTTAGATTAATAAACCAGCTAAAAAGGACACTATTCATATAATAAAAACAAGGTGCAATAAATATAAAACAAATTATAATATCACAAATATTGTAAAAAATGTTCAAAGTTACCCAAATCGAGTTTAGCGACTTTTTTATCTTTTTACATTGTTCTTGAAGTGACCGGATTGGTATCACCCCAGGAAAATTGACACCAGGTGCTTTGCTCGCCGTCCCTGTAGTTCGGGGATTAGAATAGGGCTACGGTATCCCCTGCCTGTCGTAAGAGGCGACTAAAAGGGGTTTCCGGGGTTGCTGGCGGCTAGTGTGGGAGCTCGAACCGTTCTACTACTACTACTAAATAGTAGCAGAACAGTTTCATGGAATTTTTGACAGTCGCTTTAATCTCAGTTACTAAAGCGATAGTTGTCATATAAGACCTAACTATCAAACAGGAAAAAAAAATGTTGATAAACAAAAGAGAATATTTAAACATATGAGATCAAAATAGCCGTACTGCCGGTTTGTTGACGGAATGCTTTTTTATTACGATGTAGTGAAGGTTCTATTTTGGAATAGTTTATATTAAGTTTAATTTTTCCTTGGGTTTTATTATAAAATAATATTGAAGCTTATCTGAGTTTAGACCAAATACAAACTGTGTGGATTTTGGACAGAATATTAAGGGTCTTACGAGATTACAAATTTAATCTCTTAAGTTTAAATATTCTCATATTATACTATATTCTCATATTACATATACTACATAATTTATGGTCTTTCAGTCTTTACTGTATTCCATGCTTTATTTTTTCTTTTATTGTAACATATTGTTGCAATAAATAAATTAGTCCGTTTAACGAAATTAGCATTACTACATGTGCGTTATACTGTGATTGCGGTCCTTCGAGCCGGATATGATCCAAAGACCTATAGATTTAACTTACATCAATATTTGAAATAAATAATTGCATGTGTAGAAGTAAATAAATAATTACTATCACCTCGGTAGGAGGTATAACCAGTGTAGTTCGACCTACGTTTCTAGCGTGAACCAGTTCTTGTATTTCGGTTGAAGAGTGTGTTTTCAGGCATACTTTTATTTAAAGCGACCATCTTAGTACTCGGGACTAGCAAGCATTTGAGATCGACTTTAGATACACTCTATGTGAAATTGCTTACAGATATCTATAAGCGGCAGTGACCACTTACCTTTATGTGTACTGCTCGTTTGATACTTCAATATAATAAAAAATACAATAAATAAATTACTAAATTCAGTCCATTAAAATAGAACAAGAATTACAGTACATTGCAGTACATTATAATGTACACGTGGTCACACATGGTCCTTCAAGCCGGATATGATCCAACGACCTACGGTTTTATTGTACATCAATGTTTTGATGATATACATGCTGATTTATACGTAAATTACTTACCATCATCCCATTTTGTCCGTAAACTGAGTCGCTAGATGCCGTCACATCAGGTGGTCGCATCTCAAATGTACCGACATACAATGTTGTGGAATACTTAAACACATGTTTCTTTAATCATTACTCATTGTATAATTATGTACATTTATAAAAAGTAACATATCAAAACCTATAGTCATTATAATTAAGACTAATATCTTTCAATTTAAAATCATTATATTTGTTATATGACGGATTGAACAACATTTTTTTTGTGTCTACCGTCCTAGTGCGGGGAACAGGCAGGTATCCTTTTAGTAAAAGTTGGGTGTCCACCACACTTACTCGCTTGGATTGTTAAGGCATGCTTCAAAACATTTTGAGCGAATTTCTAACTTTCTAGTAAGTTAGTGTCTTATTTCTACACCGCTGTTGATTTTGCAAAATCAATGAGATATGAAAATACACTTCTCTTTGCTATCACTGTTTGCTAACCATTCAGAAAATGATCTATACTATTTTGATCTTATTTAGAGCATCACATAAAGGTTAGGATCACCTCTATGAAAATTTAACATAATATGATCCCGCCAAATCTGAAAAAGTTTTAATTTAAAGTTTTGACCGTGCGGTCATATCCTGTAAACCTCATTTATATGAAATCTGCTTAATAATCACAAAAGCTTAATATTTTGATCCGTATTAGAACATTTAAAGTAGGAAATAACGTAATACTCATCATCGCAGAATACGTAGTCAATAAACGTCTTACAATAATATAGAGGGCATTTCTTTGGATGTAAAGTGGGGCGATTTCAAATAACTTTTCTTGGAACCGAGTGCGCGGGTGCCAACTGTTCTTTGCGCCATTGCCATTGCCAGATAAAACGTATTTGTCAGTAGCCAATTGACTATGACATTGCTTTAGAGGCCTGAATACAAAACAATAGTGTAATCAACGAAAAACCTGTTGCATTAGCCTGCCAAACCGCAGTAGAGTATTGTGGCGGAACATTGTCTATGCATTACCTACGCTTAACAAAGGGCAAACTTCTACCTACTGCTCAGGAATTGTAATTTTACGTGCCTGTATTATACTAATAAACTAGGCTAGGTTTTCTAATCAATTTTCCCTCTAGATATGTGAAAATATGTGAATATATTTCTTACCTATATTTGATTTTTAAACATATTAAATCCGTTGTTTGTTCACAAGTGATTTAGAAGGACTGTTAGAATTTTTCTTTTACTCTTAAATATAAAAACTGGGTAGTCTGGAATACTTGAAAGCAGTACAAGTAGTGCAACATCAAATCGTGGGCTAACGATGCACCATCAACCTGATGTAGAGAATATCCCAATAAAGTAGAAAAAAAGAGCAGAATAACTTGTGTAACTATTTATCAGTACTACAACTTTATTTGTTGTAATAATTAAGTATTGCTTAAATGCAAAATAGAGCGGGTTTAAGGTCCTGTAAATGTCTTTTCCAGATCAGAATAGAGCTAGGTACACTATTCTTGGCAAACTAAATAGGAAACTAACTGGGAAACTAAATAGGGCTTTCCGAGGTTGCAGGCAGCAAGAGTGGTAACTAGAACCGCCCATCCAGCGATCCGAGGAAAAACCACGGTATGTGTGGCTGCATACGGTATGTGGGATGTACCTAGCTTTCCCTCGCAGTACCCGTCAAGGGTGCTGCGCCCAGAGTATTCATGTTACGTTCCATTGGAGATACCGGAATCCGCAACGTAGCTGAGGACGGCGACCAACGGATTTTAGTGGCTAAAAATCCTACCTACCTATCCTACCGCCCGTCACAAAAAGAATTAAATGTCCTTTAATCTACATATTTTTAGTAAATGTACTAGTTATATGTTTCAAAGACCCTGCTCTAGGTATTAACAATACCAATTAAACGTTGAGAGGGTAGATAAGAAGTTAACTACATAACAATAAGATATGACGTGGCATCGGGGCTTTAAAGTAGTACATGTAATCTATTAGTGCCTATTCAATTATTTACGAAAAACTATCTTACCTACCGATTAATTATAGGAAGATGAAATTCGAAGCGTTCCATTAACATCTCATATTAGGTATTCTTTGAAGAATGCGATACGGGAGACGGACGCTTAAACGTAACGTAGATACGTTTAAGATACGTATGGTACATACTAACTTGGTCCCAAAGGATTGCAGTACGCCCATGGTCGAATGTAGGGCTCAAATGTTGTCAAGGGAATTAATTTGTCGTGCGTAATTATTTGTGTGAAGCTAAAAGTTATCGTGCGTGGCGAATATGTGGGCGTTTACTGAACATTTGGTTTAAAAGCGGTACGACTCTTCACGCAAAGGTCAACCTAGAGCCCCGCCTCTAAATCAAGGTCTCTTTGCAAAGTGCAAAATGGCTAAATTTATATCTACATAAATTGCCTTAGGGACGTGGATATCAAGTCTAAGATACCTAATATTAACTATAGTTAAGTTTGCACCGTTTCTATTTTTTGTTTTCATAAGAACAGCATACCACTAGATTATAAACATGGCGAACATGTTTAGGTACTTACTGATTTCTTAACCAGAGTTTTACTTATTTGATTCCCAGTGGGACTTATCAATTTAATATGATAAAATCTATTGCTGTTTCTGTGTTGATATATACCTAATATTAAATTGATTCATATAATTACGGTTATACTTGTGTATCAGAAATTCCCACCAGGGATTTGTAGAGTGTAGACAATTTTTTACTTTTACGTCTAGATAATTCTTGCATAACTTTTAAATGCAATACTTTTAATCATTTTATATTTAGAACAATTTTATTTTTCAAAATATCAAATATTTCATCGTTTTTAATTTTTTTGAATATTGAAATATTAAATATTTTAATGTTTTAAAATTATGTTTTACCTTATGTATTTTTTTCTTTGCGTCTGCATTACGAGTATCCGACTCAGTTACTGTCATTGTCAAAAGTGTCAGCGAACAGTGTCATGTGTCACCAACCAGCTTCACCAACCAAACGAATCGACATGAAAGGAAATATTGTTTTGTACTATTTATAGGGTTTCTAATTCTCACGTTTTAGATTCAAATTTATTCAAATATTTCTATTGTTTCTAGTATTTTATATTCATTTACGGAGTGAACGAGCATCTTAACAATCATGGGTCGCAAGTTACAGTCGAAACAAATGTCTAAAAAGCGAAACGCTGAAAAAGAAATGAGTAGATTTACTTTGCAAAGACGAAAAGAACTTGCCGTATTAGTGGATAAAGTACTGCAATTAACCAGCGTTTTTCAAGCTACGGGTAATGTATCAAGGAGTTGGGAACTACATTCACAAATCGATACATTGATACAGGAAATCATCAACATCGAATCCTCTGTTATCAGTAGAAATGATCGAACTCATCGACAATCTTGTATCGAAAAGTACGTTAATTGGCTACACGAGAATGGGGCACAATTTGAAGGTATGAACATTTAATCACCTACCACTTCTAGTTTTTATAATAATTCAAGTCCTACCTGGCATTAACGCTAGAACCCTAGATGTATTGTATGTACTTTCCCTAAGCAATCAATTGAAAGAGTTTGTGTAAGTGTCTATGCCTTATTAAATATTTTATACTAGTTAACTTTAACTTTTTAATTTTGTTATCAGCTTGAAATATATGTAGTGGTGATGCAGAAATAAGTGTCTGGAGTGTCTTAAGTATGTTAAGTTTACCAGTATGGAGTTGGCCTGCATTTGACTCTGGTCCAATCCCCATTCACTTTGAGAGAAGAGCTCTATGCTCCCACGCCCTCATGCTCTATGCCCCCTATTAATAAAGAATTTGTTAGTAAACTGTTTTTTGAAAAGTAAGCTTGAAAATGTTACTGTCTTTCTCTATCTTCCTTATATCAAACTCTGCTTTTGTCAATTTCAAGGATTTGCGAAGCTACATACATAGATAAGGTAACTTGTGCCTTATTAGTTAAAGAAACACTTAAGGTTTATTGTAAATATTATAATCACCCCCCACAGTGTTTAAAAATGTTTTTACAAAGCTTAAATTAGGCTTTTAGTTATGATCACTTATATGTTTCAATGATCGTTAATGATTGTATTCATATAATAATTCTCATATTTTGTAATTTTAATATAGCAATACTTTTAGGTAATACTTAGATAAGTCTTTCCCATCTTTAATGATTTTATAATTACATTTTACAGGTATACAAATAAGTGAGTTTGAAGGCTATGAATTTGGTTTAAAGGCAACAAAAAGCTTTACCGAAGGAGACCTAATCCTAACTGTACCTACCAAAGTAATGATGACAGAGAAGAACGCACAAGAATCTGAGCTGAAGATGTTCATAGATGTGGATCCTCTCATGCAAAATATGCCTAATATCACCCTTGCTTTGTTCTTATTACTAGAAAAAAGTAATCCAGGTAACAGCACAAAGCTCTATTTGATGTAGTAGTTTAATTTTTCGTTTACAGAAATGCCATTACATGGCATAGAAGTATTTTCTCTCTCTTGTTAACCCATTATTGTTCCACTGCTGGGCATGGGTCTTCTCTCTGAATGAAAGAGTTTTAGGCCATAGTCCACTGCGCTGACCAAGTGCGAATTGGTGGATTTCACACATCACTGAGAACTTTTTTTAAAAGAACTCTCGGGTGTGTAGGTTTCCTCATGGCATTTTCCTTCACCAAAAAGCACTGATATTAATTTTTAATACGCACATAGTTTTAGAAAAATCAGTGGTGCAGACCTGGGTTTTAACCTCAGACCTCCCGATCGAGAGGGCAAGTTTCAAGCATTAGGCTATCACTGCTCTGATTATGTAGAAATAGCTATATGATCACTACTACCCCTGGATACCTAGATTAGATAACTACAAGAGTAGTAATCTAATCTAGGCTACAGTTGAAATGCTCATGAAGACTAGCTTGGAATATCATACATTAGTGTACATAACTCTGCTGTCTTCAGGACAACAAAACCAAAAAGAGAAGAGAAATTCTACTACCTAAAGTTTATGCATATTGTTGTTAAGTGATAATGCAGTTGATAAACAAATTAATACAGAAAACTATTTCCCTGTCTATGGCCTATCTCATATTGATGCAATGCTCAAGCAATTTGTTTTATAATTGTATCACTGACTGCAAATCTTTAACATACAGTTATAACGATTCTAAACCTTCTTAAAACCTAATGATTCTATATTGAATTATAAAAACTGATTATTACATACTAGGTATTTAAACCATGAAACTTTTTGTATAATATTTAACATGAATTAACAATTAGTTTTAACTATTCATAGATCAAAATGTATATAGAAATATTTATTTACCATTTCAGAATCATTCTGGAAGCCATACATTGATATACTGCCGAGTAAATATTCAACTGTTCTCTATTTCAATTCAGATGAGTTAGAAGCTCTTAAGGTGAGTAAACTATAATAGCAAGCTTCTATTTTTTGTACAGCTCTGACACAAAAACATGCAACAGTTCTAATTTGCATAAAAAGCCTCATGCAAAATATTCCTAAAGTCCTGCAATACCCAGGCACATCTTAGACATCTTAGTAAAGATAGTATGACATACTTTCTTTACATTCCAAAAGGGATAATAATAAGCGATAATCTATGTGCAACAAGAAAAGTGTAATGCCCCTACCGTAATATTTTGATATTAAATGTTAGAAAAATTGTCGGCCCTTCGGGGCCCTCTGACGATGGGGGCCCTGGGCACTTATGGTAAAGGCCCCTTAGCCTTTATGGTAAAGATGGCATTGGCGATACCCCATGGTTTTTATTAGGCTGATAACACAAAACTGGACACATAACATTAAGTAATTTGACCCTCTTGACAGTGCAGTAACTTTACTGTCTTTTGTATCAATCAAATAAAAAACATGCAATGAATTCCGAGGTTGATCCTCAGTAGACAGATTTCCAAATGATGAAATTTTATTTCTGTTCTGGCTGGTTTGCTTGTGTATTGGTGTATACGTGTTTCCATGACTCTCACCAGACAGGAGAAAATTTTATGTGGAGCTATGAGTGTTGAAAGCTTAAAAAACTGTAGTTTCCTTAAAGCCAAGGATACACTAGGGGACAAATGTCCTGCGACACCTGTCGTTAGCGACGTTGCCGGACTTTGGTCGACATGTCCGGCAACATCGGTCGGCGCTGCGGACACAAGTCGCGCGTTGTCGCCATATATGTCAAGCGAATTCGGCCGGCTGTGCTTGACATGTCGCGGGACATTTTTCCCTTAGTGTATCCTTGGCTTGACATACGATCTTCGTCTTGTATGTATAAATTCTCAATACGGGGACGACCGCCGTGGCGGAGCGGTTACCATACCGTTCTAACGCGCAATAGGTCCCGGATTCGATTATCGGCCAGACAGGTATCTGAATGATGTGTTTAGATTCGTGTTCTGGGTCTGGGTGTTCGTTTATTCGTCTTGTGTGTCCATGGTACCCACGACACAGGAGAAAATCCAAGTTTGGGGCTATGAATGTAGAAAGCGTGTTTTGTTTTAATGCACTTTCCGAAAGTTCCGCATTAATTTTAATGCTGAATATTGTCAGACAGTTTTTTTCCTAGTTTGTGTGGAATGAATCACGTTTGTGAATGAATGACTGTAAAACACCCCATGCTATTTTATTAGATTATATTTTGAGCTAATGTTTGAAAATTGAGCTATGTTAAAGTGATAATTGAAATATCATGATGTAATAATTTTGCTTATAAAGTCTGACACATATTTCTAAACGGTTGTGTTAATCTTTATTTCATCTTTTTTTGCAGCCATCACCAGTATTTGAAACTTCATTGAGGCTTTATAGGAACATTGCAAGACAGTTTGCCTACTTTTACATTAAAATCCATTCAGTTTCAAATGATATGCCTGTACTGAAGAAGCTTCAAGATATATTTACTTTTGAAAACTATAGGTAAGGACAATTTACAATGATTAAGATAAAGACAAATACACTTTTTATTGTATTTTTATTATTAGAAAGTAATTATTACTAATGTTTAACACAAAACTACTACTGAATTATTGCACACGCCACATTATATCCGAATAGAGGATATGGGAATAATACAATAGGTATCAATAACTATTTCAGATCAGAAACATGTTTTCCATGCTTTTTATTGACTATTTTATGCTACTCTATAACTACAACTTAAAATATTGTTTTAAATAATACAAAACTATGGAATATTGTCAGTCAAATTTTGTATAAGCTATCTACTGAAAAGGTTTTCTCAAAGTGTCCCACATATACTCTGGAGAATCGTTTCCATTCCGTGTATCTATAGTATCAATTGAATAGATGTTTGAGGAGGAAATCATTGGACTCTTACTACGAGTGCTACAGTTCCTCTGTCCCTTGCGTTTTTCAAAAACTGGTGTTGGAATTCTGTCTCTTCTCACTCTCTGTTTGTCTCGGAACATGCTTCTCTGTTGCTTCCATTTAAATGTAGCATACGTTAAAAGAAATAATACCATTGCCAACCCAATAATACTTGCTGTCGCTACAGTCACAGATTTAGCGCTGTTTGATCTTGCATCTGAATGAGTGCGAGGAAATTCAGTTCTTTCTTGGGCATGAACTTCAATCTTTTCATTAGAAGCTGCATAACTATCATAACCTTTCTGCAAATTATTGAGAACTATCAAACCATCGTCGCCTTCCACATCATCATCCAACATAATTTTCTTTATTTCTTGTGATGGAGATATTTCTGTAAAAAGAGAAATAATTCGATATATCTTCTATACTATAATAAATCTGTAAGAGGTCGCTGTCTGTACATGGAATAAATTTAGGTGAAAACCATTTCAAGAGGTCTTTAATACGATATAGAACCCAAAATAATGGTTTTTAGAAATCTTTTCTGTTTGTCTGTTTATCTGTTTGTCTGTTTGTCTGTTTGTCTGTGTGTTTGAAAACGCTAATCTCAGAAACGGCTTATCCAATTTGAATATAATTTTCACGGATCTGTTGTCGGAAACTTCACTTAACATTTAGTGTTTATTTTATGTAAGTCGGTTTATAAATAAAAAAGTTATGTCAATTTAAAACGACGCAGTATTTTTTCTTTGTTCGATAAGTGTTAATAAGATAAGTAACTGCATAGTTGAATTGGTTGAAACTAAACATGTTATGGTCTGTAAAATGTATTCCTTTGTTATGTATTTTTTATTGGTTATGTGTGTACCTATGTTATTTGATACTATACAAATTTATATCTCTATATCTATATATACTTATAAAAAAACGAAAGGATGCTCTCTCACTCATCTATTGAATAAACATCGTAGAGCCTAAAATGCTAAGATACGAATATGATTTTTACTACGGGTTCCTTTTATGACGTAGACGTCAGTTTAGAATGAATTTTCTGATCCCCCCCCCCCCCCAATTTAACCCAAATAGGAGATGTAAGTTTGTATGAAAGTCAGTCAATTTTGAGGCCACCTCAATAAAATTTAGTGTTTCGCTTTGATTTTTAACATAGTTTTAAACCGACTTCCAAAAAGAAAGAGGTTATCAATTCGTCTGTATTTTTTTTCATTATTTTTTTTATTTTATATTTGTTACTCGATTTCTCCTGACTGGGTGAACGGATTTGGATGATTTTTTTTTTCATTTGAAAGGTAGCGCGTGTCATGGGGTCCCATTTATTTTTAGTTTCACTTTTGACAGTGGCATCCATAAGAAAAGCGCATAAGTCTGATATTTGCGTTAACGATGTGCGCGGTAAATAGATGAATAACTCAATTTCCCGCCAACCGATTTTCATGATTTTTCTTTTATTTGAAAGAATGTACTTTCAAGGGTACTCTGATGAGTTTGATACGGTTCTGATCATAGGATCCATTTCTTTGAAACAAATTAACGAAATTAGCGATACTCGGCCAAACCTAAGCTGTAGGAGTCCAATTGGGTTGAATGTAGAATGAGATTACTAAGCAGATATTTCCTAAAAAAATTGACCTTTAACTCTTCAATCTTGATGATGCAGGGGTACTGCTAGCCTGAACCGTAGAAGTAAGTCAATTTGTTTTTATGGATATATAATAAGATTGTTATACAAATTCATGGGACAAAAAATTGATCTTCAACTCTGCAACCCTGATGATGTAAGGGTATTTTAAGACTAAACCGTAAGAGTTGGCTATTTGGTACTTACAGTTATGTAATAAAAATACCAAGCAAAAATACACGGTAAAAATTTTGACCTTTAACTCCTCAACCCTGATGATGCAGGGTTACTGCAAGCCTAAGCCATAGGAGATGGCCATTTGGTGCTTTCGGGTATGTAATATAATTACTAAGCAAAGACACAAGATGAAAATTTCGATCTTCAACTCTTCAAACCTGATGATGCAGGGTACTGCAAGCCTAAGCCGTAGGAGTTGGCCATTTAATGCTTTCGGGTATGTAATATAATTACTAAGCAAAGACACATGATGACAATTTCGACCTTAAGCTCTTCAGCCATGATGATGCAGGGTACTGCAAGCCCAAGCTATAGAAGTTGGCTCGCAAGTGCTTACGTATAAGTAATAAGAATATTAAGCAAAGACACGGAATATTTTTTTTACCTTCAACTCCTCCCTGATGATGCGAGATAGTGCAAGCCTAAATTATAAAAGGTAGTCACATAATGCTTACGGTTGTTTTTAGTATATAAGTTTAATGACAGCTCATTAAACTGAAATGTGATTAATAAATTAAACTTCAATTCATCAACCCTGATAATCTAAGTACACAACCTACTTAAGCCGTATGAGTTTGGTACTTATTGATTACAATACATTACAACCCGTTCCTGAGAGAACATTATGATGAAAAGTGTCACTTTGAATACCTAAATCCTGAAAATGCAGGAGTATTGTCATGTTATTGTTAAGAGTTAGATTTAGCTGTAGCTTTTTAAACAGGATGGGTTAGGTTAGGTTGGAACATAAATAACATAACATATTTTTTGCGGTGGGGCCGCAGAGGAAGAGGAGATGCGGTGTGTCGTTGCCGTCCTCCCTGTCCTCTGCGGCCGTTTGGTGGTTTGCGGCGGAACCAGGGATCGGATCCGCCGCTGGGTGTGGGAGGTCGGTGCCTTTGCGGGTGTCGGCTTGCCCATGCCCACGGCTCCTGGGTGGCGGTCTCGGGGTTGGTCCGTCGTCCTGCGGATGGGAGCCTTGGAGGTAAGGCGCGCCTTTGTGTTTTCTGGCGCGCCTTCCTGTTGGAGGGGACCTCCATGCTCCACGCGGGAGGGGGTTGCGGAAGCGACCAGGCACCGGCGGGTTTGCGGATGAATGTGAAAGCGCGCCCGTGTTCCCGCCAAACGGTGCGGAGGTGAAAACACAGTGGGGGTTTAGCCGGTAAGAGTCCGGCATAACTCAGCTGCTGCCCCGGGCGGCTGGGTATCCATGAGGATTACCCACTTAAAAAAAAAAAGGTTGGAACATAAAAAAAAACATAAAAAATAAGCGAGCAGGGTGCGGCAGCGCCCTGCGAGCGGGTGCGCCCTGTTCGTATGAATTGTAAAAGTGTTTTGACTATGTCTTCTGCTTCACAAAGAACAATGCGGGATTTACGCACACAAATAGCCCAATGCACCTCTTAAAAGATCTTATCTTTGGCCACATGAAACAAAATATGAACTTAGAATATATGTCGCTGTTCAGTGATATTCCATTTTTCTAATGATTTCTTTGTTATCCGGAAAAGTTAAAATCAATCTTTATATCGATACGTCTTCGTTTAAATTTGGAGGAGTTGGTTGAAAAAGTATATCCCGGTATTGTTAATACAACCAATAACACTATAATTTGTGTCAAAAGACGGCTATATATCCACCCACCAATGAACGTGTCGATAAAATAAATATTTTTTTTTTCAAAATTTAAAGCAGCGTCACAGATCTAATATTCTGTAGAAACAGGCATTGCGATGGAGGAAGTAGTACATTATCCAACAGAATTTTTGAATTCCTTAATGCCTTCTGGAACTCCTGAACACAAATTAATATTAAAAGTAGGTTTACCTATAATCTTACTTAGAAATTTGAATCCGCCAAAATTACTTCAAGTAGTATTTTCCAATTCGGAAAAGTTCAAATCAATCTTTATAGTCGATACGTTTTGGTTCAAATGTGGAGGAGTTGATTGAAAAAAGTATCCCGATATTGTGAATTAGACCACTAGGAATGTAAATTGGTTAAAAAAAGCGGTTTACAATATTAGAATTCGTCTAATTTAAAAAAAATACATAACAATACGTTCCTACCCACAAATACACACTTTAAATTCGTTTTTTCACTCTGTGTTTGACCAGGTAATTCTTGAACGGCCAAACCGATTTTAATGTTACTACTTTTTATCATAGAATTCCCACGGTGTCGAGATTTGCGCGGGAAAATTTTTGTGACACGTTGATTTGCACGCGGGCAAAGCCGCGGGTACAGCTAGTAATAAATATTTACTTTAAGATGTGTATGTCAAAAATTACTACACCTGTGGTTAAGCACCTTCTGATATGCATTTCTTATTTATACCACATTCTTTGTCAACATCACATCTTTTACTAAAATAGAACAGTAGTATTGCATGATTTGATATGATTAAAAAACAAACATACGTTTCATCTAGCTATCCTGTTTTATTTGAAGTTACTCAATAATCTTAGATAGCGGTGACCACTAAACATTAAGTACATTGATGCAGTTTGGTATAATTATGACGTAAAAAATACTTAATATCAGCTGAATCATCGTAATGAAATGTAAAACGAGGAAAAATAAAAACGAATCAAATATTATAATTTACCTTTTGTTGTAGGTTCCACAACCTCATCAGTGTTATTATTCTGACCTCGATGCATAATCGCAATAATCTCCTTCCATGTAACTAAATCTCTGTCAGTATTTAAGATGCGGCTCTCTCTCGAATTAGAATTCTGTTTATTATTTTCGTTGGTTTTTGGAGGGTGCGAAGTCGTTTCTATTCGTTCTTCTTCAAACTCATTTTTATCGGAGTCCATTTTCTTAATATTTGTAAAATTATTGAATAGTGACATGATTCCCATATTTTCACCATTTTCATTTACATTGTTTCCAAAGTCCATGACTACCGGAATATTTAGATAATGAAATTGAGTTGAATTGGGATCAATAGTTGTCGATTTAGCTGTGGGATCGTGTAAATTGGCTTCTAATAAAGCTCTCAGTGGATAAGTCTCCTTGGATATAGGTTCAATCAGCGATTTGGAAAGAAATGGTTCCGGTGGATTTGGTTCTCTAGATGCATTGTGAAATATATCTGCTAAATGAATATGACTGGATCCACGTTCCCTGTGTTCCACTAATTCATTAATAGTCATATTCCTCTCCATCAAGATCTTGGAAAGCCTTGCGCTTGCTAGAAAAATAAACAAACATTAATTTCTCCACAGATACGTTGAATGTAAACTATATCTTAACAATAAGTAAAGTATTTAAAACATTTACTATCTATTATTTCTACGTAAATCGAATTAAATACCAACTTTCCCTAAAGGAAGTTTTCGCTATTATCTTTAATTTATATTAATCATAAATAAAAAAAATCTACTTACTACGCGTGTCGTTTAGAATTTCTTCGATTTCTATTTTAGCCGTGTCTTCCGTATCCAGTATTGGCAATGTTACATGTGTTGTTGAATATTTAGTTTTGGGAATCTTTGTCGATTTATATTTTGTTTGAACTTTATTTGAAGGTTCAGTTGTCATGAAGTCTTCTAAAGTTGTAAAATCTTCTTCTTCATCACTATTAGTCGTTCTTGGTTGTATTTTGGCAATAAATTCAGAAGCAGATACTAAATTAGCCATTCCAAAAATATCTTTCATAGCATAATCTTGAGTTGCCTCCGTTGTTGTAGTCTTCTGTTTCAGCCTTTTCCTCTTTAGCCTATTATTGAAAGCTTGTCTCCTGAGATCAGAAACTTTAACTATTGGTCTTGAAACTGGCTTTTCAAAAGGCTTTTCCGTAGTTGTTGTGATACAAGGGGTAGTGGTAGGTGTAACAGTCGTAGTAGGAATATTTTCAGTTATAGTTACATCTAATGTAGTTATCGTCTGCATTTGTTCTGTAGATGTGCTATCACTTTGAATAATTGTAGTACTTGGATCGAACTCTATAGCATCAGGTAAAGTAGATAATTTAGTGTCGTCAAATGAACTATCCTGAACTGTTGTTTCCTCAGGACTGGATGTCGTGGTTATGTCATTTGCCGCTACTTTTTCTGGTTCTTCTCTTACATTCACCTTAACTCTTGTGGGCATTACATCTTTCCACTCTCTAGATCTAGACGTATTTCTACTAATTTGATATCTTCTTGAAGTTAATGCTATTAAATCCCTACTTAGTTGTGACTTACTATATACAGTGTTATTCAAAGGTTTCATTCTCAGTTTCCTACGAACTGATACAGGAAATCTGCGCCTTAAAAGGGATTTGGTAGTAGTTAGTTCAGTATTATCTTGAAAACTTGGTTGTTGCTTTGGAGTTTTATCAGTTTCGTTTGATTTTTCTATTTCAGTGTATTGTGGTTTTGTGGTCGTCTGTACTATAATGTTTTCGGTAATTTCAGATTTTGGTGTACTTCCCGTAGTTTCTTCTTTAACATTTTTTATTATTATTGTCTCCCTAACAGATTCAATAGGTTTTGGTTCCAGATTTCTATTTCGAAATCTTTTGTATTCTTTCTTTACTTCTGTATTTTTATTGCTTATAGTGGAATTTTCATTAGATTGGCTGATTGGGATTGTAGAATCGTTTTGTGATGAATGTTCCATTTTAAGTATCGAAATTGCCTTTTCCTTTCCATGTAGCAAATCTCCTAAAGACAAATTATGTTGTTGTAGAATTTCACTAAGGCTTCTACCATTTGATTTCTTTAAAACTTCTTTTAACGTTTGCGGGTCCAGGGGTTCATTACTCTGAAATGATTACATTTATATAATTAAAAAAAAAATTGTACATTATAGATAAATTGAATTATAGCAATACATTGTTAAAGTACACACTTAAAAGGCTTTATATTTATTTATACCTGTTTATGTTAGTTATTTAGACATGTATACAAAAATTGTAAACAAAACGATATTAGCATAAACATTAACCTGTTTCTATCAAATGGGAGGTTAATATGCAATTATTTGGTAAAAAAATCACACCGTCGTAAGTTGATAATGATAATAATAATTTTACAATATTACTATTCACATATATTAAATAGTACGCATATATAGTATAGTGGTTATTAATTAACAGGTACCGAATATTATATAAATAAAAACCTGTGACATTCTTGTAAGCGTTGTGCTTCTTGTTGAAATGATCGATCAATTTTTACAACGCATTTTATTATATTCTTTTTAAATAGTTTAGTAGAATAGGTAAATAATGCACGATATATCTGTTGAATAATTTTTGAATAATTTAATCAAATTACTCTTCGGACAATGACTGTTTAATTCAAAATATAGTATATGTCTAAAAATAAAAGACGTAATATCAAATAATTACCTCGGCTCGTTCTCCCTCATTAAAGATATTAACAGATTTTTCACTTAATTTTTCATGTGTATCTATCATGTCTTCAGTAGGAGTTGAAATAGGATTTATTTCTAAAGAAAATTCTGATTGCGATTTGTCCTCTTTCTCATCATTTTTATTATCTGATTTATCAGTTTCAGGTTCAGGATATTGAATGTGTTCGTCATCGAAATTCGCTTCAGGATTTTTGGGTGGATCCCTCTCATATGAATCAGTTTTAATTATAGTTTCATCGTTTTGCGGATATAATTCATCAGCACTATAATAATTATGATTATTTGCATACTTGATTGATTCAGTGGGTTGCATATATGATTGGTAATTTATTTCTTCTGTATTTTCATTTGGTCTGTATAAATTAAATTCACTTAATTCTGGCCAAGTATCTTCAACCGATGGCCGCTTTCGTTTATGCCCTCTTTTTCTTACCAGAGGTCGATTGGCATCTACGGTTTCTTCTGTCCAATTGTTTGGTCGATCCGTTTGTTCCGAATCAAACTGTTTTCGACGTCGCCTTATCATACCAGCCTGTGAATTTAACTTCTCATGTTGATAAGGTCGGTACTCTTCGTGGTATACATGTCTTTCTTGTGGTATAAGATCTTCTTCAGGTGTCGGTATTGGTCTACGTTTTCGTTTACGCACTGGTCTTCGGCGTTTAGGCGGTTCCTCCTGGTGGTTTCCATTCCAATCGGTTGGCGTAGTTTGCATTGCTACTGGCTCCGTGTCTAACATTCTCCAAGGCTGAAAATAGGGAGAAAAAGATTATTAATTTACATAAAATTGAATTCAGATAGATTTTGTCATTAAATGATTGCCATGTATTTATGGATCTTTGAATAAATAAGTATTACGTGAGTGTTAAAACTGTCCACCAATTCGCACTTGGCTAGCGCGGTGGACTATGGCCTAAACTCTCTCATTCTGAGGGAAGACCCGTGCCCAGCAGTGAAACAATAATGGGTTGACGACGAGTGTTAAAAATAACTATTAGATGACGCAAAACCTAAGTAAAATCGCGTGTTATTATGAAATCATAATAATAGTTCTACTTCGCGCGGAGACACAATTTTACACATTTCTTTAGTGTTTGAAAGTAAAATTATTACATAAGCTAGCACAGCACTGTATGCTCTAAATCCTACGCATTGTCTATTAGTTTTTTAAAGAATTTCCGTGAATCCCGTGTGAGCAGCAAACAATGGAGGTTTTCTGCAAAAACTCATCGATTACACGTAATGGCATTATAAATGCGCACTCATGTACTGACAACATACTCGTATGAGTAGGTACTCCAAATGTAATTGTTTGCATTCTTGTTCATTCTCTTATTGCTGCCTTTTTCATAGCACCGGTTTCAATGAATTTTATATTTGTTTTATTATCGCCAATGAGCATGCAATCCATTTGATAAAAAGCAGAATGGATATCTGCAATTAAATCCAGGTATCCAGAGTCTCACTTAGATTAACTAATATAAGGAAAAAAACGACAAAAAGTTTTACCATCTTGAAATTGACTAGAAACTGATGGTTTCAGGATATTTCTAGATTGATATGTCCCAGTGCGGGACACTGATATGTATTTATTAATATGTAACAGAGATTAAGTATATTGCACCACGCTGCTGATTTGCAGATTTATAGAGAAAAGATCATGGTGGTGGTTTTGTGTTCGCTCATTATTAATTGATTGATTTATTTTGCCGCACCTTTATCAGGGATAAATTATTGACAGACGCTTCAATTTCACTTTTTTTCAATTTACTATGGGCATATTTATCTCTAGTGCTGTTTTCGTAATAGCTACCTCCCTCAATTATATTGTTATGGAGAATCAGTATTCTTTGATCGATAAGCCATACATAGGTGTTTTGTAGTGTGAAACAGTTCTTGCATTTAGCTGGAGAGGTCTGGATGTTAACTGACGTATATATGAGGCGATCTTAGTTATCAGTGGTAACGCATCTGTATTCGGCAACAGGTAGGAACACTGTTCTATATAATAACTCCATACATAACAACTGCTCACCATGGACTAGGTATATGGAGAGAGATAAATGAGATATTGGTCAATTGCTTCCCGTGGACACCACTAATACAATCCACCTCATAGTAGGTGCAATATAAGGTGAATTGCATGCTCGTTCGCTACTTCACTACATAGTATAAAACGAAGTCACTTCTCGCTTTCTGTCTTTTCTTTCTTTCTGTCCCTATGTAAGCTTAGATCTTAAAAACTACGCTACGGATTTTAATGCAGTTTTTTATTGATAGAGTGATTAAAAAGGAAGGTTTGAATGTATAATACGTTCATAATAATTATATTGAAGGAACACTGATATTTTGGATTTTTAGGCGGAATGAAGTTCGCCGGGTCAGCTAGTAATCTTATAAAGAAAAGTAAGGCGCTGATTTTAACACCTTAGCAGACTCCTTCGACTTATATTGAAACAGAAAGAACTATGCTATTTGTCGCCAGCACCGCGTGGCTTACTTATTTGTATTGAATTAATTTATTTCAACCTCATCGTGAATATTGTATTATTTTGTAAACATGTATCTCATCCATCCATCAGCCCTTTGATGTCCACTGCTGGACATAGGCCTCCCCTAAATGGCGCCACTCCAACCGGTCCTGTGCCCTCTGAATCCAATGAATGTATCTAATATCTTATATATCTCCTCTAATGAAAAGGGCCATAAGTCGGTTTTTGCCAGCCAGATTTCTTCTACCAAATTTGTTAAAATAAAAGGTAATCTTCCAATAAATCTTCGATTTTCTGAACGTCTTTTAAAAATGAGATATATCGATAGATCTTCGTGTAAGAAAAAAGGAAACCTATCGAAAGATTGCTGTTTTTGTTACAATTTTGGTATAAGAAGTCAGTTTGGTGAAGATTTTTCCTAAGGGCACAGATATAGCTTCAACTCAATCGATACTCAATATGCCTATGACTTTTATTGTACATTTGATATAATATAGTCATCGAGCATATCAAATGTAATATTTTACAAGTATAATTAACATTATTATACTACTGCTTAAGAACTAATTACTTCGTAATGCGTTAAAGTCCATCACGCATTCAATTAACATATTATGATTAAAATTAACTATATTATATTCTGCTTACAAATAACTTATGAATATTTAATCAATTATATAACTCTGCTTCGAAAATTTACAATAACTAGCTTATTCGTGCGGATCTGCCCGCTTCGAACACGCTTGTAATAAGTAGACATCGGTTTATAATTATGCATTTGCATGTTTGCATATGCAAATACATAATTATAATGACAGTTTTTAAGCGTTATTGCATATTTTGGCACTTTTTCATTAGTTTTGGACAAAATAGGTCGCTTGACGATCATAATTAAAACCTTCTTTTTAATTTTGGTCGTCAAGCGAACTATTTTGTTAAATGTATACTAATTGTACTTTGACGATCAAAAAAAGGTTGTCAAATGTATACTGATTGAAGTTTGACGACAAAAAAAAAGTTCATCAAATCTATTACCGACTTCAGTTTGACGACCAAAAATGCGATAAATGTTTCTTTCAAAGTGCATATTTTGTATATATTCAACCATTTTGGTGCATATTTCACCACTTTATTGTCCAAATTTGCATGCATATTTTGGCATTTTGATAGTGCATATAATCCGATGTCTAGTAATAAGTATCATATGTTAATACGGTTCTTAGATTATCTGTGTGCTAAATTTCAGCGAAAACACATCTACACTAAACGGGTTCAATTAGATTCGGACAACGCAACATTGTAGTTCTGATGAACGTTTACCGTATCAACTGATGGATATTATAAAAAACGGAATTATAAAACGATCGAATAAAAGCGTAAAAAACCGTGCCTTTATTAACCGACAAGGGTAGAATGAATATGATTATGTGTAATACCAGCAGTATAATACGATGCTTTGGTCTAAAGGGTGTGGTAACGGAGACATATTTATCAGCATCGATCTAACTTGGTCTTCAGGAATAAATAGCAACGCATTTGCAGCCAACGTTATGTCATGATTTTTTTATCCCTGTAGTTCCGGGATCAGAATAGGTTTACGGTATCCCCTGCCTGTCGTAAGAGGCGACTAAAAGGGGTTCTGGGGTTGCGGGCGGTAAGAGTGGGAGCTCGAACCGTCCAACCAAGCGACCCCGTGTAGGATGACGCCATGTTTGGCCACATGCTGTCGTAAACACCAGGAGGCGCAGTGACTACAATGCTCACTGGGAAGAGCCCGAAGGGGGCATAGTGCTCGGAGGACTACGGTTGTGTTCCATTGGAGATCCCGGAGTCTTCCACGCTGCGATAAGGATGGCTACGGGGGGGTGGGGTGAAGTAAAAATACCCACATAACCCGGCGTTGCTCGATAACAAAAAAAAGGTTATATTGATTTTATTTTGGGTTGATTAAAGATGTCCATGGAAGGTAGTTCCCATGTACCGACTATAAAGCCCAACTAAGGATAAAGACTGCATGCTCATTTGTAACTTCCATATTATAAAGAATTAATGTACAATCCAGTCAAGTTACAATAGTACCGTTATTGGTTGTCATTGAACTTAGTATTACTAAAAGCAATTGAATTATAGTACATACATTTGTATGTACTAGTGATGTAACGAATATTTGCATTCGCATTAGCAAGCGTTAGTGCGAATGTTTTGCGAATATTAAATTGCATTGCTTCGCAAAAAAGGGTCGCCAAATGTATATAAATTGAAATCGAACTGCAGTTTGTCGACCGAAAAAAAAGTGATTTTATATTCTCCGGTACCTTTAAAATGATGATACCTTTAAAATATACCAAATGATGACTTTTCTATGATAATGTAGGAAATAAGTAAGCAGTTTGCATAATCATGAACGATCATACAGCCCGTACGCAAATGTAGACTCCATATAAAGTAGGTATTCTTCCTGAAGCCAGCGAATCCTTTGCGATCCTGTCACTTGTGAGGATTGAGATGTTTGTATGATATGAAAGTCAATCGATATTCACACTTTTCCATTGAAATACAAGTACTCACTAGAAATACGTATGACGTTGATGAGTCCCCCCTTTCAATGCTTACTTTTTCTAACACATTTTTCGCCGCGATTTATTAATTTACTGCGGTCTGTTGCGGTCAACTGCAGTAAAGATGCATTCCTTCCATTGAAATACAAAAACTGCTACAAGCTAGAAATAGGCGTAAAGTACCTCCCAAGTCAAATAATACTGGTTCTGACACTTCTAGAGCGGAAGTCTGCCGATCATCAAAATCCAATAGATTACCGATTATCCGGTCACGCCTATTCACAGTTTGTTTAAACACAAGTTATCTCATCGTTAGCGACGAAGAAAGCCGTTACAAAACAGGTGTCATAATACTAAGAAGAAAGTTGAAAACGTCCGACCGGTTTCGCGCGGACTTAAGGCCAATGGCGTATTAATATTTTGCGTAACGTTAGAAGACTGGAGACAAAATCCACAGTTCAATGATACTTTTTTAAATCGGAATTGTTTTTGCATGTCAACTTGATACTATTGCTTCAGGAAGTATTTCGTCGTCGTACTTCAGGAAGTATCGGAGAAAAGGTCGATGCGATTGTACCTATAACGTATACACGTTATAGGTACAATCGCATACTAACTAAATTATTAAACTATTTAAAGTATTTTTAACAAACTTTGCATTCTCGTCAAACCATTACTGTCCCACTGCTGGGCACGGGTCTTCTCTCAGAATGTGAGAGTTTAGGCCATAGTTCACCGCGCTACACAAGTGCGAATTGGTAGACAACAAACTTTGGATTAATTATACCTATATATCGGCAGTTTGTGAACTTACTATGCATACATAATTTATCATCTATATATATAAAAGGGAATACTGATTTAACTATTAACATATCGACGGATATCCATACCTTCTGTACCTAGAAACTTAAAATTTGATACAGTGATTCCTCTCATTACGTAAGTGAGCACTAAGAAAGGATTTTTGAAAATTCGCCCCCTAAGGGGTTAAAAAACGGGGGCAAACTTTGTATAAGACAACGTGATTACTTGGTCCACATGGAACACATTAAAAATCAAGTACAAATAAATACTCTGGTTTTCTGCCTGACCAAGTATCGAACCCGAATCTGCATGCTCTATGCTCGTAATACAGTCGCTGTGCCACGTGATCCTTAAAATAAACCAACGGGAAAACAATTCGTAAATAAAAGGCAGTTACCTCTGTTATGAAATAATTACACGATTGTAAGATATTATGTAAACTGACATTTAAGAATATACGAAGACAGTTCATCGTACATAATTAGCATTTAACAAGTTTTTACTGTCTTATTTTATAACGAAATGCAACTACCTCTATTATTATCTTTCATTGGCTCATGCCCATTCTTAGTCAAATAGTCTAAAAAGCAAACCTTATAAATTTGAAAGTTTGTAAGGATGTATGTATGTGTGTTTGTTACTCTTTCGCGCAAACTGGTCTGCAAATTTGACACACACATAGTTTAAGACTTAAAAAAATGTGCGGCACTCGGGGACTGCCGCGGTAAAGCTATTGCATTTTTTATCAACTAATAAAATTATAATTAATTATGCAGTATTTTCTTCTTTGATATTAAATCAAGTTTTTTTAGTTTGATACTATATACCTACCTACTTTCCCACAAAGAGCTGCTTACATATTCGTCCGATTTCCGAGCAGTTTCGTCTCGATCCGTGCGAGTAATTATACCGATCTATGGTGTAAAAGGGTTCAAGGCTCCTTCCTCGGCTAAGCAAACATTTAAATATTGAACCTAGATTTTTGTTATATGAATGAGAATTTGTGTGTTATTGTCCTACTGCTGGGCACGGGTCATTTCGCAAACTGAGAGCGTTTTTGGTCAAAGTCCACCGCACTGGTCAAGTCCGAAATTTTTCAAGCTTCACACACTTTGTTTGTTTCTTCGCGATTTTTTCCTTCACCGTAAAGCAGCTTTTCTAATAGATCCATCATTTTAGAAAAATCTTGAAACTATAAACATACAGAACTATACTCATCTATGTTTTTACAGTGGAAAATTGTTTATTTATTATTAAAAATTGCTGTATATTTACAAACTTTAATAAGTAACATAACCATCATAATCCATCGCAATCCCTCAGAAGTCAAATGGTTAACGTTACCCGTAAACAAGTGTTGCTAAGTCTACCTTCCTAACCTAACCAACATATCCGAAGCCGAAAGTAGACTTTACGTTATGACGACTAACTTTATACGCCTCATTTTATGTACAATATAAATATTTATATGTAACATAATAAGTTCAAAATAACAAATACTTTAGACGACTTTCTTTTATTTGCATAAATATAATAAAAGGATCGTTGGATTATAAAGTAACATCTTCTCATCGATAACACTGTCTTATGTAAATATAACATTAGAAAAGGCTTATACTTTTACTAGCTTTTATCCTTAACGACACTACATTATTATTATTAGTTTATTGACTCGTGACAGATTAAACCTGAATCCCAGGAAAACACCACTGGTTTTTCTAAAATTATATTAGTACTAGAAATAAATGATATCGCTGCTTCATAAAGCAAATATAGAGCATTCACCATAGTGCAGAAAATCATCGTGAAACCTATACACCTAAAAGTTATTTAAAAGTGTAGTTCGACCGGGGCTTGGGAAATTTTCGGTGGAAAAGGTGTGGTTGTCAGCTCACTTTTATATTACACGACCACTTTAGTCCTCAGAAGTAGCAACGCGTTTATGATCGATTTCAGATATTTCGCTTATTCTGTATGAAGTTGCTTGTAGAAATCAACGGGCCGCACTGACCACTTATATAAAAAATACTACTTCAATTTTATATAAAAAAAAGAGTTTTACCCATGCGTTCTAAATACAATATGTCATAATAAGAAGCACAAATAATATAAAATAACAGTTACAATTAATTTGCGCCATAAGTAGGCTTATTTGGAATTAGCTTAGCCAATCGTGTCCCTAATCGACTAATGTCATTTTCCCCCATCAGTGTGCCTAATTGATGTTTAGACTATACGGCACGCTCTACTTATACAGCCTTACGATCTAGGTAGACCAGTTTCTAGTACATCTGGACCTGGTCTAGTATCTTTTGCCTATAAAAGCAGGGTCCTTTCTAACTAGTTATTGAACTTGGCGTTATGGGATATAAAGTGCAGGAAGCGATTTCACTCTCACTGACTAAAGGTCTCTGAGCCCATTAAATTATACAATACGTTATATATTATGTGTACAGCGACATTTTAGGCATTTGCATTTTGTTATGCAACTTTTAAAGGCAAAATAGGTACGATATGAGAATAAATCTACATATTTTTATGAATGGCATCGAAAATGACAGGTAACGTAACATGATTAAACCGTGAACGACACATTTTGAGGAAACCGGAAATCTGTTTGCGAGGTATTAGGGTGTCTGACCCATACGGTAAAACGTAGCTCCACCTCTGTGGTCTGTTCGTCTGTCAAGAAGTGTATCTCTTGAACCCTAATATAAAAAAGAGTAAAAATAAAGAGATCCCTATACAAGGTCTGAATATTTTCCTCGTTTTTCGGTTTATTAATTTAACTTTAATAGGTAGGTATTGTAAATTTCCATAATTGATCTACTTCTACAGCTGTTAAGATGACATATATTAAAAATATTACTATCCTTCCCATGGCATATGATAAAAAGCAAAGTACCTAGTAATACTGAACCCCCCGTCTGCGTATTCAACTCGCAGACAATTTTATTATTAAAAAAAAGGTTCCTATAAAGAACTAAAGTCTATCAATGCGTACTTGATCAGCCTGATAAACCATGAACAATGAACTTCCCATTCTAAGAGATAATTCACGGATTGAGATTTCTGCATCTTCGTCGTTATAAAGTTATGGGATCGGATCGGTTTTTATCTCTTATCGGTTTCGTAACTTGAGGCTTTTTACATGGGCTGGGTGTTAACCCGCCGCACAACGCCCATATTGCTGGAGGGCCACATCCATCAGAAGACAGCGAGTCCATCGGACATAGCCGGAAGCGTAGCTTGGCTGTACTACCGACCATCTCTTCCGTTCGTCATCCGGAGGACGCTTACGCTAGCGCACTACATCGTGAGGGTCGATGCGTCGCGTCATTGCGCTTTATGAGCAAGAGCTGATTTGCTTCTTCCTCGTGTTGGCCCTGAGCAGATATATGACGAAAACTGCTCTGAATGCCGTACTGCCGTCGTTATAAAAGTATCAGGCATGTATTACTTACATCTCCCCAGAGCATGCCAAGCGTATGGTACATTGATGAATTAAATTATAATACGCAAAAGAATTTGAAAAATCGAAGATAGGTACAATGTTTTAAACCGTCCACAATTTATATCGACAATACTTCATTTACATTACTGGACTATCTTGTAATATCATTCAATGTGCGATACTAGTGGGTCTAACTCCCCGCACTTGGCCAACACGTTAGACAATGACCTAAAACTCTCTCATTCTAGAGAAGACCCATGCCCAGCTGTGGGACAGTAAGGGATTGACGACGACCGACGTTAAGAATCTCATAGTTATTACTCACGCTTTCTACACTCATAGCTCCAAAGTAGAATTGTCTCCTGTGCCGTGGGTACCAGGGACACACACAAGACGAATACACAAACACCCAGACCCAGAACAGGAATCTAAACTCATCATTCAGATACCTGTCTGGCCGGGAATCGAACCCGGGACTCATTGCCCGTCAGACCGGTACCGTAACCGCTGCGCCACGCGGGTCGTCTTTTATAAACGCCATGTCAGCAATCAGCAATTACTGACATAATTGTAAAGTTGATTGAAAGCTGGTTAATTGACACCGGTGATATAAGCCGTTTATTTGAATTGCGGTCTCGCTTTCACGTAATCAGTATCATTCAGGTTTGAACGATCGCGGTATTATCACGGTAATGCCAAAAAACCGGCTAAGTGCGAATCGGAATTGGGCAGAAAGGGCTCTGCACAGTCTGCACCATTATCTACAAACTAGATGAACCCCGCAGATTCGCCCGCGTTAATAAAATTGATGTATCGACTGTCCTGTGGGAATAATATATTTCTCCACAGTAAAAAGTAGCCTATATGTTAATCTAGAGTGTCAGCTATCTCCCTACCAAATTTTATGAAAATCGCTCCAGCCGTTTAGACGTCAAGGAGTAACAAACATACACACTCATCAACTTTCGCCTTTATAATATTACTATGACGTATAATTGGCTATAAACACGTTTAGTGAATGGCAGCCCTCCATTAAATAATTATTTCATTCTATATATTTTTTGTTGTATTTATTATTAGTCACCCGTCGCAACGGTCGAAAATCGACCATAATTTAACTCAAAAACTAGACTTTGGACAATATCAAGTTTTGATATTGTCCAAAGTATTTCCCAAATTCAATTTTTATTATTTTCAAGTTAGTACACCCGAAAGGTAAAAAGAGGTGTAAGTGACAAAGCTGCATTTAAAAGCAATAACGGGTATTTTACAGAACGTCCAAAAATGTCAAATGTCTTCTGACATTTTTGGACGTTCTGTGTTTTCATATGTTGAATGTTTTATTTCGTTCACTATTTATGTGTTGCGAGAAGTGCACGGTAATGTGTGTAATGTGTTTTTACTTGATTTTATGTGTGTTAAAATGATATTAAAATTAAAATGCATTTCTTGAAAAAAAAACTTAACATTCCGTACTCTCTACGTCAACTATAACCGTGCAAAATTTCATACTCCTCCGTCTGCGGCAGGTTACTTAGAAATGTACCCCAAATTTTTGCTTTACGTATTAATATTTATTGTTATTGTTATACCGACAACAGAAATACATCATCTGTAAAAATTTCAACCGTCTAGCTATCACGATTCATGAGCTACAGTCGGGTGACAGACAAACGGACACCGAAGTCTGAGTAATAGGGTCCCGTTTTTGTCCTTTGAGTACGGAACCCTAAAAAAGTTGATCGCAATTAATCACTTCCATCGGTTCTGCGAGGTTCATTAATCATTCCGTGTTAATTTTTTTACCAACGAGTTTAATGGAATTACGTTTCTTTCCTTGTTAATAATTCATAAAGAACATAATATGTACTTTATGAAGTTACTAATGTAATGTAGGTACATAACGGAAGCCATTAAAGATTTGGTCCATTGATTGTATACTCCTATAATGATGGGTATTTTAACTCCATATTTCATTAACTAAATATATTATTTTTCTATAGTTTGTAACTTATTATTTATCCATCTCGGTATTCTGTATTCTTCTCTACCATTCCGCAAAAGGTTCGTCAAAATCTGATCAGCACAATACCTCACGTAAAAAAAAAAATTCAAGGAGTGAACATACACATATCCATATTTATGAAAATAAAAAATGTAGAGTTTTTTTTATAATTACCTGTTCGTAACTTGGCGAGACGGTTTCCAAACGTCTTGGTCGGAGGTCCCGGTAGACAGGCTCGAAGTCCTCCTCCGCCGAGTGCACAATGATCACCAGGGCAGCTAACGTGCTGAGCAACGGCATGGCTTTCCAAATACCCATATTATACCAGCAAGTTGATTCCAAACCGCACTCGTCCACAGATGCACTTTTTTCTAACTCCAAACACTATCAGATTGCGTAAATAGGACCACGGTTTATATTTCGAAGTGTAGAAGAAAGAATAGAAAGAAGAAACGAAAAAATACAGGCGTAAATTTCGTTAAAAATATCACATGCACTGGTTTGTTGCAACGAAACTTGACTTAAGCCGAACAATCAGTGGATTTTTATTCCCACATCATAGACGTTTATTTGTAAACAGTCCGTATCGGTGTTGATACTAGGCGACGACAATTATTACTAGTCAACGTGTGGAGAAAAATTCAAGATTTCTCGTTAGAATTTCCCCCTTTTTTATTTGATATCGTGAAAGTGACTGGTTGGCGCGGCACTCCTCGGTGCGTCCGAGTCGCAGACTGGCTCCATACGGGGAGACTTTATTGAACTTAAAGCATGCTTAAAAATAATACCTTTTACATAAAACATAGAAGCTTCACCTTAAATGGATACTTGCACATAAATGTAGGTAACACGAATTAAATTTAATAACGTTAAGGCAGCTCCGATCATTTGTAGGGCATAGTAGGTTATGACGTTTTAAATGTTCTTAGATTCGCATAAAAATGTATGGATTGTATTTTTTTAGTAACCGTACTCTGCAACTATAAAACAAAAATGAGTACTTTTACAACCCTACGTCTTGAGACTAAATTAGAATACTCTTAATGAACCCCAAGACGGAATACAGCAGTGCTATTTTGCTACTATAGATCTGAAATAGGCATTAATAAACAATTGTACTAAGTTAAATTTCTCCGTAAGAAGGAATGTAGCGTGTTCTAATACGAAGTACCATCAAGATTTCCATGTGTAGTAAGATTGTCCGATCACTGATCATACTATTATGTGAAACGGAATGCAGAGATGCGTCGCGCCGTCTCCCAGCCGGAATGTTTCCGTCGTCCGTAAACGTAAATTATCATTTATATAAATAAACAAACGATAACTACAGTAGAATTGCAGGAATCTACTGATAATCTCGGGAATCATCGTACCTATCAATTTATCTAATTCGAAGCGTATGTATATAATACCAATCAAAACCTCTATCAGCTGACTTCTAAAATAGGCATACGCTTCCCTTCAACTTCGATATCATTTTTGCAAATTTATTCCTTTTCAACGGACTTACTTTCCTGAGCACTTACTGACAAACCTTATTAGATAGTATTTTTACGCAAAGACAGCTATATTTAGCGGTTATAACATAAAACTATTTACGTTTAAAAAAATATTAGGAAACAGCAATATAATGATGATTTTGCGATTATTGAACGTAATATTTAATTTACCACATTTACAGCTAGAAAGCTAGCTGTGGAAATAGTTCTAGAAAATATTGCAGTCTACAACGATAATCGTGAAACCATTTAGCAGATTCTTGAAATTAAATTAGTCTAGTTATCGAACTTACGCTTATGTTGGTTTTTGAGCAACATTTTATCAGGTCGCTTGCCTACTTAAATTGAAACCATAAGTAAATTGAATATTAATATTGGTTATCGAATAAACAAAATTATCATTACCTCTGTAAAAATATGCATATTTATATGCCCTTTACTTCATGTATTATTAATGATAATCTTTATTTTGTCAATATTTGGGTTACAAAAATTTTGATTACAAAAGATGATTAAAAAGGGCACCAAAAATTTCACATGCCGGTTAAGGCGTTCTAAATGCACATACTCGTATTTAACAATAAAATACTTAGACGGTATATTACAACGCTGATAATTTTAGCAGACATATATATTTTACTATTATTTATACATACTTAAAACATAAAGAACTATTTTTTCTTTGTAGCTGTCAACCTGTTTCTTTTATTGTTTGTCTGTATATGTTTCTAAATGTATGGCACTCACATAATCGTATTTAACAATCAAAGACTGAAACGCTATTTTATAATGCTGATAATTTGAGCAGATGGATATATTTTTAGTATTATATATCAGTACTTAAAACATTAAGAACTCATATTTTTTCTAGCTGTCAACCTGTTTGTCTGTTTATGTTTCTAAATGTTTGGCACTCACATACTCGTATTTAACAATAAAAGACTGAGACGCTATATTACAATGCTGATAATTTGAGTAGATTGATATATTTTTAGTATTATACATCAGTACTTAAAACATAAAGAGTTTTTTTCTAACTGTCAACCTGTTTCTTTCCTTGTTTGTCTGTTTATGTTTCTAAATGTATGCCACTCACATACTCGTATTTAACAATCAAAGACTGAGACGCTATTTTACAATGCTGATAATTTGAGCAGATCGATATATTTTGAGTATTATATATCAGTACTTAAAACATTAAGAACTTATTTTTTTTCTAGCTGTCAAACCGGTGTCTTTCCTTGTTTGTCTGTTTATTTGTCCGTTCAAACGAGCGGAACAGCCGGTGGAAGCGCGTTTTACATAAACAACTGGATTCGCTTAACACAAACGCGATTTCCCTGTGAAGCGCGAGTTTGACAAATGTTTTTTTACTAAACACATCTCTTCCGTGTCGGCGTCTCGAAGACAATTTCAATTTTCACGCCCACTTGCTCGTTGGTATTTCTCTCCGTCCGTTTTCTAGTCCGTAAATTATTCCTTACGCAACTGATGCAAACAAAAAATATAACGCCAAGCGTGATATGCACATTTTGCGACTGCTAACGGATGTGTTATATAACTGTGTTATTGATTTTACATATCATATTCATTGCCAATAATAAGTACCCGTAATATAATGTTATGCGTGTGTAGTATGACAGTAACGGGAAAATTATATGCGAATTTTATTACTTTCTTTTTTGTGAGATACTTAAATATTTACATAAAAATATTAAAAACTAAGTTAAATAGGCTCTTGCGTAGTAAAAGAGAATTATGCAACATATTTTATATTAATGAAATATAATAAATTATACATACTAATGTAAATTTAAAATTACGCGTATGTTTTTATGAGATTCATATTACGACATTTATATCGTTACATGTTGTATACTTTTAATCCGAATTACGTCAATGTATCACATTGAACAAATATTAATAAACATTACCCGAAATTAAGTTACGTTTTCGATAACGTTCACCATTAACATAAATTAATAGACGTATAAACTAAATTCATTTATTCGTTTGAATGACAACACACTTACCTTCTTTAAAAAAAAACTTTTTTTTTTTTCACAACTTCTGTCTATGACAGTATCGCGAAGGAATAAACGTAGAAAGCAATACAAAAACCTATGTTTGTGACCACTATATTAGGATACAACATAAGTGTAGTAATCATAACCATCTTATTAATATTATAATGATGAAAATTTGTAGAGGAAGAATGGATATTAAAACTACTTCACGTAAAACTACTCCTTGGATTTTTTAAAAGGTAGAACCAGTGTATTTCGACCGGGGAAGTACCACTGCCACACCTATTTCTAGCGTGAAGCATATCTCGCGTTTCGTTGGAAGGGTGTGGTTGCCGGCACACTTTTATATTAAGCGAAAATCATAGTCCTTGGGAGTAGCAACGCATCTGTGATTGACTTTAGATAGAACCCATATTCTATTTGAAGTTGATTACAAGTGTCCAGGAGCGGCAGTGACCACCATCGGATTGACTGCATGCTCGTTTGCTACTTCAATCGGATAAAAAAAGATTTACATTCAATTTGCTACGCTAATAGTTTGTGGTCTCGATTAAAACATAGGATATTTTCCATCGTCAAAAAAAATGATACAATATATATTTAACCCAAGACAGTATTAATTTCACCGATGATACAATCTCACTCTATTGCGCTACGTTTTCTATGTCACCGGCATGATCTAATGCTTGTTTTTTCAAATTGCCTATGATGTTCTCTTACACTCGTATTATACGGATTCTAGACTCGATCTCATTCAGATAGGGTCGACAAGTCCGACAAGTCTAAATCAGTTAAGTCATCTTGACCCACTGTCAAACCGCCGAAGGCAAGGCACAGGTTTTGTAGGTAATATAAACCTGTTTATTTTGTTGTATACTTTTTGAATTTTACGTTATTATTTGTTTACAGTCGCAGACATTCTGTTCGTCTTTCTAAGTTAGTAGGTAGTTCAGAATTCATAGTAGGTGCCTAATATTATGTTACTAATTAAGCAGTAATATTATAAAAGTTGGTAAAATATTATTTGCGTAATTATGATTGCAAATCGGATATAGATTATTATTTTCTCATATAAGCAATTTCATATAGCACATGGGTACTATGTGAAGTCAATTACAGGTGCATGTAGAAACGCATACCGAGGAGTAAGATGGTAGCCTCATATTTAAATGAGACGGCAACCAAATCCTTCCACAAAAAAAGCAAGAACTGCTTCGAGCTAAAAGTAAATGTAGCGATGAACCACATTGGTTCTTATTTATTAAAATATTTATTAAAGTCAGCCTTTTAATTAAAATTCATCTTACTACCCTACTCGATGTTGCTTTGGGTCTTGTTTTGTGGTTGCCGGCACACTTTCATATGAGGCATCCATCATAGTCCTCGGGAGTAGCAACGCATCTGGGATTGACTTCAGATGTAACCCATGTTCTGAATGAAGTTGATTACAGATGTCCATAGACGGCAGTGACCTTACATCAGGTGGACAGCATGCTCGTTTACTACTTCAGTTAGATAAAAAAATAAACATATATATTAATTTCAATAAAGTTAGTAGCTCAATTGCAATAACCAACTTGCCTAGTCTAGGCAACCCTGATAGCATCTAAACGCTCCTCGGGTCATTGTTTGCACCACGTCGGTTTCTCACGAGACGCTCTTACTTTCTGTACTGCCTACATAATGGTACCATTCGTTCAGGGAGATCGCTGCACGTTCTACAAAAAGCTCGTTACTGCAAACGACTTGCAAGCGCGACATCAAAATAGAACATCAGAAGAGTTGACATTTGATCGTTTTGTGCAATAAACTGCAGTCATCATACATGACCAGGTTATAAAGACAGATGTTTTATAATTATTCGTGTGGTCCACGCGTTCCTTCAAAATCAGTCGTAATATTGTTCTTCATAGGTAACTGCATATAATGTAAGCTCTATTTAATCTGTGCCCTTAATTTGAATTGGAATACTTATATTATTTAATCGTTTGCACTATACATTTAACAATTCATATCAAAAACGGTTAAATGTAAAAGTATTTATAGTTAAAAGTATTTAAGTTATACTATTATTCTTTTTACACAGTTTTTGAATTAAAGAAAATAAAGAATCTCAATATCTCCATTATTGTTTATTTGTTACTAAAATAAATGTAAATCTGTAGTACTGTGTAGTTAAGAGACGCATCAGCCATTCATTAGTGCGGTGTTTAAAAATTAAATTTACATTTTCTTAGATACTATTACTATACCTATAATAAAACAACTTTTTTATTTTGTTAACGATACAACCTTTGTTATATGTTATAGATATGAACTTTGTTATAGATATGAACTTCGAAACAGAGAGGATCATATAAAATACTAGCTGACCCGGCAAACTTCGCTCCGCCTAAAAGTCAAAAATCTAAAATGATCAGTGTATATACATAAAAACGTTCCTCTTGAATCACTCTATCTATTAAAAAAACTGCATTAAAATCCGTAGCGTAGTTTTAAAGATCTAAGCATACATAGGGACAGACATTAAAAGAACAAAAATATGAAAGATTACGTCATTTTAAAATATACAGACATGTTTCCTCAAATTCACCGTATCCACGTATTTACTTTACAATTTTCTACCTGCAGCTATATTTTCACAATAATCGTTATTGTGAAACGCCCGCGTGCAAGTGTAATATTTGCACTTACTTCATCGGATTACTCGTGATTAGAAAGTTATTGTTGTGATGTTTCCTATATAATCGAGACACGAGGCAATTTTGGTTTATAACCACATTTCAATTTAGTTGATTATTTAAATTAATATGCCTATTTTACATAACTTTTCATTAGCGTCAACTTAGGGATTGACAAAGTTCCTTTATGCTATACTAGTATATTCCCGTGACTTCATACGTTTCAGCCACGTAAACAACAAATGAAATGTGAAATGAAAATGAAATGTTTTTATTTTGGCAAACTCAGTGGGTTTGTCTTTTTCTTTGCATATATTTTTTTTCTGATTTCAATTGGTAGTTTTTTATTATGAAAGCGTATACATTAACAGTAGAAGAAAAAAAAAATTCCGTGTCCAAACTATCCGTGTACCAAATTGTATCCAAATCTTACCGGTAGTTGTTGCGCAAGTAACAGTCTTTATCATCCATCCTTACACCTTTTTTTGGTGGTGGTGGAATGACGCTAGGACCCAAAGTAAGTCTTGGCTTCCGACACTAAGAGTCTCCATTTCGGTCTGTCCATCTCCAGCCAGTAATCCGCCTGGAGGTCACGCACATCCTTCTCCACTTCGCTCTTCCATCTGTATCTGGGACGACCGACACGACGGCGGCCAGTCGGCATCCCCAAGTACTCTCGCTTCACAGCACGATCCTCTCCCGTTCTTTCAACTTGACCAAATAAAATACAAATGTTTACCGTTATAATATTAATAAGATTATTACATAGGTATTTAACTTCCTGAAAAGTTTTTATATCTTATTATTTGGGTGAAAACTTCGTTCAGCATCTGTTCACCAGCACCTTATCGTCGGGCATATTTCGCTTACTAAATATACTATTACTAGCAGACCCCGCGACTACGCGAACCCTAATCCATCCATTAGACATTGAAAGCAATTATTTGACATTTCTCTTGTAAGTGTTCTTACTTCTTCCCACTACGGCTCTTTATAAAACAAATATTTTTTGGACGTTAAATTTCAAATAATCGGGTATAGATCAAACCTGAACAGTGACTAAATTCTTAAGCCGAGTGAAAACTTTAACTGTGATCAGTTTTAAATTCATTCTACAGACCTTAAGACAAATACTGTAAAACAATAAGGTCAATCCAAAAAGTATATCATTTGGTATATCTGAATGTTAATTGGTCTTCGAACGTACATTCATAGGCAATTTTACAATAAGGCCTATTTCAACAACAACGTATTGCACAGAGCATTGCTTATAAATATGCAGTTAGGATTTTATGACATCGTTTACGCCCAATTAAACCCCAATGCCGTTGTACTGAGTAAAAAAATATGTAGCAGTCTATTTTTACACGATTCTCTATGATATTGCATACTGGCACGGATGATTAAGAAAGCTGGTTGTTTTTTTTTTTCGTGCAAACGGATATACCGATCCACGTGATTAAATGATAACATGGAAGATTCCGGGTTTAGATTTTTGAAGTTTTTCTTAGTATGGTTTTCTGCAAAAGTCACAATATCAGGAGTTCTACTACCTAATACACAGATTTCTTTAAACCGGGATGTTTACTATGTATGCATGAAATTCGTAGCTGCGTATGGAGTTCCGGAGATTATACATATGTTATACATAAAAACTTTCCTCTTGAATAAAAATATATGTATATTACAATGTAATTAAGTCTTTGTTTTCGATTTAAACTGATTCGACACATGATTTATCTATGTAAAGTTAGATAGAATATTCTTCCAAAGCTCTGCAATGTGTATGGGTTGTAGATGCACATAAAATTGTATTCCTGTGGTATTTACATTAAGAAAAAATGCAATGTTGACTATTAGTAAGAAATTAATTAGTAAGGTCGAGTGAGTGACTACTTCAAAACGTTTAATTAAAGTGATACTTTGTGATCTTAGAACAAACTCAATTACGCATAACAAAGAGTGAAAATACATGTTGAAGATGAGAAAAGTAAAAGTACACGTATTGTACTATCGTAGCTTCACATTAGACGATTGTATTGTTTGAATTTTTTGAATAGCTTGCGTAACTTTCGTTACATGAAACCAGTGTAGTTTTGTCGGTACTAACTCAAAATAGTTACGTTTGTACGTAGTATCTCACGTTTCATTTTATCTTTATTTGTTATGCAATTAAACCTAAACATTTTCATTTCTTTCTTCATGTTTATAGCATCGATATAGAAAAACCCAAGATACACATTCAGCGTGTTAAAACTGTCAGGTGAAAAAGAGCGCTCAATGTCAAATTTGAGCGCTCATTTCAAGTAGTAAAATTTTATTGCTTTTTGCTTAAAGCGTTGTAAATACAAATTTAAATCATGGACGTAAGGTTGTATTGCAAAAATAAATGGTCGTTATGACCATCCATAAATAACTACGTAAATTTGACGTTTTAGGTGTCATTTTTGTTGGAGACTGTGTATCTAGTGTATTTCTATATCGATGGTTTACTTATAGTTTCAAAGTTGGTTCAGTTCTAATACGTCGCCTGCTCTCAATAAAACTTCTCAAGGCTGCTTGAAGTCTACCAATTCCCTCTTGGCTAGCATGGTGGAATATGACCGTATACCGTCTCACCCCGAAAGTAGGCATATGCCTAGCAATGAGGTACTAATGTGTTGACGGCGAACATCTGTTTGCAATCCATACCTTAACACCACGAAATATTCGCGTCAATCGGTATAAGCGTTTAGCGATCATCAGCAACCAAGCATCAGCATTGGGCGTTTAAAATAAATGTACTTACATGTGTGCTTTCATAAGCAAATTGTAGCAATACACTTGATGCTGGCGCTTGATGTTAAATAGATAATAATCATACTGATATACTTACACTAGTACCATAGCATAAAAAGTTTTCTGTTTCTTCGTTCATTATTCATGTAAACTCTGGAACTACTGAATCGCTTATGTTCATTTAGATTTTTTTCACCATTAGGAAGCTAATACTCATTATCTAGAAGTAACGTAGATAGTCCATATCTTGCTTTCCAACCACTGTGGGTGGGCGCGTTCAGTCTAGCTATAATAATATTGTTAATTATATAATTAACAATTTTCAAATAGAAATATGTTCAGAAAATTCTTGCATTTTTAACTTGTCAATATGAGTAAAGTCATTGAATTATTGAACATTTTTTCCTTTTTTTTATCTCATTGAAGTAGTAAACGAGCATGCAGACACTGCAGAGCAAGTGGCCACTGCCGCCCATGAATATGTGTGAGCAACAAAATACTTATAGTTATGTTACTATGTATCTTAGTTTAAACTGTATTACATTAATACACGTAACCCTTTACATAATCAATTTAATTACTGACTTATCGTGTTTGAAAGTAACCGCGCATGAAAATATTTGTGGTCAATTTCACTTATCAGTCATTTACTTAATTAAAGTATCATGCTACTGTCATGTCCTGTCAACAATTATACTTGATACACAACCGGCACATTTCGGAAATAAGTGATTAATTTATAATTAGTTGCGATGCCATGTGTACCCGTGAAACGTGGTCGTGTGTATTTTTTGTAATTATAAAAACATTTATAAGTAAACTAGTTGACCCGGCGAACTTCTTTCCGTCAAAAATCTAAAATTATCAGTTTTCCTCCACTATATTATGCATCTATTGTACATAAAAACCTTCCTCTTGAATCAGTCTATTTATTGAAACCTGCATTAAAATCCGTAGCGTAGTTTTAAAGATCTAAGCATACATAGCGACAAACAGCGTGAAGCGACTGTTTTAAACTATGTAGTAATGTAGCTAGCATCACTTAAAGCTTATAATGAGTCTGGAAATAGTTTAATCATTCTGGGTAACTGTCAGGTTGACACTTTATAGGGCAAAAAAAACTATTTCCGTTGTGTTTTCAACTAATATTATTAGACCAGGGTAGAAGCCTTTAAAAATAATAAAAAGTGAAATAAAATCGTAGTAGGATAAAACCCATTAGAAAAGGAGGGGAATATTATAGAAATAAGGGGAAAAATAATTTACGGGCGATCTGAGGTCGGGGAGGGGATGGGGGTGAGTCTTTAAGGGTAAAAAACGCTTTTTCTCGATTTCCATCAAAACTAAAAGTCCTATCGAAAAAAGTCAAATGGCAAAGTTGTAGGTAATAAAAAGATCTAAAATTTTTGTATTTACACTTTTTTCACATAACCTCAAAATTTATGTGAAAAATTCAAAAAACCAAGTGTTTGGTTTTTTATTTTTATCCTTTACAAAAAAATTTTTTTTTTAACGAAATTTGGCGCAAACTTACGTTTTTATGTCCCAAATTCGCTGTAATTTATTTGATTAAAAATATTTATTTTTTCACCTTATTTTGAATTAATATCGAAAAAAACACCCTAATTTTCAATCGAAAACTCACCCGTCAAAATATCAGCTTTTTTCAAAAAGTTGGTATGTTTTCTATTCGTTGAAATCTCTACTTTTTGATGGTGAAAAAAAAAATATGTTACTATAGTAAATCTTCTCAAAAAAAACATCATTTAATTTCAATCTTTAGGTTACGTTACGTTAAGCATACTATTTTTTAAAGAAAATATTACGATTTTTATGTTTGAGTTGATTGATACAGACAAAAATAGATATAGTAATTACTTTCCTATGCAGATTCGAATTTTTGTCTGTATCAATCAACTCAAACATAAAAATCGTAATATTTTCTTTACAAAATAGTATGCTTAACGTAACGTAACCTAAAGATTGAAATTAAATGATGTTTTTTTTTGAGAAGATTTACTATAGTAACATATTTTTTTTTTCACCATCAAAAAGTAGAGATTTCAACGAATAGAAAACATACCAACTTTTTGAAAAAAGCTGATATTTTGACGGGTGAGTTTTCGATTGAAAATTAGGGTGTTTTTTTCGATATTATTCAAAATAAGGTGAAAAAATAAATATTTTTAATCAAATAAATTACAGCGTATTTGGGACATAAAAAGGTAAGTTTTCGCCAAATTTCGTTAAAAAAAGTTTTTTTTGTAAATGATAAAAATAAAAAACCAAAAACTTGGTTTTTTGAATTTTTCACATAAATTTTGAGGTTACGTGAAAAAAGTGTAAATACAAAAGTTTTAGATCTTTTTATTACCTACAACTTTGCCATTTGACTTTTTTCGATAGGACTTTTAGTTTTGCCGGAAATCGAGAAAAAGCGTTTTTTACCCTTAAAGACTCACCCCCATCCCCTCCCCGACCTCAGATCGCCCGTAAATTATTTTTCCCTTCATTTCTATAATATTCCCCTCCTTTTCTAATGGGTTTCATCCTACTGCGATTTTAATTGGTTTTAAAAATTATCGACCCTGGTCTATATTTGTAATTTCCTTTTTTAATCAATATCCTCATTCTTATTAGTTATAATTTCTGTTTTGCTTTAATTGTTTTTTTTTTTCATACATTCAATGTAGTGTGTGATTTATCGAATTAAACTTCCTGTTTATGGAGGACATAATGTATCTATAGATAGTGAAACAAAAATATCTGCGGCCTATAGATGCATCTAAACAACCTTAGGCTAATAAATACATACGTCGTGGTTTTAACTCATGTATCATTATGTATTGATGCCACTCAGATATTATATTTGTATCTTTGTATCTACCCCACGAAAGTAAATGAAAATAGTATACGGATGTAAAACGGAACAATAACTCTATGTGGGAAAAGTATTTAATCCGTTTTAAAATATGTTATATGATAGTTTTCCCTTAAAAGTATCACATAAGTATAATCTTTTTCAAATAAAAAATGCAGTACTGTTTTGAAATCAACATTGAATTCGAAAAGGATCACGTAAATATCCTAAATTGCAAAATTTTCAGCTCTGCATCGTTATATGTGTTTTCTCTTTGTGTCATCGACATATATCATCGCTATATATTTGCCGACATATTCACATCGACATATGTTATTAACTTGTGTCTCCTTGCATTCTTTCAGATGGGCAGTGTCCACGGTGATGACGAGACAGAACAACATACAACTGTCCAACACAAACGTGAAAGCCTTTATACCTCTATGGGATATGTGCAATCATGAACACGGCAAGGTATTATTTTTATGATCTTAGAAATTACCACTCAGTACCAAGTAATTGATAAAAGCAGTGATAGCCTAATGGTTGGAACTTGCCCTCTCGATCGGGAGGTTCGAGGTTCAAACCCAGGCACGCACCACAGATTTATGTGCGTATTAGAAATTAATTATCACTGCTTTTCGGTGAAGGAAAACATCGTGAGGAAACCTACACACCCAAGAATTCTTTAAAAAAAAAGTTCTCGGAGGTGTGTGAAATCCACCAATTCGCACTTGGCCAGTGCGTTGGACTATGGCCTAAAACTTTCTCATTTTGAGAGAAGACCCGTGCCACGGGTGACACAGGTCTTTTCTCAGAATGAGCGAGATTCAGGCCATACTCCACTGCGCTGGTCAAGTGGAAACCATTGCTTGCAGTTTAGAATTACAACTTGTTCACTCTACAAGGGAAAATAAGTAACACAGTTTTCATACGTAAGAGGCCAATTTTTCATGACATGTTTTCTGCTACCTAAACATTCAATCTATATAAGCTTGAATATTTATTTCAACGTAATATTATTTAAAATTTCAGATCACAACAGACTACAACGTAGATCTAGACAGAGGCGAGTGTTACGCTCTGCGCGACTTTAAAGCGGGCGAGCAAATCTTCATATTCTATGGAGCGCGCTCCAACAGCGATCTATTTTTACATAATGGGTGAGTAAACAAGTATTATTGTTACAATTTTTTTTAACAATAAAGTCCCGACTGCTTAAAAATGAATCAATCGTATTTTTGGGCTTTTTAACAAAAAAAAATCATTTATTTAAAAAAAAAACACCTTATTAACTAGTAGTCGGGGCTTCCTGGTAAGTAGTCAGAGACACTTGTAGTAGGAATGCCTCGCTCTTCCTTAGTTGGTATCTTACTTAGGATTAGACATGAGTATAGAATAATAACACTACATGATACAAAAAAAAAAAAATTAGGTAACATAGCTTAGTGTATGCCCTACGAATTTATACAATTATCCTTGGGATCGGAAGCTAATGTCCACATACAGAAGTATTATCTAAGTTAAGGTTGTTCGTCTCAAAACTAAAGCGGTTATTTAAGTCTTGTTAGGAGGTTTTCGACATGTGTATAGTTGAGTGTTTGCAACCACTTCATCAGAATCAATTTACAGTTGTAAGAGGTCAAAGGGTAGATCTGCTGTAACCGGTTGATTTTATTGTATAGATATGTTGCTTGTGATAAGTATTGTCGCTGAGCAAAAATGGTTCTTACAGGAAGGGGGGGAGCTACAATATAGTTACGTCTTCTATTTAGGAAGGTGCTATCATAGGTTATTTCCTTATGGAATTTTAAAATTAGGTTTAAAATATAGAGTTTTCTAACAGATAGTAAATTACTAATCGTGTAGAGAGAATCAGTAGGGAACCTGTAGGGCTTGAAATACATGACCTTAATAAGTGATCTTTGGGCCCTCTCGAGATCGAGGAATTTTGATTTGTTAGCACCACCCCAGACCGGGATACAGTATATAATAATAGATTGAGCTAATGCTATATAAACTTTGTTTAACATATTTGCGTCCGTGACATGTCTTAATGTTTTAAAAACCCAAATTAATTTTCTAACTCCATTCATAGTAAATTCTAAATGTGGGTGCCAACTCAATCTCTGGTCCACCATAATACCCAAATATTTTACACAGCTGACCTTTTGTATAGTCGGGCAGTCACAGTTTTTTTAAATTTACGTTTTTTTAGATTTTCCGTCAAAACAGTTATATTGAAGTATTATAATACAAATTATAGTTGTAATGGTCTGTTTTTTTGTTCTCGATGGGGAAACCTTCAAAAGGTACCCAACGCCGTGGGAGCGACGCAGGGTTATGTGGGATTTTTATCGCATTATTCTGATCCCGGAACTACAGGGACGATTTGTAACGATCTAGTCACTAACTTTCATTTGATAATCATATTTTTATGATTATAATAAAAAATCTTCCCTCCTCCCTTTTTCTCTGACTTTAACTCAGGTTCCACACCTCTACCAACTGATATAATTCGGCTGTGGACCTTTTTTGAGAAAAGCTGTTTTTTTCATGTGCCCTCAATCCCTTAGACTTAGTAGACGTCTGCAATATCCCGTGAATAAAAAGTCAGTTTTTTTAAGTCTGAAAACCTTTATATGTCGACAGAAAGACCGATTGTCCTAGATATATTTAATTATTCATAAGATGTCCTAGATTTGGTGACCACTTATCATCTGGTGGAAATGCAGTCCACCAGATGATAAGCTCGTTCGCTATTTCAGTTGTATACAAAATATCGTACTCAAATGCAACATACTTTTCACATATTCACTCACTATATTACGCGACCACCTTATCCATCCGGAGTAGCAACGCATCTATGATTGACTGCAGATTAAACTCTTGTTCTACGTGAAGTTCCTTACAGATGTCCATGAGTGGCAGACAGATGTCCATGGCATGGTGGCCACATACCATCAGGGGAACTACAAAAAATTATAATAAATAAAAACATATATTTTATAACTTCGATATAATGTTCATAAATGATCTAACTTGTGTTGTTTTGTTGTATCCGCTTTGTTGATGATATCTTACAATCTTATGTGTATGATGCAACAAATTGTTACGCTTTTTGCTTATAAAATACATCTCACATCGCAGGAATGTAACGCGCATTCCGAAGTATTTACTACACACATTTCTTGTATTGTACAGATGGCATACACATATAATCTTTGTTAGAGATGATAATGGTTTAAATAAAACAATTGCACTGTTAATACACTAGTAGAATCCGTATGTACTTTTAATAATAACAATATATTAAGATGAGAATAATAAGTAATGATAATGATTATAAAAAGTAAAGACGGTAAAGAATACGTATAAGAATATCGTAGTCAACCACGTTAGTCAAGTGCGTAGCTCTCACAGGCGGTATGTTTACTTTTAATTTTAAGTATTAATTCAAATTGAATGATATCAGAACAGCAATAGAAATTATATCATAGTCTAACAAGTGGGACGACAGAAAGCTTCCCTTTTACGGTTAATTATGAATCTAGTTGCGGGACATCGTCTTTCGGCCGGACATTAATATTCACACAATCGCAGAGACACATGAAGGCTCATGCGCGCCAAACACCACAAACACTTAAGCACGTACACACACCCATACAGACATATCGAAACTCTGCAGTCTCAATAAAATCAAACTTTTTTTAGATTCGTGTACCCAAACAACGAGCACGACAGGATCTCGCTATCCCTGGGAGTGAGCTCCAGCGACCCGCAGCGAGAAACGCGGCTTGCGCTGCTCACTAAGCTGGGGCTCGCCGGCGTCACACAGTTCAACCTGTACCGAGCGCCGGCGCCGATAAGCCCGGAGCTACTTGCCTTTATACGGATATTTAATATGAATCAGGGTTAGTATTACTATAAAATATTATTTAGCCAGATGGCATAAATTATTTGCCGTACTGTACAGTCGCACGCTTTCCCACGCCAACTCTTCGATCCCGCGTACCCTCTCGGCTCTCAACACTCTAATAGTAACCTTTCCAGATTTTGACATTTTTGTTGACAAGTGGAAGAAAGTCCTTAGTGTGCGTTTAAGGTTCAGCGAAGCTCCATGATTTATTAGTATGCATGCATTAATTTGACATTTCATTATGTTACTATAATTGTATTTGATTAAAAAAAAAATAACTTGATATTATTGTGTTAATTAGTATAAGTGGTATTGTATCGTTATAATTAACAATAAATAAATAAATAAAACCAGTAGTATCTGGTACGGCTGGTCATACTCTCTAAGCTGAAGTTAGCTGACGTTTAGTAATTCAACCTGTACCGAGCGCCGGCGCCGATAAGCCCGGAGCTACTTGCCTTTATACGGATATTTAATATGAATCAGGGTTAGTGTTACTATAAAAACAGTAGTATATAGTACGGCTGGTCGTACTCTCTAAGCTGAAGTTAGCTGACGCTTAGTAATTCAACCTGTACCGAGCGCCAGCGCCGATAAGCCCGGAGATACTTGCCTTTGTACGCATATTTAATATGAATCAGAGTTTGTATTACTTTTAGTCAGTAGTAAACAGTACGACTGGTCGTGCTCTCTAAACTGAGGTTAGTCGGAATTTCGCAGTATAATCTGTATTGAGCGTCGGTGCTGATAAACCCGGAGCTACTTGCTTTTATAAGGATAAATAGCATTAATCAGATAAGGATAAATAGCATTAATCAGGGTTACTATTATTGGAATCAGTATTACCCGGAATGGCAGGCCCCACTCTCTTAGTTGAGGGTCTATAACGATTCACAGTTCACCAGGTACCGGAATTCCGGAACTGCTTGTTTTTCTACAGATATTTATCATGATGGGTTAGTTTTAACTTGAATCAGTAGGCACCGATACAACTTATCGGTCTAGCAAAGCTAGGGTTAGCTGTCGTTACGCAATGCAACGTATGACAAGACCTTTACCCAATGCTAAAACATGCATATATGTACTTATGTATTATAGGTTTTAATAACATCAAGGCTATTGATGGATTTTTGTGAATATAAACCCTTAATGGGTTTCAAATGGTATTTTATTTAGTGGACATAATATAATTTTATGACCCTTACGACAGCAACATATAAATTATACAAAATTAAAAATTATTAGTTTAATATGATTTATAAGATCTTATCGATGTGGACTTGCCATAAGCCGGTCAAAATCACATTATAAAATGATTTTTTCCATGTCGTATCATCTATGCTAGTAACGGGAAATTGTAAATAAATTGATAAAAAAAATTTTTTGCAGAGGAACTAACGAAATGGTCTAGCCAAGGATTACCAGGTGACCTAGTATCATCAGACCCCACTAGCTCGGAGGCGGTCGGAGCAGATATCGACAAACGAGCGTATACATACCTCCTGACTAGATGCGGTCTGATAAAGGCATCTTATAAAAAAGATGGCGAGGAAAAACCTGATTCCATACATAGGTAATTTCATTTCATTTTTTTATCTAATATATAAAATTCTCGTGTCACAGTTTTTGTTGCCATACTCCTCCGAAAGGGCTTGACCGATTTTTCCAAATTTTTTATGCTTATTCAGTAGGTCTGAGAATCAGCCAACATCTATTTTTCATACCCCTTAAGGGTTGTCCACCCTTAACATTTTTTTTTATTTTTTATATGGCAAAACAACGTTTGTCGGGACAGCTAATTTTTTTATAAAATTTAACCGAGCATGCAATCCAATGCAATAAGTTTCACTGTCACTTATGGACATCTATAAGCAATTTTATACAGAAAAAGAGTTCTATCTGAAGTCAAGCAGATCAATCAGATGCGTTAGCATTTCCGAAAACTAAGATGGTCACCTCATATAAAAATGAGACAGCCAAGAACCACCCGAAACGCAAGTACCGCTTTACGATAGAAATAGGTGTGGCCGTGTTACCTCGTTGGTCGAACTATAAATATTAATTTAAATTGCAGTTATAGATCTTCTTCGGAGACTGCCCATCCCTAGTTACATTTAATATATTTAACTACTTGTTGGCCCGGCGAACTTCGTTACGCCTAAAAGTCTAAAATTATCAGTGTTACTCACTATATTATGCATGTATTATAATATACATAAAAACCTTCCTCTTGTATCACTCTATCTATTAAAAAAAACTGCATTAAAATCCGTAGCGTAGTTTTTAAGATATAAGCATACATAGGGACAGACAGCGGGAAGCGACTTTGTTTTATACTATGTGTAGTAGTAAAAATACGTCAATTGTCATCAAATGGTAACGAACATTATAATTGTACGAACTTTTTAGCTAGTTCAAAAATTCATACAACCATTTTAACTAAAGCGTCCTACTGGGCGCGAAGGGGCACTTTTGAAAGTTTTCCTTTAATTCATTATTTCGAAAAAGAGAAAAAATAGTTTTATTTCAAATCATAGTGTTTAGAATTTGCAAGGCATTCATAATCGACTTCGGATATGACTCCGGTCCATTTGCGGTTGGTTGTAAATGTCCACAGATGGCAGTGACAACTTAATTCGATAGAATTGTAACTTTTATATATACAGTTTATAAATTAAAGTGCCTTTTCTCATTGTATTTTGAATTACTGCCATTTACGCTTATTTTTACGATACTAATTTTTAAACATTTTATCTGCTTATTTATGTTTTTTCTAATCTTGTATGTATAATGAAAAACTTGTATGAATTTTAACAACAATTGTCTACAAACAATTCCTTCTTGTTTCAGAAAAAATATACAAATGCTCAAAGAATGTGAAGTACAAATATTAGACGGTGCCATAGAATACTTAAAGGACGTACTACAAAAACTACCCACCTCTGAAGAAAAATGATATACAATTTTTATAGAGAAATAAAATCAACGTTGAACAAATCATGACAGTATTGAAACATTTATAAAATGTACTTTATATAGTGTTCTTTGTTACGTGTAATCGTATTTTATATTTTAGTTTAATGGCCACAACGAATTTCTCCTACTTTTGTTAAAATTTGTTTTTGTGTGTTTGTTTTTTATGATTTACCAGTGTACACCTGTGTTTTTTTATTAATATACTTTGTTGTTTTATCAAATGTATTTTTATTTATTTTTGTAATGTATTGGGACATTAAAACATTAACGGATATGTCAAACTCAAATTAGCAGTAGATTTTTTTGTTTCTGTATTGTAGTGTAGTTGCTTTCACGCTTTCTAGAGTTTCCTAAAAATATTTACATAAAGTATTATAATTCATGTTTTTGAGATGGTCTATTTCAATTAACTAATAGGCAAATAATTGGAAAATAATAATAAAGGCCGATAAGTAATAAGCTCATGTAAGGTCTATAATAAAAGTCGTTCCTTCCTCTACTATCTCTACTTTTCCTCTACTGCGGCAAACTGAGACGATCCTAATGATATGACATAATCAAAACGCTCAAAAACACCTCTTTCTGACGCACAAAGAAGGGATGTATTAAAACAAATTTATTGTTCTGAATTTATTAAAAGTATGAAAATCGGAAGGCAGTGAACTACAAATAAATCCTTACATCTGATATGTACAAAATAAAATGCTAACATCATTATCAATATAAAAATGCTACTGTGCATAAATAATTAAATAAATAATACTATATTAATTTAAATAATTATCAGTTATAGCTTAGCTTATAATTACACTAATGTATGCATGATTTAAATAATTTAAGAGATATGATTATTTATATTGTAATCCATAGTTTGGGAACGTTCAAGTATTACGTAACGGATTTTTTGAAGTGAAACTTCTTTAGGCGCATGAGGGTAAAATTTTTACAGATGAAACGTCACGCCGGTATGCAACGGAAGTGTCGGAAAAGAGAGAGAGAGTGATCGAGACCGATTGAGAGAGAGTAAGACAGGGCGAACGTAGCATGAGCAACTAGCCGTGGAGTGAGAGTAGGGAGCAAGCGAGTGAGAAAGATTGAGAGAAAAAGTGAGACAGAGCGAACGTCGTATCACGCCTTTTTCCCTTCCTCTTAATCTTGGAAATTTAAAGTTTTAGATTTGTATAAATATAAACAAGATTTATAAATTAGTTCGCCAAAGAAGTTTCACTTCTGACATGTGTACTTTGTACGCACGCATGTTTTTTTAGATCTGAAACGTTTTGCTACACCCCTTTCTCTCTCTCTCCGTGAACTTTGGCAGCAAGTCGCTGTGGCCGTATTTTACTTAAATAAGGTTTTATACTTAAAAAAAACATACACATGACATAATGCGTTGTTCACACCCCTTCTTCCTCTCCTATATCGCGTCGTAACGTTTGACAAGACCCCCCCCCCCTCCCCTCAAATTGCGTTACGTAATACTTGAACGCTCTCTTTTCAATGACAATATACATTAATATTTTCAATAGATTCATGCATAATATGACCCAACTAAGTTTAGTTTCAGCGATTATAGTAAATTTTCATGATAAAGTCACATTCTAATTTATTGTTAATCTTCTAGAGCAGTAACGCATCTATAATTTCCTGAAAACCCTGGATCCAGCAGTGTTCTTTGTCTGGTTCAAGCTGATTACAAATGTATGACCTGTTGATATGATATTGACCTGTATCGGTTGGATACATTCACTACTTATTACTTAGATATCAAAGATTTTTTGAGAATCTCTAATATTGTAGCTTATTTATAAACTTCGTATCACAATAACGAGAGGTGACTCCTTAAAACTAATCGGCAAAGAGGAGGAGATATATTTTCATAAAAAATACAAATCCTCACAATTTGTCACTCTTAAAACTAACCTAATTAATCTTATTCATTCTTTCAAAAAAAACTTACCAAACTATTAATTTGAGCTCTATTTTTCAGGTAAGTCTAGCCAAGTTGGCACAAGTAGAAGAGACAATAAATAGGCCAAGTGTGACTCGCAACGCAATAAGGGTTCCGTATCACGATTTATTTGTACTTGTACTTCGGTTCCATTTGCGACCCAATGTTAGCCCGACTTACATCGTATACTTTGTTTTATTTATTTTGAAAGTTTCATAGCTTTTATTAACCTAATTTAAACGTATATTTAACTAATTTCTACCTGCATTTTCGATAGAAATAAATCTCCAATAGCTCCAACATTAGAACTACACATTCTTCACAATTCAACATGTCCATACACTACGCATGACCAATTTTACTTGATCCGTCCCTTGTGAGGCACGTAAGCGTGGATGGGAGTCCTGGTTTCTCGTCGCCATCCCCGCGCAGCCACTAATACTGCGCCTAGCAACGCAGCTATAAGAATTCCACAGGACACAACCATCGCTGATAACGCGGACGTCTTCATACACGTTTGACCTTCAACAGCTCCTGAAACAAAAAAAACATTTTTTTTATGATACGTTTTTGTTGATATGAACTTGAGGCTTGACGAATATGAATAATTTCATAGCCTAACTTTTCTTATGAAGACCGCCCAAATGTTAACATTAAGTCACTTAGAGTTTCGAGAGGTTGCTTAAAAAATACCGATTATATAATAATACAAAAAATGGAAATTGGACGCAAAGCAGATCGTGCCGCACGAGGGCAAACACTTTCTGCAACCCTACGCCACTATTGCTATTCTTCTTTTTCCATCTGCTAGACTTTTAAAAAATCTTATCTAACCAGTATTGGCCGCGAGTTCCGCATCATCCTCGCCCTCCTGCAGCACTCGCAAGGATTGGAAAAGCGAGATGTTCTCGGAGAGACGCGGCGCCACACTCGCGGCTTCAGCTTCCACTGAACGCTTCTTCACGCTCTTCATGTTTCGCCAGTGGCATGGCTGTGACTGCAAATAATTAGCAATAATTTAATAACCTGCTCACTAAATGAGACCATTATAAAAATTAGGCAGAGATGAAATGTATTGAAATGAAAGATTGCAATTAATATAGGAGGTTAAGCAACGTCGGGCGTGATCAGAAGGATAGGTCTAGCGACAAAATATGCCTGCTACTTTGATTCGAAGGACTTCGGTTAACCTGTCGATCGCGGTTGTTATCATAGGATAAAAGTCTTTATACCATGTCCCAATAACGGACCATAAAAAAGAGTTGAAGTCGCACAGAAATGTGTTCTCCTACAGTTACCGCATGCAATTTAACAACATAGACCATTAAGTTAAGAAATAAATATTCACCTAGCACTACATTTAAAAATCAAAATGTAACTTACGGGACAGCGACCATGACACATCCTCACATCGCACTCGATGTAAAGTGCAGGGGAACCAGTGAACCTGAAGGTCTTCATGTACGCGTACACCTGCGTCTCGAAGACACCGGACTCGGACCAAGAGCCACGGAACCGTGAAATCAATTTGTCGTCCACTGGACAGCTGCAAGTGAAAAGTCTTATTTGAACTCAAATAGGTAATGAATTTACGTCTTGATCTTAAGCCAAAAACAATAATATCTCGACTTACGCTACGCGAACTCGGAGTTACGCGGTTTTCAAATCTCCTCAATTTGCCTTTTATTGAGTGCCAGCTGCATCACACATGTCTATATTATGGATTACATATCACCACACATATTAGAGTGTGGAATAGTAAGATTATGCACATACTTGTATGACAGCTACATTTTATTTTGTGTTACGTATTTCTTGTACCGACTTCGACTTACGCTATCAGTCAGTCCCACCTATCGCAAAAAGTTACGGGGTATTACTGTATTGTAAACGAAAAGTTATTATTCTTCTCCTGTTAACTTGGCGAGTTTTATAATAAAGGTATAAACTATTATTACAAAGGTATAAGGTATAAGTTTTTATTTTTATCATTGTAGATATTATACCTTACATTAATGAATAATAAGCAAACAATACTTAAATTATTATTACTGAAATACCTAATGTGTTTCTATCTCGGAGGGTTCAATTGCATCAGAAATAAATTTTGCTATATTCTACCAGTATCCCAAAAATACTTTTACATATTTCATAATCTTTAAACTTATCTTTGAGGTCATCCTTAATAGTTTATAAACGGTTCTTCGAAATTCATGAACAAACTATGAGCGGTAATTTTGTAAACCGCATCGAAAATAAAATATTTACCCGTATTCATCAATGAGCTGTATCCGCTTCGCTGCACCGTTATGCGCGAAACAATCATTCACTACGATGTCGAAGCCATCTGAAATTATTTAAGTTTTAGAAAAGGTGAGAAAACAAGCCTAGAGGCTGCCTTTAAGTATCCGACGGTCATGTTAACCTGTCCCAAAATTCAAAGGAACAGATTAAAAATGCATGTAATTATGTACTTAAGTAACACAGTTTTGAACAAAAACTGCAATATCAATACTGCTATTTAAAAGAAAAGGTCCATAACGTCCAGCCGTCACTATACCGTTCTGACACGGAATGAGTTTCGGCTTCTGTCCCCGGACAGACAGAAATTTAAATAATTTATCTAGATTTTTTTCTTGGTCTGTGTCTTTATATATTCGTCTTTGTGTCTGTTCATAGCACCCACGATACAGGAAAATCCTAATGTGGGCGCGAGTGTAGAACGCGTTATAATTATTATACTGAGGAGCCCCATCGGGGAGTGGTCTGCAACGCAGTTTTCGATTTGATTCCCGGCCAGACATTGAATGATGATTTTAGATTTCTGTTCTACGCGTATATTGTGTGTTATATATTCATCTTAGTGTGCGTCCATGGCACCAACACACTGGAGAACACATTATTTATCCTTCAATTCCTAAACAAAAGTAACTGACCCACTTTAACTGAGTCATTGACATCGACCTGCAACTGTTTTAAGCGAAGAATTCGATCACCTAAGATCAATGAACTTAGAATTTTCTGAATATTGATTCTTAACACGCGATTAGAACGGTAACGTCGTTAAATTTTCCGCCCTTACTCTTACGAATATTACGGTATTCCATTGATCTATAAGTTATCTCTTTTAAACGCAGGCTGCGATTGGTTCTAATGTCACTTTTCACTAAATATTGTACAGTTATTGCAAGCTAACTGCAATCTTTTCGTAAAAAACCCATAAAGAAAATAGTTTAAATTTGACATAATTTTATGTTTTGGGGCTACAAATATACTCGTACCTTTACATAAGTTTTGGACCCTTGTAGACAATAAAAAATCAAAAAAAAATTAGAGTACCTACGAACTTTTAGTGACTTATATGAGTTAAAATCGTTATTTAGCTATATCTGCTAAAAATGAAATAAAACATCGCTATAAATGAAGATGAAAATGATTTTCCTTTCATGTTTTAATTAAATATCAAATCTTCAACTAGTCAATTAACACAATATTTAAAAGATTCATATCTGAGATGGCTTGCTGCGCTATCCTTAACGAAGACTCTTATCAAGTTACACTACGATTCTTACGTACCATAGGTTCTCAAATAGCTATGTAGCTTTTCATATAAAAGAGTAAAGTCAATGGATCCCTGACTCGCACCGGACCAGACACATTAGACGACTTGCTATCCTATGCTCAGGAATTAGTCATATAAATTTATATTGCTATTCTTAATCCTTACCATAGGAGCTTCTCATATAAATGAGTAAAGTCAACGGATCCCCGACCCGTACCGGACCGGACACCCGTGCACCGGTTGCGCCGTAACCGGACCGGATCTCCATGTAGCACTCAGGCGGCTGCAGCGTAAACACGACCGGATTGCCTGTTGCTACTCTGAAAATCCATATTTTATATTTAGCTACCTTTTCTTTACAATGAACTCAATACAATATAAACATTTAATTGTGCTTTACGTAACAAGCAAATTAGCTATAAGAATAGCTGCTAGAATAGGCTATCATAACCTGTATTACAATACATAATTGAAATGCAATGCCTTGGTAATTTATATTAATAAATTAAGTTTTATATGTTATTAATTAGCCAGTGTATAAAATTTTACATGTAATTCGAAGTGGGTAATTGTTTTAATAGCAGAGTATCGTTAAAACAAATACAACTTTCATTAGGAAATGTTGTGATATTTATAATCAACACAGGTTATCATAGTATTTACCTATAAATCCACTACAATAGAAACATGACATTGAATACAAAAAGATAACAAAGCCAAATAAAGGAGAATGAAAAAACATTTCAGCAAAAAATAAATCGTAAGTGAAAATGCCTAATATTTTATGGGTATTGTGAATCGTTTTCTTGTTCCTATTTAAACCTTTATAACTTTCTCTGCACGATTAGTTTCAATAAACCTTTTTATTTCAGTGACCTCTGGTCGCTAGCGTGAACAAGAATTAAGAACTGAAAAACTCGAAATCGATTTGAAATCAATATTTAATTTTGTCAACGATACGCCAAATGAAAAACGTTCGATTTAAACAGTGTTTTATTAAAGAACATCCAACATATTTTACCACTGTTTGCATTAGTAGGTACACACTAATTCTTCAAGTGAAACATTTTATAGTACTAGGTGTATAAATATTTTTATAAGTAATAAATGAATGCTTGACAAATTCGGAATGTTTTATTATATGGAAGTAGCAAACAAGCATGCAGTGCACTTAATAATAAGTAGCCATTGCTGCCTACGGACGTCTGTTATACCCCAGATAAGATCAAATTTATGAATAAGTACTCCATAAAAAGGAAATTTGTGAAAACTTCAAATTTGAATCTATTACAACAAAATAAACAACAAAAAAAATCGTTGGGACTCGGGGACTGCCTCGGCAACGCTATTGCATAGCATTTTTTATCAACTTATGCAATTATAATTATTTATTTATTTTTGCAGTATTTCTTTCTTTGATATTAATTCAAGTTTTTTCTTTGATACTATATACTTTCTCACAAACAGCTGTTTACATATTCGTCCAATTTCCGAGCAGCTCGTCTCGATTCGTGCGAGCTTCGTACCATATATGATTATATGTTCATAGGTACATGTTAAGCTAACGCTCGGCTCCGCTACATGGTATGATGGTAGGCGGAGTGGGTGGTGTTACGTTTTTTTCATTTACACCATTACTATACTTTTTAAACTAAAACTACTGGTAGAGTTGCGGTATGATTTGTCAGACAGATATTTTATGACCTAGGCGAACACATAGGACATTCATTAACGTGATAGACGGGACCAAACCGGCGAAATTAACCTAGTATCTTAAAAAACATATTGCAACACTCACTCTACGTCAAGAAAGGGGAACGTTACAGTCTTCCAAAAGTCGTATCCATATTCACACGTAACTTTGAAGTGCTCGTCCAACTCTTCTTCGATTAACGGGTTGTACTGCACCGTGATTGTGTTCCACATTAGATTCTTCTGTAAATATTACAAAATAAATTACTTTCGACTTATATAATTTCAATATATAAGGAGTACTTAAGGCAACAAGTTTTAAGCTCTTTATATCTTATTTCTGCCTTAAATCAGTATATGCATCCTTATTCTTTATAAAAAAAAAAATTGATCGTGACAACGATTGATTTATTGAAGAAAATACAACATACAAATATGTAGAGCGTCCACTTAATATCAAGTGGACAATATTCTACATTTTATCCATAAAATTACATTTACAGCTGTTTCAGAAAATAACATATCTGGTTATCAAAAATATCGACATTGATTTTGAATGACAGTCACACATTTTTTTGCCATTGCACTTTTAAAAAGTTTTTTTGTAATAATGATGTAGCAAACGAGCATGCAGTTCACCTAATGGTAAATGGTCTCTGTTGCACATGGACATCTGTCAGCAACTTCACATAGAATACACATAGAATAGGAACTACCTAAAGTCAATCACAGATGCGTTGCTACTCCCGAGGACTAGGATGGTCGCCTCATATACCTAAAAGTGTGCTGGTAGGTAGAATCAATATTGTCCCTGTAGTTCCGGGACCAGAATAGGACTACGGTACCCTCTGCTTGTCGTAAGAGGAGACTAAAAGAGGCTTCCGGGGTTGCGGGCGGGAAGAGTGGGAGCTCGAACCGTCAAGTGACCCCGGGAAGGACGGCGGCATGTGAGGTTGCATGTTGCCGTAAAAACCAGAAGGTGCGGTGAGCAGTTCACGCCCACCAGAGAAGAGCCCGATGGGGCACACGCTGAGGACACCGGCGGCGGTCAATTGGAGTTCCCGGAGTCCTCTTCGCAGCGTCGAGGTCGGCCACCGGGGGGGTTTTAGTGCGGTAAGAATCCCACATAACCCGCGTCGCTCCCACGACGTCGGGTACTTTTTGAAAGTTTCCCCCTCGAAAAAAAAAAGGTAGAATCAATATAGTACGACCGAGGAGGTATCACCACCACACTTATTAGGTACCTACTATCGTAAAGCACTTGGGTTTCGGTGGAAAGGCATGGTTGTCGGCTCACTTTTACATAAGGCGACCATCATAGTCCTTGAGATTAGCAAGACACTTGTTATTTTCTTCAGATAGAACTTCTGTTCTATATGAAATTGCTTACAACGACCATGGGCTTCTGTGACCATTTATTTATTAAGAGGTCGCCAACATCCTAAACACCATTACAGTTTAAAGTAAACATTACAAAAAGTCCAAGATAATGCTAGAATAATTATAAGCAACGACAGCTTGAACTTAAGACATCAAATTACACAAAAATTAAATTAAATTAACACACACATACATAAATACATGCTACCTACACATACCTACATGCCTACACATATATACATACCTATACATCCATCCTCATGTATGTAACATGCTACCCATGAGGATTAAGTTCGATCGCTTCGAATAAGTATACATTCAAACTATCGAATTTCGTAAAGTATTGAAAATGAATAACGGGTTAACTGACGCAAATCAGACTGTACAATACGGATGCCAGCGATTAAACGAAGGGCCGTGGAATGATTACGTTTACCACTGGTCCATGACATAAAAGTAAACAGTCACAATGACTAATTAATTTCACAGACCTCAAACTTAAACAGCTTTTCACTTATGACTGAGCTTTTACGCATCAATGCCCTTAGTAGCAGTTTATTACGTTTTTAAAATAAACAATAATTGTGATCGTTTTCATCTTTGCAAAGGACATTTTAAAGTATGGCCAAATGAAAACGTAATGCCTGCAATATATATTATCTATATTACAATGAATAGACGAAGACTTTAACCATTATTATTCTGAGGATTAATATTAATCTCTTATTGTGGATACAGATTGTTAACACTATTTGAAAAGCTACAAAAGTAGAGAGAACCATACAAAAGTAGAAAATGAGTGGACTCATAATGCTAAGTAGTCACTGCCGTCTATGGATATCAGTAATCAATATTTCGCTAGCCGCATCGTTTAAGTCAAAACAGAATATCACCCAGATAATTTAAATAGAGCAGTCTTTCAGAATGGAATCACGGATGTAAATACTACTTTTTTTTGTTTTCAGCCGATTGGATTAAGAAACAAATAAATATTTATTTTTATATTTATCTTTACAGGCGGTAGAACCAGAGTAGTTCGATCGGGGATGTACCACCGCCACACCTATATCTAGTTTCTTGCGTTTCGATGGAAGGGTGTGGTTGCCGGTACATTTTTATATGAGGCGACCATCAAAGTCCGTGGGAGTAGCAACGCATCTGTGAATGACTTCAGATAGAACCTATGTTCTTTTTGAAGTTGCTTACAGATGTTTATGGGCAGCAGCGACCACTTACCTTCAGCTGTGCATTGCAGTCCTGCGTTTGCTATTTCAATCAGATAAACAAAAATTTGTAAAAAATGAAGTGGCAAGTAAACATACAGTTACATTGATAGTAAGTGATCACTGTCGGTCCACCAATTCGCACTTGGCAAGCGCGGTGGGCTATGGCCTAAACTCTCTAATTCTGAGAGAAGACCCGTGCCCAGCAGTGGGCCAATAATGGGTTGATTGATGATCACTGTCGCCTCGCGACATCTGTCATACGTTGTCAATCCCGACAACTAAAATAGTCTCCTTGAATTTATCAAAATCCACAACCTTTCAGCGACACGCATAAAATGTTGTACATTAGAAATAGGAGTGATCGTAGTACCTTTTTCTAATATTTATAAACCTAATGACCTCTCACTTACCGTAGGATGCTTCCGGCTGTCATCGTGCTGACTATTTCTCCCAAGGGTCCCACATCGATTGAGTTGTATGTAAAACTCGTAGTAATCGCGACCCGAGCCGTTGATGTACATGCAATCCGGATCATAAGAGTATCCTGAGGAATAAATAATCTATGTAGTTGGTAAAGCAGACACTAATCTATTTATACTTATTTTTTTTCTGGCTGACGAAACGTCGACAACACGAAATATGACTTGAAGATTTAGGTATACGGCGTAGTAGCAAAGGATTTTTGATATTCCATCTATTGAAGGGTGAAATAGAGAATGTAATTTTGTTTAAAAGTCTGCCAATTTTGAAGCAAATACTGGCAAAATAATCTCTCAGGTGCAACGATACGTATTGATATTAAAGGAATAATATACCCAGGAACGTATGCGTCTAACATGTAGCGTTATATACCTAAGTCTGTAGCTTTAATGAATTTTCTGGCTGGAGTCATTTCGCTACGCCATATGGTGTCAATACTCTTGAGGCAACTAAAGGACAAAATACAGGAGAGGGGCAGCCGCATTTTCTTATATAACTTTGGAACAGTATGCACATATTTCGATTAAGGCGACCTGTCAGCAGTCCACTTTAAAAAGATAAAACTTACTAACGTTACAAACCGATTATTATTTAAACACCTTCAATTATTTTAAGTCGTCTTGCGCTTTATTTTTCTATTTATATATTTCCACGCAATTACTGTGTCCATAACCGTGTCAATGTAAAACATCAGTAATTTTATTGGAATTTCGGCACATACAAAACGTAGCCATACATATCTCAACTTAATGCAGTTATCTAAAAAAATATGCAACCTCATGACCTACCTCAAATTATCTTGAAAAAACAATAATTTTTACCGCAAAAGCTTTTAACAAGACGAGTTATCGTGAATTGTAATGCGTTCTTCTAGCACCTATTATTTTCTACATTCTTTTACCGAACTATGCTTTCGTATATGTAAAAGTGAAACGTTAACTTTAATATGTCTAAAATCACCGTGTTTCTAGGTAACAAGGTTGCCGAATTCGGTAAAGCAATGAATACTACCTATCAAGGCTTTATTTAATTACTGTAACGTTTATTAATAACCGTCAACTATTTATACAACAACTCGTTTGTACAGTTAACGGTTTTTTATATTAATTGTTGGTCTCACGAATCACTAAACAATGTATGTAGGCTGTTATCTCTGTCAATTGTTAAGGAAAGAAAATTGCGTGTCTACGTGTACGAGAACTGATGCAATTTATGATTTGTTGCTTATATTGTATTTAAAGCAGGCAGACCTAACTGCTTGCATGAACGCTGAACAAACTGAATTCTCAGGTATCATAATGGAGAACACCGCAGAGTCGAGCGTGAACTTTTTGCAAATCAACATACCTATTCCAACGTGCCGATTTAAATATTTTCACACATTATGCAAGGTTCATAATGTGTCACTCGCAAATTACTACAAACGACATTTACAGCACTTGGCTACGGACATTTGCGAGATGTAGGTACTAATACATTTTAAATTATTGTTTTTGTAACAAAAGCCATTGCTACAGATTAATTTATTACAGTTCGTAGGCAACGATTCTTGGCGTATGAGTAACACGGGAAAACAAAATCACATTTGCAATGGACTTCATAGACCCACGCTGGAAGATCTATGTGAATGGCATTAAACAAATACTTATGAGTACAAAAAACACCCAGCCCCGGAACCTCTTAATAAACTAATTTATTTATTTATTGTATCCAAACGTATACCTGCCATTACAGGAAACCCTAATGCATTTGATACGTATTTACATAACTGAAAATATTATTTATATTGTAAATCTGTTACTAAGAATTTATAATATTATAAGTAGCCATCGTGAATTAATTATTAATCATTTTGATGAGTCCCTGTTCGAAGATTGAACTGAAAACATTTGCAAGTCAAATCAATATAATTACTCCACTGACACGCAAAATAATTATATTTTTAAATTTTCCAGAAACCTTAACTTAATATATATTTTGTTGACTGTATCTATATCTTTTTCTATGTAGGTATATGAAGAAAGCATTTAATCAAAAGCCAAACAGGGTCTACAATCTTAGACAGCTTGGGAAAAACTGCAACAATAACTAAATGGCGCTAATCTAGTTAGAGAACGGTAAACATTATTTAATTGGATGTAAACGCTCTATTACCTTTTTTTGCCTCAAAAGGTTTAAGAAAGTTAATTATTTAGCTCTATGGGTATAATCAGGAAAAAACATAAACATTTATCAATATTTTGAGTTCTATATTAAGACTTTCCCGTTAAATATCCAATAATTTGAACAGTAATTTCAATCGACAATCATAAAATAAAAAAAGAATAAGATAGATGGCATAATTTTTGAAATTGGAATTAAACTTACCTGCAGAGTATACCAAGCCTGCAAACGAGCCGTTAAACCCAACTCGAATTTTCATGAAGTCGTCTTGACATTCAGCTTCAATGTCTGTCGAACATCAAACAATAAGTTATCCATATAATGGCATGAAGAGAGTTTTTTAAATACATATACTCGAATAAAAATATATTTATTCTTTATTGCTTTTGACAGAACTTAAAGTATTTCTACTTGTTTATATTAACTGTATTTTTATTATTACTGATTTTAGCTAAATCGATTATTTTTTATTATTGTTTTACTATAAATTAGTACTAAAGTACATGTAATATGAAAATACAGGAAATAGGTTCCTGTGTTCTTTACTCCGTAGATCCGTGCCTCGTAATCTGATTACATCATACATTACATAACAGAAGGTAATGTGTAGAGCAGTGATAGCCTAATGGTTAAAACTTGCCCTCTCGATCGGGAGGTCCGAAGTTCAAACCCAGGCACGCACCACTGATTTATGCGCGTATTAGATTAATTATCACTGCTTTTCGGTAAAGGAAAACATCTTCTTCTTTCTTAAAAAAAAAGTTCTCGAAGGTGTGTGAAGTCCACCAATTCGCATTTGGCCTGCCCGGTGGACTGTGGGATAAACTCTCTTATTCTGAGAGAAGACCCGTGCCCAGCAGTGAGCCAATAATGAGTTGATGAGAGGTAATATATAAATACAAAAACTTACATTGGACTCTGCTGCCGTTTGTCCGATGTTTCCTGTACTCCCTCTCCCAGGCCGGTGGTTCGCGCCACCCCGCCTCTCCCACAGGCGACCGCGGCTTTATACTCACAGGGATGTAGCTGTTCTTCTCCGAGAGGAATACCACCTGTATAAAAATAAATTATAATATTATTGTTCTGAATTTAAGGGACCAAAATATTAAAAAGATTTTTTGTAGCTTTTTAGGTACATAGTAATAGGTGTTACATAGTAATGGGTGTTACATAGGTAGTAGGTATTGTTTTATGACAATTAATGGAAAAAAATCTATATATATAAGATAAATAGTAAAATTAACTTCATAAGTCAAATGGCTTTTTAGTAATATAATAATAAGTACGCGTACAAAAATGTTGATATATTTATGTTCAACTTTTACATTATAATTATGATCTACGCGATAACTTTAACCCTTTCTATATTATCAAAAAAACCGGTCACTTCTAAATGACGACATTCCTAGGTCTATAATGGAAAAGCATAGCTAAACTTTTAAAAAATATAGGTAAATGTTGGGTAAGTAAATGGCTTTTTTTCCATGAATCATGTAGATTTTGTTATAACAGACTAAATGAAGTCATATTGTTCCCAATCTTATTCATTGACGGTTAATAGCACCACAAGGTTCCTCTTGACTTTAAAACGAAGCTAAAACAATAAATGTTATTGTTCACAATAATTCCAACGTGTACAGATTAACTGCTACACGGCTACGCTGGCGGAATGGCGATAGCCCTGAGATAGTGTTTGGTGTTGCTCACTTCTAACAACGTCCTTCCGGCAGCGCGACTGCCGCCCGAAACACGCGAGGACATTGTACGTACAAATCAGATGTTTCGGTGCCTCTTATTGTTTATTACGTGCAGTGCTTATGGTTGAATATCGTCCCCTTAATCGAAGGTCCGAGATTCGCATCCCAGGCACGAAGGACAGATTTTTCTAAATGATGTGCGAATGAAAAAAAATATTATCACTGCTTACGAAAACCGAAAATATGATGAGGTAACCTAAACTCCTGCGAATACTTTAAAAGAAAATCTGAAACATGTGAAGTCTACCAATTCCCTCTTGTCCAGTGCTCAGGACTATTGCCAAAAACTCTCTCAGTCTGAGAGAAACCCCGTGCCCAGCAATGTTACAACAGAATCAAAGTTTTACTGCTATCAACGTGTAATGATGAAAAAATATATATCACCAAGTTATTATTTTGTTTCTATTCAGACCTAGTCGTTTTAAATATATATTGGAATGGGAAAGGTAAAATAATAGATCCAATGTAACACATCAACTTAAGGATCATAATCATCCACTTTAATTTCGACTTAAGTTATCGGTAAAAAAAAATAAAAAATAACATAATATTAATGTAGAAACACTACTGCTCATGTAGAGACAGTATCAAAAAAATAATTTCTTTGATAAAGTAAGACCAACTCGTAAATCGTGACTATCCCACTAAACGATGTTCACGTTACTTCACGACAGACCTTCACGTTACTTTCTGCCTGATCAAACTATGTTATTATTCGAAAGCGTTACCGTAAACCAAATGCATTAAAAGAGATAGAATTTCCCTATTAAGTCATCAAAGTGGCATATTACAACCATTATCGATAAAAAATCAAAACAAGTACGAATAATGTCGATAATTTTACATTTCACAGTCACGACCCCTTGAAAGTTTTGCACAAAAACGTAGTAAATGATACTAAGTATGTCGGGGCGGTTCGCACGGCCATCGGCCTCCACGCATTATAAAATTAGGCCAGTGGACTAGAGCAATATAGTTCTGTCGCCACACCACTTCGACAAATTGATTCCGATATGAAAATAAAACATACAACTGAGCTCAATGCAACCACAGAAGCGAATTAAATAAATAAGACCACGCTAATCCGAGTCGGGCAAATCGATCGGAAAATATCAGACCGTCTAGTAAATGTAGTCAAAGCATAATTCTTTCTATAAATTATCTTTTTTTTTACCCAGACTTAAAGTATGCGTAGATAGTAAGTATAAAGAACGACTAGAAGTTTTTCTTTTATTACAGTTAAGGTGTATGGACTAATATAGTTAAGTTTAATTTTACTTACCAAATGGATTTCATTTGTCCGAAGTAATAAGTTTTGAAAAGGAATACATTTTTTTACTTTGGATTGATATTTTTTTAAGTAAAAAAAGGTATTTAAGTTCTTTTTGTTGGAGTGGGTAAGGGATAAAACGGGCACTAATTTCACTTTACGGGAAGTACTTAGTTCCTACCGAACTGCCGCTATTCTGATATTTATAATCAACCCCAAATATAAATGTGTGACCTGTTCGAGAAATCAATTAGGACATCTCGAAATTATCTGCCTTACAATAAATTTTCACGCGTAATATTGCTATGATAAGGTAGATGTAGCGTTGGAGCCACCAGACATTTTCATCGCAATAGCCCGCACATTAGTTAAAAATGTAACAAAAAGAAATTAAATCTTCAGGAGCACGGAGGGCAAGTAATTGTATCTAACTTCTAAATTAACTTATGTATTACGACAGAATGTAATCGTAATGCATGCGTGTAACGCGTTCGATAACATCTCGCATTTTCCTTCTAACTCACTGGCCCGGTAAAGGAATTCCTTGCCGTAACCTCATTGTGTCAAGAATCAATTTTGTTCAAATTTCAATTTTATGGGAAGAAAAGTATTAAATGTGGAGCAAACGTAACGCGACCATCGTTCATGGTTAACGTACAATGTGAGGCAAAGAACAGCTAGTTCATCACAGGCCGGCGACGCTGGGTCAAAGATTTGTATCTTGACATATTCTGCTATGTGCCTACATGGTAAGAGATTTCATTTCCCACACGCGCACTGCCTTTCGATAATGCTAATCTAATAATCAAGAACGCTGTAAAGCCTGATTAACTCGATTTACTGAAAGTATGCCATCCTCACGCATTGTGTAGAAGCATCACAGACTAATCAATTACCACTTAATCACTGGGACGGGTAAGTGCACACAATTATAATATGATTCAAGCAATGCCTACAAGTTGTATCTACTACAATTGTCGTTGAAACGTCGATGATAGTCAAACAGATTGGAAAGGCCCTTTGCAATGTAGGATGGTGTTATTGTATATCTAATATTGCACAAACTGGACTACCGGTGGCCTCTCATTGAGACGCTACTACTGCCAGACCGAGTTGAGCAATCAATGTGTAACGGCCGACGTAGTTTTCTTGCCTTGGTGCATGAAAAGTAAACAAAATGGAATAATCGGGTTAACAGGCAATTTTGGTGACAAACGCTTCAATTCAGCAACTTTTTATCGCCTTATCCATTTCGGAACAATTAATCATTTTAAAAGGGCTTAAGAAAAACATTCACCTTGATTAAATTTCACTTTTTTGATATGTCCACTATGATTGCTCTATCCATCAATTTTAAATTGGAAAAAAGTGACCAAAACAAACTTGCATTTCTAAAGCTCTGTTGCGAACTGTGACTAATTGTACCTACGTAGTTAGAATAGAGGCCGAGAGTAGTTATCTGAACTTTTTTCCGTCAATATATTGTTCTTGAACAAATGACACAAAATTGGTACCTTTTACACTGGAAACCTTTCACCCAATTCCCTGTAATTGTGTAGTCGCGACGATTAGCGGATCAGGAAAGAATCACTTTATCTTTTCACTCACTAAGCCACAAAACCGCTGAGCATTTTAGTGCAAACCACATCTTACCATTCCATATTTTTTCAGACAAAAAGCGAGAGTTTTCGCCGTTGTAATGGGACAACTTACTTGCTGACACTTTATTTTACTATTAAATCACTACTTTGATGTCCCCAATTCAAGCATGCTTAGATATTTTTTTACCGTAACGAGTACATCTAGTTTGGATTTCTCCGAGAAAATCGACGTTAAGTTCTTATGATACCATTGAAACGCCTCCAAACACACAAAAACCGTTTTTAATACGCTAACTCCACCAATTAGAATGAAATAAATAGCTATCATACTTGTTAACTTTAATAAGAAATCAGGTTTAATTTTTGGAATACCTGGAGTTAACAATGTCGCATCAATACAAAGTATAAAACAGAGTCGCTTCCCGCTGTCTGTCATGTGTGCTTAGATCTTAAAAACTACGCTACGGATTTTATCTGGATTTTATTTATATTGCAATGTAGGTGGTTTGCAATTAAAACATTCTTTCAACTTAATAGTTAGAATAATACTTTCAAAATTCTAATTTCTTTTGCTCAAAATTAAGATAATTTCAGTTTGTAAAAGGTAACATTGAATGAGGAACGATTTAGACAACTTGGAAATACCTATTCGTTGGACATTGCCTGCTTAAATACATCTACAACTATATTTTACGTAAATTATGCCAATGGACTTTACAGCTTTATTGTTCGTCTTCTATCTACTTAGATATCAAGCTTCTTCCTCCAAGGTCGAATTATGTATGCATATCGAAAGTGAAATCTCATGTTATGGACACGCCATGCATGTGCTAGTTACATATAAGTAAACTAGAATCATTGTCGGTTTATGCAATGATCATATCTGTGCTAAATGCCAGTTAAACGAAATTAATTGTTTTACTTCTAAATTACTGTTACCCAATTTAGTCGTTAATAAAACATGTATGATGAAAACGTTGTTCTTTCACAATCCTCCGAAAATATTTTTTCAGATTTTTTATCTAAATTTATGTTACTTTTATATGTGCCTCTGATTTACTTTAGAAGTCATGTTAGCCTTAGAAACTAATTCGTTTCTTGATCTATTGTGTGAGAAATTTCATTGCAAGTGATTCAAGACACAGACAGTTGTACAATGTTCTTAAAGGTAAATGAAATCTATTTTTATCATCCCCGTATTTTTAAGACGTAATATTATCTTTTTAATTAATACAAGAGTAATATAATGGATATATAATAAATAATTTTAATCACTTACCGGGTCCTGTTCACTGCCATCGGATTTAAGAGCTTCTCGGGTTTCATTCTGGAAAAAACAACAGATTATAATAATAATTTACTACTCAACGTAGGTACTATTACTATATATAGGTTAACTTTACTCATACTATCATTAATATATTAATTATTTAAAAAACAGTACATATTCTTATAATTCGCCCGTTGAGTCATTAGGCTTTTGAGTTCTTCTACTAAACTTAGACCTCTTCAATTGACACCACTCCTCCTATTACTACTATCTCAGAAATAACAAAATAGGTACAAAAATCTCAAAAGGTATTTTTAAACAATGACGTGATCGAAAGCTTCATCATGTCATCATATATGCCATGTACTTTATTCCCACGGCTTAGGCCAATTCGGGTGAGGCTACCATAGTATTATGTAACCCATATGTTATGTTAAGTCATAAACTATGTGCGTGTAAAATTTCGGTGAAATCCAACCGGCAGTTTTAGCATGAAAATAACAAACACACAAGCCACCTTGAAATTTTACAAATTTTATTATTAATAAGATTTAATAAATTATAATAATAAATATTTACCTTAGCACCTGCTGACGTGGGGCCAGGCGGATCTTCACCAGAACCTTCGCTAAGCTCGGCTGACGATGGAACCAAAGACAATTCTGATGACGATTCTGATGACTCTCCAGAAATGTCATGCGTGTGTGATGCCGCTTGAAGTTTCTGTCAACACAAAACTATTATTTACAAACAACTTATCTTTTACATTCAAAGGTTATTGTTGTAAACATCTCTCGTCAACCCATTAGTGTCCCACTGCTGAGGCCATAGTCCACCGCGCTGGCCAAGTGCGAATTGGTGGACCATAAACATAACTACATAAAAGTATTATCCGAAAGAAAAAAAACAAATACTAGGTAAAAACTATACCTAATTTACTTATAAGGGGGGAACCCTTACATAGCAAAATTTCAGTTGGAGCACCAAAACCTTAAGACATCCTTATCGGGAGAGTTGTATTTTCACGTTTTAACCAAAATCCTGATGACGCCAGTCCATTTGCGATACGTTTACGTTACGTTACGTTTACGAACTGCACATTACAGCATACATATTACGTTCATATACGCATTAAGTTATTGTAATCTGATTTGAAGGAAACCATCGTAACCGTATATACGCCTAAGAGTTCTTTAAAGAAAAAAAAACCCTTCTCATTATGTATAGACCCATTGGGGTAATAATGGGTTGAAAGAGACGATTTGGACGTAGATGGCGGTAGCTACTTAGCATTTCTAAGTTTCATAAATCAATTTATGCCAGTGTACGTAATTGTCTGCAATAAAAACGATTGAATTCCAACCCAATACATTATAATAACAGTAATTATTAAACTGTTATGCGAATATAGAGCAATTTATCATGTGAACTATTCTATTACAAGGGATAGTATGAGAATTCTGCACGTAGTGTGCATACAAATGCAGTTTTTCTTTATGCTTTGTCTTAGATCACGCACTATGACCTCAGTACTATATAGGCAGGTAACTATTTCAATATTACACATACTGTATTTATATAATATATTATTACTCTAAATAATAAAATGGTCTATCTACGTTAAATTTGATAATACATGCAATATTGTAAAGTGGAGATGAATAATATTAGATTATTATTATTGTAACTTGGCGTTATGGTAACTCACAGCTTAGACCTCTATGAGGTAAAAAAGTTTACTGTACTAAAATATATTTATTAACGATTCTCATAGACAACATAAGGAACAAAAAACAACTTACTCTTCCGAATAATAAGCAGCATATCACAGTTAATCTGAAAAAAAAAGTAAATTAGATAAAAAAGAGATTAGAATTAGAGATAATCTTTAAACACGAGGGAATCTTTTTTATGTTTTTTGCAACAATTTCAGAGTCTGTATTCTAATCGTCCTAACCCTAGAGTCCTAGTAAATATTACTAATACAAAAAAGTATAAATAAATAACAAGGCTTAAAGTAAAAAATACATATTATAAATTAAAGGTGTAACTCGTGTTATTTTATAAGCAACATTTTACTCTCTAAAATAGTTTTTACTGGCCATGTAAATCGACCTAAACGAAACTTATCTGCAGAACTGTTCGTGATACAATAAGATGGATAATCTTATCGCATCATTATGTCTTATTGTTTTATTATTGTTTATCATATTACTGAAGCTTCTGTGGGTAATGACGGGTCAAAAGACACGGCAGGGTAATGACAGGGCGTGGAATTACTTCGAGAATCAATATCGATGCCAATTACTAAATAACGTGGCTGATATCTTCGGAATTGTTAAATCACGGGCGGTAGCCGTTGTAAACATTGTAATTCAATTCTGTATACATTGTTCTACCGTAATGGACTCAGAAAAAACTAACCTTCTCCAGTTATTTTTGTCCCGAAGGCAAGGACCTTTGCTCGGACTTTGATTGCATGGTCAATAATTTCGCCATTTCTTTGTTTTTTATTAATGGTAATGATATAATCAATTTTAAACTTTGTAATGCTGAACAATAGTCCTATAGTAGTCATCAATAGTTTGAGTTCTAATTGTATAAATAAGTTACTATTCACGTTGGATTGTATACACTCGAATTATTATAAAATTATAATAAATATGTTTTTTATATGAGGACCCGCGTGGCCGAGCGGTTACCATACCGGTCTGACGCGCAATGGGTTCTGGGTTCGATTCTCGGCTAGACAGTTATCTGAATGATGAGTTTAGATTCCGTCTTTGTGTGTGTCCATGGTTCCCACGACACAGGAAAAAAACCCTAGCGTGGGGCTATGAGTGTAGAAAGCGTGTTTTAAATTGTACATGCGCATTCTTAAAGGTGCATTTTAAATTTTAGATATTTCATTAAGAAAATAATACGAAGTACAATACAGCACCTCTGCTTCTATAAGTCCAGGAGATATTCAGCAGCGTCTTTAGTGTAATATCAATGCCATTAAGGTAACCAATACGCATACCAGACGTAGAGACTATTGACAAAAACCTCCTGTAACGTACGGCTATATCTAGTAGTCAAAATCCGAGGCTGCTGGATTACTGGAGCTAACTTGCATTACAATGTAAAAAAACATGATTGAAAAAAAATACAACATAGCAAAAAAGATAAACCCGCTGAGTTTCTTGCCGGATCTTCTTAGTTGAGGTCGTGTTCCGATCCGGTGGTAGTGTAAAAAAAATGTGTAACTAACAATTTGTAAGTGCCCCCGTAGGCCCTTACAAAAATAAAAATAACGACATTTTATTTACACATAATTTTTTCCTACATTCCAGTACTTTTAGGCAAATACTGTTACTGGTGATAACAGAGTGAACAATTTTAAACCGTTCCTAATTCATTATGCAACCGATCTGAGCTTCATGAAGCAATTACATTCATTTATCATAATTTCCCAGGCCTAAGTCAGTGAACTTAGTCATCGCCGCCGAAGCGTAACCTTCGTCCTTCATCCGAAGTATTTCACAATCGAGATGAGAAAATCGACGAATCATTATACTGGGAACCAACAACAATTAGGTATAATGGCAATTTTATCCATAGAAATACATAAAACGGAATTGCCTATTTTACCGATATTTAAAGCTTACAAAAATAACTGTTTTGGCTATCCCTTCCACTGTATTGACTGATTTTAAAAGGGATAAATTTAACTACGCAGGATTACCACGACAGTTCTTATTAGTACGAGTATTTATAGCTACAAAAAATTCTGTCGTACGAATACCTATAATTCTTCTATCTCAATTGTTTACATGAAATATTTTTTTCCATTTTGAGGTGCATTGAAGTCTCGTAAGCTATACTTGAACCTTGAATGATGCTCTTGTTAAGCTTTATATTTCCTTTATGACTTAGTTTAATAATTTAGATAAAATACCACTTTCTTCGTTTTAAATAGTTGTCCATTATTCATTATTCAATTATCATTTTAAGGCATAATTATGGTAGCACTTAAAAATACTGATGCATATGTTAGAAAATAATTGATTATTACTTAAATCTAATGGTTTGTTGATATCTACATAATAAAAGTATTTATGTTTTGTTACTGGTTAAAGGATAGCTATATCATAAAAAAAATTGATAAATTGTTGAAGAATTATTCTTATTTAATGCATGGTATAATCTGTCCACCTATTCGCGCTTGGCCAGCGCGGTGGACTATGGCCTATAACTCTCTCATTCTGAGAGAAGACCCGTGCCCAGCAGTAGGACAGTAACGGGTTGACGACAATGTATGATAAATCGTAATAATTGATTGTAATGATTATTAATTATGCCTACGAATAAATAAATCGTAAAGGTTAGTTTTTCATCCGCGGTCTGAACTTTGACCAATAGTAAGATCGTGTTTGGGAGCGCTATTTAAATCAGCTGAACGTTCCCACTCAGTAGTTAACTCAGTTATAATAGTTATTGGGCTTCGTGTTCGAGATCCGAATAATCAATCCGTTATTCGTGCGGAGGGACATGGCGTAATTTTCAATTTGAAACCCACCGGTCATTTGTTTACGGCTTGCCCGACAACCGTTGTTCATTGCACGATGATATGACTTTTGATTTTAACGTATAATAATTTACTTTATGCATAAAATTTATAAAACTTTAAGCAAAAGTTGCTTCATTTAATGAAAACATGAAACTTAAAATCAAGTAATACTTAAAATTCCTTATTTTATTCCGTCCTGTAAACCTACAAAGACAATTAATTATTGTAAAACCAACTGACCATTAAAAATAGTTTTCTTAATATTAAAATTAACTTCCGTTTCCATATTTTTATTAAGATAAAATTGATTTACAATATAATTGATTTTACTACGAAGGTATAAGAAGGAGAGATTGGGTATGTTATCATTTTTAAAGGGTATAATAACTGTGCAAACGTATTGAATATATTTCTACGGTAATTTTGGGCATTTTTCGCCTAAATTCAAATTTATTTTGGTCTACACAATATCTTAAATAATTATTATACAGTGTTTTTTGAAGTATTTTATTAATAGGTCATAAAACAGTAACGGTGAGCGTCAGCGCTCCGTCGGTGCAGCGCTCGTTTATGTCTTTTGTTCTGTCTACGATTACGTTAAAAGCAAATGCTTCGCGCCACTATTTAAACTAAATACCTTTTCATTACCCATTATTGTTAAGTGAAAGCACATTTTAAGTGCATGAAAAGTCGGACATATACATATAGAATCTATTGGCAATAACAAAACATCGACGTGGCTATACCGTTTGTGCTATATCAAAAGAACCTGAGGTCTAAGTAGACAATGAACTAAACGGTACACTTTTTTGCAAATGAGTTATTTTTCGTAAAAATAAACGAATGGATTGCTTGTTTAAGGTTTTCCTTTTGTAAAATTTAAGCACCACCTTAAAATACATAGAATTTTACAAACAATGGTCTGATCATTTATATATTATCAATAGTAACATATTTTTCAAGTTAACGTTTTACGAGTTTTGTACTGTCGTAGTTATTTTCTTATTTATCTCTTACAAGCCTCCTAAGTTAATTTGGATTATTTACTTAGAACTATCAGTTTTACAGGATTGAAGTTAGACACAACTTGTATTATTTCAAGAAAGATTCAAACTCAACGCAGTCAATATTTTTCAATACCTGGGTTTTCTTAACCTTTCCCTCTTTGACCTTTTCAGGGTTATAAATGATATTTTACGCTCCTTTATACTTTCTTGGTCGCAAAAAGATGCACAATAATATAACTACCGTAATTTAAAGTTGTCTGTGTTCTAAGTAAACCCTAGATACATTTCATTTACACCAATCCTCTCCTTACGCTTTTGCTATCTTTAAACTGTCTATCTTTAAATTGTTATGTTAATTATTATTATTATTATTTTAAGTAGTTTCTCTGAAATTTAATTTCTTAATTTGTATGTTGCACTCATTTCCATAACTTAATTTTTGCACCCTACCTTCTCTTTATTTTTCCCCTAAAACTTAACTCCGCACCGTGAGGTTGCCTGGAAGAGATCGCTGTTGAGCGATAAGGCCGCCTTTTGTATTTTATTATTGTAATTTACTGTATTATTTTTCTTTTTACTGGGTACAATAAAGTATTATTATTAATAATATAATTTAGATTTTACTCACAACAAATGAACTTGTTTAACACCGACTGACATTGTCGCGTTTTGAAACAGTGACCGACAAAGTCAATGTCTGTGTTAAATGATGTCTTATGTCCCTCTAAAGAGACACATACGCTGGGCACCGCTTAGTACGAATTTATTACGTATCTCCTGTAAACAATCAGAGTTTACGTTTTCTATACATTACTATTCAAAAAATACGTTTAAGTTTTCAAATTTGACTATATCTTGCTTGCTATACCTTGACAATGTACATTCATTGCAATATTATACACATACACACACACTTACTACGCTCACAGCCCACAGTAGCATTTTCTCATGTGTCGTGGTAGCATGGACATACAAAGACGAATACAGATACACCTAGACCCGGAAGAGAAATTTGAATTCATCATTCAGATACCTGTCTGGTCGGGAATCGCACTCGATATTGAGCAAAAGCGTAAACAATGATTGTGATGAGATAACGTAAGAAACTTAAACTAAGGGCACTTTGAGAACTACTAGTCTATGGCGACTAAACGTACTTTATAATACTCCTTTAAAGAATAAAGTCGAGTAGTGCTGTGAACAATTGTACACAAAATGTGTTGTAGATTCGGAACTGAAGTTTGGCCTTGTGCGGTTTCCTACATCTGGTGGCGACCTCATTACCGCTTCCTCACATCGCCACTAGGCCACTGGAGCATAATTGTAATTATAAATACACTTTATGCAATATTTAATGAATAATATGACACGCGGAAATTATATGATAACCTCTTGTTGTTCGGAATTAATGTTAATATAGCAGCTTCCGTTAGGTAACGTAGAGCTAACAAACATTTTATTGTTTGGATAATATAATTTGTACAAACTCTACTGAAAGTGTTTTCCTAAAGTAGGTTATATAAAATGTTATTGTTTATTTCTCAAAAATGATTTAATTGGGTTTTTAAACATTATTATCCATAACATGACAAGAAAGATAAAAGGAGATAATTAACATCGTATTTAATTAGCATTATTTATCTCATTCTATGGATGCGCATATATAAAGATATACTTATTTAGGTATTATAATACAGTTAAAATGAAATGTAGGCACCTCTACATCATACAATACTAAAGAATCCTTCAACAAAGAGGCCCCGGGAGCAACAAAGAAAACAATTCAAAGCTTGACTCAGATCTGGAATTCCTAGATAGTTTCACAGGCACGTCAATTGCGTTTCCGCTCCATCACCTTTAAGGATGAAATCGCTTAAACGGCACAAGCTGTGGCGTGGGCGGCGCGCGGAACGCACCGTTACTGCGACACGCCACGCGTCGTGTGACAATACGGCGATTTACACTTCGGTCTTTGAGGATAAAGCCTTAGCCAAACTACAGCGGGTATAATGCTGAACTATAAAGCCGAAAAAACATAAAAATATAAATAATAGTTTTAAATGCATTGCAATCTTTGAAAGCTCTAGCTAAACTGTAGTGGAAATTATGCTGAGCATAAATGAGAGTAAATATCAAGATCAATACAAATTAAAGATTAAACTTATAGTGCACTGTTAAATTTAAAATAAGTATTAATTCATATAAAAATATATATTTCATAATCAAGATTTTATTTAAATTATTTGGTGACTCATATATCGCTGTATTTTTGTCTTTTTTTGTAGGTATTTCATTAAATTTCATCATCATACACGCTGATCATAGAAATGCTAGTGACATCAGATAAAATAAATTTATATTGTTGATAACGTGAATTTAGATTTATTAATTTAATAAACCTAAATTTTGCCATGGAAAAGTAGCAGATATAAATAAATTCAAAGAACTAAAAAAAATATTTGTGTACTTAATAGCTATATGTATATATGAAATGTCACAATGAAGGCATTGTGACATTTCAATTCAAATCAGAGCGTGGCGTTAGTACTAAACAATGACATAAATATCGAGTGTTCACCGTCTCCATATTCATTCCAAGGCCTAATTGGATTATTTTAAACAATTTATGTATATTGAAATTTACTAGGAGCGTACACAAATTATATTTGTAGGAAAATTTAGATTCATATAAAGTTACACTGCTCTTAAGTCAAAACGCTTTATCTCGAATATTGCCTCAATTTTCAATGAGTACCTACATGTTCAAGTTACGCATTTGTACGCAGACGCAAAAAGCAATTACAACGTCAGTTATGAGTCATGACTGTTCTCAAATACTACATAACATTGTAAATAAAACATTGTACGTAACATATCTCTGTTATTATAATGTGATAAGTATCTAAGTTTTTCAGGTTGGTGAAGATAAAGAGCTGACTTGCGTGCTGACTCTGAGAGATTAGACAACTTAAACTATCGATAACATAAACTTGAGAACTTTTATTGTTTAACAACATAATGTTTCTACGATTGCAAAAGTATGCAGTTCACCTGAAGCTAAATGGTCACTGCCGACCATGGAGATCTGTAATCAACTACATATAGGATATGGGTTTTAGCTCAATCCCCCAATGACCCCGCGAAGGACGTTGGCATGTGTGGCTGCATGCTGTCGTAAACACGTAGAGGCACGGTGAGCATGAATCAGTCACCGGGGAAGGGCCCAAAAGGGGCATTGCGCTCGGAGAACTCCGGCTGTGTTCAGTTGGAGATCCCGGAGTCCTCCACGTAGCGCTGAGGACGGCCACCTTTTACTGAGGTAAAAATCCCACATAACTCGGCGTTGCCCCCACGGCGTTGGGTACCTTTTGAAGGTTTCAAAAGTACCCAAAGTTACCCTCGACAACAAAAAAAGGCAGTCGGCGAAAAATGTGCAAGTCTCTATTATATGTCTACCCCTTACAGGCATTCCTCGTACTTACGGCATGTTAGGTTCTCGAAACACGCGACCTAAATTAAAACGACGTAAGTCGAGACATATGAAATAGGTAGTTATTTTTGCTATAGATGCGTATTACGTAAGCTAAAAATGTATAACAGAAATAATGAATTAAACTCTCGGCTTAAAGAAACTATCAAGTTTAGATTGCTTCGCTTTTTGTTATCATACAGGTAATACCGATAGGCCGCACACATTTTATTTATTATTATTGAAGTTATTAACATTAAAACTTCTCTTAAAGTTAGTATCATTTCATCGAAAATAATAATAGTGGTAAGTATCATATTCATAGCATTATCCAAGCTTGCAAAGGCTGCAAGTTTTTTTCGTGTCAGTTTCTTTCTGTGTTACAAATAGAAGATGCTATTTCTATTTGCGGGGTGGGTACTCCCTGCTCGCCGCCGTCGTGATAGGCTTTCGTGTGCATACGTTGCCTTTGCGACAAATAAATTCTCCTATACCGTAAATCGGAACAGTTGACGTATGTTTGAGGAATAGTGTCAAAATGTTGTTCGATGTTACTTGAAACGACCTAAGTCGAGGACTGCCAGTACCTATATAAGCATATGCACAACGAAAGTACTTTTATCAGAGTGTAACTTCTGCTTAGATAATAATGAAATTAATCCTATTATCATAAATAACAACACCTATAATCAAACTTTTTTTTACTTAAATTATCATTCTACACCATTACAATAATACTGTTATTACCAGAAACATACCAGTTAGTTTAAAATGAAAGTCTAATTTGTGTAAAAAATAATAGTTTATCAAATTCAGTCGTATGGTGATAGGATTTATCTGTTTCTTAATTTATAAACAGCCCATTCACAATCGAGATTTAGAATTTAACTAGCCGTGTAGTCCATTATGCGTTTAATTCATAGTTTTATGTGGTATTCAAATTATTTCATTTAGCGTTGTGGCAAGTAACAGACGTTTTCCAATCATGCGTAGCGGGGTCACAGAACTAGTACAATCATAATTTTCATGGTGTAGTATCGTCTGCAAGTTACAAATCGATTCTTGTAAACACCGTCTATTACCTATTCATTGTAAAGCACTGTCTTACAACATTATTTACTTTTCTTGAGAATGCCTATATTATAATTAATAGTTTCATACTCCTTCTTTTTTGTAAATTTTAATTAGAAAAAATGACATTGTTATATTGACCTGATTATTATTATTAGATAATGCACTTGTATTCCACATGTTAAGAGCAATTTCAGTAATTTAGGCTATAGAACATTTCATTCCAATTAGGACGTAGTAATAGGTACATAGTAGTAGTATATAATAGCATAAAGAACAATATCGTAAAACAACATTTGTAAAATACAGATTAATCACTGTCCATTCATATGAAATAAAAATGCGGCGCAGTGGAACACCACTCGATCTTTTAAAGGCTTTAAGCTCTTAAAGCCTCTAAAAATCTCTACGAAGCTCTACTTCAAACACCAAATTTTATGCAACTACTCGTATGGCTGAACGCCTGTTGTCCTTTATCTAAATCTTTTTTATGTAAAATGGGAATAGCAAAGGAGAATGCTCTCCTCTCTCTAGAACTCTAGAACTCCTTCTCTAGTTTTAGCTAAGGTTGACAGTAACAACAAGCAGCTTAACAATGCTGTCATAAGGCAGATATATGTGTGATGCTTCCACAGTTGAATCACGAAAGATTCTACCACCTCCCAATCAATGTTCAATCAAACTTTATTATATGCAATAGTAAAGTAAGGAAAGTAATAAGAAAGATGTTTCATAATTCATATCTGGCGGCGCCACACCCGTTCCCTACTATAGCAAGATTGTTAATTAATGCCATGTTCTAATTTGAAAGTCTTGAATGCGATCCAAATTAGGGGTAGTTGAAATAGCAACTCCTCTTTGTTGACCTCACATGACTAAAGTGCGATCCAATTAAGTTTTTAGGGGCAACTCTTCGGTCGTTGATCTTAGATAGGACAATTCTCTCTGTGATCACTTTTACAGGTGGTAGAAAAGTGGTAGAGGCAGACTTATCCGATACGTTCCAACTTAGTCCTCTGGGGTATCAACCTGTGGCTAACCACAGGTAAGATTGATTATACCTGGGCTTGATTACAAATAGTAGTAGTGGCCATTTGCCTTCAAGTAGGTAGAAAAATGACTACATGCTCGTTGCTACAATGTTTACACCACAATACAACTTTAACACGATTTCTACACTCATAACCCCACACTAGGATTTTTTCTTGTGTAGTGGGTACCATGGACACATACAAGACGAATACACAAACACCCAGACCCAGAACATGATTCTAAACTCATCATTCAGATACCTGTCCGGCCGGGAATCGCACCCGATACCCATTGCGCGTCAGATCGGAGTCAGTCAGTCAACTAATTGCGGAGTTTTATCTGAAGCTTACAGCAGCGTTTTTACCCACTGAGGAGTAAATTGGAACGCCTCATATAGATGAAATGAAATTTTATCGCACGGCTTATACAGAAGAACTCGTTAAATAATATATGGACTCGTTAAATGATATACTGGAGCTTTTTCTTTTAAATTAAAAGACGAATAGTATAATAATACAATATACATACATAATACATAACGTGAAATATTTAACCATCATAGACTGCATCTCCAAGTATATATTTTATTACGTTTATCTAAATAATAAATTTCTAGGTCATATTTTTCACTTGAAAGCGCACATCTAGATAGGTAAAACTGATGAGTTTTACCTAAAACTTAAATCAGAAGTATTTTTATTTGACTAAATTGCCTCAAGATATATAAGATAGAGCTAATAAGTATAATCCTATAAGAAGTTTGATCATATTAATCTTTATAGTCCTTTACACTCTATACTTGCAAATACTAATATAAACTAAAATGTTTTTATGAGCTAACTATGTACATAATCTACAGATATACTTACATAACTACGAATAGTTACTTAATTAGGTATAAGTATTTTTAGATTCTCAAGCATCGCACTTATACATGTAAACTCCTACATATGTTATAATTACTTTAATACATTATAATTACGTTCTTGATATCCCACTGACACCTTATAATTATTATATAAATGAATGTTACAAAAAGATTAAACTGAAACGGTAACTAAGACGTAATCTGAAAAAGCGTAGCGCACAGTTATTACACGCTCAACTATAATCTAACCGAACCGTTAGTCAAATAAATAGTAAATAATATAACTAACCCAGAAAACTGAAAATCCCTTACATATTTCATAGGAAAAAACAAAAATTTATGAGTAAAAACTTACCTCAATTTAAACATCATTTTGCACAAATAGTTACACTTAGCGGTATTTTACGCACTTTTACGTCCTACTGTCATTTACGTACACACTACACATATGGCATCTGTTTCAATTATTTCGGGTAACACAGTCTGAAGACGTGTTTAAGCTCGCGTAACGTGAAGTCGCGTATCGCACGCGTCTCTCTCGGCGTCCGATGTACAAGTGGCGGTACGCAGCCTCCACCATGCCTCTTCGACTGTGAAATGCCCCAATGTTTCCCTCACGTAGTTCTCGGCTCAGTAGTCTACACGGACCTCAATAGCTTCAAGTATTCGAGGAAACAATGTCCAGGTGCGATCGCCGCCGTTACGGTCAATCCGAGTAATCGCGTCCGGACAATGAACAAAGTCAACAGCAATTAAACCCAAATAAATTAAAAGCTTGAACTTCAATTTGTTTCTATTTAAGACGAGTTTGTATTGCGGTTCTTCTTCAATTATTTCTCAAAAAAATTCTTAAATAACGTTTCTTTTTAAAACGTTAAGTTTTCTTTAAAATATTTAAGCTTAAACTAAGGTTTATAATACCTCGCCATTTAGGGGTGGCCTATGTCCAGCAGTGGACATCGAAAGGCTGATGGATGGATGGATGGATGTAGTACCTCAAATGAGACGAAAAGAATTTATATTTAGCTGTAAAAGTGTAACTATTAAAAAAATAAAGCACAGTCCAGATTACTTCTTTTATTTGAAAAAATAACAAATGTATTTATAACCACAAAGTTAAAATAATCAAATTCAATTTCAAAATTAGATTAACAAATAATTTACATTACAAACTCGGATTTGTCGAATGTTGAAATTGTCAACGTTTATATCATAAATTAATTTTATTGGAATATGCCGATCAACCTTTCCATACGAAGAATTAAATTGAATCCCACAATTAAAGAAGTTACAGTCACAACTCCTATTGTAACCTTCATGGGCCTGAAAATAGACATAATAACTTAGTAGTTATAGTAACGTAGTAGATATACCAAATACTTCTGCCCAGCATTGTGAAAATGATGGGTTATAAGCGTTAATGACTAAATGACATCCTATATATTTTTATCTATACTATTGAAGTACAATCATGCAGACCACCTGATGATAAGTGGCGACACTCCTGCCCAAAGGAGGTAGAATTCTGGAGGTTTTCAAACTTAGTCCTCGGAGCCTGAGACCAATTGCTCTGATCTTATATAGAGTTGATTACACATTTTCATGGACAGCTGTGTCCGTTCACCATCAGGTGAAGAGCATATTTTTTATCTGACTTAAGTAGCAAACGAGCATGTTGAGAGAGATTATAAGCTACGAAATGCAAATTCTACCAACTCGCACTAGCTAGCATGGTGAATTATTCCTCTCATATAATGGGAAGTAGGTACATACTATATGAACAGTAATTAATGGAAATCTCCATTTCAGTTGTGTTAAAATTGTCTTTCTTTCCCATTAAAACGCAATAACTGACAAAATTTCCTCTTCCCACGCTAGAATCATTTTATAGACTAATTCAATAATCTAAATCGACTTTTCAGACTGGAAAATCTAGTACTAGCGTCTAATTCCTATCAGCAACGATGAGTCACTTAGTAAAGCTAAGTATTTAATTAAAACATTACTTTTATGACTCAATTTGTAAATCCGTCAATGAACATTTAGGAGATCAATTTAGAAAATAAAGGAAATTTACTCGCTTTTTAAACAAAAGTAAGATTTCATGAAATTTAATGAATGTAGTATTTTTTTAATATTTTCAGTGTTACTACTTAAATACTGTCTCACGAATTGTAATTATTTTATTGTTAATTTTAAGTAAGTAGTGAAATTTGAAATGATCTGTAGCACTTTTAGTAAAACTACGGCCAAATACGAACTATACATTTTTTTTTATAATAATGAAGTAGCAAACAAGCATGCCGTCCACCTGATGGTAAGTGATCACCGCTGCCCATGGACATCTGTAAGCAACTTCATATAGAACATGGGTTCTATCTGAAGTTAATCACAGATGTGTTGTTACTCCCGTGGATAATGATGGTCGCCTCTTATAAAAGTGTGCCGGCAACCACACCCTTCCATCGACACGCAAGAAATGCTTCACGTTTGAAATAGGTGTAGAGGCTGTACTTCCCCGGTCGAACTACGCTATGTTTATGCAAAGAAAGCTCCAAACCGAATAGTTCTCCATTCGCATCAACCCCTTATTGGCTCACTGCTGGGCACGGGTCTTCTCCCAGAATGAGAGAGTTTAGGCCATAGTCCACCGCGCTGGCCAAGTGCGGATTGGTAGTTCTCCATTATTATGTGGTAAATGTGGATGTAATTTACAACTACACAAGGACTTATTAGTAACATAACGTAGTTGGACTGCCTAAGCCAACTGGCTGGCCAATTTCTTAATCAGAGGAACATTAATGGATTCATGATTTTGATACTTACCCATCAGCATTATGAAAGTATAGGGCGCTTCTCAGCGTGTAATACACCAATTGCATATAGCAATAGATAAGGTAGTACAACGCGAGTGCCGTGGCGGTCACAGACAACTGCAAGAGCTGGACAAGTTCACCGATCATGCGCCATGTCTTGCTTGGATCCTATAGGCATGGAAAATTAAAGCTCGCTTCAGACTTTAAGTAGGTAGGTACTTCTTTTAAGACTAGTAGCTGTCTTAATGCTAAATGTTCGTTCTTAATGAGTAAGGACTACAAAATTTTCTTACCAACTCAATTTACAAAATTTAACTTAATGCCTCGTAATCAACCCATTATTATCCCACTGCTGGGCACGGGTCTTCTCCCGGAATCGGAGAATTTTAAGCCATAGTCCACCGCGCTGGCCAAGGTGCGGATTGGTGGACTTTACACACCTCCAAGAACTTTTTTTTAAAGAACTCTCGGGTGTGTAGGTTTCCTCAGGATGTTTGCCTTCACCGAAAAGCAGAGATAATTAAATTCTAATACGCACATAAATCAGTGGTGCGTGCCTGGGTTTGAACCTCGGACCTCCCGATTGAGAGGGCAAGTTTTAACCATTAGGGTATCACTGCTCTCTTCACTTAATGCCTATTTTGATATAACATACAAAAAAAAATCAGCTCTAAATACTACGTAATTCAGCATACGTTAGGAACTCCATGAATATATGAATAGGAAATTGGTACAAAATAATCCAACCCAAAAACATGTAATTAAAATTATAAACTTATCCATCGTACTGCAATGTTAAGATACAAACATATTTCGAAAAACAATAACCCAAAGGTGCGGTGAAATTTCCTTAACAATAAAAATGTTTCAGTTTCAAATTCCTACAGTCTTAGAATTCTTATTAAACCCTGAATCCGATTACAATTAAGATAACATCATATTATCATTAATTAAATTTTATAATCCACTGCGGAACATACACCTACGCAGAATTCACTTGGAAGTAACCTAGAGAGATCGGAATCTAATGTGTTAATTAAACATTAACAAACAAAACTACGGCTCGGTAATCTTAAGTTCATCGAACAAGGTTTACTTGCAACGAAAATCCGTTTGCATCATTCGACAAGGAACATCTAAAACAATTTACTGTAAATGATTTGTTCCGACGGCGAATGGCGATGGAACAAACAGAATTAGCATCAATTATTGTCGCCGTAATAAGTACCGACCGGAAAAATCGACACTCGTCCATAACATACCAGAAAAGTAAGCGATAATTTAGTCGTTAAAAAGAAGCTTATTTAAATTTGTAATGGCTTTTTCATTTTCAGTTTGTCTATTGAATACAAATACAATATGATAATGTCTGAAACAAACCCGTAGAATTAGAAAGCTATATAGGTGGATATTCGTCTGCAACCCAGTATAAGTACGCAATTCAAATCATTACTGTCCTACTGCTGAGCGCAAGTCTCCTCTCAAAGTGAGAGAGAAGGTTATGATCCATAGCGCTGGTGAAGAGTGAATTGCGTTAAATTCCCAGCCGTGTAGGTTTTTTGTAATTTCTCGTATTACTTTCTAGCACCATTTAAGCAAATAATAATTAATTTCACCGACAACTTTAAAAACCAGAAGTCTATGACTGACGTTTGAAAGTCGAACTAGAATATCATTGCTTGCCACGTTGCGATATGGTTGTAATTAATTTATTCAGTTTTACGAGTTGTCCACGCGAGTTTCACAGAGAATTAGATAACTATGATAGGAGGTTTATGTCCTCTAGGAACATGAGTGCCCAGGCGCACCGCGTCACGATCGCACCAGATTCTATCTCGCTTCACGAACGAACATTAGTAACTCCGCAAGATCCGAGACAAATCGGCATCTTTGTACAACTTTTTCATGGCATTAACATAAGGCACTACGTCCACACAGATACTAATGTCGTACGACAACTCGTTACATACGTGACAGCCTTAAAATACTATGACGATGCAATACTGTTTATAAAAGTTCGTACAAATATATTCTGTTTGTCAGAGCAACTTCAAGGAACAAAGGTACACGTTTAAGTGTACGAAGAGCTTTAAACATGTTACAGTTCATGGCCATATTGCAGATAATATCTTACGCACAAATAGGAAGAACTATAAGAAAAATTCACAAGAATGTCAATTACCATATTGTATACTGATGCTTTAATTCTATCATGATTCATGTGTAGGAAAAGCGAAATTGTGTTAATAGTAATACAGTCGAAAATTTTGTAGCTTATTTTTAATAACTCTTCAATTTCATCAATATTTTGTTAATACCTATATGTGCTGTGCCTCGAGCGATTTCGTGTCAATCTTGAATACCACCACTTTCAAAAACTAGATAAATACCTAAATAATATACAAATAAAATTAAAATATATAAAATAGTGTCAAAACTCACCTTATTTTTTACGTCTTTTGGAACATCTTCGGTCGATGTGACTGAAGGTATATTTTTTTGGGTCTGATCTAAAACCACTGTCAAGGGTATGGGTTTATGAACTCCCGTACAGTAAGCAGAAATACAAGTATTATTAACCGAATGTGCATTTAACTGAAAAACAAATATGACTTGGTATAAATCTACTTAATACCTATTGCATAGTTATATGATAATGTAGGGCATTAAATATAACCCTTAAAATAATGTATTGGGCTATGTTTTATGATCCTGTTTCAAACTTTTTCACACTTTTCAACGAATAGTAATTATATTCAGTAGGCATTCTCGTGTTAATCCAACGACACTCGTTCCCTGGAAACGGGAGGTCTTGTATGGGATGCAACCTGCGTCGATACGCTGGCTCCATCTCATATATCGGTGATCTCGACGCGCCCATGTGGTACAGCAGAAACAGCCGAATCTACTAAGCGGCGCAAATAAGCAGCTCTTGAGGATTAAGTACATCTTTGTGCTGTTTGCGATAGAGACTTTAGGTCCATGGGGGCCAGAAGCACGACGGCTCTGCGTAGAAATAGCAACTGGTTGACGTTTCAGGAGACCCAAGGGCTGGTGCATATATTGGCCAAAGAATAAAGTTTGGCCATACAAAGAGGTAACGCCGCCAGCGTTTTTGGGACTGTCCCAAGAGGCAACGATATGGACTCTTTGTTTTATTTATAATTTCTTTTTATTAATAATTTTCTGATAAGATTTTATAAAAAAAAAGTTTTATTTATTTAGTATTTTATATACTGTAAATAGTTTTGTTGTTGTGTAAATCCAAAGAAACAATCGTTAAAATTTATATTATTAAATTAGGTTGGTAGGTACATAAAGACGTTCTTACCGTAGAATTAGGGAACTCATAGCGAGACGGCGACGGCGGTGGTGTGGTAGGAAATGACTTCAATATTTGCTTCAGTTTGTCACTGGTGCGGATACAACCACAGTGATGTCTCCACGAGTCCTCCTGTCGGCCTTCAGACTTGAAGAACGAAGTTTGAAAACTCTCTGTGTCCATCTATAGATATTATGCTCTATCTATAAGTCCTCAATCGGATTAAAAATACTTCAGCGCAATATTGTAATCGTATTTATTTTTGTACTTTTTAATGTCAAAAATAATGGACCACAAATTTTGCTTAACTACTGATGTTAGATGAGTCCAAATAATTTCTGGAAATAAAATTGAAATTAGTTACAGTTATTGTACCACAAGATTTGTTACATTTGTTAATTTTTAGTTGAAAAGGAATAAATAAGAATATTATTTAGTTTAAAAAGATGACACATGACATCGGAGTTCAGACTTCATTAAAAATGTCAGCAAAAACGGCTAAAAAGTTTTATAATACCATCAATATAGAAAAACCCAATTAGGTACCTATGACTTTATGTGTAAGTAATTAAACATAAACACATTTTATTTTCTCTTTTTTATCATTTTTACTATAAGGAACCTCAATATTTTTATTATACTTATAGCTTATTTGTAACAAAAAACAGTGCCTATAATTAACAATAAACAGTATAAATAGTAGACGAATTTCTAATGAACTAGGCGACTCGTTTAGCTCGTCAATTATGTAGTGTAGTTCTTAGTAGCTACAAATTCATTCATTCAGGTTCGTTGTTTATATTAGTTAAAAAATTGTTAATAAGAAATTTAAAAAATATACTTATATTAAATAATAATAATATTAAATTAATGGGTTTAAAATTAATCTCCTAAATTACACATTCATACAACATACTTTATTCGATTAATTTTAATTTCATAAAATTATCAAATCAAATCAAAATTCGTATTGACAAAATCATTTATTTTGATGTAGATTCATGTTTCGTTCATAAAAAAGACATCTTAACTTCACATCTCTTTTCTTTAATTGAATAAAAAAACCATCAACAACATAAATGCAATGCTTCAGGGTTGAGGAGTTGGAGGTCAAATTTTTCATCAGACTTCTCTGATTAGTAATCCATAGATTAGTATGACATATCGGTAAATACCAAATGGCTAACATTTATGGTTTAGGCTAGCAGTAACCCTACATCATCAGGATCGAGGAGTTGAATGTCAAGTTTTTCATCATACCATATAGCCGTAGATATTGAATGCACATTTCAAGTTTTATAAGAATCGAATCGGTAGAAGCTGGGTTATATCAAATTATCAAGAAAACATGAGGAGTGGTGGTTGTTCCAACCTTATAACTCAAAGAGTTAAGCATCACAGCATACAACATGTCCAAGTAAAAAAGTTTTGTGATGAAATTCCCTGACAAATGAAAGAAATAAAATTGAAATCGGCCCAGAAACACCCAAGTCATCGAATCGTTTGCAAGGCATCACATCTTGCCTGATTTCCGCTTTTTTTATTGTTGTTCAATTGTAATGCCTACAGCACTCCTGAATAGTGTGCCTTTGTGATTATGTAAGATTTTTCATGTTCGGTTCAATATTTCCGAAGATTATCCCTTATAAACAGAGTTACAAACTTTACGTCTTTCTAATATTAAGTATAGATGGCGAAGTAATAACGTCGTTTTGTACAAAGAGTCATTCCTAGCAACGTTTCGGAGGTTGTTATGAAACAACAACGCGAGTACTAGGAAAACATGAACGATAAGATATTAAGGAATTCGAACATGAAACAACCATCTCATGGTTGACTATGTATCAGAAAGAGAAGAGTTCTACGCATGCGCATGACGTTAAGGGTAAAACGATGTTCTTAAGTTACATATTTTTCAGTAGATGGCATGGATGTTAAATACCAATGCGACCACGCCCTTGTTATTAAAAACACAATTATCGCAAAAATACATATTTTCTTTAGTAAATTAATTTTATGGCACACTTTTATAACAAAAAGAATACGAAACGGTTAAGTTTACACATTCACAGAAGCTGTAATTATGAAAAATATGTGTCGTCAGATCGTCCGCCATTTTGTAGTGGCATTTTCTTGACAAACAAATGTGGATGTTATGAAACTACATTACCGATTACCAGGATGTTATAAACGCGAGGATGCCATGCTCACGTATCGGTGTGAGACAGTTCGCATGGACAACAGTTGAAGTGAGAAAGGGAGGTGCGATCACACGTAGCCGCATGCGTCGTAGAATAAATTTGCACCCCTCTATCTGATTTTTATGTATTTGGCAATATCTGCGAGTTGTATTCACAACATAAAAATGAATGAATGAAGTAATAGTTGGTAAAAATTTGATCTTTCTTCCAAATGTACTAATTTTCATTACAAAAATTCATAATAACAAAGTCAACTTGACCTTCAGTGGCATGGCACGTATCTACGACAACGTAACTTGCCGTGTGAAAGTTTTCGTGTAATAATTCACACTCGGGATGTTTTTCTTATGTTCCATAGTTCATACACTTTGACATAATATGATGATGTGTTCCTAAAATTATGGCCTATTAATATGTTATGTATTTAATCCTATCGGGTATATTTTTACTCTTACGTCTCTATATCCTAATCTTGCAGCCGTCTGTTCAACAGACTTTTAGGTACATAGAAATAGTTAACTTTTACGATTATGGCTTTGATGTCATTCAAAGTATTTGTAGACAGTTGATATTAATCAAACCTGAAATATTTTCCTACTTTGGTTTAATTTGGACGGTAGATAACTTGAATGATTAGTAAATTTACCTACTTAGGTATATTACCTTTATGTTTATACAATTTTAATTAATTTAAGTAACTACTCAGATACCTACCTACTGTGCTCTATATTTTGTAACGTACAGAAAAAGTACAAAAAAATCTGGGTAAAATAAGGATGCCTATTTGTAGGTACTTTATTATTGACTTACTATAATGTCTCATATACCTTTGTAATAAATAATATGTTAGGTAGGTACATTACCTACGTTGTTTCTGACGTTTTCATTTCATATTAAAATGAATTTTCGCCGCATTCTTGCGACTCAGCAAAACCTACCGTCGTCACACTCCATAATAGCAGAATGCTTAGAAGTCACACAATAACTTATCGGATATCAAGAAAGTGTCGCTAATTCATGACTATTATGGTTTCCGCCGTGTGCGTGTTTCAACGCCACTCGGCTAATTCATATTTACGTGGAACAGTTACTGGGTTAGCGGTAAATCTCAAATATTCTATACATTCTGTTACGTTCACTTATTGTCGCCGTCTCCATGCGCTGACCGTGAGAAGATTATCCTAACTCTGATTCACATTTATGTAACACATTTACCTATGAAAATGTATATCAATTGCATTATGACACGTACGTTTAAGAGCTCTACACAGTTATGATGCATTACGGATAATAACATTGTGTACCTAAATAACTTTTTCTGTATACAAAACTCGTAGTATAGTATAAAACAAGGGAATGCTTAGATACTTTAAGTAAAAAAGCTATAGAGCACCTAATAGGTATGAATGAAGCGATTTTCCGTAACCATTTGTTTGTGATATGGAGTAAATGTCAGAACACAAACGGCAGCAAGTGCTATAAGTGGGCGCTAAGTTTTATAAAAATCGGAAATTACCAAAAACTAATGTAACGCAAAAATTATAGAAAGCTCGAATAAGTAAGCTCGCGTATAAGCTTTAATTAATTGCACGAATGATGTTCCCTGCAGCTTTTCAGCTGAATAGGTGTGTATGTGTTTATATAGAGCAAAGATTTTACTTTAAATTCTTCTACTAATAGTTATTGTAACTTACCTACCATATAGGTACCTAAACTACAACCTACAAAATAAACATCAACCTAGGTGTATAGGTAACACTCCCCTGTAACCGGCGAGGAGAATACGGCTACAGTACCTGTTGTATGAGGGCTTCTGGAATTGCGGGCGGGTAGAGTAGGGAGGTCGAACTGCCCAGCTTGGCTTGCTCACTCTGAGAAGAAACGCGGCGTATGCGGCTACTTGCCGTCGTAGACACCTGATGGTGCAGGACAGTTACCTACACATCTCCCTAGAGATGACCCCGTGAGGGGCACTGCGTTAAAGAGCACCGATATGTTTGATAGAAGATCCCTTACAAGCGCTGAGGAAGGTCACCGAAGAGATTTTAATGGGTAAAAAGCTCGGCGTCTCTCTCAAAGCTTCGGTGTACCTACTATTACACGTTACATTTAAAACATAATTGTCATGTTAGTGATCTACTTACCTAATAATACTAAGGTATTATTAGGTAAGCCTTTGTCACTCCATAAGAACAAGTAGGTACGTATTTAAGAAAGTATTTGGACGATTTACTTAAACATTTCTGATAAAGAGTACCTAATAGTAGAATTTACTTGCAGATATTTTATTTTCTTTTTGATTAACAAATGGTTGCTTGAACATTATAAAATAAAATATCCAAGACAGCCAAATTTAGCCTATTTCTCAATTTCTCATTACATTTACTTCTATTCCAATCGTTTAAATGACAAATGAAGATGCTCAATGTTTCATAGAATTAATTTATAATGTATTTTTTCTTTTTGTCTATTTTTCCCAGATGGCCCGAAGGCATATTTTTTTATTTATTTATGAATGCTTATATTATTTTTTGCGTTTTTACCGCTCGGTGCTTCGTTTTAGGATTGTCCAATAAAAGGTTAAATGTTGGGACAACAAAATGCAACAGAGCCACCTTTACATGAACAAGGAAGGGCAGGGCCACCTGTCGCGTGGCGCGAATCGCACGGTCATTCACTGGCGGCATCTGAACGATTATCGTTCCTTTATTGAGTTTATTGCACGTAGACCGTCCACAGTAAGACATAGGAAATGTTCCCTGTTATTGATTAATATTTGCAAAGTTCACGTTACCCCAGCCATTTATTAATTATCGTCCATACGGAAATCACGGGCGATTTATCTATGGAATATATTCTCGACAGAACAGAATATTCTTGCATTAACTGTAGTTCATTAATGTCTGCGATCTCAGTATGATGATGTAGTCTAGGCTGTGGTCTCACCGCTAATGCGACCAAAAGATAGATATTTGGCCATCCCGCAGCAGTTTTATTGATGTTTTCAATAAATTAAGATGATTAAAGACTTCATGTCTTACATAGAATATAAAAGTAACTTTACAGGTAAGTGATATATCTATTAAATCCCTGTGTATTTTTATAAGATTGAATTAGCAAACCTGATTACATTGACTTCTGTTACCAATTCTTTATGGTATTGGAATTCTGTCTGTGATCAATTATATTTAAATCATCGCCTAATATGCAGCTTAATCAGGTAACATTGCAAATTGATTGATATTAGATTATAGGCAGTACCAAATTAGATAAGTATCTACTTAAATACCCATGCTGTTTTAATAAAATTAGATACAGGACATACGTTGTATAACTAGTTTCCAAACAATACGCACGAGGTTGCTTAACAAGATAAAACACACAATTGCTGTTAATTATAAATCATCCAAGGTGAAATTTCATGTTCAAGCAAAAATTGAAGACATCGTGAACAATACGTCGGCGATACAAGGCTATCGGCCACACAATGGACGAACAAGTGATTTTGGAAAAGCGAAGGTCACAAATGTCGTTCCAACGCAGATAAGCCCTTCCTCCTTGTTAGTTGGCAGCGATTGCCTATTACACGCGTCGGCGGCCACGCTCCTAACTTAACCCTAAAAGTAAGGATGGCGAAATAAAATCGATTAACCGGATTCTGAGTCAGACACATCGATTTTATAATCGATATTAGGCAATTAATTGATTAATCGCACCTAATTAAAAATGTGACATTGCACTTCTCTTGAAATCGGATAAGTACAAATTTGAAATCACAAAATAATAGTCTTGCTACCTTTTTCATATGTTCTTTAATTGCCCACCTTATCGATGTAATCTTCAAAATATTGCAGACATTTTTCGCAAATCAATGCCATCCCTACTCAAAAGTATTTTAAATCAGCTCTACGAGTCCATTGTATTCTTAAATATTTTATCGCCTTAATTAGGGAACAAAAACACAATAGTATTCACCAAGTATTTAATAAATAAAACACGTTTACAATTTACTGCGCTGAAGCTTAAAGGGACCAGCCTTAGCGTTTGAGTGATTTCAGCAAGCAAGTCTATTAATTAACTTAATATCTAGATTTGTAAAACAATGTAATTTAATATGTGAAATACAAAAAGATAAAATGATATAGTTCAGTCAATAATAAGTTGAATGCAAAATGCTTAAATCGATATTATAATAATTATATACTGCTATTTTGTTTCTTTATGATTCAGTAACCGGAGTTAGGAGTAGAGCAGTAATAGCCTAATGGTTGAAACTTGCCCTCTCGATCGGGAGGTCCGAGGTTCAAACCCAGGCACGCACCACTGATTTATGCGCGTATTAGAAATTAATTATCACTGCTTTTCGGTGAAGGAAAACATCGTGAGGAAACCTACACACCCGAATTCTTTAAAAAAAAGTTCTCGGAGGTGTGAAGTCCACCAATTTGCACTTGGCCAGCGCGGTGGACTATGGCCTAAAACTCTCTCATTCCGAGAGAAGACCCGTGCTCAGCAGTGAGACAATAATAGGTTGACGATGATGAACCGGAGTTAGTGTTAATATCTAAACTGCGTCATATACTACAGCCACTTGCCACTAACATAGTGCAAAAAATAAATCAGGCAAAACTGGAATGCAATAATTTTTAATTTCATTTGATTTTATTAATAAAAAACAGCTATATATATATCGATTTCGGAAATTATTTGAAGTTTGAGTCTTTACCTTATAACGAATTTGTTTGCTTGTTTGTTTTATTTACATTTAAATTCTATGATAAACAATCAGCGACAACATAGCCTAATAGACACCTCATGTCTTCATTTCTACTAAGAAACATTTCAGTCAAAGCACTGAGGTATGCGGTGCGGGGGAGCGGTAAAAGAAAGCATTGCAATTGGTCGATTCAAGGTCGCAATAGATCATAAATTACAATTAGTGATGGGAACGTTTTTGTAATGGGTTATTGATTAGAAATAATAAAATAATTATAATTGAATAAGACGATTAATAAATAGCTCATAAAAGGTATTGTAGTACTCATATTGAAGTATTGAGAAAAATAATGAAAACATCATTTAACAATCTAAACCATTAATACACAACATAACGCAATTCAAACCAGTATTAATATTGTTGTATAAAATCTATTTAGGCAAAAAATGAATTAATTATTCTTAAAATGAATTAACTTGATATAAATTCTTCTAATTGTAGGTTTCAGATCTACGGATTTTGTAATAAATAAAAAAAAAATAAAAAAAAGTAAAAAAATATCTAAATACATGTTGGTTTAGAGCATACACAGTAGGTACTTAGTAGTAATCCTGAAGTCGGCGCTCACCATATTTCGCTAGATCACGACGAAACCACATGTGTCCTATGTGTGTTTTTATACAAAAGTTTTTTTTTCATTTCTATATGTACGTATGTTCTTCTGATCATAGCTTGTTGATCATAGCTTGTAAGTAATTAATTCAATTTCATTAGTACCCACACCAAATGTCTTCAAACACATCTCAATTATTCCTATCGGCTGTGGAGTTGCATATTTTGTCTCCGAGACAAATTATCAGACACTTAAATAGTCAAAGATGAACTGGCTTTGCATTATCATTAGAACTTACACCAAATATCTTGAAACACAACTCAATTATTCCCATCGGTTGAGGAGTTACATATTTTGCTTCCGAGCCAAATTATCAGACACTTAAATAGTCAAAGATGAACTGGCTTTGCAATATCATTAGAACCTACACCAAATATCTTGAAACACAAATCATTTATTCCCATCGGGTGAGGAGTTACACGTTTTGTCTCCGAGCCACATTATCAGACCCTTAAATAGTCAATGATAAATTGGCTTCGCAATTTCATTAGAACCTACATGAAATATCTTTACACACAATTCAATTACTCCCATCGGTTAAGGAGTTCCCCTCATTTTCTCCAGAACTCATAAATGGATGATAACCATATTTAAGTGGGACCAATTCGCAGCTCGTCTCTACACAATAAAAAAAGAATAATTAAAATCGGTCCACTAACGGCGGAGTAGTCCTTGTACATACAAAAATATATATATACCGGCCGAATTGAAAACCTTCTCCTTTTTGAAGTCGGTTAATTAATCTGGTAGACACATATTTAGACATTAGAGTCATCAAATAACTATAATTATTGGCAGTTTACGATTAAAAGTTTAAAACTATAATTATTTATTTTAAATTCAATTCAAGTAATATTCAATTGCATTAGTTGTCATCTTTCATCAGTTAATTGAGGTGTACATCACTACCAAAATGGACGAAAAGGATAGAAATATTTAATTTAATGAAAAGGAAAGGGATGCACTGTAAGAAGACTTCAACGGGCGCTGTTAAAGACCAGTGTAAGTTGAGCTCCAAAATAATTTAATTCCTGAAATTATAATTGTGAAAATAGTTTACTTTTGAAATGTTATGCCGTCTTTTTTGAAATTAGATGTTTTGCTACATTTTTACATCATCTTAATGATCAGGAAGTCATTTAGCTTCACTTTTTTATTTTTTAAAGAATTTATTTCGCGCTGTATATAGTCTCGTAACACGATGTTCACAGGTCACATAAGTGGTCCGTACTGAAGTGTAGCTCGCGCTCGGTTTATTATATCAGTGCTATTAAACTGATGTGTTGCCCGAAAGTGTTCGCCTTAGATGCGGTGTCTATTAGGCTGTGTTGTCGTTGTAAACAATACATGCCTGTATATGTTGTCATATTTTTTTTGATATACAACAACAATACAATTTGTTCAAATGCAATTTTACTACCGTATATATTTATTATATAGTTAGCGTTAATTTACCTAAAGACTAACGGAAAATTTCAACGCCATAGTTATAACGCAGTTAAGAATCATTAATAACATTAACAAGCAGATATTCTTTCAAAATTGTGTTGTCATCTATTAACTTGTAACATAACTAGCCAAATAGACTTTTAATGTAAAACTATTTGCTATTACAATTGACGGCTTGCTTTATTTATTCAATAAGCACTTAAGAGTAATAAACGAACAATAGACCAATTTAGTTCTCGGAAGGATTTATATGCAAGGAATACAATTAAGAGTCTGTTTGGTTAGCCGTCAGTAATCTAAACGAAAAACTACAATACAAACATGTTTAAGAGTTCTGAATACCAGTTAACATTGAATGGCGTTCTACATATAACTAACATTTCAATTACTGCTAGATAAAGGAAATTTTGTGCATTTGTAGTTTTGTTCCGTGATCCGTGTAGTTATTTAAGTCTGATTAACTGATTGAATATTTAAACTAATCCAAAAAGTATATTAATCCGCCAACGGAACTACACCCAATAGAATGATCGTTCGCACCATCTTGTCTACTGTCACCGTCCTACTCTATCTGTATGTAACTTCCGGTTAACTTACTTGAGTGGAATTCGATTGGATTGATAACAAATCGAACAATCGCTTCAAAGCATTGGACAGTTTTTCGTATGATTTCAGTAGCAAACAAGCATGTAATCCAACTGATGGTAAGTGAATAGTGTCGCCCATGGACATCTTTAATCAATTTCATATAATAGAAGTTCTATCTGAAGCTAATCACAAATGCGTTTCTACTCCCGAGGACAAGATGAAAACGAGTGAAAACTACTCCTCTGAAACGCATGAACTGCTTTACGCTAGAAACATGAGTGGCGGTAGCACCTCTCCTAGAAAAACAGGTTACAAATTGGTTGGTGGTTAACCTATACTACAAAAAAGACATGCTTTCAACGCCCACTCTCATGGACTCTCTATTTTTAACCGACTTCCAAAAAGGAGGAGGTTATCAATTCGTCTGTATTTTTTTTTTTTTTTTTTATATTTGTTACCTGATTTCTCCGGACTGGGTGAACCAATTTAGATGATTTTTTTTTTATTTGAAAGGTAGTGCGTGTCATAGGGTCCCATTTTTTTTTAGTATTTTTTTGACAAGGGCATCTATAAGAAAAACGCATAAGTCTTAAATTTGCATTTTCAATGTGCCCGATAAATGTATGAATAACTCAATATCCCGCCAACCGATTTTGATGATTCTTTTTTTATTAGAAAGGATGTACTTCAGGGGTAGTCTGATAAGAGTTTGATAAGGTTCTAATCATAGGATCTTAAACTTTTTGGAGCAAAATAATAAAATTAGTGATAGTCTGCCGAACCTTAGCTGCAGAAGTCCAATTGAGTAAAATATAGAATAAAATTACTAAGTAGGTATTTACTATGAAAAATTTGACCTTCAACTCTTCAATCCTGATGATGCAGGGGTACTGCTAGCCTGAACTATAAAAGTTGGTCATTTGATGTTTACGAATATATAATGGAATTGATAAGCAAATTCATGGGACAAAAATTTGACCTTCAACTCCTCAACCCTGATGATGCAGGGGTACTTCAAGCCAAAACCACAAGAGTAAGCCATTTGGTGCTTACGTATATGTTATAAGATTACTGAGCAGAAATATAAGATGAAAAATTTGACCTTCAACTCCTCAATTCTGATGATGCAGAATACTGCAAGCCTAAACCATAGGAGTTGGCTATTTGGTGCTTACGGGTATGTATTAAAATTACTAAGCAAAGACACAAGATGAAAGTTTTGACCTTCAACTCCTCAGCCCTGATGATGCAGGGTACTGCATGCCTAAGCCATACAAGTTGGCCACCTGGTGCTTACGTGTATATTATAAGATTACTGAGCAAACATATTAGATGGAAAATTTGTCATGTTATGACTAAGATTTAGCTTTAAATTTAAATGTATTGTGGGTTAGGTTAGGTTGGAACATAAAAGAAAACATAAAAACTAAGCGAGCAGGGCGCGGCAGCGCCCTGCGAGCGGGTGCGTTCAGTTCGTATGAATTGATAGTGTTGTATGTTGTGTCTAAGCTTATGTTTAATTTGTTATTTTATGTTGATGTTTATTTAATGTTTGCATATGTGTATGCACAAAGCAAACTTAGCGATTTTATTTTAATACAAATAGATGAATATCGTCACTAAAAAGCATGAAATAAAAAATTTTTGACAAAAAAATATCCACCGACTTCCATGCCACAAAAAAGTTAAAAATAATTTAAATATATTTTAGTTTAAAACATACTCAGTACTTAGGACATAGTTCTGAAGTCGGTGCTCATATAGGACATAGTTACCGTCGTCCAGCGAAATATGTCGAGCACCGACTTCAGGACTATGTCCTAAGTACTGAGTATGTTTTAAACTAAAATATATTTAAATTATTTTTAACTTTTTTGTGGCATGGAAGTCGGTGGATATTTTTTTGTCAAAAATTTTTTATTCCTGTGTAATAAGTGCCACGGATATATAAACACCTAGGTTGTAACCGGAATCCCCTGGGTGTTAATCAAAATGGGTCATTTCCTATCACGCGGGTTTGTGTCCGCGTGTGGATCTGATGAATGCGTACTACTTGCATTGTATCGTTTTATAGGTTCTTTATCCATCATGTATATCACACGCGAGCAAATGATGAAAGGTCCTTTGTTCTGTTACGAATATGTAAGCTTCAAGGTATCAATTTATCCGGTCCCATCGACGAGCATGCGAGTGGCACGTATGATAGGTAATATATATTTGAAACGATACACAAGTAAGAAGCGTACAGATGTAAGCCCGGACAAGAATAAAGCTCTGATGGTGACCGCTTCGCCACGGGGGTTTTCAAGAACTATGCGAAAAAATGGTAAATAATATAGTTCCCTTGGTAAAGATCTATACCCATATAGCATCATTTTTATTAGGTTCAGTGCCGTTAACGGATCAGCAAACCAACAGATATAATTTGAAGGCTATTGTAACACTTTTTTATAAACTGAAAAGTATTAGATACTACCTTTTAGACTCAACATTCAAGATATTGAATTGCTATTGGCAATCCCATTACTGATCACATGCCTCTGAAAGCAAACTGAAGGGAAAAATCGAAGTATACCCACTCTGAACAAAAGTATTGACATAGGTACCTTCAATATTTATTGAAATTATATCTGTTGATTTTTCTTATTACAAAATATTACAATAAATTCGAGAAAAAGAGTATAATAAATTATGATCTAAAAAAATCTATTAATTTATGCGCAGTTATCTGTGCTATTATAATAAATTAGAATATACAAAATATACAGATAGCGTCTAAAATAAACCAGTATAATACAATAAACAGAAGGTACATTATTATGCCAAATGATCAAATTTGAAAACTCTATTAATTTACATACAAATCTAACCAAACATTTATTCTATTTCTCTGGTCAATTGCATAGTATAATCTGAAACGTCAAAATTCGACATCAGCACATTATTTAGAAGAATCGCTATCTGTATATTTTCTATATTCTAAGCCGAAATATAAAATTGAAATAAATGCCTTACAAATCCTATACAAACAAAACTACACACAGTTACGGAAAGCTACACCAACTTCACAAATTGCTTCAAAATTGTCCACGAATAACAATAGAATACATACAACACACATAATCAAAATTGTGTACCAATAATATCTATGATTTCATTATCCTAGCTACACTATTTAAAAAATATACTCCATCGATAGTAGGTACAGTAAGATTTCGCACGAAACACGCAGTAAATACTATATATTTTTTTATTTGTTTTATAATTTTAAAGGCTGTGTTGTACACTGTGTTGCATAAGCTGAAGCATAGTTGCTACTTAATTATAACTTCATCATATCATTATTGATCAATCGACGGAATTCGTGTGGATGAGTATGCAGTGCATTAACAGACATCACAATAATAGAGTAGTATAGATTATTGAAAATTAGCGACAGTACGATAGTTAATACTTAATGATTGTTCATTTGTTACGTCTTAGGATGATTGCCCCTCGGGTAGTACAGTTTGTGATACTAGTAGATTTAATGCTTAAGAATTCTTTTATACCGTAAAAGTAGTTTTTGGGCAATAGCATAATGGTTGAAACTGTCCCTTTCAATCGGGAGGTCTGAGGTTTAAATCCCAGGCACACACCTCTGATTCTTCTTACGTGATGTACCTGCGTGATTGTTTTACGGTGAAGGACAATATCGTAAGGAAATTGCCAGCCTGTGAGTTACTTAAAAATTAAGTTCTCAAAACATGTATTAAGTTAACCAATTCGCACTTGGCCAGTGCGGTAGGCCTATGGCGTAAAACGCTCTCACGCCGAGAGGAGAATCGTGTCCAGCAGTGGGTGAATATTAAAGTAGGGACAGTGACATAACTGTCAAAACTATTGTCACACTGCTATTACGACGCTCTAGAAGTTCGACGTTCCAGAAGACGCTCACAAAGTCCAAAACGCTCAAAACGTCGATCCACAAGACGACCGCGGTCGTTATGGTCGCGGCGAATATGTCACTCATGACGTCATGACTTACGCCCACGCGAAGCTCACGAAGACCCATCCAATAAGGTGGGTCGACGTGATCGTTCCACTAGAGATTATGTCAGTAAATCTCACAAGCTAGTGGTACGGGAAAAACTGCGGTCGTGAGCGTGAGCTTTGTGAACGTCTAATAGAACGCACTCTTCGTAGTTTAAAATCAATTCGACTATTAGCTGATTTTAAAATAAAATCAAACATGTACAGACAAGCAATAGATGGAACACCTACACGCACAACTGTTGAATAGCATAAGCAACAAAATGGTAGCTTTACCAACTATTGCTCAAGAAATAGTAGCCAATGGGCGATAAGCCTAACGCTGTAATCTTTATGTATTTCAATATTTATATCACCAAATAAGCTAATTGTAGTCAATTTACTTTTAATTTAGCTATAAAGAGAATATAATATTATATACTGATTTTCCATTAAAGAACTTTTTACTCAAGAAGCAAATAATATTACGTAAGTTTATTAATTTTCTTTACGATGACATATTTGAAATAACACGAATTTCCTTTGCGTTTTACGTAATAAGTGAACAATCATCAATTACATTGTTCTTCACAGCTTACTATATAGTTTAAGTAGGTAGTGAGCTTATGGGAATGATTATTATTATTCTTAAGACTAAGTGTTGATAAGTCTCAGAGCTAGCGTATTTTTGTACACAAATGAGTCTCCTAATCATAATTTTATCACATATAGCATAGAAACTTCTATGGACTTCGAATTAATACTTTGTTTATTTTACCCTATTAAATCAATGCTAGTAATGAATTGGCAGCCTTACTTACGAACAATTTGTAGGATACATGCGATGGTATACAAACATAATAAGTGATTATTTTACCATAATTATTGCGTCTTTTTTGAAAACATAATCTAAGAACGTAATAAATTTGAACACAAATAATACATAATAGACTAGAAAACGTCGAAGTGACGCTCACAATACGTTTTAATAAATTAAATAACAATATACATATACAATATAATAACCTTCACGATTAATAATTATCCAAAAGCTTAATAATTTTATGCAAAACTTAATGTAGAATATAACATATTTTATGTTGATTTTAAGAATGCGGTCAAAGCCGTTAACGTAATAAAATAATGGCGGTCAAATTTAACAATTTACAACCAATAATGATGCATTTACTATATATTTGATTGTGTACAATGCAAGTCATATAACATGGTATATCGTATTTCACCAGATAGAATCGTCAGCATTGGAATATATGAACTTCAAGTATTTGAAATTTACACTATTTTCTAATCAGAATAAGTTTGAATTGGAACATGCATAACAAAATGTTGATTTAACTGAGATATGAATTCATAAGGCATACGACATATCGACTAAGGCGATTGCCAAATATGGGTGACATGTCTTAAAGAGGTTGACAGAATCCATACTGTCAGAATTAGTAAGATAATTAATGCTTCATATTGGTGGGATCAAACTGTCGAGACTTGTAGAACAAAAAAAACTTCGAGTAAGCTCTAGAACATTCCACAGCACTTCGACTGAGTTGGCGTTTTGGCTGTTTACGTAATCCATTTACTAATGTGCTGACAGGAAAACATTATAATAATGTTGGTCACAATTCATCGCCTTGATAATAAATATTTCACAAAAAATAAATGAAGAGACACGCAATCTTTACAGTTTTTATGTACAGATTTTCAAAATTAATTTAACATCTATTGCGGTGTTGACATTTTTTGTAAACAGATTTAAGAACATTCACATTTACTCAAGGTCACATCAAAGATTTCTATTACTTCGTAAGAAATCATAAAAACATTAATCGGGTGTTCAATAAATTTAAGTTCATTTACAGTCTAATGAAAGCTCCTACATCGATCTACTCAGTAACACAAATAGGGAATGTTTGATTATTTCACACATACCTAAAGCGAATTATACATCAGTCTCAGTTTTGCTGCTTGTGCGCCGACTCCGTCCCACAGACCCCGGATTCACCCAATGAGGACCACTTAATAAGAATTTCTTAACATTGTACTCCATTCTTGCTAAATCTTCTGGCGATATCTCCTTGTCACCTTTATTCTTCAACGCTTCCTTTAATTCTTTTCCTGGGTCATAATCATTTGAATTCATCGCGTTATTCCTTTGTGAATTATCATTGTTAACCTCTGTTATGGGCAAATCATTACACTCTACGGGAAATATTGTTTCCTTCACGACATTATTGACTACTTTCAGAGGCATATTCGTCTTCACCGTCTTATCCTGATTGTTCGGCACTGATGCATGGTGAACGAAATTGTTACGTGGCTCTCTTACATACTTCGAATATTTGCTGACTGGATGTGGCATATTCAATGCTAATTCATTTAGAGTCTCTGTGAGCCTACTAAGCTTACTGTCTCTTCTCAATGCACGATTCGTGTAAGTGCATTCGTCTTCCAACGGATCGTTAAAGTTGTTCTGCTGTTCTAAATTCTTTTCAACCCATTCTGCAACTCTCAATAACTGTTGTTTTTGTAACAATGCAGCACTATCGTCACTAGACAAAGAACTGGTACTCTGTTCATTAGTGAAAACCTTATTATTTTCATTAACTTTCAAATGTGTCTGTGTTAAATTGGGGTAGACGTTGACAATAGCAGGCAACGGTGGTTTCGGCGGCTCTGGTTTCTTTTCAAAGTTTGGCAATGCTCCTTGAGGAGGAAAATCTTTAGATATTTTCGTATTTTCAATTGAATGCAGTTGGGACATGTCTATCTTTTTTAAAGGTCTGGAAAATTGATTAGCGACCTTGCTTTGTTCGTAACGATCGAAGTTGAATAATTTCACCTCTTGGTGATCATTGGCGTTAAAAACGTCCATTTTCTTAGTCTCTGTCTTAATGTGATCAATATTATTGTTTTGTACGTTAACATCAACATTAAAATCGTTTAGCAAATGGTCAACTTCTGATGGATTCTGCTGACTTCCTATACTTTGGGTATTATTGTTATTATGCTCAGAGCTATTAGAGAAGTTATGAGTTTTTAATGGTTGTAACGGTGATGAAGATACATTTAATAAAATAGGGTTGATTGATGTGCTCTTAATGGGTATACTAGACTCTTTGTTATTATTGTCTTCTTGAACATCTATCAGAGTACTTTCAACTACAATGTTATCATTTTTAATATCTTCTTCAGGTTTAGCTAAGTCGATAAAGTTATCCATGCCATCATTGAGGTCTTTAAAAATAGAATTCTCATTGCATTTACTTTGCCTTCTATATAAAACAGGTGGTACATCTGGCTCGGCGTTGTCAAGGAGAATGTTTTTTGAACCTGCTTGCATTCGCAAATGACAGAATCTCGGTCCAGGCCCAACGTGAGTGTTCGATTTATGAGTGCTAATAGTGGACTTTGCTATAGATGAAGTCCGACTACCGGCCATCGAACTCTGAGAATTCTTTCTTAGGTTTAAATTTTCACTTAAAGTTACTGGAATTTTGGGTTTAACTTCCTTATCTATTGGAATTTCTTTTATCAGTAAATCATCATTTGCAACACTATGAATACTACTCTTTTTACTGGAAATGGAAGTTTTAGTCCGATCGCATAGCTTGTGATGAATTGCTGGTTCCATAGTGACAGAATTATTTTTTATCTGTTTCAATTCCTCTTCAATTTTAGGTGCAGGCTCTTTTTGCACAGTTGATTCAATTTTAATAGAATCAGCCGGTTTTAATAAGTCAATCACTGTAACATTAGTTTTAACAATTCCAATCCCTGCATCAAAATTTTCTTTTTGTTCTTCAATAGTTGGTTGTGTGGTCATATAAATAGGACCCTGACTATTAATTTTATCATTTAAAAGCTTTATAGCATGTGGCGAAATACTTCTAATACTGTAATTGGAATGTATCGATTTATTTTCGAAATTACAATTCATACAATGCGAGTTTAATTCTCCACTCAAAATAGTCTGAGTGGATACTGTGTAACAGCTTTCATTATAACAAAATGGTTTATTTTGAGATTTACCACAAGTGCACGTGTCGCAGTGTTTAGTTACTGTATCTTGAATGCTATCTTCGAGAATCTTAGTCATAAGTGAAGCTGAGATGTTAAACTCATATTCACTTGCATCAAAGGTATCAGTATCATTACCATTTTTTCCCGCAATCAAACTGCCAGGTTTTGAAGTTTTCGACATGACATATTGGGAGACTCTCGCTTGAGTATCCACAGGAAGCTGTAAAGGAATAATATATTTTAACTTATTGCCCTTAAATATGAAATTTATTTTATTTCTGACATATTGATTACTTACATTGTCAAGCTTTTGAGCGACAAAGTTATCAGGTTTGCACTGAAGTAACTGTATTGCTAAATTCATGTCATTCTTATATCTTTCCTGTAAAAATCAATTAAAATTTTACTATATCAATTTTACTATAAAAGCCACCTATAACCAAAATTAAGTTTAAATAAACACAAATGACAGATATTTCAAAAAGGCCCCCTAGGTAAGGAACTTGTCATCAAACAAAACAAACATAAAACAGCTAAAAAACTTGTCAGACTTTTAAATAAAAACTGCAATACACTCAACTACAACTACACTAATCATATAGCTACAAAAACATTTTGTAATGTGAAGTTAGTATTTCCGGGGCCTTATGACATACAGCTCTTCAAAAAACGTGCAAAAAAGCTCACTTTCAAAGGTGTTGCAAATATTCATAGGCGACGGTGACTACTACATGTGGTAGCCTGCAGGCCTTATTGTTAGGTTTAAGTATATATGAAAAAATGAACACATTAACCCTCTAACTGACTCACATTTTCTTTCTGCAACATGCTGTAATTATGTTTAGACTCTGCTAATCGCACAGATAAAGTAGCTATATCCTTTGTCAGCTGCCCCTTTTCACTCTTCATCTTGTCTACCATTTGAAGTAACTTATCTTCTAACACTTGATTTAACTTCTGCACTCTCTTATGCGAGTCATACAATCTGTAAAGAAAACATGAAAACCTTTTTTATCATCATTTTCAGGTGCATATTTGTTACAATGTACTTTGCCTGGCTACTATGTGCATCCATACAGAAGTTTCTATATCTCTATATAGACATTAGTATCAAAAAATTGGAGTTATCCTAAATATTCACATAAATAATTTTAATCTCTTGATATCAAATTAATATACATTCTAGTTTATTGTTCCAGTTTTTTTCTTATCACTACTTAATTAACACATATATTTCTAGTTGATAACTCATATCTAAATTAACTTAAAATTTAATAAATAAAATTGACAAAATTTTTGTATACATTTGCTATTGTATTAGTAACTATTAAACTTATACTCTTATGCAGTGAACACCAATTGTGTTACCTTGAACAAAACACCTGTTATTAAAACCAAACATAATTTGTCATCAGATTTTAATTAAAATTCATGGTTAGTTACTTTATCTACCAAATGACATTAAGTATCAAGTATTGTGACCATGGCATTTGTAAGACAAAAAATGAACTTTAGTATATCCAATACACTTCACATTTAACTCAAATAGATTACATGAAACTATGCCCTTTAAATATTTTGATAGTCTATATATAGTTGAAGTAACATCGATTTGGGTAACATTGAATTTTTTTTACAATATTTGTGATATTAAAATCTGTTTTATATTTATTGCACCTTGTTTTTAATAAATGAATAGTGTCCTTTTTAGCTGGTTTATTAATCTAACACAATAAATTATCGAGGAAAACAATTAAACTATCCTCAATTACCCCTAAAACACAAATTCAAAGTTATCCTTAGTTTTGGGTAACTTTAAATATAATTTTTTGAGGATATAAAATCTCTAATTAATCGAATATTTTAAGGTCTGGGTAAAATTAAATAACATATTTTTGTTATATAAAACCAAATCTATAAAAAATATGAAAAGGCGGTATTTTTCAAAATTATGACATTGACAGGTACTTTTTTTCTTTCATTGCTATAAACAACATTTTGGCGATCCATTTTACACTGGTACGATATTGAAACTTCAAGAAGTTTCCATGTAGTATATTAATATATTTTTTTCACAAATTTGTTCAAAGTTACACCGCAGTAAATGTTACCCAAATTGAATGTATCTATATTATAGTTTACTCTAAATTTAACACCTGCCGCATATTTCTAGCCACCCAGGGTTGACAGGCAGAGAATACCATAAAGCATTAAGTTTACCCTATAGTAACATTTATAATATTAAGGTGCAATAAAAAAATAAATAAAGAATAAAAATAGTCGGTTATTGGTATTTGGGATCATAGCATTCAACTCTGCTGCTTACTGAAATTATTGATTAATATCATAAAACATAAATCAAGCCATATTTATTAACTATAATATAAATGATCTCCTCACAAGCACAGCGTCTGTATACTTTAGAGTGCATTTACAAACTTACTTGTATGAACAACAATGATTTAATATTGTGTCTACCATTATTGTCTTTTTTTTTTCGATTAAAGTGGCAAACAAGGATACAGTCCATCCAATGGTAAGTGGTAACTGCAGCCCATGGGCTTTTGTAAGCAGCATTATACAAAACTAGAGCTCAATCTGAAGTTAGTCACAGATATGTTGCCACTCCTGAGACCTAAGATGGTCACCTGACATAAAATTAAATCTTACGCTTCCACTGAAAAACAAGATCAGCTTCACACCAAAAAATAGGTGTGGTACATGTCGACCAAATCATGTACCACCTACCTTGATATCAACCAATCACTAACCTTTCATATTTTTCCCTCCAAGTATCAAGCTGCTCTTCTAAGTCATTAGCCCTTGAAGTACACTTGTAGAACTCGTTCTCAAGAGCTAGAAAATGCACATCCCGCTCCGCAATGTGCTGTCGCAGGTGCTCCAATTCTGTGCGTAACTGGTTCTCATCCACACCAGCTTTACATTCCTATCAAGTTGTGGTGCAATAACAAAATAAAATAAGAACAAGCAAGTGATGTGTATTTATATATCTAACAAGTGTATAATGATGTTTTGATGGTAGCCAGACCGAAAAATAACAAACCTACAATTTTTTTATTCTTTTTTCAATTTTAATATCTTAAAAGCTACAATTTATGTATTTTTAATCCAATGAGTTTTCTATTCATGGTCTGACTATAATAAAATCTGTATATAACATGAAATGATCACAAAACGAAAAATTATGCAGCAAATAAAAGAAGAAAAGCAGTGCACATTTCATTTTAAACAAAATTTTATCTTAAAAAAATACACTTCTGAAGTTACAAATATGGACTAATATCTAAAAACATAATAATATTAATTGGGAACATAATAAAACATAATTGATTACATCATAACATAAATATGATAGTTTTGTTACTACCTTCATTAACAGAAAATATTATAAGTAAAAGTATTACTTTATTTCAAAGAGTACTATTATACATGCCAATGAGAGTATAGTGTAAAACAAAATGTCTATATAATTATATTATGTAGAACAGGGAGTTATATATAAAATCAATAACAGACATGTTACTACCGCATAGAAATGAGATGGTCTTCTCATATAATAGTGAGCCTCACTGTCGCAATATTTGCTAATACAAGGCTCTTAAATTGTCAAAGAATGATCTACTTAGCAGAAAATAGCTGAAGATTCACACAATGCCTTTTTTTTGAGATTTGTTTTATATATATCATATTTTGAGTTATTAAATAATATCATCAATGAAAAGGTATTTGACCCAAAATATTTTTTTTTATTTATACTTATATACCTAAAGTGGTACAAAGGCAGACTTAATGCCATAGGCATTCTCTCCCAGTCCACCTTTAGAAAAAGCAGATATCATCGAAGGCGGTATTATATGAAATTGAAATATTAAATATTAAAATATGTAGGTTTATGAAAAAAATAATATCACTGCAGACCATATAATACCAGGCATGTACTCAAGAAACTAGCAAATAACAATATCTCCGTTAAAATAGAGTAGAAGACACCCAAAATATTTATCCAAAATAGATTACAATAGACAAAAAATAGAATGCCAATTTTTACCTTACAAGGGGAGGTCTTAGTGCTTTCATCCATTACTCTACGAATAATTTATATCACATTATGCACATCCAATTGTTGTGAAAACTTAGCCACGTCACACAAGTTGTTTAACAAAATAGCTATTTTATCAATAAGCCACTGGCGAAAAGAAATAAAATAAAAATTAACCCGAACACGCAACGTGCGATATTTACTTTGGTTTTGTCGCAAAAAATCTGCCAATAGTATTTCCTGACGCGTTTTACAAAGAAAGCCAGAAATAGGGTTTACTGTACAAGAATTATTTATTTAATATCCCAAAATTTCTATGATAACTATCTAAATTGAACAGAATATCTTGTGGCAAACGTAACGAAAGTGACATTACGCTAGTGCCTGACGTTTTCATTTCCATTTTCCATGCACAGATAATATACAAGTACGTAATAAATGATTCTGTGTTGCTACATTTTCTAATTTAAAATATTTTTACTCTATGTCTCTTCTTTTATATTTCGAAAAATGTTGTTTCCATACTCGTATCAAAATCATTCAAACTTATTAGAATATAGCATCCGTTACAGTCGCGCGGCTGACGCGCTGAGGCCGCGCTACTTGCGACTTAATTTGAAGGCGATTTATTGTAAGTGGCCACTGCCGCCCATAGTCTTTGTAATCAACATCAGATAAAATCAGTCTTAAATGAGATTAGTCTCAAATGCGATGTTCCTGCTACCCCTGAGGACTTAGTTGGAACGCCTCGGTTAAGGTTAAGTCTATTTCTGTTTCCACACCATTTAGACCAAACAAAGCAGTGCCTAATGCTACTGTTACTGTTAGTATGTGAGGCGTAAATTCTCAAAGAGTTCATCCATCTAATAATAACATTGGTTAAATATGAAACTCCATGAATACTTGCGCTTTTGTTTTCACACGCAAGAACTGATTTATGAGTAGACAACAAAAAACTACTTTACAAAATTAAGATAAAGCAACTACGGTTTTTGGAAAAATCTTATAGACCATATTTTATTTCCTTTTCTTTGTGAAATAATGTGCATTAGGTACATATTGGTCATCCCTGTAGTTCCGGGATCAGAATAGGGATACGGAATCCCCTGCCTGTGGTAAGAGGCGACTAAAAGGGGCTTCTGGGCTTGCGGGTGGCTAGAGTGGGAGCTCGAACCGTTCGATCAGACGACCCCGGGAAGGACGACGATATGCGTGGCTGCATACCATCGTAAAAACCAGATGGAGCGGTGAGCCCAGCTGCTCACCTAGGAGAACCCCGGGGGGGCAACGTGCTTATAGAACTCCGGTTACGTTCCTTTGGAAATCCGGGAGTCCTCTTTTTAGCGCCGAGGTTGGCCACCGGGGTTTTTGTGCGGTAAAAACCACACATAAGTCTGCGTCGCCTTTGAAGGTTTTTTGAAGACCTTTTGAAGGTTTCCGCCTCGAGAACAAAAAAGTTACATATAGGTATAGATAACTACAAAATACGGTATTCTAACAATTTAAATTAAGTATTTTATAATATACCTCGAAATAGGAAAAAAATGACATTGGCAAGTAAATTCATCAACCTTGACCCATTTCTGTCCCACAATTGGGTACAAATCTAATCTTAGAATGTGAAAAAAATACTCAGGCGTTAATCCTACTTGTTGACCAGTAAGAAATTAATTGCCTTGAGTGCACATCTTGAAAATAAAATGCGACTTACCTATTTTCAAGCACGGACCTCCAGCGTGGTAGACTCATATTTATGTCACTGTCCTAAAATTATCCAGAAAAATATTTCCACACTCTGACAAAATTCTCAAAGCAATTTGCAGTCGGTAGAAATATTCCACAAAATACAATTTGAGTGAGAAATTGAGAATAGGTACAATATGAAAAATGAGGTACCTACTTGTCAAGCGTCACAAGATACTTATCAATATACCTATAGGTAACAAAGCTTCTCATTCACGGTTTCAGCATTCGCGTTTTTTGTATTTGCGAGCTAAAAAATGTGACAATTTTCTTGAATTCGCGGCGAAAAAATCTTTATTCGTTACTGCAATTAGTATAAATACAATAGAGTTGAAGTTTTATGTCTTCCACCTTATGTAATTTTTGTGTATTATCCTTATGTATTCCGTGTCAGCTTTCTTTAGGTAGGTACAGCTGGTCGATACAAAAATGACTTTGGTGTCGAGAACCACAGTTCTTCATGCAACACTAAGTTCTGGCACTGTGAGCGCTTTAATGCGGTATGAATCTCGTCAAATCTATAGGTATATCTCCCAAGATGCCGATGTATTATTTGAAGGACTCCCTCCATCGACAAAAAGAAGGTCATTAGCTTAGTACGTGTGTCTTAAATTACATTTAGAATACACTTGACTAATCGAACGAACTGCCTAGACGATTCTAAGTAGGTAAACATAATAAATACACAAATTATAACATGTAATTACTATATAACATGTAATTACTGCTACATATATCTGTATCCAGCCATTTGATTTTGATGAGTATGTAACAAGAACTCCATTACTTATAAAAAAATAGCATGAAGGTATACATATAGTACCTATCAAGAAGCTCCATTTAAAACAACAGTCATTAATATTTTTAAGATAAAAATAATTTGTAAAGGTAATTAACAAGAACAACAAAAAAAACATTACTCATCGCCACCAGTAGTCCTCACAATATCGATGCTTTAGAATCGTATATTGTTGATTTTATCCGTTGATTTTTTAACATTTTTTTTATAAACTTAAAACACGTATGTAAATCAACGACCCAATTTTCCTAGTAGTTTTTCCGTAAATATTTCACAAGAAATTGAAACACCCAAGGTCATTTCCTGACTGTGTGCAACATATTTCACTAGGGATACTCGTGTCTGAAATAGCCTGGTAAAAATAAATAATTGACAGAGGTGCGTCGTCGGAGAGTAACATTCGCTCGGCAATACTGTGCATACTTCAAGCGTCGGCACACGTCTGGAGCTGACGGGGGATCTATTTCGGGAACACCGGCCTCATACTAACGCTGATCCAACAGTCGACACTTCTTTGTCTTATTAAAAATATATCGGTCATTATCTATATCAAAGTGCGTTGTTTATAAAAGCATACCAAAATGGGAAACATCCTCAGTGCTACCTCGGCTGGAGGACACGCTGCAGTCCCGGGTAATAGCATGGCACGTGAAAGCGAAACAATGGATAACGTCAGTGCATCTCGTGATAACGATGAAAGTGAGAATAATGGAGAACAATTCCATGACACAATAAGCGAAGATGAAGATCAAGTTCGGGCCAAGATTAAGGAAGATGAAATGAACGAATTTAGAAAACAACTCAGTTTGAAACGCGAACAACGGAAGGAAATACTGGCTCGACATCGCTCAGAAAAGAAAAGCTTAGAGAAGGCACTACAAGAAGCAAGAAACTCAAAACTAGAATTAATTGAAAGGAATAGGCTACTTCAAGAACTTTTACAAAAAAATAATATTGAAATTCCTGAAACTATGGCTACTGAAGAAAATAGTGAACTCTTGGACGTTATAAGTCAAATGAAAGAAGAATTTGAGACATTAAAATCGAATAATAACAAGCTTAGATGTGACTTGGCTAGTTCAAATAATGCGCTGCAGGCTGCGTACTCGGATATGGCAGACCTGAGTGCACAAAACACAGAATCAATAAAACAAATTAATGCACTAAAAGAAGTGATAGCAGTTAGTAAGACCATGATTAATCTTCGCGAACAACAGCTTAACCAAGTAAGTAATTTAATAATATTATTTCATGTATATTTGGTCATAGTCAACGTATGCCTTCTACTTACTACTACTTTAAATTATAAAGTCATATTTTTTCATAATCGTTCTTATATCGGGGAGAAATGACTCTTCGACGGAGCTTTGACGCTATTTGAAGTTACCGTGTATTTTGTGTATTCATATGATTTATTTTTTTAAAGTAATATGACTTCTAGTTGGTCCATGGCAATGGACAATGTTCAACGCAGATTTTTTAAAGAAAACATATCAATACATTTCCAACGAAATGTTAATGAGATGTTGACGTTTCGCGTTATAGCAGTAATCATTAAGTTGCATCCGTTGTTTGTAACTAACATGTAGTTTATCGTGTTAAAATATCAAATCCGTAAAATATTTTTTATTTATATTAGTAATTTGGTGCCCTTAACGCATACGTACATAAATAATAATTGAATATGACACTAAATAAATATTTTTATGTAGATTATATATTATTAGACTCTTCTTTATGAGGCAACAGTTTTAAGAAGTGGCAACACGTCTGTAATCGGCTTCAGGTAGAACCTGTTCTTTAAAGAACCCTTGAGCGGCAGTGGCTACTTGCTATCAGGTAGCCTGCTAGATCGTTTGCTACCTCAGTCTTATGAAAATAGTTATTAATTAATTACAATGTAAACGTTTTTAATTAACATTTTTATATTAAAACTATATTGATTTTTATTATATGATCATTTTCCTCTTTTTACGAGCCTTTGAGCTCCCACGAGCTCTCGTAGCAATCCGAGTGCGTCATGCTTTGAAAAACATCGTACTAAATAATAGGTTTCTTCTCTTCAAAATCTTTTCTGATTATATAATCAGTAACTTAAGTTTCCGCCAATTTAGTAACTTATTAACTCTGTTTTGTCCTGTTCCTCTTTAAATGTTCGGCATTGTATACACATATAGAAATAAGTCATTAAAAAAATCACCAATAGAGTCAACTGAGTTTTTTATTACGTAAGTGTTTCCAACAGATTCAAGTTGTCCTTGTTAATTTTTCTTGAATTACCATACGATACTTACATCAACATATTTTAAAGTATTTTCATAAGTTCAATACCCTTCACAAAGTAATTATAGCACTGAAGAAGATGCAAACGTGTTATGTTAACTTATTTTTCAATGCCATGTAGAGGCAACGACCTATACGTCGCACTTCTGCCGGTCAGGGACCGTCGCAACGCAACGTCTGCATGCGTCGACTCTCCACCCTCCCATGTGTCGTTGGCACTGACTCTTGACAATTCGCCAAGGAGTCGTGCAATCCACAATTTATAGCCAATTACCATTATTACTACGAAGATCTTGTGACGATTTAATTCGTCACAATAGCGTCGGAAGCTTTCCACTAATTGCTTCTTTGTTACAGCTGAAAAACAAATTAAATGAAATAGAACAATCACTCGCTGATAGGGAAACAAACATTTTGTCTGTGGATCTACGGAAAGAGTATGAGCGCCAATTGCAAAACATTAGAACTCTCCGAGGACTTTATGAGGAACGAGCTCGACTAGCAGAGGCCACGAGACAAGCTTTAGTTCGAGAGCTGGAAGAACAGAAAATCCTAAAACAGGCTGAAATTAATAAGTATGCAAACAAATAATCACTACAGTTATGCATGAATATATATTTTGTCTCTTTTGAAGATGGTATGACTTCGACTCCGAAGACACAATGACTACACCAATTTCTGTCTAATAATAGCCATTTTAAGCGCTGCCTTCCAGTTACAGGAGTTGATTTAAGAAAACATACTTATTGGAGGCATTTCTATAAAACTTTCCTGGTATTAACTTTGGCCAACCAAGTGTAGAACTCTTGTTTGAGGTTGACTACATCTATATGGGCGGCAGTGGCCACTTACCATCAAGTGGACCGATCCTCGTTTTTTACAAAAAAAGAAAAATAATAAATATAAATAAAAAAAGAATAGAGTTCGTTAAAATGTATGCAGTAATTTTGTTCATATTAAAGAATAGCAAGTGTACTTCGCATATTATATATCATATATTATAAGTTTTAATGACACCTTTCGCCTTACTTTTAGCCATTACATAACTTTTTTACTATCTGACGTTCTCTATCTTTATCTTATACTAGCTGTCCGGGCGAACTACGTTCCATCTAAATATTAAAATCTTAAATTATTAGTGTTCCTACACTATATTATACATATAAACATTCCTCTTGAATCACTCTTCTTTTAAAAAAAGCTGCAATGGAATCCGTAGCGTAGCTCTAGAGATCTAAGCATACCTAGGGACAGACAGCGCGAAGCGACTTTGTTTTATACTGTGTATTGATACAGACGTCTATGGATATTATGGCCAAATGAGAGCAATAGATTTTATGATTTCTAATATTGTATTAAAATATTTTAGATGCAGCAATCTCGCCAAAAATATAGAAGAGCTTGAATCAAAAGTGAGTTCATTAGAAAACATTGTAGATGACAAAAATAATCAAATTACATCAATCCAGGAAGAAACTCGAGGCTTGAAAGCTGAAATGGAAGTTGTTAATAGGGTAACTATTATTGCTTGTCATCCTATTTATAAACCTAACGCTAACGATATTAAAATATAAATAATAATAAAACACACATTTACTTTCTTTTTACAGCTTTTTTCACAAGTACTTCTAGGTTATAAGTCAAAGAAGGATCTTGATCAACTAGTGCACAGACTTGAAGAAAACCATGGTTTATTAACACACATGGCAGAAAGAGAAAATGACTCTGAATCTTCCTCAGCGTTGCCGAAATTGCTATTAGAAATTGTAAGTCAAGTTGATGACAACGAAAATGACGTTGAAACGAATCAAGAAGGCAAAAAATCACTAACAGAAGATATGCCTATAAATAAATCAGGTACTAATATTTGTTTAGTGTAACATCATAGTAGTATTATTTGCCCGTTCGTAATATCTATTTTTCTTGACGAATTTCAGAGACACAAGGTACTTCAAACGCAAAAGCTGAGGAAATTGTTCAAAATCTTCCGAAAGTATGGCGTGTACTAATGGAACTATTGAGTCATCAAAGTGAAGCGGATATGAACACAGCTGATAAAGTAACTACTTGTTACAAATCTGTTGAGACTAAATCGGGTCCGGTTTTAGTACCAAGTGTTAGTCAAACCTATATCAGATTGAAGGTGAGTCGATTACGATAGTAAATAGGTCACTATTATTTTGTGTACGTGAATCACTGTTTGTGACTTCAAAAGAATATAAATACGTTCGTGAATAACAATCTGCACTAGTCATAAAAATTCACATTACTGTAATGTATTTTGGCAAAAGCCCATCTCAATTTGCGAATTTTTCTCAACCTGAACAACAAGCATATACATTATACTTAGTAAAAAAGTTCATAAATAACTCTTTGTTTTTTTTTAGGATTTGATTATGGAAAAATTATCTTTAATAAAGGAAGTAAACCGAATGAAGCAACTGAATACTCATTTAGAATCGCGTTTAGGAGAACAAGAACGAAGACTTTGTCTCGTCACCACAGAACTTAGCAAAACTTGGCATGTAGTTGGACGATTACGTAGACATCATCATCAATTACATACACATGAAAAGATATTAAAATATGAATTACAACAAAAGAGAAAGTTGCTTAATGAACTTAAAGAGGAACTTGAGTATTGTCGAGAAAAATGGGAACAAGCTCGAGAAAAAAATACTCAATCTGAACGAGACTGGAAAAAGTTACGAACTGAATTTTCAAATAGAAAGGCTAAGCTTATTTCTACCTCTATAAACAACTCAGCTGAAAGCGGTTACAGTGACGAAAGACCATCAGATGAATCATCAGAATCCAATGATGAAAGTGAATATGTTACAGAACCTAATCCAAGGTGTAAGAAAAAGCTTAAAAAATCTTTCGAGACTATTTTGGACTCCAGTACTGATTTTAATTTGGCTGCAGAAAGAGAGGATCCTGCAAGTGATTTGTTAGATGTTGCCGATCTTCCACTTGATACGCAAGATGAAGTTCATGAAGCTTATGATATTTCTGATTCATGCAATAGTGAAAATCTAAACAAAAGCGACAAAATATGTGACGAGACTGAAGATGAAATTGGAGATATTGCTAATGATTTTTGCAATGAAGATGCATCTGTCCCTCAAACTGATACCGAAATGAAAAATTTGGAGCCTAAAACCATTACTACAACAAGTTCTGATAATCAGTTACCGATCGCTATTGATCCAGCAGCAATTTTGAAAAGTATAAAGGAACAAAATGAAAGACTTGCTAAAAAAGATAGGAAATTAGAAGTTTTGGAAAAAGGTGGAGTTGCATTATTAAAGAAAACGCAAACAATTGTTAAATTTAGTGACCAAATCAATAGCACATTGGATCATCTTCTTAATCGGCCATCTTCGAGTAGACAACATAAAATTGATGACCAGGATTCAAACACCAAAGAATCAGAAATCAACGACATGGAAACTACAGCAAATATTATAAACACGAATAATGAAACTATCTTGAAAACGAACAAAGGAGAATCAAAACATTTGAATGACATTGATGAATTGATTGACCCTGAACAAAGTAATACACAAATCATTGCAGCTGTGAATGATGTCGAGCTTACAAATAATGAAGCTAACAATACGACTGCAATGACGACTACAGATAACGACAGAATTATGAAAACTGAATGCCCAGAAAATGTATTACCATCAAAATTTATTGCTGGGGATGAGATTGTAAATAAACAAGAAACACTTGATGTGGAACAGGGCGATGCTAGTTGTCTAGACGAAAATTCTGAAGAGCTAAATTCTCAGATTAGTAGTGCTAGTGAATCTAGTACTTCAGAGCCGAGTACTTCTAACGAAATGGATCACGAAGCAAGGTTTGCAGCTCGTGACATCCGGCTCAAGAGACTCGAAGAACAAACGAAATCTCTTGTTAATAAGGTAAATAAAACTGCCACAAAAGGTGTTAAAATTAATTATAAACTTCAGGAGTTACACAATATCTATAGTTCTGACCATTCACGATCTGGTACACCTTCAGAAGAAAGTGAAGATACATCTCAAGGCAAAGAAGATGTGAACAAAGATAATGATGGACAAACATAATTTAAATACATACCAAAATATTTATCACACTATTTATGATTCGGTAATATATATGCAATTTTGTAAATTTTATTGAAATAAATCAAAGTTAAATGTATTTAATCATTTTATTTATTCTATATATTAACTAAATGTATAAAAATCAGGTACATCCATGAACCTATATTTAATGATGATCCCTTTAATAATTTTGAGATTCCAGAAATTTTGATTAGAATCTTCAGATTAATTTGAGATATATTATTGTAAAACTATAAATTTCACAACACTGAACATCAACCATTTAATCACAAAGACACAAAGGACCAAAAACGTCGAAATGCGTAACCTAAAATTTTATTCAAGTGTTTATATTTATATCAGAGATATCGTTTTTATTATTATTGAAGGTATGGTTATCGATGCCTTCTTTGGGTGGTTTCACGTCCATTGCATTTGGATTATCTTCAAGTACAGCGACAACGATGTTTTGTACTTTAGTGACACTTTTGCCGGGATGCACACGGTACAAACGCCACGCCCATAAAGATAGCAGTAACATCTCTCCCATCATGATGACGTTTTGAATCACTGAAATATTAAATTAAGGATAAATTATATCTAATCAATCAAATCAATTGTGTACTACGTGTAATGTGATGAATGTAAATTAATTGATTCGACTATTCAATAGACATTCACTAAGGCCATTAGGAATTGTAGCAGGGGACCAATTATTCAAACCTTATCATTTCAATTATTACAATGTTACGTTTATGAACCAGAATGCTATTGCTTTAGCTACGGCCACTTATTGACACACAAAATTATTGATGAGTATTAAGTTAAATCACAAAAGTTAAAAAATTATTCTTTAGGAAGTCTGAGATATACAAGTTATTAGGTATTTCATTTCTTTCACTGTAAAGAAAGTTATAATTATATAGCATAATCACATATGCCTTGGAAAATCGGAAACCTTGATTTTAAATCATACGACTGAATCGCGACTAATGAATAATAATCATAATCACTACCAGAATTGTTGTCCGTATCAATTACAATTGCTTATAAACTCACAATTAACGAAGACAGACGGATGCAGGTCCATAGAGCAGGGTAACGACAATCTTTCCGACAGTAGTTTAGCTAAGCCACATTGCAACTTGACTATGATTAGCACCAATTGCAAGGCCAAGAACCTAGGCCTCGGAGACATACTGGCAGCCTGGACCGCGTGAACACACATAATCATGCCCCATACTCCTGACAGAATAGAGGCAGCTATGAACAACTGGACAAACACAAAGGCTTTGGTATAGACCATCTGGAACAGAAAACAAGATACAATAAAAATAAAAGTAATCAGTGAACAAAGGCAAAATATAAAAATAAAACTTTAAATTTCTTTACAGTCGACAAAAATTTGCCGAAATCAAAATTATTTTATGTAGACATGTTTCACCGTCGCCCCTTACTTTATTTTAATTCTGTTTAAGATAATGATGACCGTAGGGTCATCATTATCTTAAACAGAAATTGGGAAATAAAGACCTCTTTTATATTCACTACTAGCTGCCCCGACAAACGTTGTTTTGCCATATAAAAAATTTAAAAAAATGTTAAGGGTGGACAACCCTTAAGGGGTATGAAAAATAGATGTTGGCCGATTCTCAGACCTACTGAATAAGCATATAAAATTTGGTAAAAAGCCGTTTCCGAGGAGTATAGCAACAAAAACTGTGACACGAGAATTTTATATATTAGATAATATGTAGTAGCTACAATAAGGATAATATTAGAAAATGCTTACTTATTTATGTGAATTTGAGGAAGGTAGCGTCCTTACAACGTACAGTATTTAATTAGTGACGATGGCAAAATTATGTTTATAAATAATGCATGGAACCCACATATCGTTAATATGCTCCCTAGACATTAATACCTTGTAACTAAATAATAAGTGCAAAGAAACTATAAGTCCCTGGACACTTCAATAATGATAATGAACCATTAAACGAACGTGACTAGTTAAAACATCGTTAAAATGAATATACATTTCACCTTTTGTATCGTTATGTGTAAAATTAATAAGGTTATTCTAACTTAGCCCTTAGAGGTAGGAAAAATTAAAAAACTTCAACAAATAAACTCACCATATCCTCAGCTCTTAAAATCAGTAATATGATGTATATAAATGCTTGAACAAAGGACATCTGGAGCACCAAATACCGTAGCCATGTGAGATTCTTTCTGTAAAATATTGGATTAATAAATTAGGCAATCATACTGATATACTGAACCTCAAATCAACAAAGGTGTTAAAGTGTAAAGAAAAGAGACGTAATCGAGACTGGTTTGATTCTGCTCTTTTTGATTAGGACTGCTTCCTTTACTCAGTTTATAGGGAACGCTTAAAACTTAATTTTAGACATCAGCTTATAAATAAGGTACAATACAAGAGGTACAGTGCATAAGTACAATATGGTATAAAAGCGGTGAAAACTCTGAAGAGAAGTGGCATTAAAATCTTTAAAGAACTTCGTGTTCTGTTTTTTTTTTTATTTGACTGAAGTAGCAAACGAGCATGCAGTCCACCTGATGGTAAGTGTACACTGCCGCCCATGGACATCTGTAATCAACTTCATACAGAACATGGGTTCCATCTGAAATCAATCACAGATGCGTTGCTACTCCCGAGGACTATGATGGTCGCCTCATGTGTGTGTTTGCTATTCAGTGAAACCCTCTGAATTGTTCAGAGGGTTTCACTGAACAGCAAACATAAATCTCTAGTTATGATATAAGTACGTATAAAGAACAGAAAAATCTTGATTAATTATAATTATTATTTAATTACAGATCTCTTTATTTTGTTTATTTATTATAATTGTTATAGATTTGATTTTTTTTTTTTTTTAATCATTGATTCAATGATCCTAAGTTATAATTATTTCTACGATGTTTTCAATTTACGATTGTGTATTTTTTCTTTTGATTTGTAATGTATCTAAGTTAGTTAGTGTAATTGGTCTTGATGGCCGTTCTAGCTAACTATAAATAAATAAATAAATAATAAATGTGAAAGTGTGCCGGCAACCACACCCTTCTATCGAAACGCAAGAAATGCTTCACACTAGAAATAGGTGTGGCGGTGGTACTTCCCCGGTCGAACTACCCTGGTTCTACCACCTTGAGAATAGCAACTTTATTAGAGACATATTGTAGTCTCGTTGTAAATCAATAGGTAAGCAAATAAGTACCTACGTATTACTTTCACTTCACATGTTACATTTTATATAAGCATCTGGTTGTTCTAGTTTTTATTCTATATCGGAAGTTAGAAGCAAACTATGTTTATAAATTACAAAACAAGGTACACTTAGGTACCCGACATAAGCATCAAAACGTATAACAGCGTAATAGAGTAATTATTCCCTAGCCGAAGTCAATTAGACGCCGCCTCTAAAATTCCCACTAATTGGATACAATCACATAACTCCCAAGTTCCTAGAGAACCTAATTGCTTACAATAACAAGAACTTCTGTTTATTCATTAAAAATATCAACTTATTACTGTCCAATTGCTGATCCCAGTTTTGACAATGAAAATGCTAAGGCCTTAATCAACCTCCCTCCACCAATTCGCACTTGGCCAGCGCGGTGGACTATGGCCTAAACTCTCTCATACTGAGAGAAGACCCCTGCCCAGCAGTGGGACAATAATGGGTTGACGACGAAGGCCTTAATCGATCATCCATTGCGGATTGATGGACTTTCAACATTTGAGATATTTCGTGAAATACGCTCTAGCGTATAGAATTAAAAAATAATCAATGCCTTTCGTACCTATGTTGCAAACAACAAAACTCATTAAGTCAACTCTATACCGTTATATACGGTCTGCGTCATATTTCGCCCTTAGGGGTGACCGTTGGGAAAAAATAGAAACCGTTTCCGTTACTCGAAGGGCACGAATTTAATAGCATTATTGAACCTTATCGGACCTTTCAAGGTTGACTTGTAAGCCACCCTTATCTCGCCATGCATCGAAATTGAGTTATTTAGGACCAAATTATGCCGTAATTGAGGTAGCAATCCCGTAGGTATCAGGAGACATTTATGAGTAACGTCGATTTTTACTTTTAGAGGTCATAAATTAATTAACTGATCGATCATCTACCACTTACACAGAGAAGAAAATGTAAAACTCGCTGAAGTAGCCTCTGATGAATAACGTGTAATAAGTTCAAATTGGTCTTTTATTTAATAATGGCTTCCACTACCAATATTATTGATCACCATACAAGTCTGCCTTGCAATATTTTCAGGGTTCGAACCCTTATCAAGCAGATATCTGAATGATGAATTTAGATTTATGTTCTGGATTTAGGTATTTGTGGTTTTCTCTTTGTGAGTGTCCGTGGCACACACGATACACGAAAATCATCACATATGACATCACATGAGTGTAGAAAGCATTATAATATCAATACAGTGTACTTACTGCTGAATCGCAGGTCGTGGAAGTATGCAGCAAGGCCAGCAGCAGCATGGCATTACTCTAGTCTCCAATCTGGAACCTTCGGCACGTCTGGAAATATATAAGAAACAAATTATAGGTAGAGAAGAATTCGATGACCAATTCTTAAGATTACCTAACACTTTTTTCCAACCATCCATCCATCAGCCCTTTGATGTCCACTGCTGGACATAGGCCTCCCCTAAATGGCGCCACTCCAACCGGTCCTGTGTCCTCTGAATCCAACGGTTTTCCGCTGTCTTCTTCAGGTCATCGGTCCACCACTTCTTTAGAATATAGAAATTGCAAAAGAGCATGCAGTCCACCTGCTGGTAAGTGACCACTGCTGCCTAGTGGCATCTATCATTAATAAGATTTAATTTACTGAACTTGATCATAAATGTGTCTCTATTGCTGAGGATGCAATGCTTTGGATAAGTACGAGTATGTCTCCCTTATAACACCCCTCAAATCCGAATACAAAGACAGTTTTTACTACTGTTGAAATAAATGCGGTGAAATAAATGTTATGTGAAATCGAACCATAAAGGATTTTACCACCTTGCAATTATTGTTATTGCTGTAATGCAGTACTATCAATAATGTAGATATATCTTTGACGAGGTGTAGATGTGAAAAAAGTTTTTATACACGGATATTCCCAAAAAGAACTTTTCGGTTCTTTTTGATCCAATTTATTTTCGTTTCCTTTCCAGAAGAATAAGTTAGAACGTGTCATAAGTTTATGATTGTGATTCTGGACTACATCATCATCATTACACAAGACATAATGATAAGCATGACAGAAATAGATGTTGTGCTGCGCCGAAACATAACTTTTTTAAGATATTCATATCTTACTATCATAAATTATCTCCGTAATCATATCTTCAACGACGTTCGCTTGTAAGAACATATTAACTTGTTTGTATAAATCTGTTGATTGATATGGGCATGTTTATCTAACTTCTACGATTTATTTTTATAACACAGAAGTCCTACCATAAAACCTGTAATAAAACGCAGATATGATTAGATCCCTGCCTTAAACCATAGACACATTATTGACACGGGTAAGTATTTATACTTCCCTTAATTCCCATCAACTTGGAACAACAGTGTTATACATCTGTTATTGGACAAAACCAAGCGAAATCGAACTAAGTAAGATCCGACCGCGTTTCATAATATTACCTGACTAATTGTTTTATTCCACCGCACTCGGCGATGAAGAGGCAGAAGAGATGGTACATCGCTACCATGACTATCTGTTGCGCTAGTGCCTCACTCAACACTCGAGCCCGCGGCACCATCAATGTAACGAAAGCTGATGCTGCCACCACCTGAAATAGAAATCAAATGTAGGTATAAGGTACAGTGACTGATCAAGAATTCTGACCGCTCTAGGTTAATTACTATAAGGACGCGCCTTCAGGTGGTTTACAGTCGGCCTAAGAGTACTAACTACAGCTTGTCGATCAAAAAAAGGTCGCCAAATCTACGTCCTCCGGTGTGTTAGTGTTTTGTCTCGGTCTAGTTGAAATATGTAGGGTAGATGCAATGATGCTAGATTAATAGTGCTCGTGCCCTAGGCTGCAGCATAATTAGCCTAAGGGTTAACCTTATTAACGTAACACGTCTTTGTCTGCCCATATTTAGACAAATACAAAAAGAAAGTTGACTGCCGGGTGCCTGCGCGAAAATAGATTGCGAAAAATGATAATCTGGATAATTGAGAACAAAGAATCATAGTCAAAATTTTTTTGAACTTTTATATGTTTTAATCACAATTCTTTGAAAATATATTTACAGTCCGTATGTATCTGGAAGTAACATCTATCATCTACTTTATCAAAAGTTATGTTACGAAAATCTTTAAAACACAGGTGAAGCCTGCGATTACTGTATTCCATGACAATTGGAATGAGTGTCATAATTACAATTTTAGTTTAAATAAATTTTCCCATCCAGATAGACATCTCAATTATTGTATTACATTTCTTCTCGGTTTCAATGTTTGTATAGTCATCTTTGTGTATATCCAATGGTTCCCACGATACAGGATGTCTTTAAATGGGCTTTAGAAAGCATCAAGCATGAGTAAGTATAACTTTTCAACTGCACTACATTCAAATACTTAGCAAATTGTTATCATGAGCCGATAGACCAAGTAACATGTATCTAAAATCGCCAAACAAGTTACTTATACGTAACTAGTCATTTAGAAATAATTTACAAATCATTTTGCAAGGTAGGTAGAACGCTATCGCACGCACCACTGGTTTATATTCGTATTAGAAATTAATCATCACTGCTTTTCGGTGAAGGAAAACATCATCAGGAAACAAATCCGAGAGTTCTTTTAAAAAAAAAAAGTTCTCGGAAGTGTGTGAAGTCCACTAATTCGCACTTGGCCAGCGCGGTGGACTATGGCCAAAAACTCTCTCATTCTGAAAGAAGACCCGTGCCCAATAATGGGTTCAACCCCAGGTAGAACGGTGTGGTAACACCATTACAACACGTTCTAGCGAGAAGCAGTTCTTGCGTTTCGGTTGAAGGGTGTGGTTGCCGGATCGCTATATATCATATGAAGCAACCTTCCTGCTCCTCGGGAGTAGCAACGAATCTGTGATTGACATGGGCGGCAGTGGCCATAATACATCATCTGGTGAACTGCAAAGTCGTTTTCCACTTCAATGTTATAAAAAGTAAAACATTGTTACTTATATTTTTAATTAAATAATTACGGTAATTTCTTATAAACTTTAGGACATATATTTTCAATACAACCGCGGTAATATAAAGTTTAAGACAATATCAATTATTTGATAATTGTAAATAAACGACTTCCTTTAAGTTATTCAAGGAAGGATTTGATATTTGCTGCAGATATAAGTTATAAATATGCAAGGAACACTTCGTGACTAACTGCTGCATTACGTATCTAATTAAAATCGGTCAGAGGTAACATTACAATGGAAAATGTTAACTAATCGACTCTCACGGCCCCTTCGGAATAGTGGTCAAGTACGCGAATTTAAATAAAATCAAGGTTTGACTTATAGCACATAAGTTAGTAAAACTTTATATATATATGCAATTGAATAATCTTAAAAAGTCCACTAAAACTTTTTATTTTGAATAATATATTAAGTCCTTGTTTGTCGTTCATATATGAAATTGTATGAATGACTCATTTAAGCTTCATACACCTATCAAATCAGGACTCTACTGCAGCCAATTTATAAATATCAGGCAATAACTACATATTGTACTTAAAATTTCGACATTGTGACATCCCCGTATAAGAGAAATTGGTGACTTAGCCGTTACAAGGCCGAATATTCGTACTGCTAAACTAATCGACAACTACTTTATATAAGATTAAAACTTTATATAAGTTCAATTTTTAAACAGTTAAAGTAGAGTACCTAATCGAGCATGCATTCCACTGGTGATAAGTGTCGCATATGAACATCTCTGTAAGGAACTTCATATAAAATAGGACGTTTATTTGAAATTAATCATAGCTGCATTCACGGTGATCACGAGCACGTATTATAGATGCTTATATGAAAGTGGGGCAGTGAGCCGGCAACCACACCGTTCCACCGAAACGCTAGGACTAGTTATGTGCGCCAACTCGGGATAAGCACGACATAACACGATATAATTCGTTTCATTTTCAAACTATAAAAAAGCAGAACAGCACATAATAAACATGTATTAGGTCAATCAACATTAATTATATTAGGTAGAATTTAAATAAATTAAGATTTCCCGGAGCGCTACGACATGGGGTTCTTCAAGAAAGGTGCGAAAAGAGCTCTCCTACAAAGCCGGTGGTGCATTGGCGACTCCTCTGGTGTTGCAAGTGTCCACAGGCGACGGTACTTTCCATCCCGTCTGCCTTATCGTTAGGTTAAAGTATATAAAAAAAAAAATCGTAAAATATGTTTACCAATTAACACAAAACTTAGCAAAGTATCAGTCTACACATACATTCAAACTCGATTTAGAAAGAATTTAACTCCAGCTGACTGGATTTAAGCCAAACTCGCGTTAACTCGAGTTGATCATCACTAACTAGAACCGCTTCTCGCTTAGAAGTGTGTCGTACCGTACTCGCTCTACCACCTCGCTGAATTATTCGCTCAGTAATTTCCTTAATGGTACCTAATTAGAAATAAATAACTCAACCACGCTGAGTTGTTGCTTTATAAGAATAGGCAGTAGCTGACCCACGCGAACTTGGTTCTGCCTAAAAGTCACAAATCCGAAATTTTCAGTGTTTCTCCACTATATTTAACATGTATTATTCGTAAAAACCTTCCTCTTCAATCACTCTATTAAAAAACTGCATTAAAATCCGTAGCGTAGTTTTAAAAACCTAAGCATACATGACAGACAGCGGGAAGCGACTTTGTTTTATACTATGTAGTGATGCTCTGTGTTCAGCAATTTGAAACTGTCAGTCCTAAAATTCCGTACATAATAGCAGAATGCAGCTTGCTCTCTCTCGACTGGTTACAGAACTTGGCAGTGGCATACCTATGTATTGGGTTGTGGCCAAATATTTATAAACTACACGAAACATGTATAAAATAAAGGAGAGAGATAGTAGGTACTTCCATCCTCTATTTTTATATAGGTACCTACACAAATACTCGTACTTAAACGACTGATTTATTTACCTATTGCTAGATTTTGCCATGAGTTTTGCAATCTAACCGTTATCGAAGCTGGTAGAACCCTAATAACAGGAATTAGTTGGAAGGCAAAAAAAGGTCTATAAGCTAAGAGCTCCTATGTTCTGGTTTGAGGAGCTTCTATGTTCTAGTATGATTTTTCTTGAGAGGTAAACCTTAAATAAACCTAAATCTGATCTTGGGGTACAACCCTTTATTGTCCCATTGGTGGGTGTACGGGAGCAGGTATAATACTTAAAAATGAAATTATAAGTTCGACGAAAATTATTTAGTTTTATTCATGAACACCATCTTTTTTACAATAATAAACAAATGAATCTGCGCATAAGTAAAAAATACATTTGAAATTGGAATGACGTGATTTCTTCTTTTTCACGAGTGTTCGAATTTTCAACATACTCCCCCGCGTTGAAAGCCTTGCTTTCAATAGGATTTCTCACTTTCTGAATCTTGCATAAATAGAGGGACAATTGCTAAGAGACCGGGCACATCTCACATGGGCATTATTTGTTTTAATATGAGCCACATATCAAATCCCATCAGAAGAACCAGAGTATACAGTAACTATACGGCCAAGTTTCCATTTCATGGGTTGAATATGATCTTCTTTCAATAGGACCAAAGTATTTGGTATAAAAAAGTACTTGCGTGATCTCCATATAACTATCTGCTGGAGTTCTGGGATATATTCTTTACTCCATCGCGTCCAAACTCTTGACGTAGGCATTTGTTCTATACGTTGGAAACGGGTAAATCTCTTTACTGGGAAGTCCTCAGCATACATTTTCTCGGGAAGAGCAGTGAGTAGCCGGCCGATGAGAAAGTGACCAGGTGTAAATTAAATGACCAAAAACGTCAAATCTTCTGGTTCTGACGATAGCGGAGCGAATGGTCGACAATTTAATATAGCTTTGTAATGTTGTTGTGAACTTCTCAAATATTAAATTACAATTTCCCAGCACTCTATTTAAATGATATTTGATCGACTAGACACCTGCCTCCTAGAGACCACCAAAACGAGTACTATACGCGGGTATGAAATGATAATCTACATTATGTGTAGCAAAATTCTCAGCTAGAGAGTCACAATTAGTCTTTAAAAACTTTAGATAAATCATTATACGCACCAACGAACGAGGTACCATTCTGAAAAGATGAGAGGGTTTTCCCCTACGAGATATAAATCGGTGTAATGCTAACAGATAATTATTGCTAGTTAAGAACTCACCAGTTCTAAATGCACTGCTATGGTTGAGAATAACACAAAATTGCAATATATGATTTAATAACTCTACAACCTCGCATAGTGCGACTAGCATATGATACAGTTCCTGTGCAATTATCACCTACTTTATCAAATGGGTATCCTGATATAGGCCGTTGACGTGGCAAATTCCCCCATCACTGAAGCAATCACCTTTGCCTTGATGATAGCTAACTTTGATAGTGACTAACAAAAGTTGAAAAGCGGCAAGTATTAATCCATTATGCTTATATTCAAATAATAACTTTATAATATGATATGTGGACTGTAAAAATAGGATGCTTAAACGTAAAATTACAATTATTTAACTTCCTCCGACACGAATTAAATAGTAGTCATCTAAGAATACGTTAAACTTTATTATTGGACTTAAAAAGTAATTGTTGACGTTAAATCAATAAGTCATATCAAAAAACGACAGAATTTTTGTCAATTTTTATACCTATTAATTTTAAACATTTATTTAATTTCCCCGGTACTTAAACCCTAATTATGAGAGGTTATATCTTTACCTTTCTTACATCGTCTCCTTTTAAGTCTATTGTTTAATTATATAAAATGCTAAGCTCGCTGATAAGAATCTCCTAACACGTCATGTATTTTAATGGGATTCTAACGCAAAACATTCGTTTGCGAGGAGAGTTATAAAATGCTCTTCACATAATTTCCTTAACGGAATGAACTAAGATGACTGAAGGCTCACTTCTTCAAGCTGCCAAAAACGCATTAATTGGTTTCGAATGTCATCATTAGAGCAGTGTGAATACATCTTAAGAAGCTTACAATAATTAGTTAAAAGTAGTAATAAGTCAATGATATGAAATAATGCTAAGCTCGCTAATAAGAATCACCTAACACGTCATGTGTTTGTTTTAATGGGATTCTGACGCAAAACATTCGTTTGCGAGGAGAGTTATAAAATGTTCTTCACATAATTTCCTTAACGGAATGAACTAAGATGACTGAAGGCTCACTTCTTCAAGCTGCCAAAAACGCATTAATTGGTTTCGAATGTCATCATTAGAGCAGTGTGAATACATCTTAAGAAGCTTACAATAATTAGTTAAAAGTAGTAATAAGTCAATGATATGAAATAATGCTAAGCTCGCTAATAAGAATCACCTAACACGTCATGTGTTTGTTTTAATGGGATTCTGACGCAAAACATTCGTTTGCGAGGAGAGTTATAAAATGTTCTTCACATAATTTCCTTAACGGAATGAACTAAGATGACTGAAGGCTCACTTCTTCAAGCTGCCAAAAACGCATTAATTGGTTTCGAATGTCATCATTAGAGCAGTGTGAAGAAACCTTAAAAAGCTTACGTGACTTACATAAAACTACACGTACTTTAACATTACCACATTTAACTATCGTCACCACTTACTGGACCGGAAACTATCCAACCAAGTCTAGTTTCATAAAGTATTGGTTTTCCTTTTCCCAACTTTATACTTTGCAAACCTAAAATGCCCCAAAAAATATCAGCGCCGATGATTAAATCAACGGCGTCGGGCGAATAAAAATAAGGGTCTGCTAAACAAATATCGCATGGAATCTGTTAATTAGTAATATCCATTTGACACTCAGGCACGTTATTAATAATAGTTGGAATAATAAAACAATTTAAAAATGTAGAAAATCTTTCATTTAACGAAGTGACTGGCAAACGACACGTCTGACTGATATGTGAAGCTACGTTATTTATACCTATTACCGATCTAACTGTACGATTAGTTGGAAGGCTTAATTTTTTATGTAATTTTTCAGTCATAAGACATGAAGTGCTACCACTGTCTAATATCGCACGGGCAATGACTTCGCGATTATCCTTATCGTATAGTTTCACTAACGCAGTGGATAATAGGACGTCACACTGTCCTGACTTCTCACAAGTAGTAGTGATACTTCCTGTCAGCGCGATACTGGTCTGTGCAAAATTCGAATCCGTTTGGATTGCTTGATCTTTAGTAGCGCTAATTTCTTTGGTTATGGATATTCTGTGAGCATTTTTCCTTACACTAAAGTCACTGACATGTATTAAAGTGTTATGTTTGCGCTTGCAGACTTTACAACCCGGCTTGTTGCACGAATCAGCGTAATGCCCACTCCGGAAGCAGTTAAAGCATATTTTAAAACTAGACATTAACTTATATCGCTCGTCATTACTCAATGCTATAAACTTAGGACAATTGTTTAAAAAATGTTCATCATTACAATTAGGACAAGGTTTCATTAATGGTGCACAAACATTATTATTTTTATTATTATTACCGTAGCTCTGTACCGACACCATTGTTTTAATTTTACAAATATTTTTGCTACTTACATTATTTTGCGACAGTTCTATTGTCTCAATTAAGTCAGCCCGGTTTTGCATGAACTCAAGAAAGGAATCAAGGTTAATTGGTTTATCTTTTGGAAAACTGCTCTTAATATTTTCCCACTCACGGTAAGTTTTTACATCTAATTTATGCGTAACAATATAAATCAGAAGAGTGTCCCAATGTTTAACTGGCTCACCCAATGATTCTAAAGCTCGTAAATTTTTATTCAAAACATCAATTACACGCTTTAAATTGACAGAGGATTCTTTTGTGATCGGTTCGATGTTAAATAAAGATGAGACATGATTTTGTATCAAAAGACGTTTGTTGTCATACCGCTCACATAAGAGATTCCAAGCTATAGAATAGTTTTTCGCAGAAAAATCAAATGATTGTATTACCACGGCAGCAGAACCCGTCAGAGATGCTCTCAAGTAGTGAAACTTATTAATTTCATCAATATCATCATTATTGTGAATTAAACTTGAGAATGTATCCCTGAATTCTAACCAACCTTCATATGATCCTCCAAATTTTGGCAATTGAATGGTGGGCAACTTAACTAACTTCCTATTAGTTCGAGCATTACGATAAGTAGTAATAGATACGTTTTCCTCCTCTTGACCCTTTCTATAAGTTTCTAAAATTTCTTGTGCATTAGAGAGTAATTTGTAATATTTTTCCTCAAAATCATTTCTTTCATTAATTTCTAAATCAATGTTTTCAGAGTGACATTCTAGCTTTAGTTGTACCTCGTCGTATTGGTCATATAAAGATTCGATCTTACCGATACGCAATTGTAACTCCCTGGCCTCAGAGGAATTCAATGTAGATACATCTAACGTCAGCAGATATGTCCCAAAAGCAGTTAGACGACCCTTGATGCTGCCACGTTTTTTAACTAATTCCTTTTCGGTAGTCATTCTGGGAACTAGGCACGATCAATCTAGAATTGATACAAGTAATATACGTTTACTTAGGTACTAAAACTATTAGAAACACCTAATAAACAGTGATACAACAAGACAGCCCGTCTTTACAATGATATATAAGGAAAATATACAATTTGTTTAAACTTTTACTCAAAAATACACTTAATATTCCTAGGCATGACAAATTACAATTTTATTAAGGCGAACAATAACAAATTAATAGTGTATTTTAAACAAATAGTTTTGAAAAAAGGTATATTTTATAACAAATTTTAAGGAAAATATCAAAATATTAATGATAACTTGGCCTGAAAATGATGTTAGTTAAATTATACAGTCGCAAATTGAACTGGAAAAATATAAGTAATTTAACTAACTAACCCGAAGTTATCTGATACTTTTTCCCTAAAAATACCTAATGATGTTATTACTCTATTTACGTCGAATTATAAGTCATTATACCTGATTTAGAGTGTTGGGTTATAATAATCACACATTTTCACAATTAAACCGTTACACTCTCGACCATTCCGGCGACTCGCAATCCCGATGTTATATAATTTGCGGTTCACGGCTTCAACATGACGATAACTCTTCATAATTAATATTTGCGCTGGTATTTCCATCCGGCGTAGATCCAGGACCATGTACGGGAGCAGGTATAATACTTAAAAATGAAATTATAAGTTCGACGAAAATTATTTAGTTTTATTCATGAACGCCATCTTTTTTACAATAATAAACAAATGAATCTGCGCATAAGTAAAAAATACATTTGAAATTGGAATGACGTGATTTCTTCTTTTTCACGAGTGTTCGAATTTTCAACAGTGGGCACGGGTCTTTTCTCGGAATGAGATAGTTTTAGGCCACAGTCCACTGCACTGGCCAAGTGCTTATTGGTGGACTTCACACACCTCCGAGAACTTTTTTTATATATAAAGAACTCTCGGATGTATAGGTTTCCTCATGATGTTTTCCTTCACTGAAAAGCAGTGATAATTAATTTCTCTTACGCACATAAATCAGTGGTGGGTGCCTGGGGTCGAACCTCGGCCTCCCGAATGAGAGGGCAAGTCACTTTCAATGATTAGGCTATCACTGCTCTACCTGGGGTTGAAATCTGATCCTACCTGGGGTTGATTACAGATGACCATCGACGGCAATAGCCACTCACCATCTTACTTGTATAGCTTACCTATATATTACATACTTATGTTAGCATCTAAAGTGACAGCTGTTTATTTTAGGTGAGTAACGGGCACTTTGATTAATTACCTTGCTTCTATAAATATTACTTTATACCATATTATCTTTATTGAAAAAATATGAGAAGGTACCTCCCTAAGTTAATAGGGATAATTAAAATGAAATATGATGAAATAAAATGAAATATGTATAAAAGTGTCTATGTTTGTTATTTCATATCACAATTTAATTAAGTGCGTACTGCTTCTATTCCATATCTAATAAATTAACAATGATAAAACTGTTGTTGTTTTACTTATTTTTAAACTTCAAGGAGTAAAATTTACGACAATATATATTAGATTACAATTGAGATAACTCGTTATCTGAACTGTTTGAATTAGATATGTTACTCTATGATATTCCTCGTTAAAACAAACGATGCAATAAAACAGAAGCTCCTTATTACATTGGGTAAACCTTCGAGTATTTACTGAGTAAAATAAGGGAGATAAAAAACGTCATTACTGCAGGAAATATTAATCACTACAAACACATATATAATAGCTTATATTTTGTAAAGATATGAACAGATAATACATACTATACCTAAGCTGTTAATACTTTAAAAAACGTAATTAATATTTTGTTTTAAACGAATGAAGAACAATGCCTACTTTGTTATCATGAATATTTGCTCATATTTTGATTTTGATACAATTAAAATATGGCCATGGAACATAAAATGAACCACATAGGAAAAATAAAACATAGAAAGAGGACCATAATTTTCTAAAACATATTTATGAGTAAAACTAATCAAAAACATTAATTTTAATATAGTACTACTCGTAACCTGCGCGTGTGGCTACACCACCACGAAAAAAAAACAGTAACCATCGTGGGCTCATGCACAACAACTTTGCTAAAGATCATCACATGATCAAATAGATGGTTTAGGATTTAATATAGGACATAGTGCTCTAAAAGTATCGAACCAAAAATATTAATCTAAAATAAAAGGCACTACGCATATTTATAGTCTTGTGTACACTATAGTTACATATTATTAGTTTAATGGTTAATTTCGTTATATATAACCACCATTACACAAAATCATCGACAAACCAGGTCAATTAAGAATCATTAAATTAATTATAAGAATTTCAATTGGATTGGACTGTAGGATTACCTTTTTACTTAATCAATGCACAGAGGGTCGTTGGGTATGTATGATCTGACCAAAAATAGAAGCATGAAGGCTACCTCTTGGCATAACACGTTTAGAGATACCTAATCTTATTGCAAGTTCTTTAAAGTATAACACTTAGAACGTTCTATCTGTAGAGTTTTACCTTCTTTTCTTCTACCTTGTTTTAGAAGAGTATCAAAATCATGTAAACTTCGTCTGATTGCCCAAGAAGTGGTATCAAGATTTGCTGCAAGTATGAACCAGCAGTAAAGTAGTAGGGCAGGATACCGGAGCTTACTTTTGTTACCCATGTAAAAACAAGATGGCAAATAAAAAAAAAAAAAAAAAAAAAGATATACAAAGAAAAAAGACAAACCCACTGAGTTTCTTGCCGGATCTTCTCAGTTGAGGTCGTGTTCCGATCCGGTGGTAGTGTAAAAAAAATTATATAAATGTAACTGACAATTTGTAAGCGCCCCCGAAGGCCTATGCAAAATAAAGACATTTCATTTCATTTCATTTCATAAAGTTATCAATTCTTCATTTATTTATTTATTATTAACTAGCTGATTTCGCCTGAACTTCGTTCCGCCTAAGTCATAAATCAAAAATTATCAGTGTTTCTCCACTATATTATGAACGTATTATAGGTAAAAACCTTCCTCTTGAATCACTCTATCTATTAAACTGCATTAAAGTCCATATCGTAGATTTAAAGATCTAAGCAAACATAGGGACTTTGTATTATATAGTGCTTGTAGGTGTAATTTTATATCTTACTATATTTTAATCGTAAACAAATTACATTATAATATAGTAAAAAAGTAAGAAATCATTATTTTGATTATTTTATGAGACAAAATTCAAGGCCCAATCCTACTAATATTATAAATGCGAAAGTTTGTGAGGATGTATGTGTGTTTGTTATTCTTTCACGCAAAAACTACTCAACGGATTAGGTTGAAACTTTACAGTAGTATAGGTTATACATCAGAATCACACATGGACTATAATTTATACCGATTTTTTTGTAATAAGGTTATACTATAACGAGAAATATCAGATTAGTCGCAAAAAAAGTTGTCCTCTGAGAGCTATCTTCGCGTACGCTGCCTAAACCGTTGGAGATATCCAAATATAATGTACGGTGGGATTGTTTGGCTCACATAGATCTAAATAAAAGTCCGCGACAGCATATATCTATATTTTATGTATAACCCACAATAACTCTTTTTATACTTTGAAAATTTAAAAAATATGAAGTTGATGTTTCCATGGGTTTTATACAAACTAAATATTAATCCTTATCAAAATATATGATTTCAAAAAATCAAGCATCTAATACAGATTAAATTTACTTTTTACACCATGTAAATTGGATAAGTAGTTTAGAAGATATTACGAGTATAACATATTGCGTAGTCAATTGATTGACCGGCAGTACGCGCCGTGCCCCGCCGCCGTATTCAACGAAGTTCTATGAATTTAATATTTAAATGGTTATAAATCACGGAGCAAAATGGAAAAGGTCGATGTGAATGACGTCCCTGTAGTTCCGGGATCAGAATAAGGCTACGGTATCCCCTGTTTGTGGTAAGAGGCGACTAAAAGGGGGCTTTCGGGGTTGCGGGCGGCTACCCAGTCAGCAACTTCGGGAAAGATGTCAGCATGTGTGGTCGCATGCTGTCGTGAGAGCCAGCACGCAAGGAGCTTGAACAGTCCAGCCAGGCGATCCCGGGAAGGATAGTGGTATACGTGTGGTCGCATATCGTGGTAAAGACTAGATGGAGTGGTGGGCCCTGCCGCTCACTTGGGAGGAGCCCGATGGGGCAATGCACTCAGAGGACTCCAGTTGCGTTCCTTTGAAGATCCCGGAGGCCTGGTGCGATAAGAATCCTACATAACCCTGCGTCGCTCCCACGGCGTATGGTACCTTTTAAAGGTTTCCCTCTCGACAAAAAAAGGTCAATAAGAATGAAACAGTGGAAAAGGTTAGATATGTCATTCAATCGTCATCGATATTTTAATGTTACACAAGTCGGCACATATGTCAGATTAGCAGTAGTTTAGGTCGTAGTTGACCACGCTAGCCAACTGCGCGTTGGTAACCGTCACGCGTTTTGAGACCCTTTCTTAAAACTTTAAAATTCAGAATAAGTAATAATATCCGTTGCCGACATGACTAATTCAAATTAATATACGTGCCTGTGATTTGAAATTTGAACACACAGATTTAGGAAGTAGGGCAAGGGTTCAATCTGAAGTCAATCACAGATGCGTTGCTACTCTCGAGGACTTTGATGATCGCCTCATATAAAAGCGAGCCGGCAGCCACACCCTTCTAATGAAACACAAGAATTGCTTCACGGTAGAAATAGGTGCGGCGGTGATAACTCCCTGGTTGAACCATTGCTCTACCACCTTGCAAACTTTATGTGGCAGACTAAATTCCACGCGAGCGAAGCCGCGGGCAAAAGCTAGTTAATTATAATTACGACAGTAGCTTGGGAAGCATTGCGAAACGCTTAAAAGTCACCTTATGCAATCGACTCTTGAATACATTTTTTTACGGTCAAATCTATGCCAATAAAGTCGGAACATTTTAGTCAATTCATCTAGTAGTTAATTTTTTTGTTTGCAAAGATTTCTGTGTAATAAATTGGATGTAGAGTCATTGCACTGTCATGACATATGACTATTAATGTCAAAGTATCGTATAATGATATAATTATCATTATATTCGACATGTTCATGTCTCTATTATTTGAATATGGTCCAAATGTTATCCTAATGAATTTTCATAATGCTTTTTGCTGTCTTTAAATATCTAAAACATTAACAAAAAGCTCTGTTGATATTTTTTGACATTTACCATTGCAGCGTAGTGTTTTTTCGACAAAAGCATTTTTTTACCAATTTTATGTAGGTAGGTATACCTACATATCGCTGCTTGGCTTGAATAATTACACAACACAAATTGGTAACTTTACAAAAGAGCCAGATAAGTAACCATATTATTAACGCTTTTATTTTTATTACTTTAATAAATGGAAAATTAAATTATAAAAATATGTTGAAATCAAATGAAATAAAATGTCTTTATTTTGCATAGGTCCACGGGGCCACTTACAAATTGTCAGTTACATATATTTTTTTCTTATACACGACCTCAACAGAGAAGATCCTGCAAGAAACTCAGCGGGTTTATTTTTTCTTTGTATATTTTTTTACAACCTTTTTCTTACATGAGTAACAAGACTCAGCTCCAGTATCTTGCCTTGCCTTGCCTTGGCTAAGAAAGACCGTTAACCTCAATGTATATCTTTAACGTTAAATTAAGTTAGGTTGGATAAGTATGTCTTACCGCACCCTTTATACCAGAACACCGCAGCGCTGAACACTGCTATTACAGATTAAGTAACTACGGGAGTACCTAACGGACTAATTACTTACGGGATAAACAACGAGGACGACTGCTAAGCTGCTGAACGAGTCCCGCCAGTGCTTCCGAGCTGACCGCAGAGTCACGATGTATATGGAGCATATTGCCACCAGCAGCAAGAAACAACAGCTCCAGATCACCCACGCGTATGGTTGTAGAACTGTGAATAAGTCAGAATTATTAGAGTTAATGATAAAGAATTCATAAGGTTATTTTCTAATAAACGTAATTTTCTTCATTTAAATTTTCTAGTACCATACCTGTGTAGCCGGGAATCGAACCCAGGACCCACTGTCCTGGGTTCGATTCCCGGCTAGACAGGTATCTGAATTATGAGTTTAGATTCTTGTTCTGGGTCTGGGTGTTTGTGTATTCGTCTTTGTGTGTGGCACCATGTCACCCACGACACAGGAGAAAATCCTACTGTGGGGCTATGAGTGTAGAAAGCGTTTTTTTTTTAATTTAGATATGCACAAAGGAAAATGAATTTTACAATATTTATATTTTTTAAACTCCCAGGTATATCAAATTCTGTCTTAACCAATATAACATTTTTTTAAATATTTCATATATACCATCGTACTACCATAACATAGTCTAATTTCTTTCATAAACAAGAGTTATTAGCCGTGTAAATTAATATAACAAGCAAAAAACTATTAAACTAGTGAGGTTAATTGCTCGTAAGGCACGCCCTTGTACTAGGTACTAGCTAAGTGAATGAAACAGTCGAGTTATGAGTTTACCTAAGGTGCAATTAAGCTTACCCAACCCACCTCGAACTAAACCGTGTTGCGGTTCTAATAGTCGTTTTTCAGGTACTTCACTACTACAGCGACTTACAATCGTTTTTAGCACGGTTACGTTTTGTTTTTATACGCTTTATTAAATATTTTTACTTATTTATAGCAATTCTACTAGGTCTTGTAGTAATTTTAGTAGTAAAAATCTGAAATGGTAATTAAAACTTTCGCGGACGGTACCGCTTGAGTCTTTGTCCTAGAATGACACAGTAAATCTCCATCTATGACGTATAAATACGTAGAGTCCAATCATAACATACTTTTTAAAGACGTCATGACAGATTTGTGACAGTAAAGTGTCTAGTATACTGTATCTAGTACATGATGTCACACAAGGTACATCCATTATGATTTTAACTTAAAACTCAGGAATAAACGTTCTGCCGCAAAATAAGGTCTTATATTTAAACGTCATCGTACTTTCTGCCATATCAAAATTTCAAATTATGACGTACAATCACGATCTGTCCGTGAAAGTGTTAACATTTATTTCGAACGTAAAGCAGTTTTGCGTTTCGGTGGAAGAGTGCGGTTATCGCCTCTCATCTATCTATATGAGGAGGCTTGTTTGCTAATAATGAGGAAAATTGTACAAGTACCGTTTTAAGCAATTAATTATTTATTTGCAGTATTTACGAAACGCAGATCACCATTTTAAGTAGCAGATACTTTGCCTCTATACAACGCTAACTCCGTTAACAGTTTCGTTTACCTACATAAATTACCTACTTTAATTTTGAAAACAATCCGACCTCCATCTGTAAATACACATACTATACTTATGGGTAATATTTATATATTTAACTAGCTGTCCCGACAAACGTTGTTGTGCCATATAAAAAATAAAAAAAAATGTTAAGGGTGGACAACCCTTAAGGGGTATGAAAAATAGATGTTGGCCGATTCTCAGACCTACTGAATAAGCATATAAAATTTGGTAAAAATCGGTCAAGCCGTTTCTGAGGAGTATGGCAACAAAAACTGTGACACGAGAATTTTATATATCAGATATAACAATCTGATTTGATACCATATTTACTTATGAAAGTGCGTGCCTACTATTTTTTTTTTCTTCTACGTTTATTAAATATATTAATGGTCGTTGAACATTTTGCAATTATCCAAATAGGTAGGTAGTAATAATTACATGATGGGGAATCATACGTAACTGGCCTCAGTCACGCAGAATGTTATAAAATTATACATTATTAAAATTATATCCACTCAATATAAATATTATATAATTAAATGAGTTATACTTTACCTATAACAATAAAAAAATGTATGTAGCTATGAATCGGTAAAGTTAAAATTTTGTTGATGGATGCACTTGTGCATTTTTTGAAAGAGTTCATTTTTAAAAGAAATGTTAATTTACGTTTCATCCTTAAGAAGGTAATTACTTTAAATATTAGACCAAATAGAATGTTCTTAAGACATTTTTTTCCTAAATTCTGGTAACTAAAATGTTATTCGGCATTAAACTCTCGTAGTTTTAATAATACTACCACGGTTTTATTTCTGTTTATTCCTAAATTAATATGGAAACTGTAGACCAAATTAATTTAGTTGTAGACAAGGAAGTATATAATTTTTAACAATATTAGTATTATTTATCATTTTTATAACAAAACCTTAAGTGACTCCTTAACTAATAAAATATCAATATATAGGCTGTAACAATTTAATTATACATTCTTTTGTATAAGTAAATCGACAAGGAAGTACAAAAAAGTATCTAATGTCAGATAAGAGTAAGCTCACAATGGAAATAAAAAAAAATTACAAATCGTACAGATCTATTCAAAACCAAGGAAATTAGTTGAATCGTGAAAAGGCCACCTAATTATTTTGGTATTAACGGCTGATTAGGTGATTAGTGACAAAATAGAAACCAGCGAACAATACGGTTAGTTCTATAACCACTCTCCGGTTATCGGGGCATGACACCGCTTGCCGCAAGGTTGCGGGTTCATATCCTGATTATATTTTTTTGTGTCCGCAAGCACCTCGATTTTTTTGTTAAAAAAAAACTTAAGGAAACAAAATGTCCTATCGAACTTTTATACCATAGTTAAATAAGTACCTATTACTTGTACAGATAATCTTTAGTCATACAAATAATATTTACATCATTATTCATTTTACCGTAGTATGACCATAGATAATGTACATATTCTACGTAATATGATTTCATAAAGATGAGTCTAAAAGTCCACTTGAGTTGAAAATACCGATAATAACCTAACACTTAACAAACAAACACTACATCAGAAAAATCATAAAAGCATATCCCTACATTCTGATGAAAATAAGTAGGAAAACAATATGAAGCGTTTTATGTTAATTGTAGATAATATAGATAATATAAACGCCTTGCCAATTAAAAAAAAAGAAGGACAAAAACTGATTACGGAATATATTTCCTAAAACTAAGGTAGGTATATTTGAGACATTGGAACCCTGTCAAAATTGCACTTATACATATGTATGATAATAACTGTCCAACTTTAAAAGAAATAGCATAGGATGAAATAGTACAATAATTAACAGTAATAGAGTATAGTAGAGTAAAATGTAAAAAGTATTAGTAATCGATTTTAACTTAGATATGTTTGGTCAATTACAATCAAAATTTAAAAAGTGAATAACTGAATGAATCATTACGGGTTTAAAAGTAGTAAAAAGGTAAAAACAATAAAGAATTTTATACCCTTTATACCTTGATTTCTGCCTCATGTGATACTAATTAAAACAATGAACGAAGATCGTGAACTTGCCGCTCGACGAATGTAATGCACGCCTTGCAATTTATATGAAACCATGCTTTATATATTACATCACTTCTATAACTGTATCTAAGTGTTTTAATTGTTTAATCGTTATGATTGTGCTCAATTTATATGTTTGCACTGCCTACAAATGGTGGAAAATTTTTACCGTTTTTTTTTCAGAAATTACGTTTCGGGCATTGTTAGCATTTTTATAATAGGTATTATTTTTAGCAAGCGAATGTGTAAGTGATCAGTGCCGCTCAGATTTGACTAGCCTCCTGGAGTTGGCTATTGTAGTATTGCCCATCTAAATAGTACAACAGTTATTAACAATGTTGTTATAAAACAAAAAAAATAATATAGGAAAATGGTAAGTTGTAACTACAAAACTATTCAGATTATTGCGCAACACTTTAACTGCAGTAGATTAAAAGCTCACAAAGATGATTTTGATGTCAACCCATTATTGCACCACAGCTGGGCACGGGTATACACACACACACACACACACACACTCACACACTCACTCACTCACTCTCACATACTCACACAGGGCACAGGTAGAATGAGAGAGTTCCAGAAGTTTTAGTTTGAAAAAGGAGTGTTTAGGTTTCCTTATGATATTTTTGACAGTAAAACAGTGTCACTTAATTTTAAAAGTGTATATGATTTCGGAAAAATCAGAGATGGCAAGCCGAATCCTAGGATTCGTTAGCCGGAAATTAGCCTCGGAGGTAGGGCCGAGTTTTACCATTACATAAAGCTGTCATTGCTTTCACATAGATAATCTATAGAAAAATAAATTATATGACGACCCGCGTGGCTCAGTGGTTGCCATACCAGTCTCACGCGTAATGGGACCCTGGTTCGATTCCCGGCCAGACAGGTATCTGAATGATGAGTTTTTATTCCTGTTCTGGATCTGGGTGTTTGTGTATTCGTCTTGTGTGTGTCCATGGTACCCACGACACAGGAGAGAATCCTACTGTGGGGCTATGAGTGTTGAAAGCGGTTGCGTGTTATCCCATATTGAACTTATATAGGTATTCGTAAACTACTAATGTTATATTATAGTCCTCGCAGTTGTATCGTAAGGATCGTATGTTTTTCGTATCATACCTTCATTTTAAGGTAATTTATAATGAGTTTAATGTTTTTCGGAAGTCAATAACTAAAATGTGTTTGTATTTCATTATTTATTTATCGAAGTTAATGTCCTGTGTGCCGAACATTGTGCCGAATGGAATGGATAAATATTTAAATGCGTATTTACGCATATAATGTATGCGTATGAATTAATTAGTAAATTGCTTTCAATGATTTATGGCTTTTATACTTAAAATTTTTCGGCTACATATCGCATAACGTTTAATAAATCACTTTTATAGCACATAGATACTTGGCTCTAAACTTTGTAGTCATCGTTTGATCTGAGAACTGACGGCTTCTACTTTCAAAAATTAAAATTTATTTTTTGATTTATAGGTCCCGAAAGTGTAATGTATTTTTTACGTTTGACATTTGACTAATACGTTTGACATTTAGACATTTTGAAATTAGTGTCTAATTTAAGATAATCATTTTTAATTGTTCTCAGTTAATATCTACTGTATAATAATTCACTAATTAATAGTAACTACGGAACTCTCCTATGTGGTCCGAATGCACGTTGCAGCTTTTTAAATAAAGGACATCAGGTTAATGACATCAAAAGTTGAAGTAGGAATTAATCTCTAGGACATCAAGTTTACCCATCATTCAAACATAATTGAGATTAATGTCAGTTGTATTAACTGTCCGAATAATTGGTAAGGAGCCACGCCTTTGTATACTTTTGAGGAGCGCGAACATATCCGCTCATTCCAAAAAACTTTTCGAAAGTAATATTTGCTAGACGATAAATTATTCAGGTAAACACAAAATCAAATATTTTTAGTGCATTTTTCTCTCGTTTCTCGACTCAGTCTCTCTCGTCGGATTAAAATTTGTCGTGAAAAAGAACGTGCCTTACCTACTATAGTAAAAACAGGTTTTTTTTTCGAGGGGGAAACCTTCAAAAGGTACCCGTCGTCGTGGGAGCGACGCAGGATTATGTGGGATTTTTACCGCACTAAAACCCCCCCGGTGGCCGTCCTCGGCGCTATAAAAGGATTGCAGCCGGAATCCTCTGAGCCCGTTGCCCCATCGGGCTCCTCTCAGATGGGCGGCTGGGCCCACCGCTCCGTCTAGTCTTTACGACGATATGCGACCACACATACCGCCGTGCTTCAAGGGATCGCCTGGCTGGACGGTTCAAGCTCCAACTCTAGCCACCCGCAACCCCGGAAGCCCCTTTTATTCGCCTCTTACGACAGGCAGGAGATACCATAGCCCTATTCCGATCTCGGAACTACAGGGACGAAATATCGTTTATCCCAGATGTTGACAACAGATAGAACCTAATGTATGGTATATAATTATGTATTTCTGAAGTATACTATAACATGATGCGTGCAACAAGAGCCTAAGGTGGTAGAACCTCCACCGAGGAAGTACCACCGTCACACTTATTTCTAGCTCGGAGCAGTTCTTGCGATTCGGTGGAAAGGTTGCTGCCGGCACACTCTTATGAGGCGACCATTATAGTCCTCGAGAGTAGCAACGCATCTGTGATTGACTTCAAGAACCCATCTTCAATATGAAGTTGTTTAAGTTGTTTTTTCCGTGCACGGCAGTGACCACTTACCGTCAGGTGGACTGTATGCTCGTTACCTACTTCAGTCAGATAATAAAGCCTGAATGTCGCAAATTTAAATTTATCCATACATATATAAAATAAGACAATCCGTGTTTCATTTAAGCCATATATTCGCAAAGATAGTTTTGACAATTAAAAATAAGCATTGATATATTTTTGTATCTTAGCCTGTCTATCCTACAGGAAACATTTAATCCGTAATTCACTAAAATCCATAAAAAAATTATGGCAACTTTATTATAATCTTTAAATAAGAAAGTTGCCATAACTAACGTAAAGTTATAAGAAAACGTTTCTTCACGTAATATAATAAAGAAAGAAAACAAAATAGCTCTACATTGTTTTTGTCAAGGCTATCATATGACTGGAAGTTTCCTACTGTGTCTAGGCCGCACCCCTGACAAGTAGAGCAAACATACTATATCTTTCTTAAGGAAACAATAGATAAAGACGTGCAAATAATCAAACAAACACCATAAAGAAACTATAAAAAAACATAAGGAGCAGATAATTTGATGTATTAAAATTCGTTTCCAAAATGTGGCATACATATCAAATTATGCGTACACGTATGAATTTTTTTATTATCTCTTGCTTTACAATAAAAACACAGAAGTAAAGAATAGTTGTTATCTATTGTTTTAAAAGCTAATGGAAGCACTCAAATGTCTACTAATCTAGAATTGGCAAGCGTGGTGAATTATTTTCGACACTAATCTCTACTCTCTCTCTTGCTATTACAGAGGCATAACCAGGCCCCAGGAAGAGATTTGATATATACGCTTTCACACGCTTTCTACACTCATAGCCCCACACTTTTCTCCTATGTCGTGGGTACCATTCACACACAAAAGACGAATACACAAACACCTAAACCCAGAACATGAATCTTAACTCATCATTCAGATACGTGTCTGGCCGGGAATCGAACCCGGGACCCATTGCGCGTCAGAACGGTATGTTAAAAGCTCCGCCACGCGGGGCCGTCAAATATGACTGCAGACTTCGCGTAACAATATTATTAGTTGCATTAGAATAATTATTAAGGATTTGATATAAAAACTCATATGAACACGATCCAAAATGCTAAAGATACACTTCCTATGACATTCCTTTTCATAAAAAACTTCAGGTATATTTTATGAACCATCGATCAATCTGCCATTAGGAGCAAAAACTATAGACTTTGTTTATTTAAATAAATAATTATGTACGCAATATAACCGCATGTGTCTGAATAAAATAAGGTTTGAACTAGAATATTTAAATTTTGCCTAACTATATAAAAAATAACGAGGAACTTCATTTAAATCAATTTATTAAATTTTGTAATTTTGTAAAGATAATAATAACGAAAATGATAACGATTTTGTAAAGCCGAGAGCACAGTGGTTCTGACCTACTATTATTATCACGTGGATTCCTGGCTTCGAATCTCCAGGGAAACAATCACTTGTAAAAAAACTACATTTTCAGATTGCATTCTAATATTGTACAATACTAATATTGTACAAAAATCCTATTTTAGACTGCTGAAGTTTAAAAATAGCTGCTAGCTTTTAGGTAGAGTACCTACCTATTAATAAACAAATGACTTTGTTTTGATGTATATCGTAAACAAGACTTTAATTTAAGTCAGTGCCAAATTTCATCCTGATATGTTGTTCTGGTGCTATTTGGCTAACAAAAATCCATCCAAACTCTTACAATATAATAACAGTAACGTATTAGCTAGCTTAAATAACGAAATATCAGTAATAACCCTAACAGTTAGTTATAGAATGTGGTCTTACCTGTTAAATATGAAATAAAATCAGGTTCTATGCTGTAATCGTAGCACGAAAGGGTAGAGTTAATAGTATTCTCGTGTGCCGGTAACGTTTTATCCGAACTTATATGTCGCGCTGTGAGGATTCTCGTCTCATCGCTAGCTTCACTTAATACATCCATGTTTTGATCACTGAACTTAAGCAATTTAAAAATAGAACAGTTTATTTTTAAATAAAATTGACATTCATTCTAATATAATTTTCGCGGGAAATCGAATACAATATGAGGCGCGATCGTCGGTATAGTACGAGCGAATGGTACACGCAACTCCGGTAGACTGCGTCCATCACTGGCTTGTTGCGTTCACTTTCTTTCGACACTTTGGTCTGCGCAACGCTTATACCACTAGTGTTGTGCCCATATCTTGTATGCAATATCCGAAAAACAGAGGAACTATTGAATGACTCACGTTTATCGATAACCTACTGTGATTCATTAATAATTCGATAAAAGGTTTAAGTAAATAAGCGAAACACCCAAATTCATTGATCATCGTAGTAACGTTACGTGTCTCATATCTGTACAATATATTGATAACATTGTATTATAGATAAGATATGAATATCCTATCTTTAATATGTGCCCAATATTTTAAAGGAGGAATTAATGTTATGAGTACTACATTATACTAGTAGTATCTATTATGTAGGTTACGACAATTTTGAGCGATTTTCTTTTATAAAAAGGTACCTGTTTGTTACGTAAAATGCCATAAGATTCTTATATCAGTGTTTCTCAACATTCGGCTCCACGTAGCTACCCCTGTTAAAATTTCCAAGTGACAGCGAACCCCCTTAACTAACTAATTAAATCAATCAACAGTCAATTTTATTGTTTTCTTGGGGGGGGAGGGGTCAAAAATATAACAATGTCAAAAGAAATATATTTTAAGTATTAATAACGTGATGGGTGTGATTGTTTATTGTTTTGCTTTCACAAATGAAGTGAATTTTAGGAATAATTTTGTATTTTTATTATGTAAATCTTGTCCGCGAACCCCCTGCCATCAAATGGCGAACCTCTAGGGGTTCTCCTACCTCACTTTGAGAAACTCTGTCTTACAGCATTTAGACATTTTTTAATATTTTTTTCTTGTAATAAAATTATTGACAAATCCCACATTTAATACAAAAACAAACACTTAAAAAAATGTATAAAAGGCGGATTATAAAAATCTTCAAATAAGGTAAAAAATGTATCGATATAAAAAAGCTCCCTTGCACATTACTACGCGCCGACTTCTTGGTACTCGACCATTTATATGAGGTAACAGAGAGAGGTCTACCAACCTCATGTTTTGCTAATTCCATGTTCAATGTTGTAACCATGTTAATTTTTGCGAATCATCATAAATAAACCATACTAACTGCAATATCTTGTATATCATAAGCAGAGAGGGTACAAAACTGTAATTCGAAAAAGAGAAAGTTATTAGGGTCAATGTTAACAACTTAACAACATAGTTATCAACATTGATAGCATATTAATGTTGGATTAAAAATGTTGTATTTTTATCAGATTGGAGTAGTAAATGAGCATGCAGTGCACCTGATGGTAAGTGGTAACTATAGCTGCCCATGGACATCTGGAGGCAACTTTATATAGAACAAGGTTTCTATCTCTATTCTATCACAGACGACAAGAGTGACCCTCACACGCACCCACACCCTCCCACCGAAACGCAAGAACTGCTTCACGCTAGATATAAGTGTGCTGGTACCTCATCGGTCGAGCTTCATTGGTTCTACCACCTGGCAATCTATAAATTGATACGTGAAGCAAAAACTTGTGATCCGTTTTTAAGATACTTGCCGCGGACGGAGAAGTATGAAATTACGCACGGTTGAAGCTGATGTAGAGAAGAAGTACAGAATGCTAACATTTTTTTCAAACAATACATAAAACACATAAATCAACTAAAAGCTCATTACACACACAACCTTGTATTTGACACACACACATACATAATAAACGATGAAAACACAGGACGACAAAAATGTCAGATGTCTTTGTCAAAATACCTGCTATTGCTATTAAAACCTCTTTTTACCGTTAACGGGTGTGTTCAAAATAACTTGAAAATTATTACGATATGAAGTAGTTTTTTAGATGGACGGATGGATGGATGGAGTAAAGAAAACTATAACACGAAATTCGTATTATGTTGAAATAACAAAATTGTGCTACTTTTCGTGCTGGACATCTTAAGGTTAATAAACAGATGATACATTTATCTTCATTCTATTATAGGATAAAATCCTCATTACTCAATTATTATAGATTACGTTACTAGTAGTTTCAGGAATTAATAATAAAAATTTATTAATTATGCAAAATTGGGCAACTGTAAAATAGACCACAAGAAGGAAGTCATTCGTCTACTATAGAAGTCGGCGCTTCCATTGTCGGTACAATAATACTCATTTATGAAAACTACAATATATCATATATCATCTCCCTACATTGTGGCAAATTAGTGGCAAAATGCCCAAGTTGCTGGCAGCATTTACTATTTCACATTACTGACTCGCAATTATAAACTTGCATAATAAGTATAGGTAGTTGTGAAAATTTTCCTTTCCGTTTTTTAACAGTGAGTAATAGTCAGTTATGAAAATTGCACTTAATTTTATATGTTTTTTATAACAGCGAAATTCGGAGCTGTTTTATCTTTGCCTATTTAAATATATACCCGTTTAAAAATGTATCATGACAATTAAAACGCATGAAACAGATTTTTTATACAACTTTTCAATCTATACTAATATTATAAAGCTGAAGAGTTTGTTTGTTTGAACGCGCTAATCTCTGAAAGTACTGGTCAGATCTGAATATTTTTTTTGAACCTAATAGGATATCTATCGAGGATGGCTATAGGCTATACTTTATTTAAATCGGATTTATGAAAAGTTATCTCGACATAGACCTCTACTTAGTATCGACACTCATTCATAAAGGAGGTCAATTAAATTGGTTTGTTCAACCTGACTTAAAATATTGGAGTCTTCCCGAGGCAGCGACAACATAGCCTTGTGTTGTCGTTGTCCCGAGGTCAGCAACGAATGCGTTGTTACTTGCTTTCATTGAGCCAGGCCCTCCGTAAGAGGGCGCGCAGGGCGTGCATTGCACACGGGCGGCACATCCAAGGGGGCGGAAAATAGAGCGATTCGTCACGTAATATTTAAAGTCATTGTCATAATAAATAACCACCCCACATACAGCGTAAGAAACAACAAAAAACTAACTTAAAGATTGCGCCCCGACTGGATCGGGGCGCAATCTTAACTTAACGTTGACATAGCTATCCATTGGCATCCGTTAAAACTAAAATGTAATAGGTACCATATGTCGTCTGTCAGAAGATGGGACCGCAAAGGAGGTATAGGAACCTGGTAAAATTTTGGATTCGTTCCATCTATATTTTGAGCACGGGTGGTCCCGGCTCTCTTTCAGTGGCGCCTTTTCAACGTTGCAGCGCAGTATACCTATTCTTGTGACTCATCTCGACCACGCCGTTTATCACCTCTTGCAGCCTGCAGTGGTTTCCCGTTTCAACTACTTCGCGGACTAACTTCAGATCATCAGCATTAAATCGACTCCGGTAAATCATTAATCATCATAATGAACTGAAGGGCGGCCAAAGTTCTAACTTGACTGACGCCTAATCTCGTCACGTAATGGTGCGATAGGCCCCCGACACAATCGACGTACTGACGCCTGTTTGGCAGACGGCTGGTGAAAAACGACAGCGTATGTGACGTGCAGCCTACACTTCGCAAATGACATCCTCATTATCCACCATGTCGAACGCCTTCGGGAAGTCAAAGTAGGCGACATCCAATCAATATCAGATGCAGCAAGATGCCCGTCGTCCCACGCCCCGGACGGAAACCGTGCTGCGCGTTGGACAACAGCACTTTTGCCTGCCTATAGAATGCGTGGTGAGTGGGCGACTCGACCATGTTAGCCGTTGTATACAGGATGACCAGAGGTTTGTAGTCATTCGGCCCCGGTCCAGACTTTCCCTTCAGTACTGATACCACTCGGGTGAGTTTCCACCGATCGGGCAAGATCGCACTTGCCAGACAGACATTGAGCAAGTGTAGCAGCGGCTCCTCTAAAATGAAATGACCTCGAGGATGTACGATGGGATTCCGTTCTTTTATTAGTGATATCTAGAGATGAAAGATTCCAATATTTAAATCCTAAGTCTTGAGTCATAAGACATGTCTAAATTTACCACCCAAAAAAACCCAAGCGAGCATGCTGTAATTGCGTGAGTGATTGCGTATTCACGAATTTTATCTGTCTATAGTTGTATTTATTAATTATGCCGTTTTCTTTTCATGTGAAAGAAACTAAGCTAAATAAATTAAGCGAGTTACTCTATATTGTTGTTAATAAAAACTTAATATATTTAGATATTTGCATGCTGACATCTATCGTCTCAAAGCAGTGGCTACATACTCCGCTACTCCCCACTAGATGGCGCGTTAACTAAGTAATAAAGTTATTGTCTGCGCTATCCATTGATTGAATGGTATAAAAATTATAACGGCAGTCTATCGCCACTTCAAGTACAACATAATATTCAGAGGATATTCTTATCTTTTCGCACATGAGATTGCAAACGAGGAAATAAATTTTAATAAGTTTACGCAAAATTAAATAAGTATTACGCAATTTTATCGATTAGATGTTGATTGTTTGATAATTCTATTCCTATTCATAATTATATTATCTTAACGTGGTCACTCATACACAATAAAATGCATAATATTTGGTTATTAAATACCTATATTACATTTTACAGATATTGTTTACGCCAGTATTAGTATTAGGTATAGCTTTACGTTATGCAATTAAATACGTTTTAAAACATTAACAACAAAAGAAATTTAAATTGCCTACGAAGCGTGAATTATATTATGCTGACTTAAACCTTGTCATCGTTAACGTAGGTACCTAATTCCGCAATATCAAAAACACGAGCTGTAGATACACGCCTAACCATTCGTGTCATAATTTAGTATTTCATCTATAAAAATTGTAAAAAAAATCTTTGCATTTACCACAGTACAATTTTAAGGAATACCTTACGAAACATTTGGCAGTGTATACCTATTATTAATATAAACATAAACAATAAAATCACTATCTGTTTTTGTAAACTTGTAACCTGCTTATTTCGCACATGGTGATTATAATAGTGTAAATACATAACAACTTTGTGTTTTAGTTACTTGTTGTTAATAATGTTGCTGTGGATATGTATAAACACATCAAATAAGAATATTAAACAAACCACGTGGTGAAATTTGTAAATTAGATAAGTACTATTTTAGTTATTTCTCTTCGATCGTATTGTAAGATACAAAACTTGCAAAAACAGTTTCAACGAACTCGTCAACATCATCACAGAAAAAACCGTATAAAGTGAGGGCAACGTCCGTTTTTAGTTTTGGTTCAGCGAAACAGTCCGCTCACAACAACACGCAAATGATTACCACCACTGACTCATTGGTACAAGGAAAATTACAATTAACAGTATGTGTATGAATATACGAGCTATTTTACTTCACCTTAGTTGTATGTAATACGACATTGTGGACATAGTATGTAGGCTGTGCAAGTATTGAAGCAATAACCTTATTGTCCATGTATGTTTTTACCAAAATATTTACTAACTTATAAATTGGGAAGGTATTTATTCAGTACACATAAATGTGTTTTGCCTTATTTAGCAGTTACCTATGTAAAAGTACCTATATATTGTGTTCGTTTTTTTTTATTTTTTTATTATTTTTTAAATTTGAATTTGAATTGTTATAATGTTAGTAAAATATTGTGTAGATATTCGGAAACGTCAATTTGTAGGTCATTTTGATATTACACTACTATTTACTTTTATAATTTATTTTAAAATCTAAATAACCGATATCAATTTATAACCAGTTAATAATATGACTATCAATATTACCTTGTACTAAGTACGTTGCTTACATAATTGCCTTTTTAATATGATTAACCTTACAAAGTTTACCCTATTTCCTTTGTTTTTATTAACAGTGACCTTCTGTACCGTAATGTATTTAAGACATTTTTATAAATTGCATTATAATCGTCCAATGTTCGTTTATAATTTTCATTATTATATATAGAAGCTAAATATTTCACCTGTAAGTAAAGCGTTTCACATTTTTTCTACAAGCCAAGCGCGCCGGTCAAGTGGACCGACAAGCCGTGCCACTAACACAAAGATAACACCGTTCATATTACAGTGATGTGGAGTGTCTCGTGTTTATTTACGTCCATCGTATTGTTTGTATACAGCCCGGCACGACTGCGCATCGTTCTACGTCATACCCCTCCTCGTTGCCCCCTCTGAGACCCGCGATTCCTACGCCGGGGTCGAGCCTGCTCACTCGCTCATTCATTCGACATTTGCAAACGTAGCTGCGCGCCGCTGTGTGATTACAATTTCATTTCATCAATACTCACTCCCCTAGCGATAAACGCTATGTTGAAGGAGAACTCCAGGTATGACAGCCGTAATACGAGTCATCAGGAGAGCCGCCCACTAGCCTCGAGTAGGTTGCCTGCCATTGAGGAGCTTACTCTCGGCTTGAAGCAGAAACTTCACCTGCAAGCTCGGGCCCGAGCTGCACCTTACTACATAAGAAAACAAGAGCCAGTCGATCTCGTCGAAAGGTTACTGGAGCAACGTGCCCTTGTCGCCGAGGCTGTACGGAGATTACAAGAAAAGAAACAGCCGTGTCATGAGATATCAGTAGATTCTTAATTATATTATTGAAACTTAACATTTTAGTTGTGAAAGTGTGGAACGTGTTGTGAAATCGCTTGTGTGTAAGAAACGTGTCGGGTTACAATGGTGCTATATGCGGAGAGCATGCGAGAGCGAGATGGCCAGCTATGACGTGTCACGCACGACACGAATCACGAGAACGATTCAAAATGGCCGCCGGTACTCTACAATCATAATATTTATTATTCGTTTTATAGTGACCTTAACTGAGCAAAGTACTAAATGACGTAACTAACGTTTAGTATTGTTATGCCTTCCACATTACCTATTTTATTCAATTACGTTCTCTGTGACACGAATTAATAACCTGAGACATTTCCAAGTAAATAAGCTTATTTTTAATTATTAATGTAAAGTATTCAAGAGCTTTAACTATTTACGTCTCTGGACTTAAAACTGTTCAATAAATAATATTCATTTTTGTAGCCGAATAAGAGAGAATTGTATGCTTGTTTAATTTTTTTATATTTTTGGTGTCGCTCAATAGTCATTTATATTTATTTCCCTATGTTGTGTTACATATTTCAAATATAATAATATTAATACACGCTTACATTTCATTAATTTTATGATAGTTAGTACACATAGATGTTTAATGGCGTCAGCTATAAAAAGTGATTGTAGACATAACAGTAATGAATTACTTTAAGTACAGTTACTTCCTCGCATGTTGAGTAGGTATGTGTAAGGGAAATTATTGTATCGCACAAATGCGATATGGCAGGTGAGCAACGTTGCAGTGTTGTGGACGTTTGTACCTGTTGTTTACTAGGCAATTTGTAGGCAATATTTTAATTATCAAAGTACCTATCTTTCTCTTTAGTACATCATCAATAACTATGTACAATTGTACCAAATGGGGTATAAAAATCAATGTAATATTACATGTGTGCATGTTTTAGTGCATTTTGTGATTTTTAGATAGTTTAATTTATCGTCGATCTTGTGATTTAGATAATAATTAAGAGTTATGAAATAAATGGAATAAATTTCAATGACAACGTTTGTTTTGTTTATTAAGTACGTGTTTCCTTCCGGCTCTACCCACCAAATAAGGTAACAGTTGCTGCAATTAAAATTTATTCGTATGCAAACAATATATATCCATTGCAGTTACTGGTATTTAATTCTAAATTAACAGTAGCTATAATGATATTTATACAATTAAAATAATAATAAGAAGAATTGTGATAACACTATCTCATGACGGTAAACTCTATAAACTGAAAAATAGTAAATACGCATTCAGTTCTAAATTACAACAACGCCATCTATTGTTCAGTAGCAAACAATTTTTAGTAAAAAATCTTTGCAGGTTTTATTAAACTTAAATAAAAAATATCATATTGATATTATAAAACTTAAATCTATAAAACAGACCACCTGTACTGTGAATTATAGACTTTATATTTGAATATTAAAATACCATATCAGACAAACCTTTTCTTTGCAAACATCGAAGTGATTTGGAGAGATTACTGTTTTATTTTTACTCCCATTAGAATTATGGTAAGAAAAATTGTATATTTTACTGATTTATTTAGTGTTTTTTGATGTAAAAGTCGGTATGCTGCAGCCATCGGATTTCCTATTAAATTATTAAAGCAACTTAATGTAATGCCGCTTCCGCACGCTTGCCAAACCTCAACAGGCCGTAACAAATTCAAACGTGCGGATGGAGCTTTTGGCTTGGTTTGTATAAATTAGCAAACGCTTGGAGCCGATCTGGATCGAGTGTCGGTTTTTTGTCACGCTGCACAAACTAGCACCTGTGCATTAAACAATCGCTTGTATTTTGTAAAAAACAAGTAAATATACTATATTTAATAATATAAAGGCGAAAGTTTGTGAGTGTGTATGTTTGTTACTTCTACATGTCTAAACGGCTAAAGCGATTTTCATAAAATTTGGTAGGGGTTAACTGACACTCTGGATTATCTTATACGTTACTTTTTACGGTGGGAAAATATCTTTCATACATCGATTTTTATAACGCGGTCGAAACTGCTGGGTTCAGCTAGTATTACATAGTGTATCTTTTGATATAATATAAAAATAACATAAGCAAAATTTTATTGGCCATACAATCTCTATGTCCATCACGTCCGTCGTGCTTGCCTCTTCAGAACATATTAATAACTCAATCGTAAGCGTGTGGACAGCAAGGTTTGGTTCCCAAAATCAACTCAAGCGTTTGGAGAAGTTTGGAGTTTGTGGCAAGCGTGCGGACGCGGCATAATATTTTATTTTGAAATACAAATGTACTCTGTGATCTTGAATGACTTCAGGATTTATGAAATTGGAGCATGATTGGATACAAGGACACCCTAAATTCAGTGAATATACGAATAAAATCTACTTGCTTTTGAGGAACAACATAGTAAGTAACAATAATGACTTTAATAAGCAGAGTACGCACTAAATATAAAATAATTTAATTAAAATTATACGAATCTTTATGTACTGTAAAATATATCACTAATACTTTTAACTGATTAAACATCAAAAACATAATTAATTAGTTTTCAAAGGCAACACTAATAAAACGTTAAAATTATTTGACAATTCATCAGCTGTTGTGCTTGTCATAATTTCCCGTTTTCATAGAATTGCCAATGTGACACCCACATATTGTTTATATTATATTTATTTGTAAATATTTGCCTAGCTGTAAGTTGTAACTATTACAGTATTATTAACCTATTTACATTTTAATAGGTAGCATAGTGCGCATAAAGTGAACACGCTTTGTTTAAAGCTCAAAGCGTAATAACGTGGCTGCGCCGGCTTGTGCTATCGATTAAATTAATAATTTGGTACTTGATAAGATTAGAGGCTATTATCAAACGTTATCCAGTAATAAGTGCCAGTCGGGTATTAAAACTTGTTTAGAAAAGATGGCGACTACTTGGTCGATGGGCCCAGGGACTTTGGAAGTTCCTCTGTCCTTATTCGCTAAAAACAGGCAACGCTTGGCAGAGAAGCTACAGAGTGGACAAGTAGTCCTTTTACAGGGTGGTGATGACATTAGTCACTATGATACGGACGTACAATATGTCTTTAGACAGGTAAGTGAATAATACAATTTATTATGATTACTATTTGGTTGAAAGGCATTTAATTAAAACTTACGTCCGTTTGTTGTACAATATAAACTCAATTTTGCAAGTTTATCTCATTACCTACTACTGTAACAAATGAGTTATCCTTGCTATATAAGAACTTGTTCATCTTTATAATACTTAACGGGTACTCACAATATGCGGTTTATGAATTCTTAGAATTCTTTTTGCTGATATTTTTTTGTTCATCTTTGTTTGTGTACTATTATGAAAATTACATTACAATATTTCTAGAAGTGTAATTTTCCTATGTTTTTGAATTATTTCATTATAGTTGTAATGTTAAAATTAACTATTCATGTGTTTGTACAGGAATCCTACTTCACCTGGGTGTGTGGTGTCCGTGAGCCTGGGTGTTACTTTGCCCTGGATGTGAAAACGGGCAAGTCTCATCTGTTCGTGCCTCGCTTACCAGAGGAGTATGAAGTGTGGATGGGCAAGCTGCTGGCTTGCGAGGAGTTCAAGAAGATATACGCTGTTGATGAAGTCCACTACGTTGATGAGGTTAATATAATCATTTCAACCTTAGAATAAGGTGTCATTAGGATTTCATATTTTTTTAGAAGATGTCTGGATTTAAAACCTCGCAATATTGCAATGGCAGAGTATTATTTTCCATAATGTCAATGATAATGATTAGACTAGTGCTTTAGTTATCTAGTGCTTTGAGTTGTAAATTTTCACCCCCTTTTAATCAACTCCATAGTTGAATTTAAGACACCTTAACTTTTATTAATAGTTTTGTTAAGTACAATTAATTCATAATATTTTGTGATGCCTTATAGTATATGCTACATTGTATTATAGTGGTATACAACATCAAGTATGCAGACCTGTGCACACAATCATTTGGTATATTCTAGCTACTTATCCTATCCAAGTGTTCCTATGTGCTAACTATAAATATTGAAATTCATAATAATCATATTTCATAAGACAATATCTTGAAGGTGGAAGGTGCATTTTTTATTGTGATTATGTATCAGATAATTAGTACCTACGTTTGATAACAAAACAAAATAATATGATAAGAATGTTACCGGGAGACTTTACAAGAATGGATAATTCATAGATGAATGAACGACAAAATATATAATTAGTTGTACAATTGTAACAAATTTTGGTTGCTGGTTCATTTTATATATGAGGTGACCATCTTAGTTCTCCGAGAAGCATTCTATTTGTGATTGACTTCAGATAGAATTGCTGTTCTATATGAAGTTGCTTAGAGATGTCCATTGGCGGCAGTGATCACTTACCATCAGAACTGAATGCTCATTACCTATTTCAATCATATAAAAAGAAAATAATAATAATATATTTTTTTGGAACAAATGGGCTACATAATCAAATAAAACGGAGTGAATGATCAAATAAGTCCATCGTGAAGGCATGTGTTCAAATATATATACTGGCCTACTCTAAATCTTAACACACTTTACATTACTAACAATATTAAATAACCAATATTACAAACTTATTTATAAGAAAATTACCTTATTTGATTTTCAATAATTTCGTAACTTATATTTCTTTCAGATCCAAGATGTATTAAAAAGTTTGAAGCCTGATGTTCTTCTTACACTTGTAAGTATAAATATAATACTTATATCTATACAATAAATATTATCTATACAATAAATAACTTCTAAACATAATAGGCAGGTAAGTATTTTAACTTTATTTATCAGAATTTCTGTGAATCTCATAACTGAGTTTTCACAGCTATGATGTCTGTTAAAAGACTAATGATGCGAAACATTAGAGAATTCTACTACCGAAAAATTCGTTAAGCCTCAGCTTTGCAACTATTCAATTAATTGCGCAATTGGTAATCCACATAAGCGCCTCAATCTGTGCAACATTTTATAGATAATTTAATAGAGATTAATTATGTCGCTTTTAAAAATTGAAGTATGATAAAACCGGAAAGACTAGAGAAATAGAAAAAAAAAATCCGTCATTCAGAACTTTTTTCATTTGAAACAGAGAAAACACACGGAAATCATCAAGGGGGGATAAATAAGTTAATCCCTCTACTCTTAACTCTTAAATAAAAGCTGCTAGGTACTGTTATATAATATAAATATATAATGTGTATTATTGGCTCACATGAAACTTACATGATTGGATCTTTTTTATATTCCAGAGCGGAACCAACACCGATAGTGGCCTGACAGCTAAAGAGGCTGTATTCGAAGGAATTGATGAGTAAGTGATGTTAAATAAACAATTTTTTTTGATAAATTTGATAGATTTACATATATAAATGACAAACAAAATCGTATATGAAAAATTACCAATTTACAGTATTAAGTTTTGGATTGTAATAGCCATTTAGGAAAGTTACTAAATAGCGTCTTTCTTGGCGTAATTAATCAAGGTTTGTATGTCCACTTAACTTCTTAGAAGTTCATACTGTAAATAGGTAATTTTAGTATTGCGTTTTTTTTTTCAATATAATCGGCTGTAATATTTGTTTTCTTCCAGATTCAAAGTTGATAACGAAATATTATTCCCTATCATCGCTGAGCTGTAAGTACTAACCAAACAATAATCACTTAATCTTATCGATTACCCCCAATTATAATCATTAATCAAGCTTATCAAGCAATTGTTTTCGACGAATATAGCAACAAGTTATCTGTAATAATTAAATGCATATATCTATGTACAGTAATCATAAAACAGTTAGATATCGCGAAACTTGATATCGGTGCCATGGAAAGACTAGATATTTGCTATCTGTAGGTATCTATATATTTGTAAATTTAAATATCAGATGCCAAACCGTCAGCATGAATTAGGTACCCATTATTAATTTATATTGAAATTTAGTATATGAAGACCATTAAAAAAGGTTTATTTGTGTCCATAGGTACACAATGTATTTATATTTTAAATAGTATAAGTACAATTTAATATAGATAAATATTTTTCATGTATTTTGCTTCTTTTTGTACCTACATAAGCCCTTACCGGCTGCTCACAAACCATCCATTTCAAGGTTAAATCGCTCTGTGATGCAAACATTAGCGTTAATCGAATATGGTAATATACAATATGGTCTTACATGTCTTATGTATGTAGGTACGTACTTGTTTGGTCTTAAAAGAACTCACAATTTCGCTGAAAAGCGATATAATTATGTCAGAATTCGGTTAACGCGTATGATTGTAGCGCCAAACAATTTTTTGTTGGCCAAGCGTAATTGTAACAGCTTGAACCAAATAAATACCGAGATATACAAGTACCTAGTATCTTTATAAAGCACTTATAAGTTTGTTTCCTTCTCCATTATCAGGGTCAGTGAACCATTTATCAAAACACTCCTCTAAATTTAAACAAAAAGACTTTAACGTAAACAAATTTAATAAGTAAACATAATATTGCATTGCAGGCGTGTTATAAAAACACCCGAAGAAATCGAAGTAATGCGATATGTTTGCAAAGTGTCGTCTGACGCCCACAAAGAGGTAATTGACCGTTGTTTACCTATTTTTTGTTGTGAAGCAGTTATGACGCTTGTGGTTAAACTATTTATAAATAAACAGTATTTTGGAGGTGGTAGAACCAGTGTAGTTCAACCGGGGAAGTACCACCACCACACCTATTTCTAGCATGAAGCATTTCTTGCGTTTCGAAAGAAGGGTGTGGTTGCAGGCACAGTTTCTCATGAGGCGACCATCATAGTCCTCGGGAGTAGCAACGCATCAATGATTGACTTCAGATGGAACTCATGTTCTGTTTAAAGTTGATTACAGATGTCCATGGGCGGCAGTGGCCACTTACCATCAGGTGGACTGCATGCTCGTTTGCTACTTCAGTCAGATAAAAAAAAAACAGATAAAGATGAACACTGCCATATCAGCATAATATATATAGCCGTTGCGCTTGACAAATTTCATTTGTACCTTTCTAATTTAAAGTTTCTTGCGCTAATAGGAACCTCCGTTTCATTTTCCATGGTTAATCATAAGTATTTTAAACCAATACTATATGTATGTTGTTAACAGTTTTACTATTATTATTATATTTTTTCTATAATTAATAAATAATTTTCAAATAATAGTAGTGTTCACTTAAACATACGAATGACAAATGGAACTTCTCACGCGCAGCTAAGTTTTATATCCTTATATGTATTTGTGATTATTTTATTGCACTTTCCATAACGTTAAAATATGACACATGACGTACTTCACAGACACAAAATCTCACTCCACTTTCTTTGACTACATCAACCAAACAATAAAGTCATGACTCACAAACATCAACCAGGTGATGCTGTACACAAAGCCAGGATTGAAGGAGTACCAGTGTGAGTCGGTGTTCCTCGACCACTGCTACCGCGTGGGGGGGTGTCGCCACGTGTCCTACACCTGTATCTGCGGGTCTGGTGACAATGCTGCCACGTTGCACTACGGACACGCCGCCGCGCCTAACAGCAAGATATTGCAGGATGGGGATATATGGTATGTCAATCCATCCATCAACCCTTTGATGTCCACTGCTGCACGTAGGCCTTTCCTAAATAGTGCCACTTCAACCGGTCCTGTGCCCTCTGAATCTAACGGTTAATATGGTATATGATTAGGTCCAAGTGCATTCATTAAATTGAAATCCAATGTATAAAGATCACGCGGGCGTAGCCAGGTTCTGGTTTTGGACGGGTTTAAAAAAATGAAATAGGTGTGGCATTGGTAACTCATGTATTCTTTGTGTAAAAAAATTATAAATAAAAAATTTAAAAAATAACTCCCTGGTCGAACGATACGAATACGACCTACCATCTTGAGAGTATGAAAGCTATTGAATGAGAGCATTTCATGAGAGTCAGTCCAAACCACACATTTTAATGTAATACCTAGTTCATATTTTAATATTATAAAAGTTAATAAAGTTAAAGTTTTTTTGGGGGTTTGAACTCTTCAAAACCCCCAAAATCCATCAGATTTTTTATACCAACTAATTTGCTTCACTATTTTACATTTTATTGCTGAAAAATTTTAGCTTAGATAGGTATTATTTAAAATGCAGCCTGCCGTTGAGTTTGCCGGTATAAGTTGAGTGTTTTTTTATTTCAAGTTTGTTCGACATGGGTGGCAACTATGCGGGATATGCAGCCGACATCACCTGCTCTTTCCCAGCCAACGGGAAGTTTACTGAAGACCAGAAGCTGATATATGAAGCTGTGTTGGCCGCACGAGATGCTGTCATAGGGTATTTTACTTTCTTAGATAGATGAGATCTTTTAAGCGTTAGTGCTTACTACTTTTATGGATGTCTGTAAAGAACTCTGTAGGACGGGGTTATGTCTTAAGTTAGATTTTGATATTTTTGAAGGTGGTAGAACTAGTGTTGTTCGACCGGGGAAGTACCACCGCCACACCTATTTCTAGCGTGAAGCATTTCTTGCGTTTCGATAGAAGGGTGTGGTTGCCGGCACATTTTCACATGAGGCGACCATCATAGTCTTCGGGATTAGCAACGTTTTTGTGATTGACTTCAGACGGAACCCATGTTCTGTATGAAGTTGATTAGAGACGTCCATGGACGGCAGTGACCATTTACCATCAGGTGGACTGCATGCTCGTTTGCTACTTAAAATGAATAAAAAAAGTAAGAGATACGATCATTGTGATCGGACTTCGTCCTATTTATAGCTCACTACACTAGTTCGTCCACCAATTCGCACTTGGCCAGCGCGGTGGACTATGGCCTAAAAACTCTCTCATTCTGAGAGAAGACCCGTGCCCAGCAGTGGGCCAATAATGGGTTGATGTGTGACACTAGTTCTGGTAACCACTTATTATCAGTAGAACTGCAAACTTGTTCGCTATTTTATTTCTACAGGTTTTTTTTAATTTCTTTCTATATAGAGAGGCTAAACCTGGGGTCATGTGGACGGACATGCATTTACTCGCCAACCGAGCTATGCTTGAGCACTTGAAGAAAGGTGATTTGCTCAGGGGCGATGTCGAAGAAATGATTAAGGTAAAAATCGAATTATAATAATTTTATCACAATCAAATATTACTATGTAATTATTTATGGGACTAGTTACCTAAATATACTGATAATCTATTATTTTACGTTCACTTAAGTGTGTATATTTGGTGTGGGAGCCAAATGTTCTTACATTAATACTCACACAGAGAGATTTACTGCCTATTTTGACTAATTCCCATACATAATCATGTGAAAAATATTTCGTATATTGGAACATGTACATGTTTATTAAGTCTCATATTCAGTTAAACAGTAACAGTAAACGGGCGTGGCACTGGCACTTCCCCGGTCGAATAATGCCCCCTTTAAAATAAGCAGTTTTAATATCCTCTGTCCATAGCACGGCGTGAACGGCATCCTCCAACCCCACGGGCTGGGCCACCTGCTGGGGCTGGACGTGCACGACGTGGGCGGGTACCTGGCGCACTGCCCCGCGCGCCCCGCCGGCCCGCTCGCGCGCCTGCGCACCGCGCGCGCGCTGCGTGTCAATATGCTGCTCACTATCGAGCCGGGCTGCTACTTCATACCGAGGGTAAGCTAGCGGCTGATACACCTCTGCTCGGTCACTATTAGCATTACCGACCCGCGTGGCGCAACGGTAACATACCGGTCTGTCGCGCGATGGGTCCCGGGTTCGATTCCCGGCCAGACAGGTATCTGAATGATGAGTTTAGTTCCTGGTCTGGGTGTTTGTGTATTCGTCTTGTGTGTATCCATGGCACCCACGACACAGGAGAAAATCCTACTGTGTGGCTATGAGTGTAGAAAGCGTTTTAAAGCGAAAGCGTTTATTAGCCAAGCCCCACGGCGCGGCCACCTGCTAAGGCTGGACGTGTACGTCATGGCGCCTGCACGCTGCGTGTCGACATGCTGCTCACTATAGAGCTGGGTTGTTACTTCGTACCGAGGGTAAGCTAGCGTCTGATGGAACTCCGGCCTCGGTCACTATCAGCCAAGCCCCACGGCCCGGCCACCTGCTGAGCTCAACGTGCACCTCATGGCGTCTGCGCGCTGCGTGTCTACATTCTGCTCACTATAGGACCGGGTTGTTACTTCATACCGAGGGTAAGCTAGCGGCTGATAGAACTCTGGTCGGTCACTATTAGCCAAGACCCACGGCCCGGCCACCTGCTGAGCTGGACGTGCACGACTTGGCGTCTGCGCGCTGCGTGTCAACATTCTGTTCACTACAGGACCGGGTTGTTACTTCATACCGAGGGTAAGCTGGCGGCTGATGGAACTCTGGTCGGTCACTATCAGCCAAGACCCACGGCCCGGTCACCTGCTGGGGCTGGACGTAGGCGGGTACCTGCCGCACTGCCCCGTCGGCGCCCGCTCGGGCGTCTACACTCTGCGTTACAATATGCTGCTCACTGTTGAACCGGATTGTTACTTCATACCGAGGGTAAGCTAGTGTCTGATAGAAGCTTCGACTTCGGCTACCATCGGCCAAAAAATCGACCTTCGGCTAAAGCTTCGGCCCATATTGGCCAAAGCCGAAGGTTTTTATCAAGCGTCAAAATTGAACAAACTAAAACAAATACAGTACACCGCGCCGGAAATGATGAGGAGATGAGATAACTCGAGTAATGGACTTGCTTAGTTTTGTTCGAAATTTACATTTTCAAATGTTTTCGTTTTTAAGAAGTTGCAATGTAATTGTGGTCATCAGTTTTGAAACTTCACTTCGGCTCCGACTGAAGATTATGGTAATAGCCGAATAATCGACTTCGACCAACATTCAATCTTCAGTGCAACACTAGTGAAAATGGTAAAATGGTTAGAGGGGACACTTGTTAAGTAGTAGTGGTATGAGACCACATACCACTAGTAGTATGTGCTCTCATACTCATAGTGGTTAATGGTTCGACTGCACACGTGTGTAGTAATAGTAGTTCGAGCGCACCCGTGTAAATTGTTAGAATGTTTCGATCGTATACGTGCAAAATGGTAGGACAATTTGATGGCAAACGTGTGAAATTGTAGAAAGAAGGTTCGACCGGGAAGATACTACAGCCACCACGGTTCATTTTTACCTGACTGCATCACAAATAGTCATGTTTTTTTTAGCATTTCTTTGACAATCCATTTGTATGACACGCTCTACAGCGCAGTTTGTCGGATTTTAACAATTGAGGCGTTGTAGGAGTGTCGTTATTTAATTTTACAATATGGCGCCTGCATATGGAAGGGGAGAAGCTAATAAATAAACCTTTACAAAACGTATATATAATAAAACTTTTATGATCACTTTATATAATTTACTACAAAAGGAATACAATATAATAATGAAAGATATAAACATAGATATAATATGTTATACAATATTTTCTCTATGCGTAAAGAGAAGTTAAATAACACGATTTTTCATTCTAGTTACTCCTTGGCGCTCAGAACAACCCAGAACAATCGAAGTTCTTTAACTGGGAGAAAGTGAACAAGTTCCGCGGATTCGGCGGAGTTCGCATCGAGGATGATGTACTCATAACTGAAACCGGAGTTGAGAATTTGACATTCGTACCCAGGACGTAAGTGATCTAGACATATTACTCTAGTCCAGAAGTTTGAGGGGCATAGAGATGTCAAGGGGAGCAAAAGCGTTTTCTTTTTAGCAGTAACGTAGCGTGACTTTATGTCGCCCAGGGCGAAAAAACTGGTGCACTGCAAATTGATAACCAAAAAAGGTCGTCAAAACTAAATATTTTGCCGCCCCCCCAGAACGTGCCCACCCCCCCTCTCTTCACTCACGCTACGCCATTGCATTTTAGAAGAGAAAAAAATATATTTTAAGTATTTAATATGATTTTTTTTTGTATTTATGAAGAAAATTGAAGGGGAAGATCCATGAATATATTATTTATAGTCCGGGGAGCCTCAACAACAAAAAGGTTGAAAATTCAAGTCTAACCACAGGTGGATTCAAACTAGTTTGAGGGGGGGGCTTGACCTGTCATTCATAGCAATACTTGTATAAAAAATGTTATCGAAATTAACTGAATATATGTATGTACCTACCTAGTTAAAATGTATGTACTACGCAATATATTATAAAAACAATAGAATCCACTTCAAATTTGTAAGATTTATATATTTTGGAAATATGATCGGCTTAAGCCTCTCAGTTTCCCCATAGACATATTAAAGAACACTCAAGTTAGCCACTTTAACAACTATGTAAATGTATGCGAGTTTATAGAATGAACACAGATTTATGGACACACTTGCTAATGATAAGAGCTGTTTGGTGTTTCTTAGTGACATGCAAATGATTTGGTAATCAATCAATTAAAACTGCATGATGTATAAACGGAACGCAGGCACAGTAGGCAGTGGAGAGGGAAATATGAAACTTCACACTTTAATCAAAAATGTATTGTAAATTAAAATACTATAATAAATTAAATATCATCCTTTTTATCTTACAGAGTAGCTGAAATTGAAGAACACATGTCTAAAGGTGCCAACTTCAAATAAATCCTAACAACTGTACATCATAATATACATACATAATACTGTTTATAAAATGTATATAACTTATATCATAATGTATTAAGAAAACAATGTATTTTTTGTAAATTTCAAACATAATATAGGTAATATCACAAATGTACAAATCAATAATAAAAGCACTATGTAAAATATCACTTTCTTTTTTTACTTAAAAAAAGATTATATCCTATAAATGCTATTACCAGTAGGCAAGTACATATAAGTAAATCTAACAGTAACGTAAATAATTTTTCAACACTTGAGGTAATACAATTTTGTTCAATGTTTTCATAAATTGTCTAGTAGATTTTTCAACGCCTCTCCTTTTCTTAAGCACATGTCTTATTTTCAATCGAGTTAAATGCTTTAAGGGGAACACAGTGTTTGGTAGAGATTCTGCAGGTAGTTTTGTGTTCTCTAGTCCTGTCATGGACAGCAAAGTCTCTTGTACCTATAAAATTAAGATTAAATACAAATCATAGCAAATCAATGAACATGATAACATAAATACAAGATATTTGATTAAATAAATATCAACAGTGTGGCAGGTTGAAATAAGGATCTAATGAACTCATAATCATTAATGTTCACAAGTGATAAAATAAACGAATATAGAAAAAAACATAATGGAAATGTTTTAAAAAATCGTCCCATATGGTTGTCATTGTAGTAGTATGGTCAGTTAATAATGGTGCTCACTGTTCATCCAAAATACATTTCAATGGATGATCCTTTTGATCATTAAAATTAACTCTATATACATAAAGCAAAAAATTGTGATTCGTTTTTAAGATACTTGCCGCGGACGGAGGAGGATGAAATTATGCACGGTTACAGTTGATGTAGAGAAGGATTACCAAATGTTCAGTTTTTTTTCAAATAATGCATAAAACATACCCAAAAATCAACTAAAAAAGGAATTACACACACTACCTTGCATTTGACACAAACATAATAAACGAAATAAAACTTTCAATGTCTTACTATGAAAACACATAACTTCAAAAATGTCAGATGTCTTTGTCAAAATACTTGCTTTTAAATGCAGCTTAGTTAATTGAAACCTCTTTTTACCGTTAACTGGTGATTTTAATCAATAAAATCAACACATCTTATCGATTGAGAATTATTCGTGCTACTTTAGACAATATGATGTTTAGTTTTTTAAGTTAAATTACGGTTGAATTTCGACCATTGCGACGGGTGACTAGTACTTTTAAATAGTGGTGATGACAGTCTAATATTTTCAGTATGAGATTCCCTCACTGCAATAGGTCCCACATTTAAACCAGCCACCCTGTATGTTGAGATTTAAAAGTGACTAACTTTTGGTTGCATCCGGTTTATAAAATTATTTTCGGCAGCAAACTTCAATAGAAGGTCTGGCTCACACTGCAAACTATATGGCAACATTAGCGGTGAAGTACCCGGGTCACTTTGCAAGGATACTAAGAATGCATCAGGTATGCAAATGTCTTTATTTGCACATGAGGAAGAACTGCAGTAATCCACATTACAACCATGATCTATGAGTATTTTAAACACCTGAAACAAACAATATCTATCAGATCTCAGACTTCTTTTGATTTCTTACATTACAAAATGTAACAATACTTACCTCTTCAAAACATTTCTCATGTGAGCGTAAATGTATAAAAACTAAAGGTGGACATTCATCAGCAAATAAAGCATTAACAGAAGGACCATTCATGAGAAACAAATTGAACAAATCCCTAAATTTCTGAGGTGAACAATCATAAACATATTCACATATATACAAATATGTATTTAGTGGAGCATGCGTTAAGTAACTAAGCTCGTAATCACCAATTTTATCTAATCCTTTAAGAAACGGTCCATAATATTCAAAAAACTCTGGTCCCAAGTGCATTAGTAGCAAACTGACAATATCATAATTGAAGTAGTTTGGTTTACAAGCCAGTTGAATAATTTCTGTATTCAACTCATTTAAATCGGTGACTTCAAGAAGGATGCTGAAAAGGTCGGCATTTCCCATCATAATCGCTGCCATGAGAGCTATATCACCATGCCAGTTCTTTTCATTAGGGTCAGCTCCATTATCTAACAAATATTTAACAATTTTCTCGCTGCCTCCTATTGTCGCTAAGTGTAAGGCAGTGTCTCCATTGCACGTAACTACATTAATATCAGTTATAAAAGGAACTAAGTACTTCACACTCTGGAAGCATCCCTTATAACAAGCTAGATGCAGTGGTGTGTAACTAGATTCGTTTTTTATTTCTGGATCTGCTCCAGCATGTAAAAGAAGATTGACTGCCTGTGGTTGAGTGGATCCAGCTGCATCATGCAATGGTGTGTCACCATCAAAGTCTTGCACGTCAATCATCGCTCCATACTTTATTAGCAGCTCAGACGCTTCTATTCTGCCTTGGCAACTTGTAATATGTAATGGAGTTACTTGTTCTGTGCTGCCGTAATTTGCTATGTCAGGATTGCTTTCAAGCAAAGCCTCAATAGTTTTTAAGTTGTTTGTGTAACGGCAAGCGAGGTATAAAGCAGTGTGGCCCTCGTGAGACTCGGCCAGTGGTCTGCAATCTGGGTGTTGTAATATCAACAGCATGCTTTCGTAGCTGTCGTTAGCAGCAGCTTCGTGTAGGCATGTCCAACCTCTGTTGTCTATGCAGTTAGGATTCATTTTTGTGAGCAGACGCGTTACGGCTTTAACATTGTTATGCCTCGCCGCAAGATTCAGCGCATTTGAGGTATCCGGATTAAGAGAACTGAAATCCATTGCTAAATTTGCGTCCTAGACGATTAGTGTGGGAAGCGGGATGTATAAATAAATACGTTTACTATGCAAATATCAATACATTCAATAAACACGAATCACTTATTATTTATTTCAATAACAAATTCAATTCACAAACTTAATGAGTAAAATTAAACAGACTATTCTTTAAGTTCATATAAATTCACAGAGACCGAACGAACTAATGATATCTTCAAAAAACGGTAATGAGTATTATGTCAATAGTCAATCTCTATAACAAATTGCACAATTTTAATTTATTTGCTGTAATAGATACCAATTACTCATATTCTCTTTTTAGGTCTAGTCTAGTCCTGTTTAATCCTGTCTAATTCTTGCATTTGTGTCAAGTTGTCAATGTCATTATGATAGATTGTCAATATCAAAAGCATGACTTTTTAAAGACAACAAGTAAAGACTTTCTGATGGACTGCCTCTAAATTGGAAACTACGGTTTCAATTGTTTTGTAAATGGGTAATTATACTAAATTTCATTCTCGGCATTTATTTTGATGACTTTTTTAAAGTACTGTGAAACAAATTTTTGGCGATTTATAACGTTTCGTGAAGACGAAAAAAGATAACGTAAGTTAAAGGCACACCTGAAAAATGTTTTTTTTTTAAGATAATTACAACTGAAAATTATTGCATTTTATGAAATGACGATAGTAAGATGGGAATGGTTTACTCATATCGGAACATGACAGCATAGGACATTACCAGTCCTGATTTTGTCAAACAAAATTATAATGTCACAAAGTTAAAAGTAGGTGTAAGTTAATTTAAATGTGCCAGAGAGCGCGCTGAACTCTCTCGGAGAAGGATCCGCCGCGGCCGCCGGCAACGGCGCCTCGTCCCTGTAGCCTCGGGGTCAGAATAGGGCTACGGTATCCCCTGCCTGTCGTAAGAGGCGACTAAAAGGGGCTTCCGGGGTTGCAGACGACTAGAGTGGGAGCTCGAACCGTTCGGTCAGGCAATCCCGGGAAGGACGGCGGTATGTGTGGTCGCATACCGATGTAAAGACTAGACGGAGCGGTGGGCCCAGCCGCCCATCTGGGAGGAGCCCGATGGGGCAGCGCGCTCGAGGATTCCGGTTGAAGTCGTTTCGAGATCCCGGAGTCCTCCTTTTCAGCGCCGAGGACGGCCACCGGGGTGGGTTTAGTGCGGTAAAAACCCCACATAACCCTGCGTCGCTCCCACGGCGTCGGGTACCTTTGGAAGGTTTCCCCCTCGAAAACAAAAAAAAAAAAATCGTGAAGTTCCCGGATCTTAATTTTAATTCTTTGAATACATAGTGCCATAAATAATGGCACTGTGTACAAAAACATATTTTTATGACTTTAGTTTATTTACCCAATTAACAAAATAAACTCTGCTCTCACCAATTGGAAAAATATTTAATTCGCGTTTGGAAAAAAGGTGAAACACTCAATGAAACAAGTTTTTTTAGTAATCATTTTATATATTATAAAAAACAAGCAATAAGTATGATAAGGATTGTAGAGATAGCTATTTACATATTCAAATATGAATAATGCGCCAACTGAAAATGCATCAAAGAGCCTTAGGGCAGGCGCACATATGACGGAGCGCAGCGCAGAGCATTTTTCACTGTTAACCTATTATCGTCATTGTCCCTTTAGAAATAATATCCAAAATACCAGCAATTAATTTCTGAGGAGCATGGAAGCGACCACATGCGAAAGGTAGCGCGCAGGAGCGCGACCACGCGCGCACGCGCGCTACTCCGCGAGCGTCCGCTTTCATAAATTGCGCGAATTTCGGCTAGTCTGATAATTTCTTTCTAATTTTCTATTTCTATTTCTATTCGTTTAGAAAATTTCGCGGGCATGCGCTGCGCTCCGTCAGATGTGCGCCGGCCCTTAAACATTTTAATGATTTGAAATGGATGAACACTAATAAATTTAAGAGACAAACAGTTATCTTTTAGGTAATATTAAATATTATGTACGCAAATATGTGTCTACCTAAAATTAATATTAAAATATGCTTTTATACTATTTTTTTTTTTTTTGTTAGAATTATTTATTACACAATCTGAATCGAATCACAACGTAAGAAATTGATAATTATCATTGAAATCATTCATGTATAAAATAAAATCAGTATATTTAGTGTTTTCCACCTACCATCACAGTAGATATCATGTCAAAGTACAATATTATTAACATAAATAAGGTCTCAATCATAAATATAAATAAGTTTTAAAAAGTGCGTCTAAGCGCAGCACATAAACGTCAAGATGAATGTTAAAGATTTCAGTCCTTATTGGAACACAAAAGGGGGAATTTGAGAGGGGACACCGGGGTAACTCGGGAAAGGGAGTTGGATCGGGGCGAACGTGGTGAGTGCGGTGAGCGAGCACATCGTGAAGCGGGGTAGGGCCGAACACGCAACTCCTCCGCACTGCGGAACGAGCTTCGTGCCACGCGTCGCCTGTACAGTGATGTTACAGATGTTTCTTGCAACAAACACCTGAAAATAAGATAGTTGTAATGTCCATCATTATTCCAAAAAAAACTATGTAATGTAGTAAATAATGATCTATTTATTAAGAATGGATGGATGGATTAAGAATAATCTTCCGATTCTCCTGGACTTACTAAAACTAATTACGTATATAACGTAACACTTATTTACAGACTTTCTAGTAGGTGATGCTCGCCCTAATGTTGTGTGTTGGAGTACTTGGAAACTTACGACTTCGCTTGATAATCTCTATATACATCTGTTTCTGTCGTTAATACCTGAGGTTCGATTACAGACATCTCTGACTTTTTGAATTATTGTATGAATTTAATTTATCAATTTATCACTTTAACGATGAAGAATACCAGCATGAGAAAATCATCACTTATGAAACATTTTTAATTCTTAAAGCTATCAATAGTGTATCAATGTGGAGGACTATGACTTAGCGAATAATTGCAAATATGTTTCGTATTGTAAAACTCATACTTCTCTAGATCGGAAAGTTGTTGCTTGGGCGTGGATGCAGCAACCGGTCGGGCCTTGCCGAGCTTAGCACGCGTTGCTTCCAGCATGTGCTGTGTCACCAGCGGCTGTGGATTGTCTTTCGGTGGCGGCTTTGATCTCACGGGATTATCCTACAAATATATAATTGGAAATTTAATATAAATTTCAGTTCCTGTTTTCTTTGATAAAGTGCAATGTAAAATGACTAAAAGGCTTGTATGTAGTGCAGATTTACAACCGTGTAAGTATCCTTATACTTAACTTGAAGTTTAAATAGACTCAAAAACGACAACGAATTAATGTTGAACGAAATACAACCTTGAATTAAAATGAAAGCAATACTATCTACGTTTCATCTGATTGTTGGAAGAACCATATTATGATATGCCATTTTCATCCGGAAAAGATTTTTATCAATCACAATGTTATAGTACGTTTTCAATCGAAGTCATAAAGATCGTCCTTATATACCTTCGTCTTTCTCAGCTTGACGTTAGCAATATCCTGTGGTGTTATGGTGAGTCTCGGGCCGGCGATCCTGGGCGGTGCAGAGCCGCATCGAGGTAGCGTGTGGGATCGCGTCACCGGCTTGGATACTGGTGGTGGTGGCGGTGGAGGAGGTGGGGGTGGTGGTGGCGGTGGGGGGCACTGTGGAGCTTTCGGCTGACTTGCTTGATTACTGTAACCAATAGGGATTACTGTAACAACAACCAACGTATCCAATCTTATTTTTTTTAAAGATTGAAGTAGCAAACGAGCATGCAGTCTATCTGATGGTAAGTGGTCACTGCTGCCCACGGAAGTACTACTACCTCTGTAAGCAACTTCATACAGAACAGGGGGTTGCATCTAGAGTCAATCAATCACAGATGCGTCGCGACTTCCGAGGACAAAGATGGTTGCCTCATATAAAAGTGTGCCTGCGATCACACCCTTCAATCGATACCCAGGAACTGCTTCACGCTAGAAATAGGTGTGGCGGTGGTACTTCCCCGGTCGAACTGCACTGGTTCTACCACCTTGGAAATTTTTAACATTAGTATATACTTATTTTATACCTAGAATTATTGTCATACCATGTTACCTGAGCTTACCCTCGAGTTCTTCTATCTTCGCCATCATTTTTCGCAACTGCTCATTTAGAACCTCATTTTCTTGTGCGAGTCTCGTATGCTTAGTGTCCACTTCATGTACATATTTTCTTAGTTCTTTCACCTCTTCTAATATACGACTTTCGCACGTCCCCGCACAACTCACTACCGGTTCCCTGATGATATCCGAATACAACCCTGTGATTGATTGGTAGCTCTGTAAAAGTAAAATAATTATTATAATATTATTAGATAACATTAGTTTCCAATATTTATGTTAATTTTTCGGCAGCCTTGTAGGTACGAAATTACCTACGTCTCTTAAAATTGAGGCGTTTTTTAATATTAGGTATGTAAGTACTTAGTTGACCCGGCGAACTATGTTCCGCCTAAAAGTCAAAAATTTAAGATTATCAGTGTTCGTCCACTATATTATAAATGTATAATACATAGAAACCTTCCTCTTTAATCACTCTATGTAAAAAAAACGGATTAAAATTCGTAGCGTAATTTTAAAGATCTAAGAAAAGCGACTTAGTTATAAACTATGTACCTAGTGATTGTGTGATAAAAGTTTTTTTTTTTTAATAATCAATAAAAACTGTCTGGTATAACACAAATGCTATATTTTTAGTTCGACAATAAGGTAGTCGTTGTTTTGATTTTAAAAATATTTCCGGTTAACCTTTTATCGGTTCGATAAAGTTAAAGTCAACTTAATTAGCATCGCACGTATATTAAATCAAAACTGTGTTAGCGCATAGGTATAGTTTAACCATTTAACTGATACAGGTACAATATAAAATATTACCTATTAAATTACATTATTTAAAATTTATTTGTACTACACATTTGTACTACTACACATAATGCTCAAGGTTGCGATCCTTCACTCTTCAGTTAAAATCAGTGACGTATGTTTAATTCCTTTCGTTACCGCGAAAATAACATTACAGGGGATTTTTTTTTTATAATTTTTGATATCTTTATAATATGTTATTATGAACTTCTGTAATAATAAATTGTTAATAAACATATTAGTTATATTAAGAAACTACCTCTCGGTCTTAACTAGTAGATAGAGCTTACTTGGGTATAAACATCATATAAAAACAAAATTTGACTTGATAATTATCGGTAGATCACTATGAATCGTCCCTGGGGTTCCGGGAATAGAAAAGGACTACGGTATCCCGTGCCTGTCGTAAGAGGCGACTGAAACGGATTTCCGGGGTTGCAGGCGGCTAGAGTGGGAGCTCGAAATGTTCGGTCAGGCAACCCCGGGAAATAGGGCGTTATGTGTGGTCGCATACCGTCCTAAAAACTAGACGGAGCGGTGGGCCCAGCCGTCCATCTGGGGGAAGCCCGATGTGGTCTCGGGTTGCGTTCGTTTGGAGATCCCGAAGTCTTCTTTGTAGCGCTGAGGCCACCGGGTGTTTTAGTGCGGTAAAAATCCTACATGCCTTTTGAAAGTTTTCTCCTCAAAAATAAAAAAAAGATCACTATGAATGTACCTACTAGTAAACCAAAGCAAATAATAAACTATCGTTGTAGCAACGAGCAGTAGTTGTAGTAATATAGTGGTGTGAATTTCAGGGTCACGGGTTCGAATCTCAGTCAATTTCGAGAAGTAAAAATAAATAGGTAGATATATGCTATGTTAAGTAAAGCCTATTACGTGCTGCCTAAGTCAATATTAGTGTAAGCAACAGGTTGAGCTAATTCTATGCTTTTAAATTCTAATATCATAACACTCGACGATAATAATTTAAAGCAATGCATCCATAATATTTTCTGTCGATATCAGTTACGTTTTTTTTACGTTGTTTACATAAAAATAAAACATGGGTTTTATAAAATCTTATACCTTTTTTCCAAGCCAGGTGCAAAGGTCCACGATGCGCCATACTTTGGTACGGTTGCTACGCTTCTTTTCCTTTCGTGGCGTTCCACCTGACAACACGAACCATTCCATATCACTTAACACACTTGAATCTGCACCGCACTCTATTTCCACTTCTAATTTGACTGAATCTCCCTTTATCACATTCATAGTAAACAAAGATACGCCTATCACTTCTCTTTTTACTACAAATTTACTAAAATGCACAACAATTTTCTACGTCTTTTCAGTCTATTATAAAAAAATATAAAAACTTAAATATGAGATGACTTTACACTCTCATCGCGTTCAAAATATTTATTGCTTGGAATTTCTTAGCCGTTAAAAGTTTAAGTCCCTCGGATGATGTCACTGAGCTATATTCGATGTTGGCCGTGACTGGTTATTAGTATTACAAATAAAAAGCATTGTCAATGAATGAGATAAACATAATTTCAATGCAGCAATAATTAACCTTTCTTCACCCCGATGTATTATCATGTTTTGTGACATGATTTTTATAATTATCGACTATTTATAACCGAAATTTCTTTGCGTCAGATGATCACTCGTCATAAATAATTATGAAGCGTTAAAGTTACGAAAAAGTTATTTCTCGCGGTGGATCATAATAAAATAATGGATGGTTAATGAGATCTCTCTATAAACTGGTATTGTTGTATATGTATTGATCCTTCAGTCATCATATCAATGATAATATCATCACTTATATTCCAAAGAGAAAGGAAACTGATTGAACATAATAAGGTAAGCTTAAAATGTGCAAGAAATGTACCTATTTAGCTAAATGATATAAACAATATATGAGTAAATTCAAGTACGTAATAAATTCAATAGGTAATTTTAGGTACGTTTGTTAAAAAATTATAATGCAATTACGATATAATTATTACGACATTTAGTAACACTGTGTTACAAAACTTATACAAAATTGACCCTAATTAACCCAATTATTACAACTACCCAATTCAATATTATCATATCCAATATTAAGAAATTGAACCAGTTATGACATGGTAGGATAAAAAAAAATTATGACTACTTACATATCAACTTCGATTTTAAGATAAAAAAATGGCAAATATATCACATTGATTTAGGTCTTATTGTTCTACGCCTACATTTAGCCTTCTTTCAATCTCTCAGTTATAGTTTTAGAAAATTGAATTTGATAGCAAGCAAAAAATATGCGTTAGCTAAGACAATAGAAAAGCAACTAGATCACTAAATTGTATTAAGTAAATTTAAAATGGTTAAGCTTACTTGGTGTGTTACGTTCAGAGTTATGTTTACCCGCTTTTATACTCTTCCTAGATCTATGAAGTGCGTCCCTGAATAAATTTGTATCAGACTTTCGTCTTCTTTTACGGGTTTTATACGAATAGTTGCTATTGACAGATTTAAAGGAGGCCTCTGAACCAGTAGACAAAATACACGATGAAACAGACGATCCTGATGCCTTCGTTTCTGATAGATCAGAAATACTCGATGTACTGCTTTCTGTACATTTCGTTTTCTTCGACGGCCGTATTTCTCTGTGTTCCTCATTTGATTCCCGCCTGTACCTTTTACAGACAGATCTTTCAGAATTATCATTAGATGTCGTTTCTGCTGAAGTAAAGTCCTTATTAAACGTAAAGTTTACGTCAATAATCGAATTCACTGGGTCACTTGCCTCAGTCTGGGTGGAAGTGTTCGATCTGCTACCCTCAGTAGGGCTTGCGTCAATCGTCATCACACTCATAAACGGGGGTGTTGAATTACTTTCGCTATTTTGATCACAAAATGAAACATAATAGCTTTGGTCCCAAGAAGAATTAAGTGTAGTCTGTCTAGCAGATTTTCTTATCACTTCTATGGAATTATTTATTATGGTGTCTTCTGCGTTTGATATTTCACTGTCATTAACAATTTCAATTTTTGCTTTTTCATCCTTCGATGCCATCTCGTTGTTACAAAAACTTCTTTTGTATTATATTGCCAGTTGTTTATTTAGTAAATTAAGTCTCCTAATTGCATATTAATCCTGATTACAGTATTAAGTGTAACTATTGGTACTTGGAATGTCAATAGAAATAAATAATAACAATGTGCGGGTAGATACGAAAAAACCTAAAGGTTCTTAGTAATAAAGTTCAACGCTATGCTACATAATTATATTTGTGATAGGTTTTGAACTTTAAAGACATTCACGAACAAAAAGTGTGCTTATTTTACAAATCCTCATAAATTATTAGTACCAATTGTTAAAAAGCTCTACAATATGGCAATTTGTCCATAACGATTTGAAATTATCAAATCTACAACAGCCAATAAACAACAGTCGAATATAATGGTCGTTTTGAGATGAAATATTAGAAGTAGTAGGTACTTCATTTTAAAATATTAAAATAAAATGTTAAAGTTGTTTCATAGCAAATTCATAGAATTTGGGCTATATTATCTTCGACCTAAAAATGATATTGTGGTTCCCTATAAATTAAATCTTCGGACCGTTCATCATTTTCAACTATTAAAAGTTGCTAAAGTTAGGCTGAAAGATAAGAAGCTAAGGCCATAAAACAATAATTATCTCCCGTGACAGGTTCACAGCTGACTTTTTTCTGACAGATGTCATAATATTGTCCAGACGCCAATACCACTGCAATGATGACTGCAATGCCAATTTTAAAGTTACGAAACATGTAAACTATTAAATTATTGCCTTACACGCCAATTCTATATGTAGTCCATAAATAGATTTTATAAATTACTATGATCAATTAATAGGCCTATAATAAAATTTTAACATGCGTCATGTTTATAAGAAAAAGATATTTTACTGCATAATAGTTATAGGAACGTTGATTTTATTTTTGCACCCCGATATGAACGCCAAAAGGACCTACGAGTACATCGAAAAGCAAAATATTTTGAGAAGCATGCACGAAGAAATAGCCGATAATTTTACCGGTACTTACTTTGCCGATTGTGATTATTACGATGTGCTTTACGACGAAACCACGTTACCCGTAAGTTTAGTGGATGCTGATTTGGTTGAGGGTCATAGGATACGAGAGGGCGGAGAATTCGATCCGATTGACTGCAAACCAAAATTCAGTACTGCAATTATAGTTCCTTACAGGTAAGTTATTACACTTTCTGTTATTATTATATTATTTATAGGCGCTAAAAGTTGTTTTAGTTGGACACAGGAGGCACCACCTTCACAAGTACATCTCAGGCTAACTAAAACATTATTTTGCAAAGCTGTATTCTGGTTTAAAAGGTGTAGGAAGCAGAATTTAATTTTTGCAACACATGTATGGTGAACCTGGAGGTAGTAGTGTAGTTCGACTGGGGAAGTACCACCACCATACCTATTTCTAGCGTGAAGCATTTCTTGCGTTTTTGATGGCAGTGACCACTTACCATCCGCTGGTCTGCTTTCTCATTTGCTACTTCAGTCAGATATAAAAAAAAACTCAGATAAGAATATAAATCTTCAAGATAGGAAGGGGCCATTAATCAACGGATATGTTGCATGCTCATTTGATACAATATGTATTTATTGTATTTTAAACTCAATTTGTATTAGCATAGAGAGTTTATTATTGATAATTTGTTTTAAAGGGATAGACCAGAAGAATTGCGTGGATTCTTGGTATACATGCATACATACCTACGTAAACAGCGTGTGCACTACCGTATATATGTGGTAGAGCAAGTGGATTCCAGACCGTTCAATCGAGCCAAGCTGTTAAATGTTGGAGCAGTTGCTGCCATGAGAGCTGGGTATCCTTGTCTTATCCTTCATGACGTTGACTTGTTGCCATTGCGACCAGCTAACTTGTATGCATGCACTGAAAGGCCACGGCATATGTCATCTAGTATCAACAGATTCAGGTATGTAATTGGAAGTATTATTGATAAATTGTCTTACATTTATTATCGCCATGGCCATAGATATGTGTTAACATTGCCATGGTCATAAACATGTTAATATAATGCTTATTTAAATACAATAATGTCAACATTTTTTAATAAACCCTCAAAAGGTATGCTGAATATTTCTGTTGAATTTGCCAGACTACTTTTTAAACCCTTCTGAACCATAAGCCTTTTAAGGTAGTTCGTTATAGCTGTCAACCTTGCATGAAAGATTGTCTCATTATTGGAAAATTGAGAAGTAGGCAACAGGCTAACGTATTTATTTTATACCATTCCGTTAAGTCTCTTAAGACTTCATATTTTTTTTTAGGTTTGTTTTACCCTATTTAAACCTATTTGGTGGGGTAATAGCAATAACTACAAAGCAATATAAACAAATCAATGGCATGAGTAATGAATTCTTTGGCTGGAAGGGAGAAGATGATGACCTGTACCTAAGGCTTGAAGCCCACAACATAAAGCTTTGCAGATTTCAACCTGAGCTCAGCAGATATCATATGGTTACACACAATTCTCATGGAACTGGGTAAGCACAAGAATCACATACAGCACCATGAATTAGAGTTGGTCAAACTCTCTGATGTTCAACTCCAGCAGCACCACCAAAACATGTATTTTTTTTTTTGCTTAATAATAGCGGTATTAAGATCCACTGAGATATGATATGAAAGATACATAGGAACACATAATTACCTAAGGCATTCCAACTTAGTAGCATTGTATCTAAATCATGCACTTGTTTAGCTGTCTACTGTATTTTGGAGATTATTTAAAAGTAGGCTACCATCTTCTATATGTTCTCATTGTGTATATTAAATTGTTATGAATTATAACCAGGTCATTGTATACACTTGCTTCTAACTGTAAATAAATCATTATTTAATACATTTTAATATTCATTTTTCAGGAGCAAGGGAACAAAAGTATTTAGCAATACTAAAGAAAGGATGGGAGTAGATGGGCTCTCTTCATTAAAATACACAGAAGTGGCCACAGTCCTCCATCCATTGTTTACTCATATCATGGCTGATTTGTAGGATATCTTATTGATATAAAAATGTATACATACCCCAATGTCCATTATCAACACCAATTGTTCTATTGCGCTTTAATATTCAAAATCTGCCAGATCTCAATTAATAGATTTAGAAATCTAGTCAAATTAGAATTTAAGCTCACACATTCATAGAGGTATGGTAGATTGAGCAGGGAAGCCAGGCGTCTACTTGTCCTTTCCTTAAAAAAAGAGAAAAGCTGTGGCGCCCTCTCTATCTCGCGCAATAGCGAGGGAGACAGATCCGCCGCAATCCTTATTTCTATTTCTAACCGTCGAGCGTTTTCACTTACAAGCAGCCGTATGTCTGCCCTACTCAACCTATAATACCTCTATACATTACGTCATTGCGCTTGGCAAAATTCCGTATAAGCTATTCTTTTAATTTTTTCTTTTGCACTCGTAATATTTTCTGTTACACCCTCAATGTCTTTTAATTAGTGCAAATATCACTAAAAATAACATAATCTTATCCATGACAGTTATGACCTCTTTTTACATGACGACTATGACGGAGGCTTGACTTGACGACAGAGCGTGGAGGCATTTTATCCTGAATCGTGCTATAAAAGTTTTCTCAACATTTGGATATATAACAGCTTCAAATTGAGGCCTAGCCTGGAGTGTAGCTAAATTTGCCAGTAAAATATCCTTTTCTTGATTTAATAATATGATTTTGATGTTTACCAGAACCTCATAAAAAGGTAAAAATGAAATTTGCCAGGCGCAGCGACATAAGTGAATTTATTAAGGATCTCTGATCCAAAACAAACGTAGATCATATTTAAAAATGCTTTAATTTTTCCTAGGGAAGTGTTAGTAGATATTTAGTATTTATAGAAAAAATAATATTTAAGCATGTTATACTTAGTTAAGATTAACTTGTTTTACTAATTAGTTTTGTTTGAAAGATTATAATTATATAGATAACGAGTGGTATGTAAAGCAAAAGTATGTTATTGAATATAATCTTTAAATTATGTTTTAAATTCCATAGTTGTTTGTCATTATATTCATTGAATTCAGTAATGAAGTGTTTAACGTGTTGCTTAATTTTATATTTGTTGATTTATTTAAAACAAACATTGCCTAATATTAACAAAGATATGATAAAATTAATACCATTGCATTGCAGAAAACTATTGCACATGTACTAAGATCAATATACATTGCACGCTTTCTAATGTCTAGACTCCTTGAGTCTTATACATTATATTTGAATTGTGATATTTAGGGAGTTATTTAGATAAGTAGTTTTGGTCCAAAGCAATCTATTCGTTAGGTACTGCTAGGTAGTTATATACATCAAGTTACATAAATATTATAGCCCGTCCAGTTAATATTGTTGAAAAACATCCATTTGTATACTAGATAAATTGGTCCGTGAATGTACAATAAATTAAAATAATGTTGGTGAACATATCATAGAAATATGTGATTGAAACAGTTTCTTATGACAATATTCTAAGTGAGAAACATTTAACGTTACTATATGAGGAACAACTGACGTATTTAATACAGTATCAATGCTATGCACCTCTTTAATATTATGTGTTGAAGGCAAATACAACAACATATAAACAATCTGAAGTAGATCACAATTATACTTTAAATATACAGGTGTTTAAAAATATCAGGTGAATTAATATAAAATATACAACCAATATTTCTTGGCGTAAACAGCGTTGTTTGCGTTAATAAATATAGTGCACGACTTTATGTAAGTAAAACCGTATCCACTATGATTGCGATGCAACAATTCACAACGCATCTGCAACGGCTCTAAGAAGCGGACATATTCGCTAAACTAAAACGTGCGAGCGTGTGGGCTCCATAACGAGCTTCGTTCGTGCCCGATATTGTGCGAACGTTAAGTCGAGCGCGGTGTATTCGGCGGTGTAAATACAGAGACAAACTGAAGACGTAATGTATCGCGCTTAATAATGAAGTGCTGTGATGAAAATGTGATAAAGTAATGAACGCTGAGATTTCTACAACTGAGGAGCATTTTTTATGTTTTTCAAAAACGCAACGAATCTACATAAGTGACTCATTAGTACTCTAAATTTGGGGTGCTTGCGCTTAACTTTCATGTAAAAACCGCAACGCAATTATATTTTATATAGATTCACCTGTCGTCTCTTTGTAAGAAGTCGATGAGTAGAGGGCGATTGATACGTGAACATAGTGGATACGCAAACAAGTACTATTATCAACTGTTTCTCCATTTCCATAAGACTCATCTAATAGTATATACATTCACTAGGTAGCATTTTTAGGTCTATTAGGTTATAGACTAGCAACATAGTTATAGACTTCTAATTCTTCTATTTGCATGTGCTCTTATCAAACTTTTAATATACACATTTTACTGAAAAAAATTTTAGCGTGTTGGAAATAGAGTGCAGACAATACAAAAATGCCATACGTAATAATATTTATAAAATAGGTTTGTATTTGTAATAGTGTAGTCATGTTCCTAATATTTTCAAATAGCTATACAAATACAATTCGTTTATTTTATCAACGTGCAGTAATAATTTTATTCATGTATCGAATTGAAAGCATTTAAAATGATTTTTATTTAAATTGCTCAATAATAATATGCAGGGAAGTGTTGTTTAAGTATTGTTTTACAATAGTTGCAATGGAAATGTTTATTAGTGCAAAATAAATAGATTTCAAAATATTGTATACCTGTGTTTTGCTGTTGTACCTATGATATTAATTAAAAAAACATATATGTAGATATATTCAATATATTTGGCTTGAATAAATTTACAATAGATGGTCCCAAATAGTGAGACGAAACATAGCATTATATTTGGTCATAAAACAATGTTATGTATGTTAATGTTATCAATATTTACATCTTAGAAGAGACACCTATTTACACGAAAGCTAGGAATTTATTACATAAAAGTAATGTAAGACAAAAATGCAGTTTATATTTTACCAACATAAGATCGTAATGATTGGAAATACAAAACTGTTATTAGATGATGAAATATTTCTTGTATGTAAAATTGAATAAAATCACACTCCAAAGGTGTGCACAAGACAGAAATTTTCAGAATTAAGTATAAAAAAAAACTTACTTACCAATAAAATATATAACAAAATATCACACCATTCCAAAAACATGAAATGAAAATTAGCACCCAACCAATTAAAATGTACACCCCTGAGCCCCATGACAGATATTTAAACCTTCACACATTCCATTTAAATATAAAAAATAAAACTTAAATAATACAACACTTAAAATAGCTGCCACTAAAAATGAGGTAAATAATCAGTGCTTACACAAAAACAATTGACACTGAATATTTACAGGAATTACATGGTCACAATTAAATTTCACACTTAAATTTTTATACAAAACATGTATACAGAAACAAATCCGTAAATATAGTTTCAAAGTAAATGATTGTCTCATTTATGACCCTAATTTCAAACAGCAGATTGACAAAATACACACAGCAAATTTAATCACAAATAATTTACAATTTGTTTCTGAATAAACAATAACTGTTTACTTCTAAGTTTGTAATTTACAGACTTTGAATACATTGTTATTAAAATAATTTTTAAATACAACAGAATTCTGATATGTTATTATTCAGTATTATGGCCTTAGAACTAACATACTGACTAAACCTAGCACAAAGGAGAACACTAATTTAAGATTGGAGCCAATGTGCAGCCAATCAGGCCACTGTGATTTGACCGTTTGTTCAGGTTGTGTGGGCAGTAACAATGCCGCTATACAGCATATGCTCACTGCTACAGCCACTACATTGACTGGCTGCTGTTCTCTGTAAAATTTCATTACAACTTGTTTATAAAAACGTCAACATTACATTCTACACTATATGCATATTGTGTGGAAAGAGCCTTAGATACACAAATAAGTAAGCGAATATAAATAAATCAAGATTAATTTATATGTAAATTTATTGATGTTTGCTTTGTTTCATTATTTGGATAGATTAAGAATTGATAAACTTGATAAATTCATTAGCTGTCTGATTGGCCAAGAATTGGCCTTGGGATGCCCCTCTGGGTAAGAGGGTTATGGGTAACACATTGCCACATAGTAAAGTGCAAAATATAAATGTTTTGAAATAGTTGTTTCCACTTGAAAGTATGTAGTTCTGATCATTTTTAACCTTTAAAATAATTTTAGCAACACTTTCAATTTAATGCTTGGATTATCTATCTTATTGAGAAAAAATACTAAAGAATAATTTAGGATATGGAATTAAATAAAATGCAAATAAGCAACAAACCTGAAATGTGAAGGATGGTTGCATGTGACTCGTGCATGTTCTTCTGTGGGTCTGATAGGGGCAGCCCTTGGGGCCAGGGGATGAAAACTGTCTCCTAAACTTTCAGGGTTTGTATTTGAAGGCTCGCCTTCTATTAGCTTTGTAGGTATGTCCCTTTTTCCCAGAGCCTATAATAAACACAATACAATTAAAAGAAAATACAAGTATGATAAAAATATGATAAACTAATTCAGTAAATATATTAATACATATTTTTAAACCTGCAGATATTGTTTTAAAATACTAGTTATAAATTAATAGTTACAAATAGTTTGTCTCATTAACTATGTCAATATGATTTACGTCCTGTTGCTTAATTGTGAATGTCACAATAGATGCCAATACTTTAGATGTCCTTGATCATTATATGAATGATCTAGACCATTTTCCTCAAACATTTCAAGTGGCAATAAGTGGATGTATATTAAAAGTGGCATACCTGCTGGGTATTTCTATCGTACATAGTTATTCGGAATTTTTCAACAGTATTGCAGTGCGAGGCGGTGGGCTGTGTGTACCTCACAACTATGTCTATACAACTTTGAGGCGCGATCACTCCTTCTGGATCAATCACGGTGAACTTATTCGGAGACGTACATAGCACTGGAAGAATACTTAAATTATACTCAACCATCCATATGTTAGCAAAACCTCACAAAAAATAATACCATGGCACCTTTGAAATTCACAGAGAAATCGTATGGATTATAAACTGTCAGTAATTGTTTATGTGTATGTCTAGCGTTTAAGTAGAATTCCAGGGAGACTGGGAACACAAACACTGGAAAATTCTTCATTTTCGTTAAAATGTATGCGACCTAGAACAAAGCAAAACAACAACAATTTCGTTATTTTCCCATCAATTCACTTCACTTTGTACTTGACAACTTGACTTGACTTGACTGTTGACAGATGTACTCTGTGGTTGACAGTACTGACATCAGGCAAAAGTGACAGTGAAGAAAAGGTGATTATCAACATGAATGTTACCAGTTAAATACACTGAGGCTAGCGTAATTAAAAAAAATATCTTTTAATCATTTCATTTAATTTTAAAATATCACCTAAACAATCTATTTATTAGATTATCAATGTCTGTACAATTTAATTTATGATGTAAACAAAACATTATAACTGGTTTGGGACAATGAAATGATTCTCTAAGGATTTGTAATACCACACTGAGAATATACTATTTATTGAAGAGTTCTTTATAAGATAAAATCGCAAGAAAATTTGCATTTGGCATCCCTATAGAATACCCGCAGAGAGTATTCTCGACTAGACTTCGGCATTTAAACAGGTCGATCAATACTGGCAAGGAAACTAAATTGAAATATTATTTGACGAAATGGTAAGACTACCCGAAATGGAATCATACATATACAGAATGGTCAAAAAGTCGTGGATCTAACGAAACTAGTGGTTAGATGGAACATTTAGCAGCAAAAAATTGTTCTACGGGAGGTCTTTATGTTTAACTTTTACAGAGTTATACTTTATTTTGGGTTTTAACATTGTAAGAACATTGACTTTTCTAACAAATTCTTATTATGATTCGAAAAATTCAACATCCTGTATCATTTTCATAATTTTCACTAGATTAGTACTAATGTGTCCATGCGTTAGACATGCTATTTAAGGTTATTTATTGGGTTAATTAACAAATGATAACTTTGTAGTTACTTCGGACCCTACTGCGAAAAAAAAAATACTCTACTGAATTACAAATTTTGTATGTATTACAAATTACAAATTTTGGCGCATTTAATAAGGATTCTGAAAAGGTATTACAAATGGCTATGCACGGCTTTTAGATATTAAATCCATGCATCGAATCGCAGTCATCGAAAGATATTTCGAGGACGATCATAGTTAAGTATAACTCTGTAAGAGTTGAACATAAAGACCTCCCGTAAAACAATTTTTGCTGCTGATGGTTCCATCTAACCACTAGTTTCGTTTGATCCACGACTTTTTGACCACCCTGTATATTTTATATAGAGCAGGGAACCAACTGTCTCTCACTTAAAAAGGGAGAAAGAAGACTTCAGGTCCCTTCTCTATCTTTGTTTCAATTTTATTGTAGTAGTAATAAGAATTGCGTTGTCCTGTCAACGCAATTCTTATTACTCTTTCTAACCGTCGGACGTTTTCGGGTACATACAGGCAGCCGTATGCCTACACTATGCATACCTCTCAAGAATAGATTACAAATGCGTCGTTTGTTTGCTAATTATAATTATTTCAGACTTCAACTATAACAAGGCAGTGTTATCTGTGTCTGTCGTATTGCGACAAACCAAGTAGTTTTACCATATTAAAACCAAATATTAAAAATACAAATAATAATCACGGTGTTATCAATAAAATACTATTTAATCGAGTCAATAAATACAAAATTAATTATAGGCTCAGTAATTCAGTCTACAATTTTCTACAAACATTTACGTAATTGTATGTATATCTTATTAATAGATATTTAACATTCGTATGCTATAACAATCCTTATGGCTGTAAGCTTGTAGACTTATAGTAGAAATTGCGTTCCATATTAATGTACAAAACAAAAAAATAGTATAATCAAAGATGATCATTATTCTATTTATGAATATGTAATGTATTTCTTCTACAATTTATACTATAGCATGTTTAGTCGAGTTCAAATAACCTGTAGTGAACAATGTAGATGCTTATGGGATATCGATTTCTGGAATTAAACAATTATATTGAGACTTAATGTCTATATTGAGAAAACGCTTGAAGATTCTTGGAAACAAAATTAACTATGCATGATATATACTTTTTATTTTTATTCAATCAAAATTATTCCACGTCCTGCATGGCTTCTGTAAGTCTTTATTTTAACTTCAGACCAAAAAAGATAGACAAAGCTTCTCAATGAAAATACTTTAATATTTTATATTCAAATTATAAGTGTGCCTACCATAAAAAAAGACTTCATCTACAAATTGAAAATTCTGGTATTTACCAAATCTAAATTGTAGTAAGTTATCATAACGCTAACTGTACTTTATTTCAACATTCCACTAGACTTTGCCTTTCCTTTTCCGTCCGAGATTCTACATTAATTCAATTTAAGAGAGCTAATAATAGACACAAAGTAACAACATATAAAACTGTAATATTCGATAATATTTGAACATAATATTATAATATATTTAACATATTATATATAATGTATATACACATTGGCAGCATATTAACAAAGTATCTAGTGGCGTAGCGCGGACCAATGAAGACGTAGGCAAACTCCTATCAACGAGGCCCCTTCTTTATAGTTTCCAAGCTCTATTAAGCAAAGCTATCGTAACAAACATGCTTTGACGCAACATCTACTCATGATAGTGAATAAGTTTGAAAAAGATCTTATTTTTCTACAAAAAAGACAGAATACCCAAAAATCGTCGATATGGTATTTTCAAAGAGAAAAAACAAAATGGAATCATCCATTGCATGGTGCCCTTGAAAATGCCACCACCTTCTTCTCCAAAGAGTCCTGCGAGGCCCCTTTAAGTGCGAGGACGTGAGCGGTGGCCCATTGCACCCACGCCTAGCTACGCCACTGAAAGTATCTATTGGTATGGGTATAACATGGCTACAGCTGGGTCCTCTGTCTCAAATGTGATGAGAACGTCCTTGAATTTGTCCAGAAGTTGCATGAGCTGCGAACGCGTAACGTTCTCCATAAACATTATTTCCTCTAAGTGCTGTTCTCCGCGGAAATACCCTGTAATACAGTTTATAGTAAATAACCAAATTCAAGTAATTTTAATGCTCTGTATTATTCTAGTAATTGTAATGCTTAATTGGAAGTAGCAACAGGTATTATTTTAGTTTAAATGATAGAATAACGTAAATGCAGACGGTTTTTAATACATCTATAGCTTTTTGTGTGAATAGATAGATTGTGCCATTCATCCATCAGCATTTTGAGGTTCACTGCAGGACATAGGCCTCCCCTAAAAGGCCACTAAAACTTGTCCTGTGCACTCAGAATCCAACGATTTCCCGCTATATTCTTCAGGTCATCGGTCCACCTGGTGAGAGGAAGTGGCAGGGGGGCGACCTGTGCTCCTTTAAATTTGACATTAACTATGTGTAAAAACTTTACACATAGTTAATGTCTTTAAAGTGAAGTCACTTTAAAGTGAAGTAACACAGTATAAAAAACACCACAATAATTATTCATCCAAAATGAATGCGTATGTTGCAACATGTAAGCAATAGAATACGTCGTCAAACATTATAGAAAACAAGCGAACGATTAACAGAAATGGTGCCATTTTTCGACTAAAATATTTTATTGTAATCTAAATCCACTTTTGCTTGTTATTTTCAAACATACCCTTCTTATGCAACTGTGCCAACAAGAGCAGATCATCAGGGTTCTCAGAGGCCGGTATAGTGGCGAGCATCGCTCTCTCTTCAGTGGTGAAGGTGTCCAGTAAGGACTCAGTGGTAGGAGGGTCACTTGAGACTCTACAAGAATCCGCTGCGTCGCAACCCGCGGGTGCACTCCATACTGTTGGCGGTTGGAAACTGGAAACATTGATTTAACATATTCACAATTATCCAAAAGGCGGACTATTACTTTTACTCGACCATAAATGTCTTGTTTATGAAGTTTAGAGAATGAAAAATTATTATCAGTGATCAATTCTATTGTCACAAAAAGAAAGCAAGTTAATAGAGATGTATAAAAATAAAGAAAAAAAAATAATTGGGAAAAGTTTGTTTTGTCGGTTGTTCCTTAAATAAAACTGCTATTAAATCTTTATTTAGGATTTCCCTCAATAAGTGTTTTGTTTCACGTTACTTAAACAAATAATTTAAATGTAACGTTGATAATTAGTAATGACATTTGCTTTTCCTTTCGTGAACATAGATAAACAGTATTTATCTTGTAATTAATATTCATGTTTTCTATTAAAATTGCAGTGTCGTGTGGTTTCGGTCTTAAATAGTACCACTCCTTAATATGGGAGCTGACTTAGGTACAATATTTAAAAAATAGGCTGTAGTATCTTTCTGCATATCATCACCACATATTATGGTTGCCAGCATGAAAAAAAATACTGCAGTGAATATTGACAAAAGAACCCCGTTTAGGAGAGCTGTGTCCTACTACTGTGCCTTTTTTTGTTCTCGAGGGGGAAACCTTCAAAAGATACCCGACGCCGTGGGAGCGCCGCAGGGTTATGTGGGATTTTTACCGCACTACAACCCCCCCGGTGGCCGTCCTCGGCGCTATAAAGAGGTCTCAGGCATCTCCAAAGAAACGCAATTGAAAATTATTGTTGCATGTATTTTTTTTGGACTTACCTCATCTCACTCTGCAACTTCAGATTCAACGAAACACCATTCTTCTTTTCCGTACCATTTACGAAACCATTGCACTTATTATTTTTAGGCGATATATCTAAATCGCTTTCGAATTTATCTTCATCGCTACTCGCGTCTCTAATCAATAAATTATCAGTCTCTTTGAAGGACAAATCTGACAACCTTGAGGGTAGAATTTTCACAACCTTATCTGTTTCCGACTTGTCCAAACCATTAACTAAATCCACATGTCCATTAACAAGCGTAGTATTTCCATTCTCCGTGCCATTTCCATTAACATTATTCGATATGCCGCTGTCAACTGAATTCCCATGTAGTTTCTTCTGTATAACGCTCCCGCTGTTGAAATCACATCCATTTACATTCGGCTTGACTAGACCGTCGACCACATCAATCCCATCATCGAAAGAGTGGTTCGCTGAGTCGACTTCGTTGAAATTGTCGAATTTCGTATGATCTGATTCGATGACAATGGGTTTGGTATGTGAGAAGTCGGTCTGGTTCAGATTATTCTGCGTTGGATAGTCTTCGTCTGAGTCAGGAAATGCGTTGGTGCTGCCCCTAGATTCGACGGGTTCTGGCACATTCAATTGAATCTGATTCAGCGACGAAAATGAAACGCTACTTGAGTTATAGTAAATGTCGTGTTTCTCACAAAAATACTCTTTACCATCTGAAAATAAACATAGGTTATGGAAATTAATACGATACAGTAATAAGAAGAAGTAATAATAAGAAACTATAATCAAATGCATATTTGTAAAGTACACATATATTTTTTCCTACTACCTTTTAAGGGAGTAAGAATTAAAATAAAAAAATCAGGAGATTTTCAAGTGGCTGTAACTTTATGAAAAATGTTTGTAAAGTAGATAAAAAAGGAAATTGTAGCTCCATTTATCTACATATTGAACTTGAGTTCCAAAATTTTTAAGTACATTTTTTTGAGTAATCCGAAGAAAAGCATGCAGACAAAAATCTTTTTTTTGTCTTTCTTTTTAGTCTTGGACTTGGAAAATAATTAATTCAACTTTATAAAGTGGATAACTTTGTAAATCAGCTTTGATTTGGTTTTTAGAAGATCTTGATATGATTATTTCTCACTGAGATATCCATGTTTAAATGGGGAATGATCATTATAACTTTGATTATGCGATATACGCAGCAATCAATAATAGGACTGAAATTTAAATATGGATCTTTAAAATGTTTAATAGTCTTTATAAGGATCAATCACTGAATTATTGAAATAAAAGTAATTAGGTACATGACCCACATAATGCAATAAAAAAGGGCGTTTCGTGGCTTTTAGGAAAACCAAGTGCCCAGTGAAAAATATAGCGCAAATGTTAAGTGTACTTTACAGTTTAATATACCTACATAAAATCCCTACAATGTTTCAATTTAAAACAATCAAGCGATTTTTGTCCAACTCGATTGGTTTAAAAAAAAACAGGCGCAAGATATTCGCTCCTAAAATTTCACAATGAAAATGAAAAATTCAAAAAACAATTTTGAAACTCTGATCCAAAAACTAGACACTTGGAGCTATTGCTATTTATTACGCTGTAGGCCTAGATTCGTAGACACCGGTGCACTATACGCAGTACACTCAGGCACGCCACCAGCCGCGCCAGCCGCGACACGCGCCGCACGGCACACAGCCACCCGGCGCACGTCTTACCGAGCGCGTGGTGGCGCGAGTGCGGCGAGTTGAACTGCACGTAGGTGTGCAGCTGCAGCAGCAGGCGGCGGCGCAGCAGCCACGCCACCAGCCGCGCCAGCCGCGGGCCGCCCGCGCCGCTGCGCGACACGTACCACAGCGGCGCCGGCAACGAGAACGATCCGAGCATCTGGAAGTATGTACGTACTAGCTGTACCCGCGGCTACGCCCGCGTGTAAATCAATGTATCGCAAAGTTTGTCCCGCGCAAATCTACACTCAGTGTGAATTCTACGATAAAAGTAGTCTAAATGTTGTTTCATAACATTTTCTATAGTAAAAAACCCGTAAAAATCGGTTTAGCCGGTCAAGGATTACCCGGACAAACACAGATTGAAAAAACGAATTTTAAGTGTGTATTTGTGGGTAGGTGCATATTGTTATGTAAAATGTTATGAAAATAAGACGAATCAGAATATCGTAAACCCCTTTTTTGAACCAATTTACAGTCTTAGTGGTCACATTAACAATATCGGAATACGTCTTTTCAAACAACGCCTCCACATTTAAACCAAAGCGCATCGATTATAAAGATGGATTTTAACTTTTATGAATTGAAAAATACCATTTTATGTAATTTTTGTCCTTTTAAATTTCTGAGTAAGATTACATATAGGTGAACCTACTTTTAACATTAATTTGACAACCTTGACGACCCGCGTTGCGGAGCAGCTACCACACCCGGTTCGATTCCCGGCTAGACAGGAATCTGAATAAATTCATGTTCTGGGTCTGGGTGTTTCTATATACGTCTTGTGTGTCCATGGTACCCACGACACAGGAAAAAATTATAGTGTGGGGCCTATTGTAGAAATTGAAATTGTAGAAATTTTCTATTTTATTGAGTATAGAAAGCGTATTTTTATTAAAAAAAAAAGTTTGTGTGGAGGAGTACCGGGAGGCGGGTTGAAGGAATCCAAAAATTTTGTTGGATAATGTCTTCGATCTCGATGGCTGTATCTACAGAATCTTCATCCCAAATAGTCAAATAACAATCCCGCATTGAATTTCCAGTATTCCTTTGATTTGAAATATTAAAAATGTTAGAAAATCGTTGCTACAAATCTTGAGTGGACGCTCAAAGGCGAATAGGCAGGCATTATGACCGCTTCTTAAAAGTGTGGGCGCAACGCTTGACGATGCCACGGCAATAGCTATTTTTCTATCAGATCTTATATTTTTCGCTAATACTAGATTTATTAAAAACGTTTTACCCGTGCCCCCTAGTGCATCTAACTAAAACTAAAAAATCTAATGATACTATATCAATGATACGTAAACTACTTTTGGTTCTACTAACATTTAGGCGGCGCTCAGGTATGTTTATAGTTTATCTTTATTAAGCCTTGTTTGTGGTTCATTGCATTAAAATTTGAATTTGTCGGCAAGGTAAATTCAAATTATTTTGTACTTTTACCTGACAGAGGTTAAACCTCTATTAATTTCATATAAACTTTGTGACACATTGATTCCCAGGCGGGCGAAAGCTTTGCATTTCCGATACTAAATAATATTTAAAAATGAATGAATAAGGTTATTAAACATTAAAAAAAATAATACTAAAATTAGTATTTATGAAAACTACAGATTATAATAATAATAATAATATACATAAGATAACTGGATTCGAACCCCAGACCACGCGTTTCTAATCCGCCCGACTTGGCACCACACGGCTATCACGATTTTAATAACAGATGCGAAATTCACATACTTATGAGTTAAGAACATCATCTATTTTGGCTTATTTTGACAAACTTTGTTATTCTAAAATAAATTTAAAATATGTTGTTATTTAAATGCATGTTTTCTATAACATTATTTGTAGTGAACATATAATAAATATAAAAAGAACAATAATGTTGACCTTGCTCGTTTGTTATTAGAGCCAAGTGTTCATCAAACATGCTTCAATATTCATAAATGCAATTATTTATCACAAAAGTTGCAAAAGCTACTTTATAATAATAATTCATTATATAATTGTTATATCTTATTTAGATACTGATCGACTTATTAATGCTAGTATTTTGCTTAAAAGACTATCAAATGTATTTTGTCCTTAATATTTATTTTCGCTAAAAATGTACGGGTGTGGTCAATAACATAACTTTATTTATGCAATAATAGGAAAGAAACTATTTATGTAACATGAACATGGAGTGACAAATGGAGTCGATAATTTTATTTTGAAACAATGTTAACACATTTTATCGCCTTTCAATTATTGGATTCGAATAACTATTTTACTATATTATTATGACGCGCCATCTGTTATCAATTGGGAATCCCTGTACTCTAAGAGCGATTTTACATTAGGTCGCAAGCTGCGCGGCCGCAGCGCGTCAACGGATATTATTGAAATATTTCATAAATTCATAAATTAAATTAAAATCAATTTGAATCACATCTATTTTTATGTTAATTGATAGTTACAAATTTATACGTATTATTTTTGAATGAATTCTGAATGGCATCCGGGCGGCCATTATGGCTACTGTCATGTCACACTACTGTCATGTCACACATGTTTACATTAGAATTTAACAAAATACGCGACAATCCGAATTTTACGGATATATGTTGTCGACTCGAAATCAATGTTTTTTTATGTTTTATTATTTAGATAAGGTTTTAAGTAAATCTATCGTACCCCTTGACGGACTTGTCAATATGGGACTTTGTCAAAAACGAACTTCCATACAAACATTTATGCCTGATTTTAACGCTTTCAACCCATTTTTTTCGATAAAAAGCAGCCCATGTCCTTTCTCGAGGTCAATACTATCTGTGTGCCCAATTTCATAAAGATCGGTTCAGTTGTTGAGGCGTGAATAAGTAGCAGACAGACAGACAGACAGAGTTACTTTCACATTTATAATATTAGTAGGGATTATTTTTTTCCTTCCCAGCTCTCTCTTATGACATGAGTTGAATAATAGGCGGTGAGTTATCTCTATTTACCCGGCTATATTTATTAAGTGGTAGAACCAGTGTGGTTTGACTAAGGGATAGTACCGCCACACCTATGTCTAGCGTGGATAAGTTCCTACAATTCGGTGAAAAGGCGTGATTACTCGCTCATTTTTATCTTCGTCTATGGAGTAGCAATGCATCTTTGATTGATTTCAAACAGAACCCCTGATCTATATAAAGTTTCTTACAAACATAACAAATATGTAAGAGCAGGATGCTCTGCTCTGATGATGGATCAAGTTAAGTTTCTGCATTTTCAAACATTTTGTGTAGGCGAAATTTATATATACGGCAATAAAAAAATGAATAAAAATCTCCTAACAGATCCACGAATATCCACTAGGTACAATTAACTTAAGGCACTTAAACACAAAAATAAAAACGTGACGTAGACAGTTCGCAGAACTGCCGCCCCCACGGCGGCCTACAGAGCCCTATACATTCCATTTAAACTTTGTCGAAGCTTTAACTTGCTCCGATAACGCTTGCGGCTCGTTGTTGTTCAAGACAACTACTACTACCATTGACCTCACCGAAAAATGATATAATCAAACAATTAGTCAAACAATTATAAAAAAAAATGCCCTAAAAATATTACTTACCTGTAAGAGGCATAATCCTGGGAACTCCTTAGCAAACTCATCTACAATGGGAGAGTTGATATGGATGTTAGCTCCGGGCGCCACGACGTACACGTTGCCTTCGCACAGCGGGTAGATCACTGTCGCCTTCGCCCAGTACACTAAGTGCCCTGTCAGTTGAAAAGCCTGGAATAAATACAATTATAACTATTATTATTATGTTCTTCACAATGGCGCCACTCCAGCGGATCCTGTGCCCTCTGAATCCAACGGTTTCCCGCTGTCTTCTTCAGGTCATCGGTCCACCTGGTAGGGGGGCGACCTGTACTCCTTTTGCCTAAACGTGGTCGCCACTCGAGGACCTTTCTTCCCCATCGGTTATCGGTCCTTCAAGCGATATGGTCGTTCGTCTACGGATTTCATCGTTGCTAATCATGTCTCGTAACGAAATTCCGAGCATAGCCCTTTCCATAGTACGCTGAGCGACTCTGAGCCTTCGAATGAGGCCTTTAGTGAAGGACCATTCATTGATTGATTATTATACCATTATTGCTACTGCAACTATTACTACTACCACTAATTACTATAGTTGCTTTTGCTTTTCAATAATATTTTAGTTATAAAAGATTCTATAAAATACCTGTTTCAATGTGATGTCAGCTTCAATGGCAAGAGTTTGGAGACTTTTTAGTGGACTGTAGAGTTTTATTAGTCTTAAGAGCGCAGGACTTCCATCAAGTGGGATAGACGCTAAAAGTTCATTAGGATCGACCTGTAAGAATATAAATTATATTATTTTAAAGTGGTAGAAACCTCTGCATTTTGACTCTGATTCTGTTATCTCCACACCTATTTGGTAATAATAACAGTTTTAAGCAGTCTTTTATTCAGATTTGAAGGATGATAAGGTAAACATATTTATACCAGGCTTACAGTTCTCAGGGGTAGAAATGTATCTGTAGTCGACCTTAGCAAGAATTCTGATCATACTTCGGGTGTCCATGGGTGTCAAAACAAATGCATGTTAAGGTGGCATGTAAGACAGCAGGTAGAACTGATAAAATTACCATAGTCTATTTTCATAGTATAAAGAGGACCCGATTGAGGGATAAAGGGGACACACTCAGTATGACGAAAGAAATATGCTTTATGAATACTAATAAAAACATAAACATAGGGAGTAAATTCATTTAAATATGAATTATCACTTAATGCCTACAAGTAATACTAGAAAAAGTATTATAAAGTTACCATGAGTAATATTCCATGATATGGTCTTAGTTTTTCCACACATTTATCAATAGTTTCTGGCTCAATGATCAGTCCCCTGTTATGTATTTGATGAGCTTTGTGAGGCAGGCAAAATGACAGCAGAACCCATTTATTTATACGGACTTGCACTATTCCTGTGAAAACATTTAGAACATTCAAATATATTTGTTTAAATATATTGCTAAAAATATCTATTAATTATAAGAAAGAGATAAGGAGAAATAAATCTTAAATTATGATAAAGTTTTTTGTAGTTGTGATGGTACATGGCACATATATATATGGCAATCTTATTATTAGTGTCGTGCGATGCGCGCTTTAATGCAGACGTGTTGCTAAGTACGGATATTTAATACGCATATCGCGCGGCATTAGCCGCTGCCTGCAACTGCCGTTATGAGTTCTCAGCAGCTCATAGCCAACGAGTTCCTGGCATTCGTACAACATGCCATCGACACCATGGACGAGGTCAGCATCGTGCTGATCTGCAAGTCCAACTTTAAGGAAGAGGAAATCAGCTCTGGCAAGAAGCTGCTTTTCGAGAAGCTCGGGAGAATTGATGAAATGCCCTCCCGGAGGAGAGATGGAACGGAGAAGAGTGTACAGGATGTGATCAACCTGTTGAAGGTGACCGACCCGGACGAGGTGCCTGCATTTGTGGCAAAGGAGCTGCATAAGCTGCCCCCCGTTACATTCGACCACGTGGATGTTACCAGGTTGTTAAAGGATATCGTATTCCTTAAAACAAGCCTGGCCGAAGTTCAGTCTAAGTTGGAGACGTCACACAAGACCGTGGAGGATTTACGTGCCGAAGTAGTGTTATTACGCAACGCTGCTTCGGTAAGTAGGTTGCCCGACGCCTCTAACATAAACATGCGTCGCGGGGCTCAAAATGCTTCGATCAGCAGCATTGAGTCGGCAAAACGTGATTCAGTAAATAATCAAATTGCGGGATCGCGCCTAGCAACCGCCGAGGTCACGACACCCGTAAGTACGTCGACCCCTGGGCGTGCCTACGCTACTGTTGCCGCCAAACCTGCAGTGTCACAGGCTAAGCAGCAAAATGGGGAAAAGCAGATCCATCGAGAACCAATTCGCCGGGATCTACCAAAGGAGGGTTCTGTAAAGGCCCAGGGTGACGAAGAGGGTTTCGTCAGAGTCGAGAAAAGGAAGAAAAGAAAACCCTCATGTCAGAACCGGTGTGGCACCGCACCGACCGGCCCGAGCCACATGCTGCAGCCAGCTGTACCGACGACGCTGCTGTACGTGTCACGTCTGCATTACTCTACGACGGTCGAGGAGATTGTAGAGTATATCAGAATCAAGACCAGCTGCGGATTGAAGGTTGAGCGATTGGAGTCCCGCCATAAGGTGAACTTCAATTCCTATGTGGTGGGAGTCCCAACGGAGCAGATGTCAACCTTTATGAACGAAGAATTTTGGCCGAGAGGTGTTGTGTTCCGGCGATTCAGAGGCCGGCTACCCGACACCGCGCGCAACACGACGCCGCACATTCGTGTTACATAAATTTTAAATATTGTTTATGTATAGTATTATAACATTTTATATTGGTTAGTTTATTTTGTATAGTATCATAGTTTTATTAAGTTTTATGTATTAATTTGTTATATTGTTTACTTGTATTTGTGTATTAGTTTCTATGGGCCTTTGTAGCCTGACATAAATAAATAAATAAATAAAAATAAATAAAAAGTAGCCACATTAGCAATGTATTTTGTAGACCTGTGTCTCATTGTGATCTAGTTATGTACCTTGCTGTGCCCGTTAAACTTCCTGGTTTTTATGCAAGTATCATCCAAGAATGAAAATCAGACAAACCTGTGCTGCTAAGATCTTCAAACACAGCTTTCATAGATCTAGCGAGAGAACTCCTCTGCAGGATAAGATGGAAAGCTGACTTGGGACTTGGGTCTGCTCCATAATCTGAATTATAGTTGGTGGAAACCATATGCCTTGGTGTGTCCTCCTCTTCATCATTTTCAGTGGAATTCATTTCATTGTCTAAAGCTGATACTTCATCATGTGCTGCCAGCTGAACAAAATTTTTGGAAATATTAGTTTAGTATACTTTCGGAAAATATCTGTGTTGATGTGTGATGTGTGTGACACATAATTTATTTTTATTCAGTAGTGGCCGACCTATCAAATACCCTACAAAAATATAGTGTGATTAATAAAATAGGCAGAAAATTTGGCGAAAGTTGATTCAAGGTTTCTAGCAGGAGTCAAAGCTGAACAAAGTTGAATGAATGTGCAACACCATGCCACCACCATTGGTGATGTGCTGGGGTAAGCATATACTTAGGTTATGGGCTTTCTTTGCGAGATTCATTCGAAATTTAGGTACAATTCATATTTCCGAATATTGTTAAGAAGTTGCATAGTAACTGCAATCACCTCGGCTTCAGCCAAAAGTCGATCTTCAGTTAGACACTAGTATGTACATGTTTGTCTTCATGTGTTTGATATATAGAAGGAATCTTTTAAAATTGTTTCAAAATTTGATAAAACATATTGAGTTAAACTACCATAATTATAACTATAACATACTGATTGATTCATAACCCCTAAAATTAAGGGCCTAATTATTGGAAAAACATCAGACCACTCCATACAATATATTAATGCACTTAAAACAAAATATATCTAAATTAATAAACAAATCAGTGTAATTACCATTATTATCATTTCTTCTGTCAAATACGAACACCTTTTCTCTTCATGCCTCAATGCTTTGCCTAGCCTTTTGCTCAAATCATAGTAGCATTTTACTGCAAGTTTGAAAACAATGATATAATTTACCAACAAACCAGTTAAATATTGCAATACAATCTACACTTAAAAAAATTGTAATGTCTCAACTATCTTCATATAGAAGATTATCTTTTTGTATTATCTACTGATGTGAAAACAAATATTTCTAAATAAATGTCTACCAACCATAAAATGGATTAGAAATAGCTAATTTATTCCATTTTTTTTAAATATATATTATCTGTAAACCTTATTTATGATAATCATAACACTGATAAATCTAATGAAGTAGTAACCGAGTCACCAACATTAATAAACCTATAAGTAAACATGTTTTGAACACTATATCATGTTTAAATAACATTTTCCACTTAGTCTTACCAAGGCTATTCATATTCATAAAGTTGATTATGGAAAAATAAGGAATTGGTGCTAGTTGATGTATACCTATTGAATGACTTGCAGATGCCTGTAAAGCAAACACAATGTTGATCAGGATCATAGCTGCCGTGTCATCCTTGTTCGTCCTATATGGAAGGAGGGTGGGATGGCCCACAAACCTAACATCATTCACTTTCAGCTCAAACTTCCTGTTACACAACTCAGCTTTCACTGCAAAGAGCGTTGACAACATCTTGTCTGTAAACCCACTTAGCTGCCCTGTAAATATATACCAACTTGTCAATTAAATGCAAAATTGTAAATTTATACAAAAGTTATCATACTTGTCAATCAAATGCAAAATTGTAAATTTATACAAAAGTTATCATACTTGTCAATCAAATACAAAATTGTATATTTATACAAAAGTTATCATACTTGTCAATCAAATGCAAAATTGTAAATTTATACAAAAGTTATCATACTTGTCAATCAAATGCAAAATTGTAAATTTATACAAAAGTTATCATACTTGTCAATCAAATGCAAAATTGTATATTTATGCAAAAGTTATCATACTCGTCACTCAAATGCAAAATTGTATATTTATACAAAAGTTATCATTTATTTATGAACCATACTACATATTATTGTATAGTTCCAAATGCTACAAAATACATAATCACAATCAAACCTACTAGACTTCTCTGACATAATTGATCTCTAGACCATTACTAATTACAACTCTCAATGAGAGAGTCCAATCTCTCATCAACCCATTATTGGCCCATTGCTGGACTCGGTCTTCTCTCAGAATGAGACAAGAGAGGCCAATGTCAAGCAGTAATCGCAAAAGGCTAATGAATGGTTGGATTGTATGTAGATGATGATATATGACATGGTATATATTTGACCAGCTCAAATTATTAGATTATTTCACTACACATTGAATCATCTTTTAAGAGCTTATGAATAATCTTGAGTACAGTATTATTTTATAATAAGGTGTTTTTATACAATTTTGTAAGTATGTAATACTGACACAATGTTAAGATTGAGTTCAATGGACTTGTTATATTCAAATTCATACTGTTTATATTACCTAAGCAAGTATAGCTATATAGTTTAAGGTAAAAAGAGTGAACATTACATTACCTTTACATATGTTAGATGTTTGCGTCTGTGGGTTCTGTAGGAGATCTTCTGTGGAGTTAATTGCGTATGGATTGTGACGACCAAATTTCTTCTGTTTATTTTCATCCTTATTTTCTGTAGTATAAGGATATCGAAATAGTAGCCGATCCCCTTTACTATCAGATTTTACGAAGAATATATTCAAAGGATTCACTTCCATTTTGTACACAAGTTATAAATATTTTACATTAATTAAACAACGTAAATGGTGATTGAAAAGTTTTGTGACAAGGACAATGGACGTAATTTCACATGCCTTTCTTTTATATTCATCTTACGAAGCACCCTATTTAACTTTACAATTTTTTTCACCCAAAATAGTGAACAGAAACAATAAATACGAAAAAGTTTACAAAAAAGTAAAAGTAACGTGAAAATCACACACAAAAATAAATGATGAAATGTCAAATGACTCACAATTAAGCAGTAGTAATTGTCAAGTCAAAGTCAACTTGACTTTTGATATATGCATTTTTACAAAGTTTTGGATTCTGATAATATCTCCAAGAATATCTATTATTATTTCCTTCGTTACTTTTTCATTATTAATCCCTTAATATACTTTAATTCTAGCAGTATCCAAATTATTACTCATTCCATAATGGGGATTATGCTAGTTTTTTTTATATGATCCAATAAGTAATTAAAAATATGCTATTTAAAAATTCATTAAAATTATTGTAAAACTATTTTATAAGAGTAATTCATTTAAATTATACATAAAATTATTTTTATATAAACTTATATATTTAAGTACAATTAAAAATACTAGTGTCAAACGCTTGAAAATCATTTGGCATGATAAATGTCATCATTTGCCAAATATAAAAAAGCCGTCAAATAGATAAACGGTGTAAAATAATAAAATATTGTGAAAACAAAACGAGAAGAAGTATTTAGCAAAATGACGACAAAAAATGAGCTTAATCTTAAGGTAAATCCAGAAAAAGTTCCATTAGAAACAGATCAGGGAATACTTGTAAGCGAAGAACGAAAATGGGGGCTGCCTTTGAAAGAAGTTTATAAACATGGAATAGCTTTTTATAAAGGTAACAATAACGTTTAGAATACTTTTATAATGGTTTAAATATGATAAATAGGTATTTGCAACAACGTTGGTTAATAGCTTTTTTTATCAGTATCAGTAAGACGAAAACGTAAGAGTAATAAATATTTGATAAGAATAACAATTAAACTGTATGTGAAATTAATTAATAGTTTTAGAAGAATGCTATAAAGAAGAACCAGAGACGACTATAACGTTTATTTAAAATTTTAATTTTGCGAATATCTTTTTAGACAAGGATGGTAAAGCTGTGCACCTGAGTTATGAAGACAGACTCAAATTGGTGGCATATACACAGCAAACTATACACGGGCCGTTTGATCCTGATTCAGCACCTCCCTTGGGAGTGTTGGATATGATTGGCCGAGACAGACGTGCAGCGTGGCATGCTCTAGGGCAAATGTCACAAGTACAAGCCATGGCTGGATTTATACACACATTAGACAGGTATGCTGCTATACTGTACTGAGTAGAGTAGTCTTTGCTTAGACTTTTTAGTAGTACAGTTGTACATGAGGCAACAATCTTAATCGTTCCTTGAGATTGAGATGTCCATGGGTGGCAGGGACCACACACTCTATGATATGCTACATAGGTAGTATGATTCAATGGCTATACTTGATAGTAGCCTGGTAGATTTGACTGGGGATAAATATTAGTAAAAAAAATTTAAAAATAATGGCATACTGATCTTTAAAACTTATAGGTGCTTACTACACATTGTAATATCACATAGATGCATCACCCCTTAATGGATTTGTTTTCTATAAAAGTGACATTAAACGGCATAGTAAAATAGTGATAGGCATTTTAGATATTTCTGGAATAGCGATTTGTAATATAATACATAATATGTAATCAATATAAATAGAAATGGATGTTGCTTGCTTTCTACAAAATGATATATAACATGATTGATAACACTGTGATAATTTTCAATTTCAGATTGTGTCCTTTATTTAAACCGTACATAGAAGCCATCCAGAAAGATTTTGAAGATAAAAAGCAACAGGAGTAAGTATATGTTATCTATTAGTTTAGTTATGTACTTGATTAGGCAGATAAGGCACATGATAAGGCTCAGTTCAATGTGGTAGCTTGGGGTATATACAAACCTATATATTGAATATTTTTATGAAGTAATTTTTATTTCCTTTCTATCATAATAAACTAATTTTACATACTCTTTACATACATAGACTACACATTACACATTTAATATATTGAATCATTATGTCTAAATACTTAAATGTTATTAGACAAATATTTATTTCATTGTCTACTCAACTTCTATTAGATCTTTTTTTTTTATGTTGTTTTTTGTTAAATTGTAGATTAAAAAAGCAAGAGGAAGAAAAAGCGCATATAGAATTACAGAACAGGATAATGCTTGAAAAGGAGAAACAACAAAGTGCAAATCCAACTGAAGAACAACAAGTGTAAGTTCTGTATTTCAAAATGGAATCAAAAGAATTAATACTATTCTTAGTATTTATATTAATGGTTGGCCACAAATGCTACCCCATCAGGACTAAGTTGAAACAATTCTAATAAGAGTGTCTCCTATACTACACTCTTTAAAATGGAATACAGCGATATTTAACACTGTTATTATCATACTAATATTATTAGTAATAATACTAATATTATTAAGGCGAAAGTTTGTGAGTGTGTATGTTTGTCACTTCTTCACATCTAAACGGCTGGAACGATTTTCATAAAATTAAGTAGGGAGTTAGCTGACACTCTGCATTATTATATAAGCTACTTTTTACGGTGGGAAAATATCTTATTCCCATGGGACAATCAATATGTTGTTTTTTTTTTTACGGAGTAAAGCTGCGGGGTTCAGCTAGTTGGAAATAAATAGGTTTGGCAATACTACATTCCAGATGTACCTGTAACTTATCTATATGTTATATGGGGAAATACATTTCAGAGCATTTTTGACAACTTAATATAGTTTTTTATAACTTTAGAAATTTTGTATTTAAATTTTCAGGCAAAGAATAAAGGACGCATTGAATGCACAAACATATGAGCAGTTCTTACAATACGCACAACAACAATTCCCTGGAAATTTTGACCAACAGGCAGTACTAATAAGGCAGTTACAAGACCAACACTACCAACAGTACATTCAACAGTTAGCTGTGGACCAAAGACTTGCCAACTCCAGTATAAAATTCCAAGAAGAAACCGATGAAGGGGAGAATGAACTCACAGAGGATGTGATAGAGGAATTCCAACTGAATGATGAAGGTGTTGCACTTGTGGATAACAAGTGAGTAGTCATTTTATCTTGATTTTAGTAGCATAACTGCAAGAAATGTATTATTTTGATTAAGGTGAAGTAACACTCTGTTTGTTACTGTAACTGCAGAGCTGTTGTGTCACCTTATTTGACGAAAATAAAAATATATCATTTATATTATTGTGTATCTTGAGTCAATTTATTTGCTATTGGGGAATCTACATCTTGTAATAACTTGAATATGGTTCAATAATTTATCCTCAAAACTATACTCTTGTATTCATGTGCTCTCTTAAATTAGAATACCAGCTACCAATTTACACTTGTATAAGTATTTGATTATTACTTATTTTACAGATCAATGCAAACATCAGAAAAAACTGATTTCACAGAGTTCACTGAGGAGTCAAGAGGAGAAGAGGAATCGGATGGTATGTTTCTTTCGTTTTTGTTTGACAAATTTTAGTGGTTCACTCAAGTCCGATGCCATACGAAACTGATACACAGAACACGTTCCGATCGCAGATGGGTTCCCTGTCGTGGAGGAGGCACACATGTGGAGCAGCGGCGACGTGGAGCAGTTCAAGCAGTCGGCGGCGGCGGGCGGCGGGCGGCTCGCCGTCGCGCACGGCGAGACCGTCACGCTGCGGGTGCCCACGCACGCCCGCGCGCGCGCGCTCAGCTGGGCCTTCGCCACCGACCACTACGACCTGGGTGCGTACACACTGCGCACCGTCGCACGGACCGCGGCAGACCGTCACGCTGCGGGTGCCCACGCACGCCCGCGCGCGCGCGCTCAGCTGGGCCTTCGCCACCGACCACTACGACCTGGGTGCGTACACACTGCGCACCGTCGCACGGACCGCGGCAGACCGTCACGCTGCGGGTGCCCACGCACGCCCGCGCGCGCGCGCTCAGCTGGGCCTTCGCCACCGACCACTACGACCTGGGTGCGTACACACTGCGCACCGTCGCACGGACCGCGGCAGACCGTCACGCTGCGGGTGCCCACGCACGCCCGCGCGCGCGCGCTCAGCTGGGCCTTCGCCACCGACCACTACGACCTGGGTGCGTACACACTGCGCACCGTCGCACGGACCGCGGCAGACCGTCACGCTGCGGGTGCCCACGCACGCCCGCGCGCGCGCGCTCAGCTGGGCCTTCGCCACCGACCACTACGACCTGGGTGCGTACACACTGCGCACCGTCGCACGGACCGCGGCAGACCGTCACGCTGCGGGTGCCCACGCACGCCCGCGCGCGCGCGCTCAGCTGGGCCTTCGCCACCGACCACTACGACCTGGGTGCGTACACACTGCGCACCGTCGCACGGACCGCGGCAGACCGTCACGCTGCGGGTGCCCACGCACGCCCGCGCGCGCGCGCTCAGCTGGGCCTTCGCCACCGACCACTACGACCTGGGTGCGTACACACTGCGCACTGTCGCGCGGACCGCGGCGGACCGTCACGCTGCGGGTGCCCAACGGGGTATTTACTGCCGACTGCCGCAGAACGAAGCAGAAACGCACGTATTTTTTTGGATGCACGCATCTTTTGGATGAATCTAAAGCTAAGAACTGACCAGGTGAACCTGCAAGTGATAAATGCAAAAAACAAAACCCGATCACGTAGTTTGTAGGAGAGTATTTAAGAGTAAATATATGCTCATTGATTGTTTTTTTTTTTTAATATAGAGATATTATTGCAGGATTTGGCTTGTATTTCGAATGGAGTAAGTCCCCCACCACCGAAATGACCATTCACGTGTCGGACAGTGACGACGATTACGGGGATGACGACGGATATGGTGACGATGGTATGTTATTTTATATTTCTTAGTACTCAGAAACTTCAGTATATACCTAGACTAGTAGACAAAGGCCAATGGTGCTCGTGTATTCGACGCGTGGTTAGGAACTCAATATTGAAACATCTTTTTTGATATTAAACTAGAAAGCTACTTTAGCCTAATATTTTAGCCTTTTAGCCTTTACTAGTGAAGGTCAGTTTAATTTCAATAATGTCGTTCCATTATAGTGTTTATATTATTATATCTTGAGCACTTTAAACTAAATCATTTTTTGTTTTTTAAATTAAAATTTGTATATTGCAGAATTCAACGAGTCCTCCAACGACGTGGAAATCGGTCAAAGTGGTGAAACGCGCGCGTTGAGCAGCCAACGACCGCCCGTGAGCTTAATCGTGCCCATATACCGTCGGGATTGTCACATGGAGGTGAGATTACTGTTTAATGATCTCCCAATGCTCGGTGGAACAAGAAGTCTAATCAATAAATTTATTAGTACTGTACTTTAATAGAACTTAACCTAACTTACATCATGAGATTTTTATACATCCACTTTCAAGATCTTTCAAGGTCTTGCTATTTCAAAATTAAAATAACATATGCTAACTAAAGGAGGTTCGGTAGTACTTCATCTTTTAAGTTTCCAGCTTCACATCTGCACATGTGGATAAATATTTACATATAAAAAGCAAATGTGACTATATCAACGCACAGACTTAATTCGTAGGTCTAGAAGCTTAAAATTTCACACACATATTTTTTTTATGACATCGGTGGATGCCTACGGGATTTTCAAAATTCAACTCCAAAAGGAGCAAAATGTTTGTATGAAAGTTCGCCAATTTAGATGCTAACTCAATAAAACTTCCCTGCAGTTCCGGGATCAGAATAGGGCTACGGTACGTAAGCTGCTTGTCGTAAGAGGCGACTAAAAGAGGCTTCCGGGGTCGTTGGCGGCTAGAGTGGGAGCTCGAATCGTTCGGCCAGGCGACCCTGGAAGGACGGCGGCATGTGTGGTCGCATACCGTCGTAAAGAACAGACACCACTTCGTCCGGGCACAGCCATTCACCCCGATGGTGCAACGCGTTCAGAGGACTCTTGTTGCGTTACTTTGAAGATTCCGTATTCCTCTTTGTAACGCTGAGGACGACCACCAGGGGGGATTTTAGTGCGGTACATAACCCTTCGTAGCTCCCACGGCGTCGGGTACCTTTTGAAGGTTACCCACTCGAGTGAAAAAATACTCAATGGAGCTTTTTTTTTTTTGTTCTCGAGGGGGAAACCTTCCAAAGGTACCCGACGCCGTGGGAGCGACGCAGGGTTATGTGGGATTTTTACACTTAAACCCCCCCGGTGGCCGTCCTCGGCGCTGAAAAAGAGGACTCCGGGATCTCGAAACGGCTTCAACCGGAATACTCAATGGAGCTTAGTACATGGACTTGTGGTTCAATATATTGGTAAATGTTAACAAACTGGGGGTAGGAGGGTTACGTCTAGCGGTAGGTCTCAAAAGTCTAATGGATGGCACGTCATAGTTGCGCGAATGAAGTTGCGGATTCTGTTAGAGTACGCTATATAAGCGGTCCGTGTTTTGCAGTACATATAAGAAAAAGTATACTTATATGAAACGATAGGATGTAAGTTGTATGTATACCGACCAGATTATTAGAATAGTTTAGCGGCTATTAGAAATTGTCATATTATTATCTATCGGAAGTGGATATATTTAAAAAAAATACTTACACAAGAACCTAAGCTAAATTTATTTTACAGAACACTAGTGAAATGATTAGAACATAGACTTAACACTAAATATTACTGAGGTTAGCTAGGGAAATACGTCCGTTCCGCGCTTACCCATCTTGCAAAAAGAAAAATCACGTCATATTATAAAAAAGTGAAATCCAAATGTAAAACATATGATATAAAATGCGGTGAAATATAAAACGGAATAAAACATAGGAAACAAAATAATTTAAATTTTTAGCCATAAATCAACAACTTTATAAGACAGCTAACTTCTACTGAAATCTGTATCAATTCCCAGTACCTTCACTCTTAAAAACAATTATTAAAAAAAATATTAAAATACCAACGATATCAAATAAAACGATAATAGAAAAATAAGTCATTTTTTATATATATGATTAAAGTAGCAAACAAGCATGCAGTCCATGTAATGGTAAGAGGTCACTGCCGCCCATGGACACCTGTAAGCAACTTCATACAGAACCCAGGTTATATCTGAAGTCAATCACAGATGCGTTGCTACTTCCGAGGAACGAGATGGTCGCCTCATTTAAAAGTATGTCGGCAACCACACCCTTCCGTCGAAACGCAAGAGATGCTTCAGGCTAGAAATAGGTGTGGCGTTGGTAACTCCCCGGTCGAACTACACTGGTTCTACCACCATCAAATTTGCTGATAAAATCACTTTAAAATAGGAAAAATGTAAATATGCGTACTGTCCCTAATAATTTGGCGACCCATGTTATATGTTTTAGCTATAAAATGGTATCAGGCTGCTAACAATTATTGATTATATCATTTAAAAAAAATTCTACAATTTTTCAGGTGTATGGTGGATCACACACATACCCAGGAGAAGGCGTGTATCTTCTAAAATTCGACAATACTTATAGCTTATGGCGAAACAAAACATTATACTATAAAGTATATTATACGCAGTAAATATATGCCAACAAATGTGAGAAAGGTTAGATTTAATTACATAGTAACCAATACAATACTAATTGGATAATTGGTGTCAATATAATATATAAAATAAATTACTGCCAATGTAATCGTAGTCGTGCAATAAAACATTATTATAATGAATAATAATATGCTTAAGATAACACTTAAGCGTCAATTTATTTATGAATATTGTATGTTTAGATTTAACAAGATATATGCAATGAAATCTATTTTAGCAAGAGTATTACAAATTACTTGAAAATCAAAAGATAATTACTCTCTTTTTGTTTATGATATTTTCTTTATCTAGTTTAAAACGAATCTTTTAAAACACTACTTAAAATATTGTGTCGATGTCTACTATAAAAACCGTATGAAACCAATATTAAAAAGGCTCAAAATTACTTAATTTAATTTCAGATAATGACTGATTAACATAAAATATCTTACATGTTAATTTCTAACGATTTTATTTATTACATGACAATGTATGTGTCATGTGTATTGTTTATTTTTTTATTCTTTCCTATTTAAGTGTGATAAATTGTATGACATAGTTATGCAGTATTACGTAATTTTTACAGAATATTAAACATAAACATATTGAATAATAGTTATTTGTCTTGATGTCTAATTTAGTTTCGATGTTTAATTTAATTTATAAAATCCTATTACCGTCATATAGAGCTGATCTATTAAACCAATTAACATATTATGTTCCTAGCGTCTTATATGAAATTGTTATAAAATTCAAAAACAATTTATTTACAGTAGAGAATATTAAGCACAACACCATTTTATGAATTTACACTTGAACGAGATTAAAATATATCAATCAACCTTGAAGCTAAGATTAAATAATAAATATTGACAAATGTAATATAGCAAATCTTGTTGTTGTGTCACTGAAATGGCAATATTTTACATTTTGAAATCAATTTTTAACATTAACGAAAGTAATAGACTAAGAGCCCGTGAACGCCAGGCTTGTTTAATGTGATGGCCATTTTACTCTGACGTAACTAGGTATCAATTTTATGCACTATTGACTAGTTATCTGCTAAACCAATGATGACTAGCTCTAACCTAACCTAACCTAACCTAAGTTTTAGGTTAACAACAATTGCTTAAGTCTTAAGCAATTGTTGTTAACGTCGTAGGGACAATGCAAACCTTTCAGATCTTGGGGAGTAACGCTAGCTTTCATGGGCTCTTGGGCTATAATTATTTGTAAAATAAATCATAGTTAAGATATTTTAAACCATTGAACAAAATTTGTTAATATGTACTTTTATGAATATGCAAACATTTAACATTTGCGTTGCATATTGTTTTACTTAACTTATTATTTATTTATAAGGAAATTTGAAGCATTTGGCGTCATACAAGCAGACGCTCGGTTTTATTTTCTTACAGGTATAAAGGGGATATTTTTAGAATAGAAAGTATTTACATGCATGTAACATGCATAAAATCTTTCTTTTCGTCAAAAATGCAATGCACCACAAAAAATAATCGGTCCAAATTGATCTAGAACAGCCAAGTCTTAAATTAAAAGTGCTTTAAGTGTTTTTTTGGTATTTTGCTTATAAGAATAAGAGCTTAAAATAGCAATTAATATCAGATTACCGGCAAAGTTTTATTATGTTGCTATATATTCATTTTTTTGTATACTTTAATATTATGTTGTAATAAACATACAAATACACCTTATTTACTCGTGCCATTGAAAGACTATATACATACACTGAAATTTAATGCGATTAGTATAGTAAGCAGACAGTTATATAAACTAAAATAAATAAAAATAATGAAGGGTGGTTGCCAATATTTACATTTGGGGGTGTTACTGTTGTTTGTGTCATGATATAATAAAGTTGAGACATCAATGGAAAATGTACAGATATTTTTAAACTGTGTAGAGTGTTAGGTTAAACAAGGGACGTCTTTAAACGCATAGTAATTCCTAATGATGATCTATTTGATCATCATTAGGAATACCATAAGATATTACAGCATTTTAATTGTTTTTTTATAAGTCTCCTATGTGTGGACACTACAACGCTAGCGAATTATTTCGGTAACGCGGCATTTTTTTAATGGCTGCCACTTTTAGCGTAATTATGATCAGACGTTGGGAGTGTAAAATTATCCATTAAAATATTGTTGATGAACGAAGATCATCAGTAATATATCAAAAATAAATTTCATATATTATACATGTTTAGGACGAGAATCGAATACAAAACCTAAAATATATCCCTCAGTTAACCTAGGCGCTATATAGTTTTCATTAACAACACAGTTGTCAACTGCACAGAGCTTACAACCGCCCTTCTTTTATTCTTTGTTTTGTTGATAAGAAATATATATTTTATTTATGTACAAGATAAACAGAAATATAAGCAAAAAATTAAGTGTAGTAGTGAGTAGATTGTTGTAATTCACCTATATGTTATGTTTTCACATTTAAAAGTATATAATTTATGTGTACTATGTTTCTGTAATACAAAAGTCTTGTATAAAAACACGTTTATTTTTTATATCCTTTCACTACCTTCAACCATTTCTTTTATGTTTTTGTTAAGATTTAGGTAAAACATACAGAACAAAGTGGACCTCTAAAGTTTCATATTTGCCGTTGATCTTTCTGTCTGCACATCAGAGATAAATAAAAAAGCAATTTGTTTAAGCACCACAAAAAATAATATATTTTTTTAATTTCAAAATGAATAAATCGTTCGTGTAATTTCAAATAAAACAAGGAATCTAGAAGTATGAGAAATAAATACCTAAACAAGTTATTAATCATTATTCTCTTTGCACTAATCTGTTGTTTGAGACATAATTGCACCATTGCTGAATAATTACACTACTACTACTTATAATTACGAGCATGCAGTCCACCTGATGGTAAGTGGCTACTGCCGCCCAGGGACATCTGTAAGCAACTTCAAACAGAACATGGGTTCTATCTAAAGTCAATCACAGATGCCTTGCTACTCCAGAGGACTAAGTTGATCGCCTCATAATAAAGTATTCCGCAACCACACCCTTCCTCGAAACGCAAGAAAAGATTCACGCTAGAAATAGGTGTGGCGGTGGTACTTCCCCGGTCGAATTACACTGGTTCTACCACCTGTCCAGGGTTACCAAGACTCAAAAATGAATTCCCCTAAAGCCTTCATTATGAACTGGAATTCTTCGTGGCAACCTGACCTGACGACGAAAAAAAAAAAGGTGTAGTGCATGACCTCTTTTGTTCGTCGTGAGGCATGATTATTAGCAGACGTACAAAATGATTCAGCATAAGTTATGGTTAAATTCAGTAATATTTTGGTTACATGTTTATTGCCTGTGATTTTGAAAAAGATAATGATTTGTATTAACAAAAACTCTTTGTCCAAGGCAAGGTTGCATGGCAATGTAATGACAACACCTCAGCATGTGACATTAATGACGTTATCAGATGTGATTGACACTGACAGCTAGATATGACATGACATTACACAAAATGTTTTTATTTTCATTTGGATGTAGAGCTTTAAATTGAACAAAATGTTACAGAAATTGCTCACTAAAAGTTTCGATGTAAAAATATCTAGTAGGCGTGTAAATTTACTTTTCAGATCCGCAACTCTGTCCCATTCATGTAGCCAGTGTGGCTTTAGGTTATATACTTGCAATAGAGTTCCCGAATTACGAAATTATTACGAAAGAAGTTTGTTCAGCGTTAATGATATTTTCTGTATAAAACCAAGGTTTTACACTAGTCAAGTGGACGCTCAGAAGAAAAATGACGCTATAGAAACTGTTAGAGGTAAGGCCACGATAGAGGCCTCGAAGAAAATCAATGCTAAATTAAAGCCTTCAGAAGTGAAACGGTTGTTTAGTTTAGCGGAGCCCGAAAAATGGACATTGACTGGTAAGCGTGTTTCTACATATGCATTGTAGATTTAAAACACATTGTACAATTCAGATATGAGCAGTGACAGCCTAATAGTTGAAACCTGTCCTCATAATCGGGGACCCCAGGTTTGAATCCCAGGCACCCCTGATTTTTCTCAAATGATCTACATATTAAAAATGAATTATCACTGTTTTATGGTGAAAAACATTGCGAGGACACTTATCTGAAAGTTCTTTAAAAATGTTCTCAGAGACGGGTGAATTTTATCGGTTCATACTTGATCATCACAGTGGACTATGGCCCAAATCGAGTTCTGAGTGAAGACTTAGCAGTATAAATATTTCAGGTGCTATTGGATTCCTGATAATATCATCCAGTGTGACTATGGCGGTGCCTTTCGCTTTGGGAAAAGTGTTGGACATCATCTACAGTAGTACCAGTGACTTGGGAGCCGCCCGGGAGAAGCTGGACTCATTGTGCCTGATGCTCTGCGGAGTGTTTCTTATTGGTGGCTTGTGTAACTTTGGACGAGTATATTTAATGTCTATTTCAGGTAAGACTTTTAATATTACCCAAAAATGTTGCAAAAATAATCTAATGGCAATGGCTGTTACTGTAGCCTATTTTATGTAGATTATAGGCAGTGTAATCCTAATGTTTTTAAGACAGGTGGTTGCTGACGGGTCTCTGGATTGGGAGCTCAAATTTCAAAATTCAAGTACTTTTCATCTTTAACATAGCAAAATTTTATAAATACAAGCATCCAAACCTTCTTCAAAATCTTTTTGTTAGCATCAAATCTTTATTCAGGAACCTATTTTTGGCTTGTCTCAAGCCCCCTAAATGAAATTCATGGATATGCCATTGTGGGAGATTGTATGATAATCTTGAATATAATACTATTGATAACTCATATAGGTAGATAGTTGTCAATGTATAAAACAATAAACGTTAACTTAAAAATGTAAGTTAGTTAAATATTTCAAAAGTAGTTTTTTGGTTACTTATCATGAAAGCATTGAAGGCATAATGTACCATGCAGACATCACTGATTAGAAGTTTTTACATTATTCCCCTCCTTTTTTTCTGTACAACATTTAACTAAAATTAGTTCAAAAGGATTTTTTATTGTCTATTTTCAAAGTGCACATATCTAACATTTTTCATATGTTGTTCAGTCTTCAATGTTACAGTCTAACTATAACATTATTTATATTTTAAATCCATGGAAAAAAATCAATATAGCCTTTTTTGCTAATTTAATTATGGTAGACACCTTAAATATATAGTCATTATATACAGAATATTAACAAGATGGTATTGAAAGTTGTTTTTATCACATTATAAATGCTCATATTTTGTATACTTGTACTGATAACAATTTTATATACAGTCTTATCAAATGAGGTGAACAGGTTGTCACAAACCAATGTAATTTCGACTGCTTTGTTATGAGTTATCTGATGACATTGATATAATAATCCCAGCTTGCATGCTATTATTCAATCAATACAAAATTGATAATTTTATAGGAAAGCCATGTAAAGAAAAAAAAGCTTTTCGTTATTCGATTTGTAATGGATGAGGTTAAAATATTAAAGATTGTTAACTGCAGTGTAGTTAATGCACCAAGTTTTTAATTATAGTCCTTTTTTGGACAAACCCATATTTCTAACATAATATTGGTAAACCTTGAAAGCAACCATATCTGTCTTAGCAAAAATAAGTTATCTTTTACATTATAGTTTACTTCACGCAATAATTTGAATATATTTCACATAAACATAGGTACCTATTTAGTACAATCTTCTTACCACTTAAACAAATAATGTTTGTAGTAATTAATATACCAAGATAGCTTAAGTGTATCCAATTAATTCTGCTGGCCTTAATTGGAATATTAAAAAGTAATTATGTGAAATATTTTCATGAATATTAAAATTATTTTGCCATTATCAACCACATTAATTAAATTACATAAATAATGAAACAAGTATATTTTTAAATACATGTAATTTAAGACAAATTATTTTTGTTCCACTCTAATGAATACAACATCTACTTATGTCTAATAGCAGTAGTGCTAAGTGGTGCTATGTTATGAATTAAAAATTATGATATAGAAGACATACTTATGTGAGGCATTACCAAATTATCTCAATGTCATAGTATAGTTATGATTTATCTGGGCTTGACTTTATAGATATTCATGGGTTGCAGTTTCCACTTAACGCGAGGTGGACTAATTGCAAATTTGTAACTTTTATTTTGTAAATTAATACTTGTATTGTACATATATATTAAGGGTTCATAATATGTATCTTCTCTTCTCTTTCTCAACAAATACACGTGTCATATTTCACTTAATTTCAACTTCAATTTATGCTACATAATCTGTTATGTTTTTTCTGAATTAACATAATGCTGACTTAACACAGGACAAAGAATGACGCAATCTCTCCGAAGACAAGTATACTCATCGATTATGAAGCAAGAAACAGCCTGGTTTGGCAAGACCTCTACAGGGGAACTTGTAAACAGATTGTCTGCTGATACACAGCTAGTTGGGCGCAATTTGAGTCAAAATGTCAGTGATGGGTTGAGGTCTCTAGTCATGGTTGGTGCTGGAACTGGTATGATGGTTAGTGATATTATTGTCTTTTATTAATAGGTTGAATTATCAAATGAGCATGCATCCTACCTGATAGTAAGTGGTCACAGGTGCACATGGACATCTGTAAACAACGAGGGCTAAGATGGTCGCCTTATACAACAGCGTTGCCATTTTTTTTACCAAGTCGGGATTTAGAAACTTTTGAGTGGAAAAATGGAATTTCATAGTTAAAGCGGGACAGCAGAGGCGGCCTCCCTGTGCATAGAGCCCCGCGCTTTCTCCAAGACTTAGTGTAGGGGGTCGAAGGATCGTTTTTTTTTCGCAAAAGTTCAGTCCTTCCCGAGAAGCGGAACTGAGCCTGTCCCGCGCGTTACATTTAATTTTGATTTCAAAATTGGAACGTCCGGCAACGCTGGCCGACAATATCTTTCCACGGAAACGCAAAAACCGCATCACGCTAATAATAGTTGAGAAATTAAACCTTAAAAATGGGCTGAATAGTCCACTCTTACTAATGTTATGTAGATATGCAAGAACATTGTAAATTTAAATATTGGATTATTTAAATTAATTACAAGGCATAAAAGTTAGATCAAATATTACAGCGATTTAATAACTTTGGCAGTAAGTGTACTTAAAGTGAAAACTATGTAACTAGGTATAAATTCTTCTCTTAATATAGTTATAAAAAACTTGGCTTCAAATATACTTCAGGATTCAAAGGGCGTATATGACATTTGGGTCTATATGCACTTTTTACACTATTTAAATTGTAAAAAAGTTAAAGGCACCTTCTTATTCAAATGTCTTTGACGTTCATTACACTCAGTGTTATGTGTTTAAGTGACGTTGTTTTTTTCAGTTCTACATGTCTCCATCATTGGCACTTATTGGCTTATGTGTTGTTCCACCTGTTTCAATGTTAGCCGTGACGTACGGCCGTTTCGTACGGAATATCACTCGTCAATTGCAAGATTCCTTGGCTGAAACTAGCGAGGTATTATATGCACAATTTACATGCAATTTTGATACCAGTCATTGTAGTGTAAATGTAGTTGTATAGGTATTTTATACTTAAATGTTTACTTTATAATTTAATAAATTAATTGCCAGTAAAGTCTTATCTACTATAAACTCGTTTTCATTGCTGTAAGAACATATTGTAGAATATCTATTTCTGAGAAACGTGCATTGGCTTGAAACTAATTCCAATCGACGAATTTTGATGGAATCTTATAGCATATCCAATGGCTCGTGAAATATCCTTTAAAACATAATTTGTATATGTGTTTTTCTTAGATAAAGATCTTTCCACGGACGGTAATAATATCCGCTACGCCATCGGCATATGTTTGAGTTTTTTTGCAAATCATTGTGAACAGACAAAAGATCAATTAATTATTAATATCATGACGTCTGCAATAAATTATAAATAGTACAAACAATGATGTAATTGCATTGATTAAGAAAAATAATCAGTGAAAGTTACAAAATTGCTCTTTTTAAATGTGCATTTAATGTGTACTTTATTTTCGTTCATTAATGGATTTCATAACTCAGCATATTGTCTTTCAATTTCAAATTGTTTAATTTAACATGTTTTTTTTATCTGATTAAAGTAGCAAACGAGCGTACAGTCTATGGTAAGTGGTAACTGCCGCCCATGGATATCGGTGAGCAACTTCAAATAGAACATGGGTTCTATCTATCTGTCTGTCTATTTGTTACCCCCTAAATACCAATTGTTTTGCTCCACGTCAGTCTTACCTATAAGTCTTAATTTGTATTGTATGTTTCCGAAACAAAAATAAATAAATAAATATGAATTATGATGGGAAAATTGTTGCTTACAGTTGGCTGAAGAAAAAATATCAAACATAAAAACAGTAAAAGCATTCAGTAAAGAAAATAAAGAATGTGAATCATACGCGCAAAGAATAGAGAGCTTACTGAAATTGGCTTATAAAGAGTCTCTGGCTGTGGGGAGTTTCTATGGTATGGTGAGTTGGATTCCACTATAACCTGTTATAATATAAATACAAATTACTAACACAATGTACATATAAATATATTGAAAATCCATGATTTTATATATATTTTATTCATTATCGACGACATATGATTGCGATAAATTTATTATTAAAATATTATACACTATTATTAAAGTAAAATTAAAATTAAATTAAAGGATAAAAAAAACATCTTTTTACCTTTTTAAGCGGTTGTATTTCCTTTAAAATTAGAAGAGATTGAAAAAAAAACAAATAATAGCTGAATGAACAAGTTATCCGATCCATATAGACATTAAGTAGAAAAATAAAATTCGTAGCGCGAAAGAAGAAACCCGAATTTTTTTATTCGGCATTGATTAGAAATGTGCGGTACACGTTGCTTCTTTTTTTATCGTAAGATCTCACATGTGGAAACTTCAAGCTTTAAATGCTTTTTCTAAAACTTCATATATAATCACTTGAAAAAAGTAAAAAAAATTGTATATATTTTTTTAATCTTTTATTTTTTTTTAACAAGTTCAGTATCGCTTTTTGTAAATGATTATTTACTGCAATTATATTCAATTACAACTTCATAATACTATAAGATAAATGTCCTTCAAGCCAAATTAGTTGCACTACAGAATATACATATTTTATTATATAATATAATGTGATATGCATACTTTTTCCTGAATATTTTTGTATATTATATTATTCTCACTTAGTTTTTATGGCAGTATATTAATCTGAACACTGTTAACACTTTAAAGCCATATTTCTGCTTTGTATAAATATAAACTTAGCACTAAATCGTAAAATTTACATCATTTCCAGGTAAAAAATAATATTTTCTGTTGTTATCTTTTTAATTATAATGCAATTACAATAATAAAAATTAAAGGTCATTCACACCAACCACAGTTTCCTTAGTCAACAAAGTTTTCGTTAGTTTCGTTAGAGCACCAAGTTCTAAATTCAAAACTGATGAATTTTGAATTATTTTATTCATGCACAGCAATGGCCATACCATTGATCATTTTCCAATGATCTATGTATCCCAAATCATCGTATTTTTTATTAAAATCCATTAAATTTTTTTCAGACTGGTCTATCCGGTAATGCTATCATAATACTAGTGCTCTACTACGGTGGAGGTATGGTAGCAAGTGAGCAACTGACGGTCGGGAACCTAACGTCTTTCCTGCTATATGCGGCCTATGTGGGCATCAGTATAGGTGGCCTTAGTAGCTTCTATACGGAATTGAATAAGGGTCTGGGTGCCGCGAGCAGGTTGTGGGAGATCTTGGACAGGGAGCCGAGTATTCCGGTTATCGGTGTGTAAATTATGTTTGTTAGATGATAAACTAACCAGGTGGTAGAACCAATGTAGTTCGACCGGGGAGGTACCATCGCCACACATATTTCTAACCTGAAGCGTTTCTTGCATTTCGATGGAAGGGTGTGGTTCTTGGCACATTGTTCTATGAGACGACCATCTTAGTCCTCAACAGTAGCGATATTTATGATCGACTTCAGCTAGAACCCATGTTCTATATGAAGATGTTTGCAGATATCTATGGGCGGCAGTGACCACTCACCACCAGGTGGACTGATGCTCGTTCGCTACTTACATCAGATAAAAAAAACTAATTTGAATAACAACATATATTATTTTAGATATTACTATAACGTTATTTTAAATGTTGTGTCCAAAGTTTGCTAGTTTGCGCTCACTCTACGCTGTAACGCTGCAAAATTAAGTAAGTGAAAAGTAGCAAATTGTGGACACTCCATTTCAAAAATATGGAAGTGCGTACAAACCGATACGTCGCAAATGTAATACGCCGCTAACAGTTTGCCTACTGGGGACACAGCCTAAGTATTAGTATTAAAGATAAGGGTGCAGATTGATGTAGGTAATAGTTTTAACCCTTTTACTGCTTCGTTACTACGCAAAAAACCCGAAGATATATTTTGTCAAAGTATAATAAAACTCTCCGTGCAACCTAATTAGTAAAATAATAATACTAACTCTCAAGTAAAATAATTGGTAAAAATAATTGGTCGAAAAAGATAACCGAACAAATAGTTTCAAACCCCAATTAAGTTAATTAAATATTCTACATTATTTAACTAGCAAAATATTAAAAATATGATTATAATTTTAAATTTATATAAATGTAAACGCCTTTAAGATTACATATTTTTTGCTTAACAGATAATGAGTTAAATACTGTATTAAGCGAAGGATTGCAATAATACTTACATCGATTTCGGCATCCGTTTTATAAACACCGGTTAAAAACAATTTGTGGTATATTCAGTCGGGGGAAATAAAAACGGATTTAATGCTAGGTTACGTTAATTATTACCTTCCGACCTTTTCGATGTTTGTATTTTAATCAGTAATAAATATTCAGTAGTAATGTTTAAGTTACTACTTTTGTTTGCATTATAAAAATATTTCCGAGTGTATTCTTGAAGGAGGTTTGACTGACTTAACTGAAAACTTAATCACACTAGCGAACAGAACCGGTAGCAAAAAGCTAGTCAGTGTACAAACGGATGTTAAGTTAGTAACACGAAGTAAAAACTCCTCTCAGATGGGCAAAAAATAATGTTTGATTTTTAATTATATATAACATTTAAAATTTACCGTGCGTTTATTTAAACTTTACGTAATTGGGTAATTACGAACAAACATTCAAAACTAATTTTGACACCCTCTATTCACCTCAAATTATTATTTTTTGTTATTTTTTTATCTGACTGAAGTAGCAAACGAATATGCAGTCCATCTGATGGTAAGTGGCCACTGCCGCCCATGGACATATGTAATCAACTACACACAGAACATGGTTCCATATGAAGTCGTTGCGACTCCCGAGGACTATGATGGTTTCTTCATGTAAAGGTGTGAAAGTGTGCCGACAACCACAAACCACCCTTCTATCAAAACGCAAGAAATGCTTCACGCTAGAAATAGGTGTGCTTTCATGTTACAAATCGATACTTGCTTAAACATCATTCAGATTTTATATTTTTCCCGACCTCCCAAAATAAAGACAATTCATAATATTTAAACAAGGATTTAAAGTAAATTTAATGCAATTTAATAATTATTTTATTGGTTTTCAGGTGGTCTAAGACCGAAAGAGAGGCCGAAGGGTGAAATAATATTAGAAAACATAAGTTATCGATACGACGGAGCGCCTTTAATCAAGGGTTTGAGCTTACATCTCCTTCCTGGCAAGTCTGTTGCGTTGGTGGGGAGATCTGGCTGCGGGAAAAGTACCATAGCCTCTTTAATCCTGAGGTTGTATGATCCTGACGGTGGTAGGATACTTTTGGATGGAGTGGATATTAAGCAGTTAGATCCAGTGTGGCTCAGAAGTCATATAGGCTATGTCAGTCAGGTATGCCGTTATTCTTTACTAGCAGAACCTCGCAGCTTCGCCCGCGTTAAAAAAAAACGACTTATCTATTGTCCTGTGGAAATATGATACCTTCCCACAGTAAAATGTAACCTATATGTTAATAGAGAGTGTCAGCTAACTCTCTATCAAATTTTATGAAAATCGCTCCAGCCGTTTAGACGTGAAGAAGTAACAAACATACACACTCACAAACTTTCGCCCCTACAATATTAGTATGATATGATTTCTTTGGGCAATTATGCTTACAGGATTTTTTGTTCATAGTATACAAATTCCTTTATTTAAGTTGTCTTTGTAACGTGAAGCCCTATCTATTAAATGAATTCACGTATTGTTAACTTGTAAAATGTGAATTGTTGTTTTGCATCATGCTAAACAAATTTCATTTCAATTAATTGTACATTATATCAAACAATTAACGAGAATAAAAAACAAAATCTGGCTAAGCTTCTTCTTGGATCTTCTCACTGAGAACTATGTTTCCATGAGGTAGTGGATTGAACAATAAAAAATATAAATGATTAAGGACACTGACGTATTAAATAATCATTGTGAACTTATTTTATCTGCCTGAAGTAACAAACGAGCATGCAGTCCACCTGATGGTAAGTGGTTGCTTCCGCTCATGGACATCTGTAACCAACTTCATACAGAACATGGGTTCTATCTGAAGTCAATCACAGATGCGTTGCTACTCCCGAGGACTATGATGGTCGCCTCGTATAAAAATGTGCCGGCAACCACACCCATCCATCGAAACGCAAGAAATGCTTCACGCTAGAAATAGGTGTGGCGGTGGTACTTCCCCGGTCGAACTACACTGCTTCTACCACCTTCAAAGTCATTTTATATAACCTAGTTTTCTTAATAAAAAATAGTTCTAGTGCAAATTTATTTGTTTTTAATATATTTTGATTTCAGTTTGTTGGACATGTAAATGGTAGTGTATTCTAAACATAGAATACTTATATCAAGTGTTGTTTCACATTCCAGGAACCTGTTTTATTCAGTGGTACAATAAAGGATAATATTTTGTATGGCGCAATAGACGAACAAGAACTGGACGAGAGTGACAAGGTAATTATGAAACTGTTATTGATTTGTATTGATTTGTATAAATGATAAGAAATATATATATATATATTCATACATGTACGTACTACTACACTGTGCATTAATACATTGCACTGTACTTACCACCGTATTTTTGACCATTGTACACAAAATAGATGCATTTTTTAAATGGAATGAATGGATTTAGTTTCAATACCCAACCTAATAATATTTACTAGTCACCCTTCGCATCAGTCGAAATTTGACCGTAATTCAAATTAAAAAACTAAACTTCATATTGTCCACAGTAGTACGAATATATCTCAAATTCAAATAAAATGTAATCATTTTCAATTACGAACGCACCTGTTAAATATAAAAAGAGAATAAATTTGCTTAAATCGAATTTAAAAGCAACAGCGGGTATTTTGACAAAGATATTGACATTTTTAACGTTATGTGTTTTCATAGTAAGACATTGAATGTTCTATTTCGTTTATTATTTATGTGTTAATGACAAATGCGTGGTAGTGTGTGCCATGTGTTTTTAGTTAATTTTATGTATGTTATATGCATTATTTGAAAAATATTTACATTCTTAAATATTTACTTTCATTAAAATATTAACATTCTCCACTCCTTCTCAACGTCCACTATAACCGTGCAAAATTTCATACTAATCCATCCGCGGTATATTACTTAAAATACACCACAAGGTTTTGCTTAGCGTATTAATATATAGAGAGAAGAGATTTAACGAGTAATATTTTTCGAGAAAAACCGGAATTTTCTTGTTCATAAATCTATTGAAAAATTCGGATATAGTCGCTACTAAAAAGGACTTTCTATAATCTTGGTTCTGAAAACATATTAGTATAATATAGTATTATATCATATAGCAAATTAAAAAAAAAGTTACTCCCGTCATATATGATCAATATGCAAAATAAAGTTATTAGATTTATCCTATCTTACAATAATTGTCGCACAAGGAAGCTATGAAGAAAGGGTATAAAAAATGTAACACTTTTTACGATTTTATTCAAAAAATAATCACAGTCGTTTTGAGTTTCTTTCTTATCTAATGTTCTGGTTAATGAAGCTCATAAAAGATGTGACCCTGGCGAAAACTGCAGGGAAGCCGCGCTGGCAACCTAGGGCGGAACCGAATGACGTCACTCCCACCTAAAACAAAAATAAAATTCTAGCGTGAAGCAGGTCCTGCAATAATTGATTTCTGACTAAACCCTTGTTCTGTATGAAGTTGTTTACAGATGTCCTTGGAGGGCAGTGACCACTAAACTTCACGTTACCTGCATGTTCGTTTGCTGCTTAAATCTTATATAAAAAGACAACATTTAATATAATTAAAGTTGGTAGAACCAGTGTAGTTCAACCGGGGACCTATTTCTAACGTGAGGCATTCCTTGCGTTGCATTCCTTGCATTGGATATGAGGCGACCGTCGTAGTCCTCTAGAGTAGCAACGCATCTGTGATTGACTTCAGATAGAACCTATGTTCTATGTGAAGTTACTTCCAGATGTCTATGGGAGGCAGTGACCACTTACCATCAGGTGGACTGCATGTTCGTTTTCTTCTATATTATTATTAAAAAAATCCATCTATATAATATAATGTGTACATATCCGTACTATACTTTATCGTATTTTCCATTAATGTTCTTAAATTAATAAAAAAATATATAAGCTGAAATATTATTACTAATATACGAAACCGTTTATTGGTTTCATATTAGTAATCAATAAACGATAAATCACCGAAAAATAAATATCAATTGATATTTATCACAACATATATCTATCCGCTTTATTACCTGATTAACAAATTAAAACCAGCGAAACGTAATAAACAAAATTTTAAAATTAAAATGGACACCGCTTTTTTATTTACCTCGGTTAAGACTTCAACACAATTTGGGATTTATTGTACATGTTCTTAGTCGCAGGTATCATTTAACTTTTGCTATTTTTAATTAAAAAAATGTAGATGTTTAATATGATTAATATAGCGCATATCATATCATAGATGATCATATTGTAGATGGTGTTTATCATAGTGATCATTAAATGATGACGATAACTATAATTATGATAATGATGATGTCAATGGTAGTGACGGAAACAATAAAATATAAGATGTTGACATTGATGATTGATGAGGATGATAATATAATAATATCACCATAGTGATATTTATGATGATGGCGACGAATAAATGTACCACGGTATGCCTATTGTTCCTAATAACGTCCACCGAGGCCCTTGCGGGATCTACTGGTACCGCCTGCATCGCTAGTACAATTGTTTGATGATATACAATCATGTTGATTGTGGTGATGATGGATATCATAAAGTTAATGATGATGACATTGATGATTAATGATGTCGACTATGATGATGGCGACGAGCAAACATACCACGGTCCGTTGGAGTCCCCTAGGCAACTATTACCGTATACACCGCTAGTGCAAATATTGGAAGATTGAAATGATGTAGGCGGTAATGATGGATATAATAAATTCAATGATGATATTGATGATTATGATGATGGCAGCGAGCAAACGTACCAAGATATGCCTGTTGTTCCTAATAACGACGAGCGGTCCGCCAGAGTCCCCACGGCATGTACTGGTACCGCCTGAACCGCTAGTGCAAATGTTGGACGATTGGATCATCAGCGGGAAAGCAGTCGAACAAACGGAGTTGGTTATGATGTTGAGTTCCACGCGGCTCAGGAACTGGTTGTTTGCGATTGAACCGCCTGGAAGAAAGATTAATGCTATTAGGAACAATATATCGTCGTTTTAAATGAGTAGCTTAAGAAATAAATTAAATTTCAAAATAACTAAACGGTTAAAGAACACATTGTCTACCTGTCTGTGGAAACCTACACACCCTAGAGTTCTTAAGAAAATGTCTCAAAGGTGTGTGTGTAGTCTATCAATTTGCACATGGACGGTGCTGTGCGCTGTAGACTAAAATTCTCTAAATCTCAGAGAAGACCCGTGCCCAGCAGTTGTATATTGGTATGGGTCGATAACAACGACAACATAGTATAAAATGTTGTACTCCTAATCATCGCGTTTGTAATTTCCTAATTGGTTATATACAATGTTTCGGTATTTGCACGAGTTTCTTTCTTTCTGGATTAGACTGAAGGGATTCGTCTTTTAATGGCCTTCTTCTCCTCATTTTAGTATATCAGCCGTTTCAACAATTCATCAATGGCAATCACATATCTCAATAAAGAGACTCAGGGTTTATCTCCTGTCCTTTTTTTGGAGTCTGTTACTAAGTTACTACGTACACTATTACGTATCCTCTAAGCCTCCCCCGTAATAACTCTGATAACTAGTAGTGGCTTTTCTAGAAATAGGTCGGTGAAAAGAAGGTTATCAGAGGAAAGTCTGTCTGAGTCTTAGACTATATTTCTTAGTTAATATTTTAAGATATTGAATAGCTTTTATCGCGGGCTTTGAGCGCGGTGACCGAATCAAGAAAGTCCGTAACGAAAAAACCTAACACTCCGCCACCCCCACTCCGCCACCCCCACTCCGCCTACCATGTAGCATAAGTTGGTAAAAAATTCTATGCAATATCTATATCTTAGTCTTTAACGAGATATATATTTTATATAGTCTTACCATCTCTGGTGAGACCGAAGCCGGACGCGACAGCACGGTTACCGGAAAAATTCTCATTGAGCTCACCACCAGTGGGCAAGGCTGCCACATTAATAGTATCTGTAAAGAAAAAATCGTATCAGTCTCTAAAAAAATAATTACACATTTTTACTTGCATTTTTCTAAGTTTTAGGTTTGACTGAATCATTGTTAGGCAACATTGAGTAATGAAAAATTGTGATATGTGAGGTGATTTAAAGCGACAAATAAAAAATGAACAGAAAATTTAAAAAGTACATATGTATACACATATTTTATATTAAATCTGTTATTTCAAAGAAATCAAATCAAAATAAAAACATTTTTAGTAAATATATATTTGGCCAGTAGAGTCGTTTCCGTCGAGCAACTATTTTTAATCAAATTAGTATATCAAAAATGATACGAAAGGTTGAAAAGAAATCAAAAAATAGCTTTATAGTTGTTTTTTGAAACTTACTGGATAGACCCACAGCGTGGGGCAGGTGAATGATAGCAACGTCATTGCTGATGGTGGCAGGCCTCCAGTTATTGTGCATGACGACGTGCTGGCTTAAGAGACGGTTGCCACCGCTAAACAGCAGGGTGGAACCGAGGACGACGGTGAATCTCCAGGCTTGGTTCTGACCGTCGAACCAACAGTGAGCGGCGGTCAACACTCGCCTGTTGGTCAGTAGGGTACCGCCGCAAACACCGCGCCCACTTTGACCCGTGATGTCGGCGATCAGACCAGCCTGTGGTAGAAAATGCATCGTTTAATGAAATGTAACATGCTATAACACATAATTGGTCTACTTAGTTTTCGAAACATATTTCAGACTATAATCATGTTTGAATTGAAAGATTATTTTGGATTAATATGCAACCGTAGCTGATGGAAGTAAAAAAATGAGCAAGTTCTAAGAGTGAAAACATTATTTGCATCGAATAGATTGGCTTTATGAGAAAATTGTCTGAAAAATTTAAAAAAATAATCATTTAAGGATTACCTGGTAGGGGATTTGACCAAGAGAAGCGGGGGAGCCACCGACGATTCTTGATTCAGCAACGCTCCTCAGGTATTCCTCCTCTGCCTTTTGGATGCGTTCGGCTTCAGGGATACCATATTTGACCAGGTACCCGTATGCCGTGTTGTACTCTGGGATCTCCTCAGCAACGGCGAGAGTCGCGATGGCAGCCAGCCACAAAATCAACAGCTTCATGGTGAACCGGGTAGATTAATGTACCCAGAGCACGCTCATTTTTATATATTTCGAACGCCTATTATAAAAATCGATTAATTACCAAGATAAAGGGATTATTATTTTGAATACGAGTTTTTCAATAAATAGCCACATATGCGGGTAATATGATGTATCAGGATAAGTAATCCTTGATAAGATTTTGAACGGATGTTTAATGTGCCATATGAAGTAATTCTTTTTAACATATAACATAAAATTTCTGCCAATGTTTGATATGGATTGAAAGATTAAAACCTTTAAACTGATTTACAACTAGTACCTTAATTATTTTTTCTCGTGACAGAAATAGCACGATGCTGTCCACCTTAGGCGGCCAGTGGCGCACATGGACTTCTATAATAATAATCAACCTATGATTACATTACACTCACCCGAGTTGGTAACCATACATTGCTACCCCCAGGACTAAGTTTTAACGCCTAATATTATGATCAAACCTAATGTAGAGCAGTGACAGCTTAGCTTTCTCGTTCGGGAGAGTAATGAGTTGACAACCATACCTAATGTATGTCACATAATATGACTTTTGAACCAGAACATACAACAAAGCAACGTTCAACGTTGTTGTTATTAAACAACCAATAATTGTGGCGATCGTGCCTTTAGAACCAAATGACAAAGAATTTTGCTTCTAAATATTTTCAATGTATCAATTATATGTACTTTATTTTGAGAGTAAGTACGTAAGCTAAGTAATAACCTCAAACTTCTCAATACTATTATATAGGTATGTGTATTTAATATGTTCGATTGTCGTTTGCCGATATTGTACAATACTGATATTAATGATCAAGATTAACAGAACCACGTACTGAGTTAATGATGATTAATGAATTAATTATTATATCAGATATACAAAAATCATGTTTAGTAATAATTTACAGAATATGTGTAATATGAAATAATTTTTAACCGTGGTAGGCCTTACATTTACCTATTTTATCAAAATATATATATAAAAAAATAAAAACAAAAACCCAACTGCTTAATTTACCGTTATTTTGGATTTTGCGTCAAAACAGTACATTATAATGTATTACATATATATTTGTGTAATGTTCTATTTACTAGGTTTTATTTGATAACTATATTGTCATGATGTTAAAAAATCATATCTTCCTTTTTATAGACCCAATTCTAATCGTTTTGCATTGGCGCTTGCCAGATAAATAGACATACAGACATTTTCAAGGTGGTAGAACCAGTGTAGTTCGAAAGGGGAAGTACCACCGCCACAGCTATTTCTAGCATGAAGCATTTCTTGTGTTTCGATAGAAGGGTGTGGTTGCCGGCACACTTTTATATGAGGCGCCCATCATAGTCCTCGGGAGTAGCAACGTATCTGTGATTGACTTCAGATGGAACCGCACTAAAACCCCCCCGGTGGCCGTCCTCGGCGCTGAAAAGGAGGACTCCGGGATCTCGAAACGACTTCAACCGGAATCCTCCGAGCGCGCTGCCCCATCTGGCTTCTCCCAGATGGGCGGCTGGGCCCACCGCTCCGTCTAGTCTTTACGACAGTATGCGATCACACATACCGCCGTCCTTTCCGGGATTGCCTGACCGAACGGTTCGAGCTCCCACTCTAGCCGTCTGCAACCCCGGAAGCCCCTTTTAGTCGCCTCTTACGACAGGCAGGGGATACCGTAGTCCTATTCTGACCCCGAGGCTATAGGGACGATAACCTAATAACTACTGACTCATCTAAGTACCCCACTAGTTATTTCCTAAATCGTCAATAGTAATTATGGAATATATCCCCTCTCACTGACATTGGAGTTCGTGCAAGTCTCTGGCTTTTACTTTTTTGAAGCGTCCTGAGTTTTAATACTTGTTTTTAAAAAGCAATCCAAAATTATAATGGCGCAATGTTTCAAGTGAACGCCATTGATAAGTATATATTATCTATGGCGGACAATTGAAACCGTCAGGCTGGCTGTTAAAATATAGTTTTTAAATTATTGAAAGAATGTGCTCTTAAAATTTAAGCTTTGTGCCAGAAGATTAAGAATTATATGTGTATATGAAACACACACACGGCACACTTTCACATGAGGCGACCACCATAGTCCTCAGGAGTAGCAACGCATCTGTGATTGACTTCAGATGGAACCCATGTTCTGTGTGAAGTTGATTACAGATGTCCATGGGCGGCAGTGACCACTTACCATCAGGTGGACTGCATGCTCGTTTGCTACTTCAGTCAAATAAAAAAAAATCATCTAATCGTAGTAATGACGCAACCAGCGGAGGCTGCCCATATTTTAAAAAAAATCTAGCTTTGTGGGAGGTGGATTACTCGGATGGTTCAGTAGCTCTTCTACTAATACGTTCAAAATCATAACCTTTTATCTGACGTAGCCGGATAAAAAGCTTTTAATCAGTACATAATTTATAATTTTATAATTATGAATTGGCTTTAAATTGCAAAAAGTATAGCTTCCACAATAGATTCCACAGGACCGGTTGGAGTGGCGCCATTTAGGGGAGGCCTATGTTCAGCAGTGGACATCAAAAGGCTGATGGATGGATGGGTGGAATGATCAATCAAAGTGTAGAGCGTTTGGCCAAGTTTATTACATTGTTACTTAGTTATAAGTGACGCTAATTAAATCGTGTTAATAACAGCTGCAATTTATCTTGACTGTTAGGAGAGTGTGATTTAAATGTGATATAAAATAATACTATTATCAGTGTATTGGAAGCGATAGGACAATTCAACAATATAACAAAGATAGCGTTTGTGCAAGTATTTATTGATATTATTATATCTAATATTTTCAGTAGGTAAAATTGATGTTATCTTAGTTCCTAAGTTCCTTTGGGTATTCTATCTACAAATATATATAATCTGGAAGTATCTTCTGAGTAGCAATACACACACACACACACACACAAATACATAAATATGTACATACAAGTACGCACTCCCAAATTTCTGTTTTCATTAATTGTTTATTTGTAAAATCTTTAAAATTCAACGTTACGTGTAAAATAATAATCAAGATACTGTATTTACATAGTTACATACATACATATTATATGATAAGGTGGAGCGGGACCTCCTGCTACAGGCGTTTTGACAATGCTTAATAGGATGGTCCCAGCCACGGAATATAGTTTAATTTCCCTTGTTTGTTTGGAAATGTAAAATTACTAAAGTGTGACAAACACATGTATATTTTTCCAAATATATAAATATATAAATGAATTTTGAATATAAATAAAAATTTCACACACACTTTCACATGAGGCGACCATCATAGTCCTCGGGAGTAGCAACGCCTCTGTGATTGACTTCAGATGGAACCCATGTTCTGTAAGAAGTTGATTACAGGTGTCCATGGGCGGCAGTAACCACTTACCATCAGGTGGACTGCATGCTCGTTTGCTACTTCAGTTAAATAAAAAATAAAATAAAAAAAAAACAGCTCTTTTAAATATCGTCTTATAAATGATAGCTTATAACACAGGATCCAGCATGGGTCCGGGCCGCCCGCACCGCCCAGCTGCAGGAGCTGGTGAGCGGCAGCGAGGCCGGCTGGGCGCGGCAGGTGGGCGCGGGCGGGTCGCAGCTCAGCGGCGGCCAGAAGCAGAGAGTGGCCATCGCACGGGCCATCGTCAAGGTGATGCCACGTTACTACTATTAACATAGTTTTGAATTTTAGTACTTACCCATGGGGCGCGAAACTTCCGCGGTGAGCTACAATATTTTAAAGTCTGGTTCCCGCTTTTAATTCTTTGTTCGCACCCTACGACATGTTTGCCCTAGGTAAGAGAGGGGGCAAGCTTTTCTTTGCCAGCACGCTTTTATATGAGGCGACCATCCTAGTCCTCGGGAGTAGCAACGCATCTGTGATTGACTTCAGAAAGAACCTATGTTCTATATTGATAAAATATAAGTAAAACACTGGGATTCCGCACAATTACTTTATTAGCCTTTTTAGCATACACACCATCAGTTGCAATAAAACAAGAGAGAACAGATTTTAACGGAAGACAGACAAAACAAAAAATGGAACAGTGTTGCCACTAATTAAAGAAAAAATAAGTTTAAGCCAGTATTACATTGTTTATTTTTTAACACCCCCCCTCAATGTAATACCCTGAGAAAACATAAAACTAAAATTATTCCTGTAACCCTAAATAAGATACAAACCTAAATAACAAAATTTTGCTTAAAGGCTTGGTAAATATGTCCGCAATCTGATTTTCTGTTTTAATGTACTTAATAATTAATTGTCCATGTTTTACCAACTCTTTAATAAAATGATATCGGATATCTATGTGTTTTAAACGCTTTACACTATCAGTGTTACTAACCATTATTGCACTCTGATTATCACTGAACATTGTAAATGGACCAACATTTTCAATATTAAAGTCTTTAAGTAAATGAATAAGCCAACAACCTTCACTAGCAGCCATACTGATGGCTATATACTCTGACTCAGTAGAGGACAGACTAACACAGGCTTGTTTTTTTGAAGACCAAGAAATTAAACAATTTGCAAACATAAAACAATACCCAGTTGTTGACTTCCTATCTTTCAAATCTCTTCCCCAATTTGCATCACAATATCCAACCAACATATCATTATTACATTTATAAATAAGTTTGTAATTTATTGTATATTTAATGTATCTTAATACTCTCTTTAGGGCCATTAACAGAAAATTATTAGCATTATTTTGATATCTACTTAGTATTGATAGAGCAACACACACATCTGGCCTAGTTCCTAACACTGCATAAGACAAACAACCTATAATTTGTCTGCACTTATTTTCTATACTTTTATCAATCATAGAATCATATTCTTTTACATCTAATACTTTTGTGTTAAAGTTTACATCCATAGGTGTACACATTTCTTTACAATGTTGCATATTAAATTTCTTTAAAACATTTTTCAAATATTCTTTTTGATTTAATTCTGTAGTTTGATTTTCTAAATCCTGTTTTATATGTATGCCTAAAAATTTTGACACAAAACCTAGATCTTTCATTTTAAACTCACTGTTCAATACTGACTTAAGGTCACATATTTGCATTTCATCATTTCCAAATATCAGTAAATCATCTACATATAGTAAGATAAAGATTTTAGCAGCACTATTACATTTTGTATACAGGCAAGAATCACTTTGAGACCTAACAAAACCTTGTTTTATAATTACAGAGTTAAATTTATCATTCCAGTATTTTGGTGATTTTTTTAAACCATACAGAGATTTATTTAATTTTACAATATTTTTATCACCACTATAAGCCCCATCAGGTAGTTCTAAAAAGACAGTTTCATCTATATCTCCATATAAGAACGCACCTGTAACATCCATCTGATAGATCGGTAAGTTTAATTTAGTAGCTATTGAGACAAATAACCTAAAGGTTGATAGTTTAGCGACTGGTGCATATATTTCACATAAATCTAATACATCACTTTGTTCAAAACCCCTAGCCACTAATCTAGCCTTATAATTGTTATGATCTTTGATTTTAAACACCCACTTACTACTTACCGTCTTTTCATTCTTAGGTGTTTCACAAATAGTCCAGGTATTATTTTCTTTCAGGGTTTCTAGCTCTCTCTGCACAGCTTCTTGCCATTTACTAGCATCTTTACTTTGCATTGCTTCTTGATATGTTTTAGGTTCACATTGATGTGTAAAAACATGATGACACTTGTAAAATGAGGTACGTTTCTTTACTCGAGTACTCTTCTCACGTGGTGGTACTTCTCCATTTTCGTTATCATCACTGGATTCGACATCACTAGTGCATGGTATATATATACTGTCATCATCCTCACTAGATACACATATAGGACTTTCCTCTTGCTCTCCGCACTGTGGATTACATTCGGTTAATTTTGCTTCCTCTCTAATCTCACTAATATATTTCTCTCCTTCTTTGAACTGCTCGCTACTTCTAGGTTGCCTTTCACTATTCTCACTAGTTAGTTGCTCCTCATTGTCTGTCTTAGATGTATTTATGTCCAACATAACCACAGAATTCTGCCTCACATCTTTTTCTTGAAACACAACATCTCTCTTTATTTCCACTCTGTCTTTGTTTGAGAAAAATATTCTGTAGCCTTTGACGTCTTCTCCGTAACCAACCATAATACCCTTCTCTCCCTTAGCATCCCACTTCCTTCTTTTTTCCTTTGGGATATGGACATAAACGGGGGTTCCAAATGATTTTAGTGTATGTATATCAAACTGTTTGTTTGTCCATGTCTCATATGGCGTCTTTCCACTCTCATTGCTTTTACCTGTTCTGTTCAGTACATATGCTGCCGTATTAACAGCCTCGGCCCACAGCTTCTTTGGTAATTTTGCTGAACATAACAGAGTCCGGGCTGTTTCAATCAAAGTTCTATTTTCACGCTCCGCCTTGCCATTCTGTTCCGGTGTATATGGCACTGTGGTTTGGTGAACAATACCACGTTTTCCAAACAATTCTTGGATCTCTTTATTTATGAACTCTAGACCATTATCACTTCTGAAGCAGCATACTTTATTGTTTGTAACATTTTCAGCTTTGTTAATAAAGTTCTCAATACATTTCTTCGCTTCATTCTTTCTTTTCAAAAAATATACAGATCTAAAGTTGGAGTAGTCATCTTTCAGGATCATAAAATATCTGGAGCCTCCCACAGACGGTACTTCCATTGGCCCGCATGTGTCCCCATGTATAAGTTGACATGGTTTACTTGTTTGACTTTCACTGGCACTGAAAGGCAAACGATGCATTTTGCCCTCTAAGCAGCCCTCACACTTAAAGTTTGAGTCGTTTTTCACTGCAATGTTGTTGTTTTTGAGCACTGTTTTTACATATTGCAAGTTCTGATGAGCCAGTCTTTCGTGCCACTCTTTGAGATCGAGATTAGCTTGTGTCACATTTGCAGTTTCATACTTATAACGCACGTCCATATAATACATATCTCCCTTACGATTAGCGATCGCACACACTTTGTTTTGTTTGTAGAATTTACACAAAATATTGTCCATTGTTGTAACATAACCTCTATCTGTCACGCATTTGACAGAAAACAAGTTTGATTTGAGTTCAGGAACGTACAATACATTGTCTATAGTTGTGTTCACCCATTCGTGGCCATTATAGACTTGCAGCGCCACCTGTCCACAACCGAGCGCACTAATTTCGCTGCCATTACCGACAATCACTGATTTGTTTATTAATGAAGAAAAAGTAGTAAATACATTACGATTACGGCACATATGTTGGCTTGCTCCGGAGTCCACTAGCCACTGAGATTGTTCGAATTGTCCGTTTGAACTCACAACTACGAACGCATTACTATTATTGTCTTTTTCCTTATTTTTCTTAAACCAACACTCGTTTTTCAAATGTCCCGTTTTCTTGCAGTAATAACACTTTTTAATCGGTCTATCGTTTCCCGAAAAGTTACCTTGATTTTTAACATTACTTCTACATTCACTTTGGAAATGTCCCAGTCTATTACACTTAAAACACTTAGCGCTACTCTTGCCCCTTTTTTTCACAACAAACGCGGATAATGTATTAGATACATCGACTTTTTCTTTTACTCTCTCCTCTTCTATCAATAATCTAGCGACAAGATTGTCGTATGTTTGTTTTTCATCCGGCGCCGATTCCCACGCAGATACAAAGTGTTTATAATAGTCTGGAAGTGACATCAATACTTTTGTTATGACGAATTTTTCTGAAATTTCTTCGCCCATCTGTTTTAGTTGGTTTCTTAATTCTTCAATTTTAGATAAAAAGGTCGACATTTCCAAGCCCTCTTCGTACTTATATTGAAAGAAACGCTGCTGGACAATGTGAATACTAGTTTCCGATTTTTGCTCGTATACACTAGCCAATTTTCTCCACATTTCTGCCGCCGTAGTACAGGTTATAATATGCATCATCGCATTCTCTGACATTCTTGTCACAAGCCATGTTTGAGCCTTCGCGTCTTTCTTTTCCCACAAGGTTTTCTCAGCCGCTATTTCTGGTTTTACACTTTTGCCATCTACCACCTCCAGTAAATCTTGACTTCGTAGTAGGATGATAGATTGAAATTTCCATAAGTTCCAATTTGATGCTCCCTCCAGCTTGATGTGCAAACCAGGCACCTTGAAACTATCTTCCGTCATTGTGCTGCACTCCCCTGCTTATCCCGTCCTTGATAAACAAGTATTTTCTTTCCTTCCCGCCGACTTAACCTCAACACGCTACACATGCGCAACGTGACAATGCCGGCAGTAGTTCTTTTGTTTCACAAAAATAGTTTCCGATGTTTAACTTTTTCTTACTTATATTACAGAATTATGTGCCTGGGCCCATAACCTGATAAAATATAAGTAAAACACTGGGATTCCGCACAATTACTTTATTAGCCTTTTTAGCATACACACCATCAGTTGCAATAAAACAAGAGAGAACAGATTTTAACGGAAGACAGACAAAACAAAAAATGGAACAGTGTTGCCACTAATTAAAGAAAAAATAAGTTTAAGCCAGTATTACATTGTTTATTTTTTAACATATATGAAGTTGATTACAGATGTCCATGGGCGGCGGTGATCACTTACCATCAGGTGGACTGCATGGTCAGGTGGCAACATCACATTTCCATTAAGAAACTTATGTTCATAAATGAAATGAACTGGATATTAGTTTTTAAACATAGAGAAAAGTTAATTGTCTATGTATGTACAAATTACGCATAGTACTGCGGTATATGTGACTCATTCGAACTACACCGTTAAGAAAAATCAGCTGCGCTCGGTAGTTGTAAACTTATTTTTCGATTTTTTTATTGATAAAACCTTATTTGGTTAATACGTATTTTAATAAAACAAAAGATGAAGATGTAACCTAAGCCTTTGTCTCAGCATATTTACAAAATGATAAAATGTAAGAAGCATTCTAAAGTTAAAACTGTACCTTCATAAATGTTGTTTTCCTTTTCAGAATCCAAAAATATTGATACTGGACGAGGCAACGTCCGCGCTGGATTCATACTCAGAGTTCCTTGTGGACAAAGCGTTGAAGGACATCAGTAAGGACAGAACAGTCTTGACTATTGCACACAGACTAAGCACTATACAATCTGCCGATGAAGTCGCGGTCATAGGAGACGGAGTTATCATTGAAAAAGGACCTTATAAAGAGTTAATTTCAAAACCTAACGGTTTCTTCAGCGAACTGATGGCTCATCAGACCTTCACTTCGAAATCTGCGGATAAAAAGGACGTCCATAAAAGCTAATAGTTAATGTATACAGATTTGTACAGTAAGGGTCAATTTTTACTAGTGCAGAGTCGAAACGCATCGAAGCGTCAAATTCTTTGCAATTAAAAAAAAACCGCACAAATGCGCGCTTATTCGGCAAAATACGCGTACACTCTTTTATGTGTAGTAACGGGCAGGGACAGGAGCGCTATTGAATTACTTGCTTTATAGTTCTTGGCTTTTGGATTAAATAGGTATTCATATTTTTGCACCAGGGAAATTATTTTATCGTCCGAGTCCATCGTGATCAACACCGATGCCGGCCGATTTCCGACTGATGACGCGTAGGTTCGCAGGGTGCATAGATACGGGAGAATGCGCGTACGCCAATTTAGCGTCATTCATGAAAATACTCGCGAAATCAGAAGAATGCGCGCGTCTTTTTAAAATCACAGAAGTAATGTGTGCGTTACGAAGTGGAGTTAAGGTTGCATTTGTTACGTTCAGTTTTGCATAAACGCTTCGATGCGCTTCGACTCGGCGCTAGTATAAATGACCCTAATAATCCGATTTCCGTAAATTCAGAGTTACGTAATTAAGTTTACACCTTTGTACTTATTTTAGTAATAACACTGGTTTATTCTTAGTTAGTTCAGACGAAAAACTGGATTCATAGTCAAAGTGGTTGTGAATGGATATAGCATTTATAAATAACACTTTTATCTAGTCTAATTTTCGACATAGCCCTTTCACAGACAGATACTGTTTAATTTGTTAAGGGTAGTTATGCGGGTTTTAAATTCTTTTAGTTTTTTTTACCTAGGCAGATGGGTCGTGGTCACGGCGAAGCAAAAGATATTTATTCTACGGATTATCCATCCATCCATTAGCATTTTGATATCCACTGCTGAACAAAGACCTCCCCTAAATGGCGCCACTCCAACCGGTCCTGTGCCCTCTGAATCCAACGGTTTCCCGCTGTCTTCTTCAGGTCATCGGTCCATCTAGTAGGGGGGTGACCTGTACTCCTTTTGCCTAAACGTGGTCGCCACTCGATTACCTTTCTTCCCCATCGGTTATCGGTCCCACGAGCGATGTGGCCGGCCCATTGCCACTTCAGCTTCCTAATTTTGAGAGCTATGTCGGTAAGCTTCGTTCGTCTATGGATTTCATCGTTGCGAATCTTGTCTCGTAGCGAAATTCCGAGCATAACTCTCTCCATAGCACGCTGAGCGATTCTGAGCCTCCGAATGAGGCCTACATTGAAGGTCCACGTTTCGGCGCCGTAGGTCATCACTGGCAACACACATTGCTCGAATAATTTCGACTTCAGGCACTGAGGAATTGTGGAAGAAAAGATACTACGTAATTTCCCGAACGCAGCCCAGCCGAGTTGGATTATTCGAGTGACCTCCCTCTGAAAGTTGGACTTACCCATCCGGATCTTTTGTCCTAGGTAAATGTACTCGTCAACAACTTCGAGAGGAGTGCCGTCCACAACTACCGGTACGGGTGTGACATGGACATTAGACAGGATTTTCGTTTTGTCCATGTTCATCTTATGATCCACCCGTTGTGAGGCACTGTTGAGGTCGCCTAGCATTGTGCTGAGGTCTGTCAGCGAATCTGCTAAGATGACTATATCATCGGCAAATCGAAGGTGCGTGACGTGTTCGCCATTGATGTTAATTGACCTTTCCACTCCATCAGCTTGAACAAATCTTCCAACGCAGCGGTGAACAGTTTCGGCGATATTACATCGCTTTGTCTGACTCCCCGCTGCAGTTGGATTGAATTTGTGCTTTCCTCGTGTACTCGGACTGACATGGTGGCGGGTGTGTATACACACTTCAACACCTCGATGTACCTATAGTCGATCTGGCATCGCCGAAGGGACTCCAGCACCGCCCGACCTCGATAGAATCGAAGGCTTTCTCATAGTCCACATAAGCAACACATAACGGCAGATTATACTCCTCGGTCTTCTGTATAATCTGCCCCAGCGTGTGTAGCCTTTTCGGAAACCGGCTTGTTCGAGACGCTACGGATTACATTAGTCTAAAATCATATACAGGTACTTTTGTAATAGATCATACTTCGAACAACAAAATTATAATCAGTTATTTTCACAAAACAAGCAGCAGAACAATATATATCCGAAAATTATATCGCCTTTTTTTACAAGGCATTATCCTTAATTTCGATTAAGAGGAAGGTTGTGGCTGTCGCCTAACTTTTATATGAAGCGACCATCTCAGTCCCCGCAAGTAACAACACATCTGAGTTTGACTTCACCCTTATTCTGTAAAAATTACTTGCACATGTCCATGGGGGTAGTCACTACTTACCATCAGGTGGATTGCATCCTCGTTTTCTGGTTCAATCTTACGAAAAAGACTACGTATTTTTTAACTTTTGAAGCAATCAATTTATCTTGTCACAACTCCTTACATTAGCAAGCCGTCATCCTATTAACATTAATCAGATATAAAAGTTTGTGAGGTTGTTAGTTTTTCATGGCAAAACTACGGGTAAAATATTGCTGAAAGTTGGTACATAGATAGTGTATGACCTCGTTTAACATATGTAATACCCACGCGAGTAAAACCGCGGGATTCAGCTAGTAAATAAATAAATATTTTTTTATACTGTTTCGCTTGTTAATAAATGACGGTTTTCATATAAGTCATTATGATATAATAAATATTACGTGACTCTGATTTTATTGGGTACCTATTAAAGTGCTTTAGCTGTATAGACTTTTTATGTGACTGCCTTAATGGTTATGTTGTTATTTATTCCAGTTACTGTGTTGTTTATTTAAATTATTGTATAAAATATCATAATATATATTTCCTTTTTATAATAAGTACTAGTACCTACTCTTTATCTGGTGCTTTCTGTAATGTTGTATACTTTGTTTGTTTAATCAATGAAATCAACAAAATTGTATTGGAAATGTATGCTTTCATAATAATTGCATATACTCTGTATACAAGGAAATGCATAAAAAATATACAGTGAAACCTGTTTATTTGGGATCTTAAAAGACCAAGGATTTTGTAACATTTAAAGTTGTTTTAATTTTTGCAGTTTTCAATTAGGCACGTTTAAAATTACATTGTATCAGCCTGAGCAAATATCTCACTTATGCAGGAAATAGAGCTACTAAGTCTCAATTAAATTTGTAGCAGTAATCAAATTAAAAATAAAACAGGTTCTAAAAGTCCCATTAACACAGGTAATCTGATAACAAAGTGACGGGACCTCACTGGAATTCTCTATACTAGAGGTTTTTTACTTACCCATTGCCTATTTATCCAGGTTTCCCTGTAGGTATGTTCACACTTTTATATGAGGCGACCGTATTAGTCCTCTGGAGTAGCAACGCATCTGTGATTGAATTTAGATAGAACGTATGTTTTATATGAAGATGCTTACAGATGTCCATGGGCGGCAGTAACCTCTTACCATCAGCTGCATGATCGTTTACTACTTCAATCAGATAAAAAAATATCTGTTTTTGATTTATTTATGTTACACGACTGCTAACACTTCAAGGAAAAATTTGAACGTACATATTATTTTCTCTATGAGGATTAATAGGTATTATGCGATATGGATGTTGTAATTGTAAATTTGTTTTACATAGGTAAAGGGTCATTTCTCTGCTGCTCTGATTCTATGCTGCTTAAAATTTGCATATAAAGTTAAAATGTAGTCAAAATCAGCCAGAAAGTCAATAGTAAGCCGTTTTAAGATAATTTAGACAAACACTATAATTATAAGTTATATGGTTATAATGATACCTTATTTTTTCATAATACAGGGTTTATTAAACTATTTCGAACTCTTTTTTTCTTGATATTGTTACAATAAGGAAATAGATGTGCTTAACACTAATTTACAAAGAAAAGGAATGGTCAGTCTTTCATCTCGAGTCTGCTGCGGTATTATGAAATACATTGTCTGTGTGTTATTGAAAGTAACGATTAATGTATGTACTTCAATTTCTTATTTTATTTATTATTGTTCTTGCAACATTAACATGTGGAAATATTTTAATAATATTAATAACTATTTTCCTAATAAAGAATGAAATGTAATTAACAAACATTGGATTGTATGCATTTGCATGTTTGCTTATGCAAATGCATAAATAGCTCTTTGTATAGCATTAATGCAATGCATATGTAGCACTTTTCATTGATTAGGGCTTATTTAAGTTGTCAATTGCGTTAAGTTGATGCCTTGTTATAAAAAAAAACAGTCGGCATTCGTTTGTAGCTCTGATATGTCAAAAATGTGAAACAGATCGGTATCTATTTTTAAATTAACGGGAACATTTAAATTCTTTCGGAAGAAAGTAGAGCAATTGGGATCGTCGTCCAAATAACCATTCGATGTCAGTTTGAATCTTTTGAAAATCCAATAGAGCCAACTAAATGGGTTCATTAGCTACATTGCCAATTGCAATTTCAATATTTTCTTTATTTCTTTCTAATAAAATTTTGATAGACATTAATGTTTTCTAAATTTCTATGTTGTTGTTATTTTCATTTTAGGCTTCACTTATGGCAATTGGCATTTAAAATATATAATCTGTCATCTCTGTGATACGAACTGTCACTTTTAAGCTGACCGGCTCCTTAGCCATGGTTATTTTAGCATCTAGTAGTTTTTATTTTACTGTCGTCAACTGTGCTGCGACTTTTGAGTAGCTTATGCACATACAACAGCGTATAGAATCAATGATTGACAGATCTGTATATATTAAACATGTGCGTCTCGTCGTTCGCTCAAACAACAAATTGGTAGACCGATTGGCACCGGCTTAAGCAACAGTTCTGCAGGTTAAGCGACACGGTGGTAGCTTTATCACAGTGGCGTAGCGTGGCTTCATGTCGCCCGGGGCGGAAGTACAATTTACCGCCCATCAAGGTTTTTGTCGGCAAAAAAAAACTTGCGAATCCTACTTACTCTTTTCAGCTATCTTTCTGCAAACTGACGACCGAAAAAAAAGTCGTCAAATTTGTCGTTGGTCGTTCAAATCTATCAAAGTTGTAATAGCATTTATATAAATAAATAATTATAAATAAAAATAGGTTTATTCGTGAAAATTACAACACATAAACGGCACAACTAAAGTGGACTACATTAAAACATATATTATTATAAGACATAGGAGTACAATCCCTACTAATATTATAAATGTGAAAGTAACTCTGTCTGTCTGTCTGTCTGTCTGTCTGTCTGCTACTTATTCACGCCTAAACAACTGAACCGATCTTTATGAAATTGGGCACACAGATAGTGTTGACCTCGAGAAGGGACATAGGCTGCTTTTTATCGAAAAAAAATGGGTTGAAAGCGTTAAAATCGGGCATAAATGTTTGTATGGATGTTCGTTTTTGACAAAGTCCCATAATGACAAGTCCGTCACGGGGTACGATAGACTTACTTAAAACCTTATCTAAATAATAAAACATAAAAAAACATTGATTTCGAGTCGACAACATATATCCGTAAAATTCGGATTGTCGCGTATATTGTTAAATTCTAATGTAAACATATGTGACATGACAGTAGTGTGACATGACAGTAGCCATAATGGCCGCCCGGATGCCATTCTGAATTCATTCAAAAATAATACGTATAAATTTGTCAATCAATTATCATAAAAATAGATGTGATTCAAATTGATTTTAATTTAATTTATGAATTTCATAAATTAAATTTCAATAATAAAATAGCATCAGTTGACGCGCTACGGCCGCGCAGCTTGCGACCTAATGTAAAATCGCTCTTAGAGTACAGGGATTCCCAATTGACAACAGATGGCGCGTCATACTATTATAGTAAAATAGTTATTCGAATCTATTAATTCAAAAGCGATAAAATGTTTTAACATTGTTTCAAAATAAAATTATCGACTCCATTTGTCCATGTAATGTTACATAAATAGTTTCTTAACTATTATTGCATAAATAAAGTTATGTTATTGACCACACCCGTACATTTTTAGCGAAAATAAATATTAAGGACAAAATATAATTGATAATCTTTTAAGCAAAATACTAACATTAATAAGTCGATCAGTATCTAAATAAGATATAACAATTATATCATGAATTATTATTATAAAGAAGCTTTTGCAACTTTTGTGATAAATAATTGCATTTATGAATATTGAAGCATGGTTGATGAACACTTGGCTCTAATAACAAACGAGCAAGGTCAACATTATTGTTCTTTTTATATTTATGATATGTTCATTATAAATAATGTTATAGAAAACATGCATATAAATAACAACATATTAGTTTTGGAATAACAAAGTGTGTCAAAATAAGCCAAAATAGATGATGTTCTTAACTCATAAGTATGTGAATTTCGCATCTGTTATTAAAATCGTGATAGCCGTGTGGTGCCAAGTCGGGCGGATTATAAACGCGAGGTCTGGAGTTCAAAGTTGTCTTATGTACATTATTATTATAATTATAATCTGTAGTTTTCATAAATACTAATTTTAGTATAATTTTTTTAATAACCAGCTCATTTTTAAATATTATTTAGTATCGGAAGTGCAAAGCTTTCGCCCGCCTGGGAATCAATGTGTCACAAAGTTTATATGAAATTAATAGAGGTTTAACCTCTGTCAGGTAAAAGTACAAAATAATTTGGATTTACCTTGCCGACAAATTCAAATTTTAATGTAATGAACCACAAACAAGGCTTAATAAAGATAAACTATAAACATACCTGAGCGCCGCTTAAATGTTAGTAGAACCAAAATTAGTTTACGTATCATTGATACTGTCATTAGATTTTTAGTTTTAGTTAGATGCACTAGGAGGCACGGGTAAAACGTTGTTAATAAATTTACTATTAGCGAAAAATATAAGATCTGATAGAAAAATAGCTATTGCCATGGCGTCGTCCAGAGTTGCGCCCACACTTTTAAAAAGCGGTCATAATGCCTGCCTATTCGCCTTTGAGCGTCCACTCAAGATTTGTAGCAACGATTTCTCTAACATTTTTAATATTTCAAATCAAAAGAAATTCAATGCGGGATTGTTATTTGACTATTTGGGATGAAGATTCTGTAGGTACAGCCATCGAGATCGAAGACATTATCCAACAAAATTTTTGGATTCCTTTAACCCGTCTTCCGGTACTCCTCCACACAAACTTTTGTTTTTTTAATAAAAATACGCTTTCTACACTCAATAAAATAGAAAATTTCTACAATTTCAATTTCTACAATAGCCCCACACTAGGATTTTTTCCTGTGTCGTGGGTACCATGGACACACAAGACGTATATAGAAACACCCAGACCCAGAACATGAATCTATTCAGATTCCTGTCTGGCCGGGAATCGAACCGGGTGTGGTAGCTGCTCCGCAACGCGGGTCGTCAAGGTTGTCAAATTAATGTTAAAAGTAGGTTCACCTATATGTAATCTTACTCAGAGATTTAAAAGGACCAAAATTACTTAAAATAGTATTTTTCAATTCATAAAAGTTAAAATCCATCTTTATAATCGATGCACTTTGGTTTAAATGTGGAGGCGTTGTTTGAAAAGATGTATTCCGATATTGTTAATATGACCACTAAGACTGTAAATTGGTTCATAAAAGGGGTTTACGATATTCTGATTCGTCTTTTTTTTCATAACATTTTACATAACAATATGCACCTACCCGCAAATACACACTTAAAATTCGTTTTTTCACTCTGTGTTTGTCCGGGTAATCCTTGACCGGCTAAACCGATTTTTATGGGTTTTTTACTATAGAAAATGTTATGGAACAACATGTAGACTACTTTTATCGCAGAATTCTCACTGAGTGGAGATTTGCGCGGGAAAAACTTTGCGATACATTGATTTGCACGCGGGCGTAGCCGCGGGTACAGCTAGTAGATTATATATGAATACGCAAAATTACAACTTGGACTGTAAAAAAAAAATATCAATAATAAGAAATAAAAAAAAAATATATATCTAAATTGCATTATGTGCTGTAATAACCGCGAATGGGGTCTAACTCAGCGAAGCCATGCGCAGACAAGCAGCGACATGGCACTTACATATATCATTTCCTGATATTGAGATATCATTTAAAACTATTTTGTTTTATTTAAGCAGCAAACAATTTTATTGAAGAGCAGAACCAAATTACGCTCTTTTTTTTCAAATTATTTATATGTTACCTATACCTTAACTGTGTATCAGAAATATTGTAAAATTAAAGGGAGAGTACAAAAATTATATGACGTATAAATACTATGTTTACGGATTACCATTAGGTGTATGAATTTTAATAATAAATTAAATTACCCACTATTTTGTTATTATTTTGTAATATATCTATATCATATGTGAAAAGGTGTTCTGTAGTTATTTGACAATATTAAATTATAATGTATTGACGGGTAAGGGTGTATTATCGTAAAAATGTAAAGGAATAAATGTTTGTTGTTTAGAAACAAGTTTTATTTAATATACTTTTAATTTAGCTTTAAAGAAACAATCTTCCAACTATTACCAATATCCAGAACCCAATAGTAGATGTTATGCATACTCCATTAGTTCAGTGCCAGATTAAGCCAGCGCGGGGCCTGTAGCAAATCTTGACCGGAGGCCCATAGTTTGCCTTAAATAAGAGTATTAAATAAAACAAAACTGTTACTACTAAACTTTTCTGGATTTAATCTGGGAGAATTTAAAGATGACACTTTCTATATCTTCTTTCAGTTTAGGATTTTTAGGATCAAAAATAGTAAAATATAAATAGCAGGTAGGTGTTGGGCCGCGGGGCCCCTCTACTCTCGGTTCCCGTAGCATTTGCTACTCTTGCTATATGGCTAATCCGGCACTGCATTAGTACTCCAAATATTATGCGTACAAATCATTGTCGTAAGATAAAATTACATATTTAAATAAATCTCTCGCACCTTTTAAATAACACCAGCAATAGAAATATAGCAAATTGTATTAATTATCATTTATTCTCTGTTCTACATTTTTTACTTCAATGTTATAAAAAAATCAAATATCTATTTTTCCCGTTTGCTGTGGATATTCTCGTATAGTTTGTATAATACCAATAACTACATACATGCAGGAAGTCGAGTGAACCTAATTACCACGTGCCACTTTCAATTAGCCTGCACTTTGATTCTCCACGTGAAATCCAGTTTATTTTATATGTATATTAAAAGTATGTAGCAAAAATCATACGATTTTTTTTATAACAGCAAACGAATAAGAATGTCATCTTTTTTTTTGTTCTCGAGGGAGTAACCTTCAAAAGGTACCCGACGTCGTGGGAGCGACGCAGGGTTATGTGGGATTTTTACTGCACTAAAACCCCCCCGGTGGCCGTCCTCGGCGCTAACAAGGAGGACTCCGGATGTCGAAACGACTTCAACCGGAATCCTCCGAGGGCGTTGCCCCATCGGGCTCCTCCCAGATGGGCGGCTGGGCCCACCGCTCCGTCTAGTCTGTACGACGGTATGCGACCACACATACCGCCGTCCTTCCCAGGATTGCCTGATCGAACGGTTTGAGCTCCCACTCTAGCCGTCTGCAACACCGAAAGCCCCTTTTAGTCGCCTCTTACGACAGGCAGGGGATGCCGTAGCCCTATTCTGATCCCTAAACTACAGGGACGAAGAATGTCATCTATAGGATGCGTTTAGAGATGATCCGAGGGCGGCCATAGATGCGTTGATATCCCTAAGGACTAACTTAGAAGTCTAGAAACCTCAAACGTCTTGTGTAAATGTACCTAGCCGAAAGTCAAATTTTAAATATTTTTATCATAGTTCCTATTGCTATAACACAAAGCGTAAAATCTGAGACATCATCCATTGTATCATCAAACTTAGAATAAATAATGTCTGGATTTCTGCAATTAGTATCTATAGGTACATTTTTTTAATCATTATTGTGTCTTTATGACACATACGACGTTAAAAAGTATTAGGTACTGTTGTAAAAAGAAACTTCATGTACTAGCTTTCTTTTATAATATGGAAGTAGTACACAGGCATGCAGTCCAACTGATGTTAAGTGATCACTGCCACCCATGGCCAGTCCCAACTCTAATTAAACCTAGATACGATCAGTCTTACCTAAGGTTGGCTCCAGATACGTTGCTGGTCTTAAGAATTAAACTGGATCACCTCGGATAAGTGAACTTTTACCTCACCCTTCAGAACAAAGCAAGCAAGCGCTTAACGTTGCTTTATTAGGCAGAAATAGACGTTTATGGCACGTTTGTGTTGTCCACCAATTCGCACTTGGCCAGCGCGGTAGACTATGGCCAATACTCTTTCATTCTAAGAGAAGACCTGTGCCCAGCAGTGGGATAATGGGACAATAGCAGTGGTACTATTCAATATTCGTAAAGCATCTTAATAGGTAATTTAGTTAAATACTAATGAAACAGGTAAATCAATTTATGAATAATGCATATTAAAGACGTGTATCTATCTCAATTGTTGAGATAATTTTCCAGCAATTACGGTTTCAACACGCTCGTAACCTTGTATATTTTAATCGTAAGTTAAGTGATGCTGAATACTGGAATTGTACCAATAAATACCTTAACTACTTAGTCATAAAAATGCAATGAAATTGTAGATAGATACCTACCTACACCTTTTCCATCATAGATATTTACAAAAATGCTTCAGGGTCTGTTAGACTTTGACACAGTACATCTTTTATCAGTAAATTTTTAGTAAAATAGTATGATAAACCCGGGCCTTTTTTTGTGAGGGCACATGGAGTACAAAATATTATGGGCTTACAAACTTACGAAAATTAGCGTCCTCCCAAAAATATTGACGAAAGACCTGGGTATATAGGTACCTATTACAAAACGGAATCAAAACTAATAAGGTTAAAAGTTACCGAATTTTGTATGTACACATCAGATTTGTACACATATAAATGTACGTAGGTAAGTGCATAGACACACAGGTACATACACAAAGACATACTTAAAGACAATTACTAATAAATGTCTTTATTATGAGAGACAGCAAAAAACGAATAAAAGAACTATTAAATTGAACGTCTTATAATTATTAAATACCTAATTTATGTATTTTAATCGCTTACTTCATATCTTCCTTATCTTTTCCAATTAGTTAATCATTGCAATTTGTCTTATTACATGCTATGCCACCTATTATTATTTTCTTTGCCATAATTATGTATAACATGAATAAGTAGATAGTATCTGTATTTATCAAATACAATGTATACTCTGCACGGCTCTACCTGCTCTACATAGGTGCATATTTGTTTTGCTATAGAAATTGTTCATGATTTTCTTGCGGTTTCACACAGATAAACTTTTAACGGTCATTATAAAATCACCATAATGCAATAAATGAATAACTACCTTGCTTGTACAATTCGAGTAGACCCTACTTTGTCTGTATTCTCACTTTATAATTATGTTATAATAAGATAAACCTTGTCTGTAAAGAAAATTCTGTATTTCATATTTTAATACTCCTTTTAATATCCAGTGTTTTGTAAATAATTTTCATTGGATAGTGTAGATCAGTGTTACCCGTCGGGAGTCGTGACCGGTCCCCGGGCCACGAAGATTAAATATCTCATCTATCATCTATCGCAGTTTCTGTGACCATGTTCCTTAAAAAATATTTAAAAGCTCTATAACGTTTTTTGTTTCAAGTACATGACCCTTTGTGTTCCATTACTTACTATAAATATAATCCTATATAATTCTACTTTACTTTTACGAACAGTCCGTGTAAGGAATCTTAAAAAAACTTTTGGTGGCTCACAACTGGAAAATATAAAAATAAGAGAACCCGTAGTAAAGTTTGGAAAATGTAAAGTATTAAATTACATTACGCAGATTACGTTGATTATCGTGATATTACATACGTGCAAAATTAAAACTTAATTGACCATGTGGTATATCAGAAGGGAACCGATGTTGCAACGGATTTCAAACTACGGTTGGCGTGCTGTTGAAATGCTGTTTGTCTGTGAGAGCCCGAAGTGGACCTTGCCCTCTGACGGTTGCGGTAACCGCGCCAAAACATCGGTGGAAGCGGCGGCGCACATTTACGCGCTATCGCTACACGGGAAAGCATACTGAGCGGAACCATGTCTCATTTGAAAATATTGCGCGGGAGTTTTGCGCGGCAAATTGTAAACTGCGTGTACCCTCATTCCAAAAACTGTAAAAGACCCAAAACATTGCTGAGCCTCGCTCGCAGCTTAGCTACTAAAACAGTACCAGTGCTTGAAAATAATGTTCTAAACTCGCCATGGGGTGAAATCCAAGTCGGGAAAGAAACTTTGACTGAACATGTGTTTAAAGATTTTGAACTATGGGCGGACAGTCCCTCTTTGGTAAGTTTGAGCGCATCTTAGTTATCACATAAAGATTTATTATGCTAATGTCTATCATATTTGTCAGGATACATCAAAATAAACGTCGCTCTAATAAAATAAAAATGTACTAAGCGAATTTTTTTATCATTTAAGTAATCATTGCTTGCACTTTATTGCATTTACAATTAATTAAAATTTAAAACGAATTCTACTATTGTTACTGTGTCACAATAAACAAATAACATAATTTTGTATATTAAATAAAAAAAGTTATGTATAAAAATAGTGGGTAGCCTAATTCGAATAGTTAATTGTAACATTCAATTTATATGCATCATGATAATAAACTTCATAATTATGGAATGTGATTGCGTTATGTTATAGCAATATATACCTACGGTAGTATAGATGTAGCCCTGAACCTACAATCAATTTAAAGAGTTGTGTTCTTTCAACAATTACTGCTGCAAGTCCGAAGTCCAACGATACTGTGCGTACACAAGCCGCTAGAGAGACGATATTATAAATAGTCGCACGAAGGTTGAGGCTGTCCAAATAGATGTTTTGGCACCATAGATTCAAAATATATCTTCACTAAATACGGATTATTTTGTAAATCTGACCAGTTAATGATTAATTCTAAATTGACGTTTCTACGGAATAAATACTTAGGTCATAACTCGAGCGTGTCCGATTAAAGTAATTTGCTTTAAAGATTCCAAATTTATAAAAATACTAGTTGACCCGGCGAACTTCGTTCCGCCTAAAAGTAAAAATTCTAAAATTATCAATGTTCCTTCACTATATTATGCATGTATTAAACATACAAACCTTACTCTTGAATCACTCTATCTAATAAAAAAACTGCATTAAAATCCATAGCGTAGTATTATAGATTTAGGCACACATAGGGGCAGACTGCGCGAAACGACTTTGTATTATACTATGTAGAGATGATTTTGAGAAATATGATTTAGTGTAACTGCTTACATAATTAGGAGTATTTTATTCTTCACAAACCATAAATAAACTGTAGTTATAAAATTTATCAGGTAGTTCTGACGGTATAGTATTTGAAAGACTAGTAGAGACCCTGCAAGCGGAGATGTTTTAATACTTAAATGAATAAATATAAGAATATGACTAACGCGTTTTTTTTTAAATTTTTATACAAATATTTTACAACTATTACCAATTTAAAAGTAGATAAGTAGGTAATAAGGTTATGAATAAATCTTAAATAAGGATGTATTTGCGTAACGTAGGATGCCCTTTATTAACGTTGTCGACCCTGGATTTAATATCGTTTCTCTAAATGTTTGTATTTTGAATTTACATAAAACATTTATTTGATAAAAGTAATCATTAAACTCATAAATATATTAATCACTTGATAGTACTGAAGTGCGTACTATTTCATAAATGTATAGCAACAGAGTCATTTTTTTTATGATTTCGTAAGAAGCACTCTTAGTTTTTGGGCAGATAGTAACACCCACACAGTTATTGCGTTATGGCACATCAAAATTATCAAGATAACGTTGTTTGTTTGTGTTTATTGTTTCATATAATAAATTCTAAACTCCGACGATAACTCTCCATGACTTAGTATCCTACTGAACCATAGATAAATACTAATATACCTACTAGAGATATTGAACTTTTTCTGTTTGGAAAGAGGCGTGAGATACTGCATAGTTAAATTTGTTTCAATTCACTCAACTATTTATAAACTACAAACTATTTTATTTTGTTTTTGTCGTCAAGCCATTAATGTTTCATTGTTGGACTCGGGTTTTCTCTCAAACAGAGAACGATTTGGGCCGTACTTTATGCGGTGGTCAAGTGCGAATTGGTGGTATTTTATTTTATTATTATGTCTCCAATTTAACGGGTTGTCTGGTTGCATATTGCAACTGCATGTTTATTGTTGCATAGTAAGTTATTTTTGTAGTATAGGTTACGGAATTCTAAGAATTAGGTACCAACGTTAGATAGGGTAAATGTATGAGTTTTTAAAATTGTGTCTCAGTTGGAATCTTATTTAGGTACAATCAATATGGTGAGACTGTTAGTTATAAATTATTTTAATTTTCCACATTAATACGTAGGTAGTTCTCAACCATTTATTATAAAGTAATTATGTCCTTATCAGGTCATTTATTATAGTCTAATCTTTACATATCTTAATCAGAATTAAATTGCATCAATGTCATTTGGTTGCTGTATAAGGATGATCATGAATTTTAAAGGATTGCATTTACAATACATAGTTGCATTTACCCGATCACAGGGCGCTATCGGGCTCGCTTCATTTTATATTTTCTTTATGTTCTTCTAATCTAATCAACTCTATAGAGTTGGTTAATTTAGTGTTAGGTTAGGCAGTGTATTATTGAAATACTATACAATTGGTACCTACTATTCATCGTCATCGTCAACCTGTTATTGTCCCACTGCTGGGCACGGGTCGTTTCTCAGAATGGGTAGACCACAGTCCACCGCGCTTGGCAAGTGCGTATTGGTAGATTTCACACACCTCTGAGAGCTTTTTTTTAAAGAATTCTCGGATGTGTAGGTTTCTTTATATGTTTTCCTTCACCCCCAAGCAGTGATAATTAATTAGTAATATGCATAGAATTTTAGAAAAATCAGGTGGGATTTGAAGCTCAGACCAGCCCATAGAGAGAGCAAGTTTCAAACATTTTATTTTATGTTATGCTATCACTGCTCGTTTGGTACTATTCGATTGGAATATTTATAAAAAAAACAGAAAGCAGGGCGCGTCAGCGACCTTTGACCCGGTGAGTTCAATTTGATGTCATTTCAGTAGAAAGGTCAATATAAAGAAGCGTGCGTAGATAAAAGACATGTTTTTTTTGTCTGCCCAATAGCTGATATACATTATATCTACGAAACTTGACGTTGAGCACATCTAAACGTGTCTATGTTTCCACATTTACCTTATTTTTCTAGTCAAGTCTATGAGTTACCAACAGTGATTGGTGGTCAAAGTTCGAAATAAAAGATAATTACAGATTATTTCGGACTTTTACCGTTAAGAATAAGCAAACTTTGGATTTTACTATGTAACTTATAATTCGGGTTTTCAAAGTAACATATTTATCCGAATATAATCTTCCAGCAGTCCAATTGGCAGCCCTAGATGCACGCTGATACGATTTCTATTTATATCCTTGCATTTCAATATCAAATGAAATACAGCTTTTTACAGCAGTATGCTATAAAATAGCAATTGTAGTAGTTATATTTTTTTATTGATGTTTACATAATATTGAACATATATTGAATAAAGCGTAAGTATACAAATAAAAAATGAATAAATACTGAAAATAACTCCATCAACTCAAAATATTTCCATTAAATTTGTAGGTCAAGTACAAAGAAATTATAATAGTTATCAATTAAATTCAATTATTTAAAAATCGACAGGTAGCAAAAAAAAAAAACATTTGATGTCGTGATGTTAATTGTAGGTAGGTAGGTATTTTATTACTCGATCGCAAATAGTTATCTAATGTTGTATGGGCTAGTCGTAAAAAAAGTCTATAAATTCGTATTTATAGCACTAAAAATAAACAACAGAATAATAATAAGTATATACTTATTATTTATTATTCCATTGTAAGTAGGTACATGATAAACATTAATTACACCTACAACAAATAAAACGAACGCATTCATACACCTTTGTTATACAAATTAGTCACTATTGAATTAAAAAATAAAACGAATATAGGTATAAATAAATACTTATCAATAAAAAAAAAACAAAGTAAATGTATAATACATCGTTTAAATAAACATATAGTTTATTAACTAAATTTGATCGAAATAATGGGAATTAAGTATATTTGCAGTATTTTTTTCAATTTGAGGTAACAATAAAACTGTTTCGCTATTCCTAAAATTATTTCACGGATATCGTTGATGTAATTTTAAAGCGACTTGAACATATATATGACTTTATTGAATTTTAAATTATACCCCATTTTAAGGTTCTAGAACTACACAAATATAAATGACTTTAAAATAATTGATATAATAGACCAACTCTTTCTGGTTGTAACGCTGCAGACAAAGTCACGCTTGAAACTAGTATTAAATTAGTAGGTAAACATCAACGATTTGAGCATCATTGGTCACTGCGGTGAACTTGTGCCAAATAATTTATCTCTGCTTACGTTTATTGTTACACATACCTATCACTGGAACGGAACTAGCTATACACCTATATTATCACAAAGAAAACATTTGTATACCTTATTGACGATGTAGTAAACAGACACAAATTACGTTACTTGTATTATATTGCTCATATACCTACCTATAACGTGTTTTAGAGTTGTAAAATGTAATTACATGAAGATAAATGTTTGAGTACAAAGATTTAAGATATTTGATGCGTATTTAGTGCCTATTTCAACCATGGAATAAAAATTAATAATACATATTTTTTCACGAATGCTTTCATTCATGAGTACCGCTGTAAGAATAAGAAGTCTCTACTTGGAAGTCAATTATAAATGCTCCAATACTCCATTAAAAATAGGTAAATGTGCGTTTTGTCATTTAAACAAAATAAAGCAAAAAAATACTAGCGTACTTGTACAATGCGTTGGCAAATTCTTTCACGATGAACGCACGTGAAAATAATAATTTTCCATTGAATCAGCCTTTAAATTTATTATTTTAATTGAATACTTGAAGCGTGGGAAGCTAAGTGACATATATTTTTATAATATTGAATTAGCAAACGAGGATGTAGTCCATGATGATGTGCTGCCACTGCAACCCAAGAACACATGCAGTCAATCTCACTTATGACTAGTCCTGTATCTTAGATTGGTCGTAAGGAATAGCAACGTAGCGCTATTCCTAAGGACTAGTTAGATTGCCTCGCGTAAGTAGGTCTTCTTTACGACCTCTGAACAAAACACAAAAACGCTTAACACTGCCGTATCAGGCAGAAATAGGTGTAGCAGTCGTGCCTCCTTAACCACGGAGGGCTCTAACACCTTCAAAAGAATCTGTTGATGAGTTTGCTTGTCACCTAATTTCTTATTTTCGATTAATATTTCCACAATCATACCAGATGCAAATTTAAACATCATCGTCGTCAACTCAATTGTCTCACTGCTGGGCACGGGACTTCACTCGGAATGAGAGAGATTTAGGCCATAGACCACCGCGCTGGCCAAGTGCGAATTGATGGACTTGTAAAAAGGAAATTTAAACATCTTTCATATATCTAGTCGTACCACTATTTTCATCTCTGACAGCATAATTTTCGTCGGTAGATTTTTGACAATAGATATTTATCTCAGAAGGTCGTTTCAGATATTTGTAGATACATTAAACCTTTATCAGTGTACTGTGTAGGTTTAGTTCTTGCGTAAATATATGAGTCACGCACAAACATAGGTAATGCCGGAAGATCATAAAGTACAAATTTACCTTTGAAATATTACTAAATTAGAGTTAAGTAGGTAAGGACTAAGTACCTACGTACTTATACAGATGGCACAGTTTAGCTGACCGAATAACAATCCGCGTATCGATCGATTGAAGTAGCAAACGAGTGTTGAGTCCACCTGATGGTAAGTGATCACTGCCGCACATGGACATCAATCATAGATGCGTTAGTACCTACTTCCGAGGAATAAAATGGTCGCCTCTTATAATAGTGATCCGGTATCGTCACCCTTCCATCAAAGAGCAAAAATTGTTTCACGCTAGTACTCGTAATAACTGTAGTGGCGGTGCTTCCGCGGTTGAATTACTCTGGTTCTACCACCTGGCATTATTAAATTGGTTTCTGGCAATTATTTACATTGGTTCTACCACTTGGTAATTTCATTTCAGACATGCGGTGTCACAGGCCGGTCATACGACTATGGTATGATGCGGATGATGATCGAGCGGTGTGCGAATGCCCTGTCAGGCCACATGCGCTTGGCACCGGGGGAACGCATCGGACTCATCCTTCCCAACATACCAGAGTTTGCTGTGCTGATCCACGGCGCGATGAGAGCTGGCCTGGTGGTTACCTTCGCGAATCCTTTGTATACTTCTGGTAAGTGCGAGTAGTATGTGTAATGCGGATGATATCGAGCGGTGTGCGAACGCCCTGTCAGGCCACATGCGCTTGTTACCGGGAGAACGCGCCGGACTCATCCTTCCTAACATACCGGAGTATACCGTAAGTGCGAGTAATATAACAATACACTTGTTGAGTTGTGGAACTGTTGTTCCATTTACATGTACATACTCTGAATGACGTTATCGAAGTTTCCTAAACATTTTGTTAATAAGTAAGCTCTAAATTCCTACAGTCAATCTGTAAGAATTCGATCTGGTAGAGTATTATGCCAATGTATTTACTGATAACTGGATATGCATTTTGCTCCTGTATAACGTCTTTGCCATAATTCTAGGACCAGATTTACAGGTGTCAATTTATTTGGTATTTTAAATTTGTTGGCACCACGGCTAAACTGTTTTTATGCTTGAGGATCACTAATTTCGAAGGAATAGTTAAAACATGGTAGTCTGACAACCTTACTCATAGATACTGCAACAAAGTAATGAGAGATCGAAGGTAGAAACCTACCTACTCTTAAATAGATATCTAGGTATGTACTTTCGTAATCTACATAAATGCTAAGCTAATAATAATGTTAAGATGATCAATACATAGGAACAGATATTATGGTTGCATTGTCTTCCTGAATACAGTAGTAAAACATAATATGCAAGTAGGTACTTGGTTATCATGCAAACATTGTTTTGCGTATATTTTTTATAATTTATATCAAGTAGGTAGTTACACATCAAAAGCAAGTCATTTGATTGGTTTTTAATCTTATTAATATTTAAAATGTGAGAGTTTGCAAGGATGTATGTTTGTTTGTACTCTTTCAAAACTACCTACTTGTCGGATTTCGTTGAATTTGGGCACTCATCATTTATGACTAAGATTAACCCAAAGGATAAGTAGGTACTTATACCCGTGTCCCTGTAGTTCCGAGACCAGTATAGGGCTACTTTACTCTCCGCGGAAGAGCCCGAAAGGGGCATCGCGCTCGAAGGACTCCGGCTGTATTCCGTTGGAAATCCCGGAGTCCTCCTCGCAGTGCTGAGGACGGTTTTAGTGCGGTAAGAATCCCACGACGTCGGGTACCTTTTGAAGGTGGGGAACCTTGGGAAGGAACTCGTAAACAAAAAAAAAAGGTACCTACTTATACCCGTGGGAGACGTGCCCGAAGCCGGCGAAGCTGTGAGAATAATCTATTCATGAAATACCTATATCAAAACTGATTGAAGCCATTTAAAACCCAAGTCTTATCTAATGATTAAAGCCGATCTGATTTGAATACTGAGCCTTTTTTAACTTACTTTCCTACTAAATAAAAATTATTAACATTTTATACATTATGTTTTTTATTTAATTTATTATTTCGCATCCAAACTATGGAACAAAATTAGGTACCTTATATCATTGGCTATTCATAGATATTTTAACCAAATTCCCTAAGGAAAGAAGTTACTTATTCATCACGTATATATTTTTTCATAATTTTTCGTGTTACTGTTATTTGCAGATGAGGTGCGGCGGCAGTTTTCTGATTGCAATGTGAAATCAATTGCAACCATCGAGATGTTCATGCCAGTCGCACAGGAAGTGAGCAAGTCCCTTAAAGACTACAAGGGCACCATCTGGGTAGGCGGTGAGGATGATAAGGCAAAAGGTAAAACCAACTTTGTTTGTTGCTTCTCCTGACGAAGTATCGTGGTTGTTAGTTATTATCTAGCTTTTTTTAAATTATATAGGTACTAAGTAAGGTTAATTAAATTTGGAAAAATCATGGGCGTATATAAGGAGAGAGAAAGGTGGACTGGCTCCCCCATAGCAAACACGAGAAAAAGAAGTCGGTTAAAAATAAAGAATTTGGACTTTTTTCATTGACATTTTTTTTTCTTTTTTTCGTTAATTTCGAAAGTCTATTTATTACAGACCGCTGAGTGAATATCTGATATTTTTTTCATCACCGACCGTCACTCTTGAATCCGTCTCTAAGCAAAATTCGTGAAAACTCTTAGGTCGATAATTATATTTAGGTACGATTAAGTCCAGGGAATAAATAAAATTGTACCTCTTTTTTAATCACAAATGCGATAGAGGTAAATTGGAAAGCTAGAAAATTAAATCGAAACTCTTCATCTAAGTAAATGTTGCCCTTCAGACAATTACAGCTGAGCAAACAACAATAGGTAATTAATTGTGCCATTAGTATCAACTATCATTATCAAAAATATTAATAAAAATTTTGAAAATGATTTCCAAATATGTTTATTACACTAGGTATATTTATTAACGTAGGTTACGTTAAGTGAATCCTACTATCATTCATTATGAGAGCACGATTGCTTACATATTTTGTAATAACTGCAATGAATGTTGTTATTTGTTTAATCACATTTTTTTTCTTCCTATTTACTTCTTAGCTAGACAATTACATCTTTCATTTATTATTTTCTAGGTATTCATGGCCTACGATCACTGTTGATGGCAGATCATGACGCCGATTTGCCGACCCTGAATTGTGATGACGTTTGCCTCATCCCGTATTCGAGTGGCACTACGGGAATGCCAAAAGGCGTAATGCTCACCCATAAAAACCTCGTCTCCAATATCAAACAAGTCCAGTGCCCGAAGATGATGAAGTATGAAGGAGAAAAGGGTAAATAACAGATATTAATAAAAAATTAAGCATGAATGATGACGATATGAATAGACAAGCGATCAAGCTAATCCATTGCTTTGTAGAGGTTTTTATAGTCTTGAAAAATATAATTTATATATTTTTATTTTGTCACGCTACTTCTATTTTCTCGGAAACGTAGTTTTCAATTTTATTTCTTCTATTTTTTTCTGATATTAAACTGTGAGTTTATTAATAATAATAAATCTCGATACGATCATGTTTCATCGAGATAGTTACCTACAGCATTCTGAAAAACCATTAACCAGCTCTCTGATGCACCGTGTCCGGGAAAGCTCCAACAGTATCCTGAAAATGATCAGTAATCGATTTGATTGTCAATACATTAATCATTGCATATGTATACATATTTATGACAAAATAATTATAATAAATAATTATTATCATTATTCTCATCATTGCGCGCGTTCCTCTGCCCTCAATATTATTTTTATTTGAATTATTTTCACATTAATAAAAACAATAGTATGGATATATTTTTCAATAAAACATAAAAGATTTTTAATAAGTAACAAACAACTCATTTTGGGATTTATTTGTAATGTTATTGATTTCAGGCAAAGGTGATGTCGTCCTCACTGTGCCACCGTTTTTCCACATTTACGGGTTCAATGGAATTCTTAACTACAATTTGGTTCTTGGATATCATTTAGTGTCCATTCCAAGGTAAGATTTTTAGAGGTTCATTTATTACACTACACTATTTATAAGTATTAGGTATTTAAAAAAAGTAGAGTTTATACTTTATTATAAATAGGTGTACTGCATTTTTTAAATTTAAAACTTTTATAATAGTAATACTTTACAGTAGTACAGATCCACAGAGTATAGTCAGGATTTCCAATACATATTTCCACTGACTGTAAAGGTTCTGTATACTTATATATCTGCGAGTCCTACATATATATTTATACATATATATTGTGTGTCTGTGGAACCTTAGCTTTTAGGCGGATGCAACAATTTAATATTTTTATAAATTTGAAAGCGAGTAATCCATTGAATCTTAACTAATTTTTACATCACAGTTTAAATTCATCGAGCTGGTGAAAAAAATCTCACAATGTAGGTCCGCAAATGCCTTAGTGTGGTATAAACGTGTTTTAATAATGAAACCCTATCAGGTGATAGGGTAGGATACTTTTAGCGGAACAATTTCTAAACATAACTAGAGTAAATTATAGGCAGTAGGTACTTTTGCAATATACTACTAACAACTACTAACTATATTTGACCTATTGACAAACATTGTTCACATACTTACCTACGGGATGAGCTTTAGAAGATAGTCCCGTATACATAGCTTAGTATTAAATAATTATAATATAAAAATAGCAAAAGTGAATGCAATTCAGGTTTTGATGCCCCTGAGAGTTTGCGGCCATTGCCACCCATGTGTCACCACGTCTGTAAGTTGGATATAGGTAAACACGCTTTCTACACTCACTAGCCCCACACTAGATTTTCTCCTGTGTCGTGGGTACCATGGACACACACAAGACGAATACACAAACACGCAGACCCAGACTATGAATCCAAACTCATCATTCAGATACCTGTCTGAACGGGAATCGAACTCGAAACCCATTGCGCGTCAGACCGGTAAGGTAACCGCTCCGCCACGCGGGTCGTCAATGTGATGTGGTGACACTTGAGTCATATAGATCGATTTACCTATGGTCAGGCAGAGATGCATACCTACCACTGAGGATGAAGGTGGAATGCTTTGGACAAGTATTTGTCTCTTACCACCCTCTATACACCATAACACAACATCGCATTACATTACTGCTATTAGGCAGAAATAGGTGTTTGGATGATGTTTCCAGGGTCGAACGACTGGGTGTAAAATAAATTAAATTAAGTATTAATTTAAATAAATTGAATTAATTATTATAACTCGCGAAATAGATTCTTAATGCAAATAATACATTTGGTCCAATAAACTAGACGTATGACTTATCGCATTATGTAGTATCGATAAGTCGTTTACTTAATGAGTAAGTACTTAATTACAACAAATTATTATTGTAATACTTACCTACTTATTAAACTATTATAAATTCAGAAACTGATACACTTGCTTGTGCCCAATCTATCTATAACTTGAATGAAAAGTAGTAAAGTTACCTACTACGTTCGTACAAATAGCGACATTTTATAAGCAACTGCATGCACTTAAGACTGCTAAGCATTTAGGTATTTAGGCTATACCTTATTATGGATACTTGAAGCTATCTAAATATTTGTAGGTAGGTACATACTCATTTGACGTTCGTAAATGTAGTTCCGTTCATTTCATAATATTCATTCCATTCAATTTCTATATCGCTTTTTAGACAGGTATGAACCTAAACAGCTTCGTAGTAGGTAAAACTTAGATCAAACATTTGTTTAATTGTTGCAAATTTACGACAATATCTTGAATATTTAGCTCTTCTCTTTCCATTACTGTTCTTACCAAAATATAGTCTGGTTAGATCATATTCCATCAGCCTTTTGATGCCCACTGCTGAACATAGGCCTTCCCTAAATGGCGCCACTCCAGCCGGTCCTGTGCCCTCTGAATCCAACGGTTTCCCGCTGTCTTCTTCAGGTCATCGGTCCACCTGGTAGGGGAGTTAGATTATATTAGGCGGGATGTATTAGATAAGTTTTATTCAATCACGTAAAGGATATTCTTAAAACTTACATAAACAAATTAACCGAATAAATGCAATATGTATAATGATTATCGAGCAGCACACGTTGATTTAACGCCTATTAAATTCTAACGACCTCTTAACCTATAAACCCAAAAAAAAAGATAAAGGGCAGCTATTATTATCTTTTGTTTGACCACGTGTTAGAACATTGAACGAAATTGCATTATGCGTTCCGTGAATACCTGTAATACCTATATGTATGTAAATAAGGTAAAAACAACAATTATGGGCAGTACAAGGAATTGATTATATTTCATTTTTACTTTATGATTTTTACATTTTACAAATCACGTGCTCAGTGATTTGGAGGCAAATCACTGAGCACGATCACTGATTATAAAGATGCTATTTCATAGCATCTTTATAATAGGGACTCATTGTTTTAAATTAGTTTAACACTAGCCTTAATAAAATTTTATTAAAAAAATACTGTGCCTCAGACTCCTATGTCCTATGGACCAGATCCTATGTCAAGTTATGAACATCAAATTATGGGCAATATCCAAATAGCAGCATAACGGCATAAAAACGTTTATACGGTTATATTTTAGTTGCCGTAGTTATAAGTCGAGCAGCATTATTTTTCATTAATCACCACATCTTTTGTTTTTCATCTCTTGATGTTTTCTAGATATTTTGCCCTATTTTACGTACTTTACTATCCCAGTTTTAGACTCAAAGTAACACTTACTTATAATCACTTGTGTCTGTTGGGGTTATTGATTACAACCTCTTTGACTTTATTTTTAATCAATAGTCACATACATTAATAGCATAAATATGAAATCATGACATGTTGTCCATATTTGGTTTCAGGCATATATAAATACCCATCTATGAACACCTAAAAAATATAAAATTAAAATTCCTTTAATGTTTTAGGTAAAATTATATTTCTAATTTAGTCATTATCAATAATTAAATACGATCTATAACTTCAGCGTTAAACCTTACAAGAAAAAAAGCAAATAAACGTAGGTACCTACTCATTTACATCGCAATCCTCATATGTAATCCCAATTTTCAATTCCTTAAAACACTGCGCGAACGATTATTGTTTATTTTCGTAAACCTCAAAAATAGTCGACATAATATCTAGAATATGGGCAGACTTGATTGATATGAACATTCGAATAAGACAATAAGTATACCAATTTCTCCTTTTTAGTAAACAATTTTAAAAAATATCCATAATTGATCCGTGTCCATAATAGGTGCACTTACCTTACTTAGTTTATTATAGCTAGAATTTATTATGTTAATCTTACCTATACATATAAAAAGGTAAAGCTTTTAATAGTTTTCAATCTTTTTTATGTCTACTTATTGAGAAGCTATAAAGTAAGCAACCAAAACATGCATACCTACCTATTCATAGATTTTTATCTAATGTTAATTTAAACCTTTCAGAAAAGCATATAGGGGTAATGTAGGTAAATAACTATGTACCTATATTAAAAAAAAAAAAGTAAATTTAATTTAAGAACAGGCACAACAGTGCAGCTATAGGTAACCATTTAAAATTATGGTGGAAGATTTTTTTATGCTAATCTCCATCAGTTTTGTCCTAGAACGGACCTAAAAAAGACAATTCGTCATTAGAAAAACTTTACGTAAATCGTCATTTTAATTGTTTGATTATATATTTACAGATTCACCCCAGAAGACTATGTGAAATGCTTGGTAGAATACAAGCCCACCACTTTGTTCGTGGTGCCGTCCTTGTTGGCGTTCCTTGCCACCCATCCAATGGTGAAGAAAGAACATTTGGATTCGGTTGAAACCATCATGGTTGGAGCCGCACCCACCACGGACAGCATGTTGGAGAAGTTTTTGATCAAGTGTGAAAAAACTAAGGATCAATTAAGATTATTGCAAGGTATGAAATAAATAGGCTATTGCAACATGACAGTTTGTTAATTTAAATGGATCTCCAATTTGGTACGTTTGTTTAAAATGCAGGTATGATCATGACATAACAAATAGCAATTACTTATTAATTACCTTCGCCATTTTTGGAAAATTTAAGCAATCTTAGGTAATTTGCAATTAATTAATTTGGGATACATCTAATTAGGTAGGTATACAATTAAGTAAAAATCTGAATCATCAGATTTTTGGGCCTAATTTGTATACCTAAAACATTTCGCTTTCGGCTGTAAAGAGTAGGTATGTACAAGGCTGTTGCTCGAGTTAGTCAAAACTACGTTTTGTTGTCACTTATTTTTTTGGGGCGCTAATTCTCTAAACTTGTAAGCCCATATCTTTCCTGTACTTCTTCCCCATTGTTCGCCACTGTGTTGGGAAAAATAAATATAATTAATTGTTTAAAAACATATCTTTGGAAATAAAACATGAACTTTTTGTATGGCAATATTTCGATAATACCTTTGGGGTTTCTATATCCCTCCACAAGAAACCCCTCATCGCGAATAACAGACGAATTCAACATTGAAAGGTTACGGCATGACGGAGAGCTCGCCGGTGACGCTGATGACGCCGTACATGTACCCGCACAGCAAGGTGGGGTCGGCGGGGCAGCTGGTGCCGAGCACGCAGGCGCGCGTCGTGTCGCTGCAGGGCGGCGCGCCGCTCGGCCCGCACGTGTCCGGCGAGCTGCTGCTGCGGGGACCGCAGGTGCTGTGACGTCACCATGTTCTATACATGTTGTTTAGCCCGCACGTGTCCGGCGAGCTGCTGCTCCGGGGACCAGTGTGTTGTTGCCGCACACTTTTATATTTGCTAATCCCGAGGACTAAGATGCTTGCCATCTTAGTCCTCGGGATTAGCAACGAATCTGTGATTGACTTCTGATAGAATGCATGTTCTATACCTGTTTACAGATGTCCATGGGCGGCATTGACCACTTAACATCAGGTGGACGGCATGCTTGTTTGCTACTTCAATCAGAAAAAAAATGTTGCGTTCCTCGCAATGCATTAATAATAAAAAGTTTAAATAGAAGCACAAAATTTAAATTGACGACATAAAAGATCGCCCAATCTTATCATTCTGCAGCCCACCAAATGCCCTCAGGTATCACCCCAGCGGCGCTAGTTCAGTTTCGACGAGTTTGCAACGAAAAATACTGGTGTGCTGATATAGAAGTCTCTCTCACGTCTGGAGAAATTAGCGTACCTACATCTTTAAAAAAAAATAGACTGAGAACTTAATTTCGGTCAATGGTACTTTACAAATTTAAATAATTTGCTAATTATTTTTAAAGGTGATGAAAGGATACTGGAACAATGAGAAAGCAACGAAGGAGACAGTAGATAGCGACGGCTGGCTTCACACTGGAGACGTTGCGTACTATGATGAAGACTACTACTTCTACATAGTAGACCGCACGAAAGAACTTATAAAAGTCAAAGGCAATCAGGTAAGCAACATGCGTCGAGCTTCATGTGTCCCGACAATATGATTAGTTCAGAATATTAACGTTTTACGTTTTCACATCATTAATTGCCGTGTTAAATATAATTATAAAAATAAATCTAACGTACCTACCTATCGATTGAGAGGAAATGGTAGTAACGAAAAATTTTAAACTATTTTACAATAAGTATTATGTAGAAAAATCTCGAATGATTTTATTACCGTAAGTACAAAAAAAATCAGAGTAGTCTACTACTTGATTTTAAGATACAATGAGAAAGCATCAATCTTTCATTTGTTTATTCCCAGGTATCTCCGACAGAAATTGAAAGTGTAATAATGGAGCTACCTGAAGTAGCAGATGTAGCTGTGGTAGGAGTGCCACATTCACTGGCAGGGGAAGTGCCCAAGGCTTTCGTCGTATTGAAACCTAATAAGAAACTCACGGAGAAGCATGTTTACGATTTGGTTGCACAAAAACTAACAAAGTATAAGCATCTCGAAGGTGGTGTCTCATTTATAGATGCCATTCCTCGGAATGTCGCTGGAAAGATCCTGAGAAATGAACTTAAAGTGCTAGGAGGAAAGTAGAAATTAGAATTTTAAAAGAAATAAGTATAATAACCTTGATATAGGTTTTTATCCTACATTTCTCGTTATTGAAGCACTTCAATGCAAAGATTGTCAAACTATGTATATATTTTTATTTCACTAAAGTGATAATTGGTATGTATGTAGATTAAGTTAATAAAGTATTATTTTTGTACCAACTTGGCAACTTCATATGACATATAATCTAATGCATAGCTGTAATTACACTGGCTGTGTTAAGAATGTTTTATATGGTTTGTCTATAAAGTGAATTTATTTTTGTAAAACTGATGGTAGTGATGCAAATTATACTTAATGCTGTTTTATTAGCTACTAGTTTATTAGGTCTTTTTTGTAGTTTTTTGTAATGTAAGTAGCTCAGATTATATCAAATTTAAATTCGATATAATAATATCATAAAGAATTAACTTACCTGATAATAATAATTTATGAATGTTACCTTTTTTAAATATTTTCCTATACTACTTTGTACCTGTTCACGGCCGTCGCTAAGGAAGGTCAGGGGTCTGCCCTGTCTACTTGGCCTATTGCTTACATAAAATGTAAACTAATCTGACCAGTTGTTATATAAATTAAATTGATATTTCGTGTTCAAAAAATGTACCTGATATTAGAAAGAAATTGGTGAAAATTTGTTATTAAAGGCTTGTGACTAAATTATGTGTTTAATTTTCTAATAATAATAATATAATTATTATTTGATCTCCTTAATCTGTGTTTTGTGTAGGTATCTAAAATGTTATCTTTAAATAAATTTAGAATGGGTACTCTATAAAAAACAAATATTGACAGCTAAAATGTAAAGTAAGTAATAAAACTTAATAATATTATTTAGGTCATAGCTTACATTATTGATATTATAAAAGTAAGAAATTAAATTAAGTAAGTAATTAAATTAAACTTCAGGAAAAATTTAAAGAAACTTCGCAACACATATCGACTTTTTGTTCTTTAATTCATGTTTTGTCAATCACTTTGCGATGAGTTGCAACTTTAGCACATCAATTTTGTATTAATACAATTAACAATCATATATTTACGTATGAATGTCATGAATAAATAATAATTAGGTATTACAAATTAATTAAACGCTATAACAAATACAAAATGGGTGACACATAACAGCTGTTTTTTGGGGCTAAACTGAAAACCTTTTCATATCAATTTCCAATATATGCCAATGTTTAGGACAACACAAAATTGAAACAGATTTATTTATTGTGCTTACATATAGGTTTTACTTAGGAGACTGAAACTAATACAAAATCATGCCTTAGCTAAATAGAAGTTTGTAATTTTTCGAGTCATCAGTTTCAGTTTTTTTTTCTGTTTCAGTCTTTTGTTCCTCCGAATCCTTTTCTTCAGTGGGAGGAGGTTCTGTTTTATCTTCCGCTGACTCTTGTGATTCAGAATCATGACTGCTGGGAGTTTGGGGTAATTCAGAATTTACATCTGTAATTGAGTAATTATCGGATTGTAATACTTCTGGTGATGGTTTCTCTTCCACCTCGCATATTGGTTCAACTGCTGGTTCTGGTTTTTCTGTTTCAACCTTACATTCTTCTGGTGATTCTTTTTCATCCATGTGTTCATCAGTGACAGTCTTAGGTGAGTTGCTATTTCCATCTGTATTGTCACTTGAAGACGAACTTTCCTCGCTTGATGAGGATACCTCTGATACTTCTGTTATCAGCTTGGATTCTACCTCTGCTTCTTTTGTTTCAGATTCAATTTTATTTTCAACTGGTTCTGGTTTCTCTGTCACAGGTTTATCATCAGAGAATTCAGAATCTTCAATTTTATCAGGTTTTATTTCTTCTTCATGTATTTCAGTTGTGTTTTTTTCGATGCTTGTGTCATCAATTTTGATTTCTGGGATAGTCATGGGTTGGCTCTCAGGTTCTTCTGCTTTAACATCTACATCCATTTTATCAGTCTTTTCTGGTTCACTGACTGTTTCAATTTTTGGGCTTTCACTTGTTGATGGAACAGCTTCTGATGTGGAATTGCTAGGTTTTTCAGAATCAGTCACATTTTCTGCACTCGCAGGTTGTTCTACTTGTTGTGGGGGTGAGTCAGCAGGTTTCTCTGCAGTGACAGCTGTAAAACCTTGTTTGGCACGTAGACGGGCTTCTATTTCAGCTATAGAATATGACTCCGATGAACTCGGCTGGGGTTCTGAGTTTTGTAAATGTACTTTAGTTTCTTTCCACGAAATATCCTCCATCTCCACATCAACATTGTATTCAGAATTGTTGTCGGAACCATTCACTATGGGCTCTCCATTCTCTGCATCTGCGTGACGGTGTGTTCCTGGTTCTCTAGTGCTCACAACTAATATATTTTTCTCGATAGCTCTCATATATTTGTCTACCCGATTGTATTGTTTCCGAGGATACGTAAGGAGCTCACAGATCCTTTGAACAGTGAATGGGGCCGACGTAAATGAGTCTAATCTTTCTATTAGGCTATTCTTCAAAGTATCGTAATTGAACGGGTCCACATTAGGATATGGGGGTATATCGACACCTGGGGATGTTTCGTAGAAGTCCGTGATCACATTAAGTAGTTTCTCCTTGAACAAACACTTTACTAGAGACCATTGATACACGGGATCACCGGTGCGCGCGACGTACGCCAAATAGTCGTTAAGCTCCTGTGGTATCGTTTTTGGCTTACGTTTTGAGAAGTCCTCCAGCAAGTGAAATATTTCCTCCGCGTTTTCCATTGTTCTCTATAGAGGTAGTTAATAAAATAACAAATAAGAAGAATCGCGCATCAAAGGAAGCTAACCAGAGAAACAGCTAATGACAATTTGACAGTTTGACGCATGGGGCTGCCAGATGTTGATATTTTTTCGTAATAATTAGAGTATAAAAAGATATCATACTGCCAAAAAATCTTCTCATAATAAATAGTATGTAAAAGATATATTGATGCTAAATTAAATCAGCGTAAGCCTTTACAGTTTTTATAACAGTTATTTTATTACTTTTGGTTGTTATTAACATCATTCTTCAAATAAAAAAAGTGATTCAAGAAATATTTCCCTAAAAGTATTACCTATAACAGTATCATTACTTTTTCTGCCAAAAAAAATAAATTAATTAATATACGCTAAAAGAATGGAATCTAAATTCGAAAACAGTGCATTAAAAAAGCTATATGTTTTGATTTAATTGACAATTGACAATGTCATCATGACAAAGATTTAAGAAAAAAGTTTTCATTTTATGTATTTTACTTACTACGAAAAGCGAAAAAAGACAATTGTTGAATAATACTAGTCATATATTACAAATTATTTTAATACAATTTTAAAGATGAACAGCATTTTGCGAAGGACCCTTCTGCCAATTTATAACAACACGTATAAGTTATCGTGTCGGGCTTTTGCGGATGTTGGAATAAATGAGAAAATTGATAAAATAGTAAAGGATAACAAGGTGGTGGTGTTTATGAAAGGGATCCCGGACGCCCCGAGGTGCGGCTTCAGTAACGCAGTCGTGCAGATCATGCGAATGCACGCCGTACCCTATGAAAGTTACGACGTGCTGGCTGATGAGAACCTAAGACAAGGTTAGTTTTTACATTATAAATTTAACTGTATAATTACGTAATTCTTAACTTATTTCAATACGACTATATACTAGTTCATAATCATACTTTAGTTTTTTGAACATAATCATTCAATCGTATGTCATAATATTATTATTAATGCGACACTTTGTGACGATGTATCTGTGCTTGTTACTTTTCATGCAAAAGCTACGAGTTGGATGTTGCTTAGATCTAGAAAAACATATTCTATGATCTAGACAAGATTAATATGTAGGTACATACTCATTATGAGTACATGTGACTGAAACAGGTGAAGATAATAATAATACTCTTTAATGTACCAAAAAAGTTAAGATAACAAGGCACCTAAAAACTTAAATTACATTACAAAGGTGGTATTATCGCTAAACAGCAATTTCTTCCAGACAACCTATTGGTATGGAGTAATAATTAGTGTCAAATTTAAAAAGGTACAATAAGTAAGTTTTAGGTAGAAGATTAACAAAATAGGTCTAAAGAATAAGTTAATAGTCAACAATAGTAATGAATTGATAGGAGGGAGACAGCATACGATGAAAGGACAGAATACTATAAAAACTTAGTTATTAAAGAAGAGAAAAAAGTGAATTAGAGTTGGAGGTAGTAAGATTTAACAATATTTTTCAAAAAGTATAAAGACTGTACTTTTCGTATAGGAGATGTAGGAGTAAACTACTTATACATTTTTTTTTATGTATTTATGATGTTGAATGCTTAATTTCAATTACATTTTCATAAATTGTTAACAGGTATAAAGGACTACTCCAACTGGCCGACGATACCTCAAGTTTTTATCAACGGTGAATTTGTTGGTGGTTGTGACATCATGCTACAGATGCACCAGTCAGGAGAATTAGTGGAGGAATTGAAAAAAGTAGGCATTAAAAGTGCATTGCTTACTGCTGAAGAGTCAAAAAAGCAGGAATAGTAATAAATTACTGTCTCCTTATTTGGTATCTGATTTGATTTTATCTGTTTTGTTGTTGATCTACAAACCACTATGTATGTAATTCTTACAAATTTATGTTTCTTCCCTGACATCTTAATATACATTTCCGATACTTTTTGAAAAGTAATGTAAAAGTATTTCCACCACTTTTAACTTCTTTTATTGATGCACTGAGCAGTAGCATTTAGCTCAAGCTTCTGCCCCTCTTCAATTTCAGGGAGAGATTTGAGTTGGCAGTGGGAAAATATATTAGACAAAAGTAGAAAATTACCTGTATGTAGTTAACATGTGTAATTTTGCTTAAAAGTAGGGATTAGGATTTGATATATGAGGATTCCTATTTAATACTCACAAAAAAATGCTTTCAAAATTAGTGCTTCAGCTTAAAGCTGAATTATCATACACATGATTCGATTTTTTTTTTGAAAATACATAAAGTATTCTCCCTTTTACGTTAACTTCCATTTCATAAGGTTTGATCAAATTTGCTAGCTTGAAAGTAAAGGTATTTAAACATTAGATATGGATATGGTTTATATTATAATACATACCATTGTTACATGTTATATGGAGAATATTCTTTAATGGTAAGCTACCATATAGTAACACCTTAACTCATTGGAGATTCAGCCTTTTGATAAATATTAATTGATGTAACAAATGTGATTTTAATTTAATTCTGTAGTCTTCCATCTGCCTACAAATGAGGGTAAGCTTAGTAAGTTATAATTGTAATGTCAAGGACATAATTTGTCTATAAAATAATAAAATATTCTATCCATCTTCAATATAACTTGCAAATCTACCCTTAGGCCTTTGCCTATAGTGCAGTTATTTTTTTTTGTTATGTTGTGACTGAACTTATTTATTTAGAAATAAAGGCAAATGTGAACAAGTATAACTGAATTTCTTTTTGTTTCTTTATATTCTTATTAAAATACAAATATCACTCACATTTGCATACAAAACACACATTGCAGGTGAAGTTCTAAATTAATTTAGATAAATAAAAGAAAGGCAATGTTTAAGAGCTCTTTATTAAATTAGCTGTACATTCGAGTTAGTATACTTTTTTGGGCACATAATTCATTCTTAATCTACATACCACTGCTTCCTCATTAAAATATAGTTGGTTGGATTAACAACACAGTCATTATTAAAAGACAAAAATATGGCAGATCATTTATTTTGAGTACTCAATCCAAAATACTCTCACAAACGATAATCATAAAAAAATGATATCTGAATGATAATAAATAAATATTTGCAGGCAAGGTATGGCAATCTATGATATAAATAAAATTTGTGTGACACTTCCCTGCAGTATTTATTATGTTAAAGTTTTTCGACTTAGAAAATGAGAATAGGAACCATAGTTCCCATCATCAAATACATTAATTACTAATGGCAGTAATTAAAAATTGAACTTGTATAAATAATGTTTGCTTACAAATAAAAAAATAACAAAACCATTCTTACAGTGTGAATGAGTCTTATTTTGGTGTCACACATTAGTCAAGCCTAACATTAGCACCATATTTAACTTACAAATAAATGTTTTGTGACTTCTCTGACAATTTCGTACAAAAGATAAAAATACCTAACACTAATATATAAATAGATTAAAAATTTAAACATACAGATGTTTTCTCTCATTTGAGCCAAAATGTTACAGAGGATAAACATTGGGAGAAGAATTTGACGGTATGAATATTAATGGCATTTTTGGTTTTAACATTGCACATATTTAAATATAGAACTGCTTCAATACTAGGTAATATCACAAAAATTGTTTGCTTTAAATTGACCTCATATTAGGGCGATTCATACGAACGGGGTCAAAGTAAGGGAAATAATTTTTGTGTGATGTTAGATACCGCATAAGTCCAAGTGATGGTTTAGTGTGTGGTGGTTGCGGCGACGATACGTGGGCCTCAGGTTCTTGTAAGGGCTTCACTATCCCCCTATAGCGACGATGTGCAGATGATATCCGATGATAAGACCTGTGTCTAAACAAAAAATTTGTTTAAATGCATTCAACAATAATGTAGGTAAAATTTCTTTATAGCATTAAAATGTGAAAAAAGCGCCAAATTATATTGGATAAACGCCAAGTAGTTGCATTTATATCCAGAGCATGTAGCCATTTTAGCACACCATATGTGTGCATATGGTGAACCAAAATGTCTTCTATGACTGACTTCATTGGTATTTGAGATTAATAATAGAGTTTTGATGGATTATAATGTCTAATTCTAACAAATACATGACGGGTGTGTTTTACATCTAGCAAGCATAGGTACATTTATCATAAATTAATATGTTAATTATAACACATTTAGATTTCACAAATCTGAACATATCAATATAATTAATTAGGATTGTTTTTGTAGAATTAACTTTATTTAGGACGTAATTACACTAACTTATAATATACTCATAATTAATTGCATAATTTATGCTGATGGTAATTAAATCAAGATAATAAGTTAATCATATAATTTTGCATGGTCATCTTATTACTATAATTACCATTATTTAACAAGTTCTTGTAATAATGTTTAAAATTTAATTATGTTTTTAAAAATTATTACAGACAGACAGACACTGGCATTGACTTATGACAGTATTGTCAAGAAAATTGAAAATCTAGGCATCAACGCGATCGAAGTCGCGGGCAAAGTTATTCAATAAAATTAAGTAACAAATTACATGCTATGCACATACCACATGACTATGGCACATGAGTAGCCACTCACGATCACAAAATCATTTGACAGTAAGTGGTTGTTGCCTTCAAAGGTATCTATTATCAAATTTAGATAAGGTTAGATCCTTATTAAATTTAGCTGGCCCGCTGGCCGCACGTTCAGTATAGCTGGTTAGTTGTCTTCAGGGGAAGTTTGATCACTGCATGATAGCTACTGAGGACCAGCTAGACTATTGACTAAACAAACCTACAATAATTTTGGTGCAGATGATATAAACCTGATTTTAAGTATGTCTTACCAAATTATTTAAAGATACTACTGATTTTAGATTGTGAAATAAAGTAAAAATGCAGTGTTGCCGAAATAGATTGTTACATATTTTACAAAACTAATATGTCTTAAAAGAATTTCTCAATGGAATGGTTAGGGCGTTACAAAGACATCATTTTTAAGTGAATTTCTCAATGGAATGGTAATGAAAATTGGATGCCTGAAACTCGTAAAAAGCAGTAGCATCCAACTGAAGCTCAATTTTTGGTTGAAGCCGTAGCCGATTATTCGGCTATTAGAACAATTTCTAGGGTTGATTAAAATTACATTGGAACTTGTCAAAAATTATAACTTTTTTTAAATCGAGGTCATGGTCAAGAGGTCAGAACAGAGTGTGCGCTTATCTCTGCGCTTCACCATTTCCATCGCGGTGTCGTGCATTCGTTACAGTTTGTTCAATTTTGGTGCTGGCTAAAAATTCTCGTCTTCGGTTAAAACTTCGGCCGATTTTGGGCGAAGCCGAAGGTGGCCGCAGCTGAAGCTTCAGTCGGACACTAATTTTAAAGAACATGCTGAGTAGCATGTTCCTTAAAATTATGTGTGAGGTTACTTAGAGGTCGGTCTCGTCGTAGAGCGCGGTGTAGAAGGCTATGTAGTCGAACGCATTGGGAAGTTATGTAACATGTATGGGGAAGTGTGTGTAAAAGGTTACCTAGTATTATATAGTGGTAATATATATTATAATACAGGTTACCTAGAGATCTGGCCGTGGTGAAGAACGGTTTATAGTCGAGTGCATTGGAAAGTAAAGAGACATGTCTGGTTAAGTGCGTGTGTCTGTGTATGGTTACATATAGGTCGGTCTCGCCGGAGAGCGCGGTGGAGGAGGACTTATAGTCGGGTGCATTGGGAGTTAAGGACACATGTCTGGTTAAGTGTGTGCGTGTGTGTGTCTGTGCGAGGTTACCTAGAGGTCTCGCCGTAGAGCGCGGTGAAAAAGGACTTATAGTCGAGTGCACTGGGAAGTAAATTAGACATGTCTGCTTAAGTGTGTGTCTCTGTGTGTGGTTACCTAGAGGTCGGTCTCGCCGTAGAGCGCGGTGGAGGAGGACTTATAGTCGAGTGCATTGGGAAGGTAAGAGACATGTCTGGTTAACTGTGTGTGTGTGTGCAAGGTTACCTAGAGGTCGGTCTCGCCGTAGAGCACGGTGGAAGAGGACTTATAGTCGAGTGAGTTGGGGCGTAAAGAGACATGTCTGGTTAAGTGTGTGTCTGTGTGCGAGGTTACCTAGAGGTCGGTCTCGCCGTAGAGCGCGGTGGAAGAGGACTTATAGTCGAGTGCATTGGGAAGTAAAGAGACATGTCTGGTTAAGTGTGTGCGTGTGTATGTGTTTGTGTGTGGTTGTGCGCGCGTGTGTGTGTGTGCGTGGTTACCTAGAGGTCGGTCTCGCCGTAGAGCGCGGTGGAGAAGGCCATGTAGTCGAGCGCGTTGGGCGGCGCGTTGGGCCCGCGGTAGGGCGGCATGCGCGCCACGCAGTACTCCGCCTGGTCCGGCGGCAGCTCGCGCCGCAGCTCCTCCGCGGTGATGTACGGCTGGGGAGGGCGATTTGTTAGGGTTTGCTTATAACAATGCGATCGACTTGCGCACGAAGGGTTTCGTACAAATATAAAAACGGCCAAAAAATCACATTTTTTGTACGGGTGTCCCCAAATCATTATTATTTTTATTAATATACTTTATTGTACCCAAAAAACAGGTAAATAACAATGATTTTTACAATTTCAAATACAATATGCGGTCCTATGGATAAACAGCGATTTCTTCCAGACTACCTTAAGATTCTAACCTTAAGATTTCTTCCAGACAACCAAATTTTTAGTATTATGTTGTTATAGCTTCAATAAAAATGCATCATCTGTGAAAATTTCAACTGTGTAACTATCATGGTTCATGAGATAACCTGGTGACAGACAGAAGGAAAGCGGAGTCCTAGTAATAGGGTTCCATTTTTACCGTTTGGGTACAGAACCTTAAAAATAGATTACAAGCAGTAAATGTATAGCTACAGCTAGGAATGTATGTTTGTTGCGTTTTTTCTTAAATGGATGGAACTTTACGCACTAAACTGTTTATAAGTGAACTGTTCACCACAAGACAGACGACAGCTGATAACACAGTTGATGACTTAGAGGCTGTTGAATGAAGCATATGCTATTTTATATTTCTTAATACAGTACTGCCCCTTAACGACATCAGACAATAGGAATTCAATGTAAAACATGTCTGTTTGAATTAAATTCCTAGCGTACGTGCAATCTCTTTAACCTATACCTTAACATGTGATTAAGAGTGTTTTTCTATTTAATAGTAGATTTTATGTTGCATAGCTAGCAACTTAATAGGTACATTAATTATCTCATGTCACAAAAACAAATATTTAGAATTTTGTAACAATTCTATATAATTGTTTGTGGTACATGAGCTGATAATAAATAAAATTATACCTTGTCACCAGCCAAGATCCTAAAGCTATCGATGACCTGCTCTGCGGTGTCTGTGTCGGTGGATTCCCTTGTCATGAAGTCCAAGAACGCGTCGAACGAAACGTAGCCTGAAACAGATTAAAAATTAATTTAGCGTCCTCGGATAATGACAGCTGGTTCTACCGGTAAATAGACTATTATTATTTATTTGAGGTTGCTTATGATTTATGATTTTTAGCGGTTTGATGTGTTTGATCGCGGTAGCGATTATTTGCGCATTATTTGCGCTTTGTAGCTAAATAAGCGCATTAGATAATTATAATCTGTAATGTTTGTTTCGCGTTAAATGTAATGAATAAATAAATAAATAATTTCCGGGCAAAAGATTTAAAAGCATTTTAGATTGGACCTCAAACGGCGAAGTTGAATGTTTGACCGCTGTTAGTGTCCTATTAGTGTAGAAAACGTTATAATTAATGTTACCTGTGTTGTTGGGGTCGACAACGGCCAGAATGCGCTGGAAGTCGAGTTCGCCTTGTCGGTCCTTGCCGATGCTGTAGCCCAGCGAAACGAGGCACGATTTCAGCTCCTCGGGTGCAAGGCGGCCTGTGGGCGAATAGACATTTACTATTTGTTTTAGAATAGTAGCTATTATATAATAGGAAAAGAGTATCATCAATCAATATTAATACACAATTTTTAAAACTATGATTTTTTTATTATTCTAGTGTAAAGCATTGCTTGCGTTTCGATGGCAGGGTGTGGTTGTCGGCACACTTTTATATGAGGCGACCATCATAGTCCTCGGGTGTAGCAACGCATCTGTGATTGACTTCAGATGGAACCCATGTTCTGTATGAAGTTGTTAACAGATGTCCATGAGCAGCAGTGGCCAGTTCAGGTGGACTGCATGCTCGTTTGCTACTTCAGTCAAATAAAAAAAAACCTATAAGTGAAAAAAAAAACACGCTTTCTACACTCATAGCCCCACAGTAGGATTTTCTCCTGTGTCGTGGGTACCATGGACACACACAAGACGAATACACACTCAGACCCAGAACACGAATCTAAACTCATCATTCAGATACCTGTCTGGCCGGGAATCGAACTCGGGACCCATTACGCGTCAGACCGGTATGGTAACCGCTCCGCCACGCGGGTCGTCGAGAAGAAAGTCGGGAGCAATAACACAAAGTGAACTAAAACAAGGTAATGACCGGTGCGGTTCTTGTCGAAGTGGTTGAAGGAAGCGCGGAACTCCGTGAGCTGTTCCTGCGTGATGCCCTTGGAGTCGCGCGTGAGGATCTGGTTCTCCACCTCGTTGATGGTGCGGTTGATGGACGTCAGCAGCTGCTCCCAGCCCACGCGGAGCGTCTCCATTGTGTATTGTGAGTATCTGTGTAGAAATATACGTATTATTATTTAATGTAATAATTAAATAATTTAATAATTAAAATAAAATTTAATATTTTTTGTTTTAATAACCTGTAATAATAGACGTAAGTCTGTATAAACCAATAAATAATATGTGAAGCTAAAACTTGTAATCCCTTTTTTAGATACTTGTCGCAGAGGAGTGTCAACCCAGTTGCATGAATCGTGGTCACAGCCAAACTGACCTGATATATATAAAAAAATGCGGCACTCGGGGACTGCCGTGGTAAAGCTATTGCATAGTATTTTCATTCTCATTCTCATTTTAACTTCATAATGTGACTTTTGTGTGACGAGTCTTAAAATTTCAATCATATTTTTTTCATAACACGCCTAAAGCGGTCTAACTTCAAAAAATTGAGGATGTATGTGTGTTTATTACTCTTTCACACAAACACTACACATGACATTTTACATAAATCGGGCACACAAATAGTTTATGACTTGACTTATGACATGTTAAAATTGTAGAATTAACACATATAAAACTTGTATTTTTAATCAAATATATACAGACCTGTTTTCGAAGATCATGCCCTCCTGTACTGCCTGGTGGATGCGTTCGAGCTCTTCGATGTGCGGCTTGTACGCGTATACGCCGGCCTCGTACTCCTTGAGTCTGTGTAGTTGGTCCTCGAGCGAACCCTGAGAACGTTTTAAATGGTTATTAAATGAAATAACATTTCTATTTTTTTATCTAACTGAAAATGGTTAATCTAATAAAAAATGGTTTTATCTGAAGTCAGTCACAGTTGTATTGCTACTCCTAAGGAATAAAATGGTCGCCTCATATAAAAGTGAGCCGGCAACCACATCCTTTCATCGATACGTAAGAACTGCTTTACTAGAAATAAGTGTGGCGGTGGTATCTCCCCGGTCAAACTATAGTTCTACTACCTTGCTAATGTGTAAGTTGGTATAATCTTATTAACAGTGAGAAGCAAGGTGGTATGAGGGAATGCTGGTGAGGTGGTAAGGGATATTCAAGTATTACGTAAGCAGATTTATTATAATTATTCAACCCCCCTTGTCAGCAAAAGTAAGCTAAGCTCTCAAATCCCTCTCTCTGCTTACTTACAAAATCGACGACGATCTACATATTGTCTAGTAATGTACAACTATTACTAGACAAAATGTGTGTCACCATGTGTAAACAACTTTTGCGGATGTAATCACCATTTAGACTTCCCCCAAGGGTCATATCATGAAAAATAAACAAAGCATCCCCTCACACTCTCCTATATTTCTTACGTAATACGGCCCCTAAAGTACGGTAAGGGTGATGAGGTGTGGCGACTTCCCCTAACTCGTCAAGATATGCCATTGCTAGTATTCTGAAACACGCTATCGAAGTATTCTCAATACCCTGCATATATACAAGTTCTAATGACTGTCGGAGCACGGCCGCTCCCCAGGCATGATCACCTTGCCTGGCCCGAGATCTCCCTTTGCCAAAGTATACCAGCAAGCCTATGCCGATGGTGGTGATAGCGTACAAGAATACTGGAGAGGTTGCACCGTACTATTAGGGTGGTGGTATACCTGCAGGCCCATGCCGATGGCGGTGACGGCGTCCATCTGCCTCTCGATCCAGGGCCCCACGGCGTTGGCCTTCTCCGCGAACTGGCGGCGGAGCGTCTCGTTGTTCTGCTGCTTGCGGAGCTCGGCCGCGAGGGTTCCGTCGCGCTGCGGGACCAGCTGCCGCACGTCCGACCACTTGCGGTTCAGCTCCTGGGGATGTATGGTATATAAATACACACAATACACACTGACACACACATGCACACAATCACAATAAAATAGGAGACAATTATTGTTAAATTGATTAAATTATATATTTTGTTGATTAGGTTAGTATGTCCTAAGTTAAATTTAGCTAATAATTACTGAAAGAGCGGAGCATCCTAACACAGGCAATTGTTGTTTAAAAGGTAGCTCCTGACCCCCTTATGATTGTAACTTAAGACTATAAAGAAAATAAAGATTATTACTATTATTATTATTATATGATAAAACTAGTTGATTCGGCAAACTTCGTTCCACTTAAAAGGAGCCGTTCAAATATTGCATAAGCAGCCTTGTCAGCAAAAGTAAGCAGTTCTAACCCCCCTCCCCCCATGCTTACGTAAACATTTTTCATTTAAAAATGTATTTTTTGTACAGTATTGTAAAAAGTAAATAACTAGCAATGACGTAATCATCATCTACATCCCCTACCCCCCCATGTCATCTTAAATAAGCAAAACAAAGACCCCCCCCCCACCCTCCAATAGTGCTTACGTAATACTTGAACAACCCCAAAGTCAAAAATCTAAAATTATTAGTATTCTGCAATACATTATACATGAAGACATTCATGTTGAATCACTCTATCTATTAAATAACTGTATTAAAATTATTATTGTAGTTTTAAAGATCTAAGCACAGACAGCGGGAAGCGACTTTGTTTTATACTATGGAGTGATTCGTGATGAATAGATAATGTCTTTCCTTTGGGAAGTCGGTTAAAATTATCGTCAGCAGCTTGAAGGTCGGTTGATGGAGAAGGCCTGTAGCAGTAAGCGATGTGCATATACGCGTGTATAAAACGCATAAAAAATAAATAAACAAATATTCACTGCAGCCTATCCTAAAATCCTTATAGAAGTAAGATAGTAGGCATTACAAGAAATATTTGATAAATATCGAGATTACATTATAAATCTTTAATTGAAATTGTAAAAATAACAAAGCTTATCCCTGATTACATCATCTTTGTGTATCCATTGCAAATTTAGATTTACTAAAGATTTTTAGAGATTTTAAGACGTTAATCGAATTTCCAGGAAAGTTTAGGTTTTCAATTTACAATTTTTTTCAGCACTTTTAGATTGAACACGTTATATTGCCTTAGATGATAGTTAAGAAAAATATTGATAAAATTAAGAATAAAAGAATAATAATAAGAAATTAAAACTACTTTTTTAAAATTAATTATTATCGATACATGTTGCAACAAATAATAAAATAACTATTCATAGTAAGTTATTAAGTATTTATAGTAAGTAATAGTAACAATTACGCAGTAAAAGTTATATCAAAATCTGTAATAGAAGTAAATATATAGGTACTTACGTGAGCGGTGAGAGTGGTGTAGGGGTTCTCTAAGCCTCCAGGGATCTGGTGCTGCTTCACAATAGACTCCACTTGGTGTACGAGGTTTACTATCGCCTAAACAAATACAAATGAAATTATACTTAACACATACTTTTTTGAAGTGAAACTTCTTTAGGCGCATGAGGGTAACATTTTTACAGATGAAACGTCACGCCGGTATGCAACGGAAGTGTCGGAAAAGAGAGAGAGAGTGATCGAGACCGATTGAGAGAGAGTAAGACAGGGCGAACGTAGCATGAGCAACTAGCCGTGGAGTGAGAGTAGGGAGCAAGCGAGTGAGAAAGATTGAGAGAAAAAGTGAGACAGAGCGAACGTCGTATCACGCCTTTTTCCCTTCTTCTTAATCTTGGAAATTTAAAGTTTTAGATTTGTATAAATATAAACAAGATTTATAAATTAGTTCGCCAAATTAGTTTCACTTCTGACATGTGTACTTTGTACGCACGCATGTTTTTTTTTTATCTGACTGACGAGCATGCAGTCCACCTGATGATAAGTGGTCACTGCCTGCCATGGACATCTGTAATCAACTACATACAGAACGTGGGCTTCATCTAAAGTCAATCACAGATGCGTTGCTACTCCTGAGGACTATGATGGTCGCCTCATGTGAAAGTGTGCCGGCAACCACACCCTTCTATCGAAACACAAGAAATGCTTCACGCTAGAAATAGGTGTGACGGTGGTACTTCCAAACTACACTGGTTCTACCACTTTTAAAATATACTTAATAACTATACTTAATCATACAATCGATACATGGACTTTTTTAACGCAGGGGAAGCTGCGGGGTTCATCAAGTATTATATAGCAGCGCGACTTAAGAATCAATTATTTGAAGAAAATGTCACATTCCAAATATTAAGACTGAATCTATTATGAAACGCAAGCATTCTAAAATTTGGTATATTGACCTGAGGTATGAATTTTGTCGAATAATGCTTATGTCTAGTATTTGAACATCAGACAAACTTTGAGGTTTAAGAATATTTACAAGTACTTTGAATTGATAATACTAGATAGATTGATATTTCATTTTTTGCAACTTATGAGCATGTAAGAAACTAATCATTACTAACACATTCATAAAAAGAAATAACTTAAAATTTATGTTTCGCGAGATTATACCATAAAGCGAACGAACTAACCGATAAACTCGCAAATCAAAAAATTGAAGAAGTTTCTTTTTATGAATAAACGTGCGACATATTAATGTTGAATGGAAACAATGTGATTTAACATACTTTTTTGATGTCTTTTCATGATTTCAAACTACATGAAAACGAAAAAGTCTACTCGCATTTACCACTAGCATCATAAATTAACATATTTTTTTCCATTAATTCTAGAATTCAACAAGCCCAGCAGTGGGATTGTAGACGATAACAGCGCACAATATACCTGGTATTCCTTGTCAGCCTCTCCCAGCGTGGCCTTGAAGCGAGCGTGTGCGTCCATGAGGCCGGAGATTTCCTCGATGGTGTGAACGATGAACATGTCCACCAAGTCCTCGCGAGTGCCGTCCAACCTGATATAAAAACATCTTATTAACAAACATTGCAAGTTAAATAAAAGCTATTATGGAGTTTGTAAGGATTTACTTGTGTTTGTTTCAAGCAAAAAACTACCAATTTGATTTCACATTGGCACGTGAGTTTATGGCTTAGATCAGGGTTTCGCAAAGTGGGGTACGTGAACCCCTAGGGGTTCACGATTTGATGGCAGTGTGTTCGCGACAAGATTTACGTAATAAAAACTTTTTTTTTCCGAAAATTGACTCCATTTTGGACAACAAACAAGCACACCCATCACAATAATAGTAGTAAAAATATATTTCTTTTGGCACTTTATTATTATCTTTTATTGAAATAAAAACATTACTTCCATTGACAATCAATTTCATTGTTTTCTTTATTGGTGTTGGATGGGGGGTTAATTAGTTAAGGGGGTTCGCTGTCACTTGAAAACTTTAACAGGGGTACGTGGAGCTAAAACTTTGAGAAACCCTGGCTTTGATTAGCACATGACATTACGGAAGCGGGTCAAATCGCGGGAATAATTTAGTTATTTTATAGTTTAAGGTAGAAACTGTAAGATATATTTTCTTATCTGTTGTTTAGTTAAAATAAATTTTTATATATAACTTTTACCGTTCGGCCATGGACCACCTTAACGTTGCATTTAAATTGTGCCAAAGGCTACAACTTGCAGCCCAATTTTGTGCTTTGTGTATGAATGGCCTGGGGTCCTCATATTCAATAAAATATTTAAATTTATTTCACAGAAACAAATTCGTCAGTGATCATGTTATAGTAGTTTATTTCTTTCAGTGACGACCCGCGTGGCGGAGTGGTTACGATACTGCTATGACGCGCAATGGGTCCCGTGTTCGATTCCCGGCCAGACAGGTATCTGAATGATGAGTTTAGATTCGTGATCTGGGTCTGGGTATTTGTGGCTATTTGTCTTGTGGGCTGGGTATTTGTCTTGTGTGTGTCCATGGTACCCACGACACAGGAGAAAATCCTACTGTGGGTCTATGAGCGTAGAAAGCGTGTTTTGTTTTTTCAGTGTTTTTAATTAAATATTAAACTTTGAGGATAGCAGTTAATGTGAATTCAACACTGTAGCAACGAGTTGGAATATGGAACAGTCGTGGACAAAGTCATAGAAGGGATGTAAAATAAAATAATAAAATAAAATGTACAACATCTTCATCATAATTACATAATGCTAATAATGCATATGTTTCATCTGACTAATCTATCATACCGTGATTAATTGGCGACGAGCCATTTGTTGCACATATTAAGTATATATTTTCGTATCAAAATATACCAATGTAATTTGTTTTTTACATGTATGTATAGCTAACAAATATTTCTTTGATCGGTCACTGGGCATTACAATGTTATAACATTATATGATTAATGAAGTTACGCAATGATGAATTTAGTAGTAGGAAGAACATATGTAAGTCATAAGTCTTTCTATGTTACCTTTTCCGTGTCTTTAGCTAATCTTAAAATAGACACATTTGACATTACTTGTTTCTACATGGATGACTAATAGTTTTTTAATATATTACAATATTATATGATATGATATTATATGATATGTACTGATTGCAGGGAATCATTTTTATCAGAAAGCCAAGTTATTTTTTGTGTGGCTGGCTATCTTTCATCAAAATGAATTAATAGTTTAAATTGTGTCATTTTTTCAAATGGGGTTAATTGTGTACCTCATTAAAAAGACATTAAAAAAGTATTGCACTTGTTAATAATAAATTACTACCTAGCTTCGTTTCATGCTCAACATTCCCTTATTTAATTACTCTTAATCTACGTAATCATGTATTTGTACGCGTATTTGTGTATATGTGCAAGAAAGAGAAATAAAAAGAATACTAGGAGAGAAATGAGTAATGAGACGAACATATGATGATAATGATGATGAATCTGTAATCAAACGAATTTCACTTAGGTCTAGTTGTCTAGTCCTTCCATCATTAACAATTCTATACGAACATTATATATGGGTGTGCCACAGTCTAACGAAGAGTTTTAAACAGTGTTTCTCAAAGTTTGCGACAATTTGACTTTGTGAGCGTGCCCAGTCGGTCCTACTGCGCCCAGATCTTAAAGTGGGCATCTATGTTCCTTCGTGGCGCGTCCAGCCGGTCCACTGCGGCGGATATGTGTACACAGCAGTAGTAGAGTACAAGGAGTAGGTCAGCTATGCCTCTTCGTCGAGTTATTTGCCTTTTTTTTTTTTTTTTTTAAAGTGGGTAATCCTCATGGATACCCAGCCACCCGGGGCGGCAGCTGGGTTGTGCCGGACTCTTACCGGCTAAACTTACCGGCTTAGTTATTTGCCTACTCTTACAGTTGCGCAGGTTGTCACTTTTATTTAATATTATTCGCGTATTATGACAGTGGAAGGCATTTAATAACGTAACATGTATAATGTAATGTTGTACCAAATCATAAATTGGGTTATGAATGAATAATAATACGCTTTAAATATAAGATATATTTAAGAATTAAACACAGCAGCACAGCATATCCATGTCCAACAAAAAAATATAATATATATACACTTACATGCAATTATAATTATGAGTACTAATAATTATAACTGCAACTATAATGCTGACAAGGCCGCTTCTCACGCGTACAAGTTTTAAGGTGGTAGAACCAGTGTAGTTCGACCGGGGAAGTACCACCGCTACACCTATTTCTAGCGTGAAGCATTTCTTGCGTTTTGATAGAAGGGTGTGGTTGCCGGCACACTTTCACACGAGGCGACCATCATAGTTCTCGGGAGAAGCAACGCATCTGTTATTGACTTCAGATGGAACCCATGTTCTGTATGAAGTTGATTACAGATGTCCATGGGCGGCAGTGACCACTTACCATCAGGTGGACTGCATGCTCGTTTGCTACTTCAGTCAAATAAAAAATAAAAATCAAACAGGCGACGGTCGATTCGTATGAAGTTGGGTTACTATTCTCATTGTACTGTGGCAGTAGTTACCAGTTGTTGAAGGGCGCGGCGCGCTTGGCGAACTCGAGGTGCAGCAGGTCGATCTGCTCCAGCACGAGCTCGGCGTCGTCCAGCGCCAGGCGGCGGCGCTGCGTGAGCGCGCCCAGCCGGTCCCCTGCGGCGGATGTGTGTACACTGCGGTACATTACCAGTTGTTGAAGGGCGCGGCGCGCTTGGCGAACTCGAGGTGCAGCAGGTCGATCTGCTCCAGCACGCGCTCGGCGTCGTCCAGCGCCAGGCGGCGGCGCTGCGTGAGCGCGCCCAGCCGGTCCCCTGCGGCGGATGTGTGTACACTGCGGTACATTACCAGTTGTTGAAGGGCGCGGCGCGCTTGGCGAACTCGAGGTGCAGCAGGTCGATCTGCTCCAGCACGCGCTCGGCGTCGTCCAGCGCCAGGCGGCGGCGCTGCGTGAGCGCGCCCAGCCGGTCCCCTGCGGCGGATGTGTGTACACTGCGGTACATTACCAGTTGTTGAAGGGCGCGGCGCGCTTGGCGAACTCGAGGTGCAGCAGGTCGATCTGCTCCAGCACGCGCTCGGCGTCGTCCAGCGCCAGGCGGCGGCGCTGCGTGAGCGCGCCCAGCCGGTCCCCTGCGGCGGATGTGTGTACACTGCGGTACATTACCAGTTGTTGAAGGGCGCGGCGCGCTTGGCGAACTCGAGGTGCAGCAGGTCGATCTGCTCCAGCACGCGCTCGGCGTCGTCCAGCGCCAGGCGGCGGCGCTGCGTGAGCGCGCCCAGCCGGTCCCCTGCGGCGGATGTGTGTACACTGCGGTACATTACCAGTTGTTGAAGGGCGCGGCGCGCTTGGCGAACTCGAGGTGCAGCAGGTCGATCTGCTCCAGCACGCGCTCGGCGTCGTCCAGCGCCAGGCGGCGGCGCTGCGTGAGCGCGCCCAGCCGGTCCCCTGCGGCGGATGTGTGTACACTGCGGTACATTACCAGTTGTTGAAGGGCGCGGCGCGCTTGGCGAACTCGAGGTGCAGCAGGTCGATCTGCTCCAGCACGCGCTCGGCGTCGTCCAGCGCCAGGCGGCGGCGCTGCGTGAGCGCGCCCAGCCGGTCCCACTGCGCGCAGATGCGCTGGCAACGCGCGTTCACCGTTGCCACGTCGTGGTACTCGAGCGTGCTGGAACGATAATACACGTGTTAACGACGTAGAAGTTAGCCACAGATGTGTGGCTGCACTATGTCTCAACTAGACAAAAAAACGTGGCGGAATCTTCTGGAATCGACCCACAAGGAACCACCATCTTGACTTTAACCTTTAACCACCTTTCCCATTAAGATGTTAAACTTCGACGCAGAAAAACATTTAACGATTTTGGGGAAAGAGGGGGTTTGACCCAAAACCTCCTATTCTGTCTACGGACTCCATATTCGGCCCTCCCCTGTGGGACGAGATTGAAGTCTCAAAACCTTAATTTGTCTACTGTTTTCCCCTCGCCCTAACGTTTCTTGCTCTAAGCTTACTTTGATTACTTCTCCCTCTCCTCTGAATCATATCCATATTACATATATTTATCCCCCCCAACGACCACACCCTCTACTCACTTGAGCTCTTGAGCGATAGCAGCGATCTGCTCGACGCGGTCCTGGTGCGCGGCGAGGTCGGACTCGAACGCCTCGTGCTTCTTCTTCAGGGCCTTGATGTCGTTCAGCTTGCATTGACGGAAGTCCTGCGATTGGAGCATCTCTTCCTTGCCTGGAATGTTAGGTTTTGTTTGAGTGGAGAACATGGAAATGCGAAAGAGATCAAGTTAAGTCATATCTCTATTGGTAAATCAACAAAAGTATTTGTGGGTAGTCAGTATATCGACAATGTTGGTAGTTTTGTCGATTTACAAACCTCGTGGCAAAAGAAGACCTACCGCCAGGCTAGTGATCATGCCTGGGGAGTGCCGAGTCCGATAGTCTTTGTTCGGATTTACAAGATATATAATTATGCACAATTTGAAAAAAAAACAGCGGGATTTAGAATACTAGTAGCGCCATCTCTTGATGAGTTGCATGAGGTCGTCACATTAGTATAGATATCAAAATATTACTAACTCTGTGTTGGTTTGTTTAAAAAAACGTTCAGTAATTGAGCGTAATTGCTGTCTGTCAGCGGTAACATAAAATGTGTAATTTCACAGGTACTTTCACGGGCAGATGCTATTGCACGCTAGGATTGGCTCTATTAGTCGAAACGAATGATGAAATCTACAGCACATTTAATTGTCTTCCGACCACTTAGTTCCGAAGACAGTAAAACAGTTGAATTCAAACTCAAGATTAAATGAAATCTTTTTTTTAGTCAAATACTGGTTTATCTAAAGATTATTTTTTGGTTTATTTAAAGTTAACTACTTGTCATAATTTGAGTTTAATTATGTTAAAGCGATGATCGAGCGCTTCTTTTTCAGGTAACGTGCTAGCGATACCATAGAAAAGACACTCCATAGAAATTTTACGATAATACATAACAAAAAATAATCTCACCCCTGGTCCAGTCCTCGTGGATGTCGGCCTTGTGCTTGAACTTCTGCGCCAAGTACTCCAGACGCTCAAGGCGCATCATCTCACTCAGCAGCCATTCCTCGAAGGCCTTCTCCGCGATCTCGAGACCCTTCCATGCTCCGGCGATGTCCTGACAAAATTAGAATGCAACCTGTATAGTATGTTACCTCATCAAGACGTTTCAGCTAATATAGAAGTGATACTTTTTAAGTGTGAAGTGGTAGCACATAAAATCTCTTTATGAAGAATTCTGTTTTTTAAAGTACGAAATCTATACTTAATTTCGTTTATGTAACCTTTCCATTATAATGAACATGTTTATTTGAATACACGATGGGTGCGTTCCAGATGACGCTGTCAAAGCCCAAACGCCCAATACGTCGTTCCACAAGACGATCGCGGTCGTTGTGGTCGCGACGAAAACGTCACTCATGAGGTCATGGCTTACGCCCACGCGACGCTCACGACAACCCATCTGACAAGGTGGGTCGAAGAGATCGTTCCAGTAGAGAACACGTCAGCAAAGCTCACAAGCTATTGGAACGGGAAAAATGAGGTGGTGAGCGTGCGCTTTGTGAACGTCTAATGGAACGCACCAGATCTGTACCATGCTTGCATGTGTGTACGTGATTTCATGAGTACGTGTGCGTTCGTGCGTATGTGTGTATGTGTACGGTTCTATTCGCAAGTGCTTGTGTGTGTATGTGTACATGTACATAATTTTGATACCGTTATTATCAGTTATTTCTTCATTGTAATATAACATGAATGAACTCGTGGCACATTGTACCTTGACCATTATTTCTTCTTTCTTTAAATTTAGAAGCCCTGTTCCATATGAAATTGCTTACAGGAATCCCATGAGTGGCTGTAACCACTTATTATCAGGTAATACGCATGCTAATTTGCTTCAATCATAAATAAATCAGTTTTTTATGCTTACCGAGACCATCTTGCCCTCAGTGGGCATGTAGGCGGGGCGGTTGCTCAGACGCAGCTTAGTTTGCAGCGTGTTGAAGTTGGTCTCCAGCTTGGCCTTCTGCTCTACGCGTGGTGGCTTGTGCTTACGCCTGTAAGGGAATACATATTTTGTTATATTGTACCTTTTAAATGGATTGTTCTCTATCAGTTGTAGACAATTTTATAACATGGTATAAATGATTATGTTTCTTCTGGTCTAGAGATATATCCGAAATATGAATCTAATTATCCAAAGATAAAAATAATCCACTCAACCTATGTTTCCGATATTTTTGGTGTCTATGCTATTGAAAAAAATAAAAATTCTAACAAATAATATTGTAAAGTTATTAAAAAACCTGACTATGAAAAACGCTATTTAAAATTTTTTGATTATTTATTTAATGTAACGCATTTTTAACTTTGCATAACAGTAATAATATAAAATGATACATCATATATTACAATCCAACAAGCCGGGTAGTGCGTGCCAAATAAACGGACATAGATACATGCACCTGAAAAACATTACTCTCCTTCTGATGCAGTCGAGTTATAAATTATCTTATTCGCCGTGACATCCTTTTTTTTTTTGTTTTTTTTTTGTTTTCGAGGGGGAAACCTTCAAAAGGTACCCGACGCCGTGGGAGCGACGTAGGGTTATGTGGGATTTTTACCGCACTACCGCACCGCGGGCCGTCCTCGGCGCTGAAAAGGAGGACTCCGGGATCTCGAAACGACTTCAACCGGAATCCTCGAGCGCGCTGCCCCATCGGGCCCTCCAGATGGGCGGCTGGGCCCACCACTCCGTCTAGTCCTTTCAACGGTATGCGACCACACATACCGCCGTCCTTCCCGGGATTGCCTGACCGAACGGTTCGAGCTCCCACTCTAGCCGTCTGCAACCCCGGAAGCCCCTTTTAGTCGCCTCTTACGACAGGCAGGGGATACCGTAGCCCTATTCTGACCCCAAGGCTACAGGGACTCGCCTTGACATCCTACACGACGTATAGAAAAGTTGTATGTGGTGTTTAGAAAATGATACCTGTAAGTACGGTAGTCTTCCAGTTTCTTCTGGCACCCGGCAAGAGAGTTGTCAGTTTGACGGCTGTTCAGCCAGGGCATGGTGCGGCGGATCCAGTCCAACAACTGTAAGGGTGAAAAAACGGTTATAAAAGTCCGACTATATTTAAAAAAATAGAAAATTGGACAGATTTAAATGGGAAGTATTTTGTAGGGTAGTTGTCCTGAATTTTTAATAGTGTGATTTTGAAAAAAAAAATGGATACATTGATATTAATTTACATAAAAAAGTGCGTGCGTATAAAGTACAAATGTCAGAAGTGAAACTTCTTTGGCAAACGAATTTTTCCGAGACTAAATAAAAAAAATGGTCAAGAGGTTTAAAACTAAGTAAATTAATTATAAAAAATATATACTTATGATAAATAATAAAAACAAACTGGAGACAACTGGATTCGAACCAGGAATTTCTTGATTCTAGACAAAAAGATTTCCCACAACGACATTGGCGAAATTTAACATTTTTTTAAGTTAGATCTAACGACAAGTGATAGAAAGCAGTCACCGTTGCCTATGGACATTTGCAACACCAGAGGAGTCGCCAATGCATCGCCGGTTTTGGAGGAGAGCTCTTTTTACACCTTTCTTGAAGAGCCCCTGTCTCACTCGCATGTATAACCAACTCTATTTGTGTTAACCAATAAAAAAATCCACATATTTGTGTCGCGTTTCATCCTTTAAAAAATAACCTCACAAGCGTCCGTCAAAGCCGCCAAAACCGCCAAAGAAGTTTCACTTCAAAAAAAACATGCGTGCGTACAAAGTACACATGTCAGAAGTGAAACTTCTTTGGCAAACTAATTTATAAATCTTGTTTATATTTATACAAATCTAAAACTTTAAATTTCCAAGATTAAGAGGAAGGGAAAAAGGCGTGATACGACGTTCGCTCTGTCTCACTTTTTCTCTCAATCTTTCTCACTCGCTTGCTCCCTACTCTCACTCCACGGCTAGTTGCTCATGCTACGTTCGCCCTGTCTTACTCTCTCTCAATCGGTCTCGATCACTCTCTCTCTCTTTTCCGACACTTCCGTTGCATACCGGCGTGACGTTTCATCTGTAAAAATTTTACCCTCATGCGCCTAAAGAAGTTTCACTTCAAAATAAACTTAATAATAAGTTTTAATTTTATTTATCTTGTAAAAGATAAGCTTTTATAGTGCTTAATATAATAAATAACAGGTACACTTACATCACTGGCAAGACGTTCGTACTCTTCCATGAGGCGTTCGTTCTCCTGGTTGACTTTGAGAACTTTGCAGATGCGGTTCGCGGCCGTTTCAGCCTATACACAAAAACATAATTTTACATTAATACTCGAAATTGGATAATGCGATAGTTGATGAATGTCTTGATTTTTTTCATAATATTTTATATTGTCATTGCTTAGCTAAATTGACAAAGTTGATATAAGGTTTAGTGCTTAATTGAAGCTTTAATACGACTTAACCGTCAAAGTTGGTGTAGGTATATTTTCTCATATCTAAATATTTTTATGAAAATTTGGATTTAAAGATGGGACTAATCTATAAATATTTTTTATCAGGACATTATTTACAAAACACAAAAAAATATTAACAATCAATCAAAAATCAAGTCAAAAGCATTAACGAACCTTCTGCGCCCCGGAGAAGCAATGGTAGTACGAAGACACGTAAGTCATGACGGCGCGTTCGTCCGGCATCGCCGTGTTCTGCAGATCTGGCGCGACATGGGTTAGTTCATGCTTTACAAACACTGAGTTACCAAATAGACTCTAAATATTATTTAATAACATAAATACGAAAGTAAGAATGTACGAGTGTTTGCGGTTGTTTTACGCAAAACTATCGGTCGGATTTCGCTGATTGTCACTAATAGTGGTATATGATCTGAGCGAGAGAAGGCCTGGGAATATTATACTCCATAATATTTGTTACACTATAGGTTAGGCGTAGACATTATGACTATTTTCTTCAAAATCCTTAAAACGGTGGAGAAATGTCTATTTATAAAGATGTAATAAGCAAATAAATAAGTTTCACCTTCTTCATTGAATTACTTTAAGATTAAACGCAAAACTAGAGTTATACAACAGTTGATATTTTTAAATAAAGTCACAATTCCAGCTTACTTGTCGCAGCAATTCCAGCGTGAAGATATAAACCGATTTTTACAAACTGAGATATAATTATCTTTAATGAGTCTATTTGGTTACTCTATTTATGGTTTTAGGGAAGGATTTGAATGCTTGTATTTTATACTTAGGACTTTTCAATGCAACAGATATAGGGGTTTGTAATTAGCCTAAGGGTAAAACAACAAATGTCCTCAAAATACAAGTATTCTTCACTTTAACTAATAAGTTATCTCAAAACAAGAAAGTTAATAACAATAAGCTATAAAACAATGTCTATAATAATATCAACATAAATTGCGAGCACATAGTACGCCAAGCTTTTCTTATTAGGTATAATAATTATTGGTTTTCTCGTATAATAATATCGTTTTTTAAATATTTATATACGCATGGAAGTACGAAGCTAAGTAATAATACAAGATTTTATAATTTGGATACGTAAGCATCTGAAATATTTAGCCAAATGTATATGAGAAGAATACTAAGTAGATGATATAAAGTATTAATTTATATTGTTGAATCAGAAGTACAGCTACAATAAACGTAATTTAATATGAATGAAATGAGTTACTGCATACTATATCAACTCAAGAAACGCCTATTTTGCACTTCGTTGTCAGTAAAGCGAAAAAGCGGCATTTGCGCACGCAGTAGCGTTTCTATGTATTCAAATTTCATACTGACGAATACGAGCTCCATACTTCCGTACTGCATTTAAAGTTTCAACGCAACATACACTCGGAAACATGCTATAAGTGACACACAAAGGCTTGGGCGTTAGGGCTCGGGTATCCTTAGGGATAGGCCTTGTATACCTGTTGTGCGCCTTGGAACGCGTGGTAGTAACATGACACATAGGTCATAATGGCGCGTTCGTCGGGCTTGGGTGTGTTTATAAGGTCTGCAATACAGCATAATAAACTGTAGTCATCGTATTTTTTGCTAATCAATCTCTTTGTTCATCATTATGACTCAATATTTTGGTTCCTTCAACGATCCTTTGAATAAAATTAGCATACTAACAATCAGGTTTACGTTGAATAATTGTTTGTTTTAATTTTATGGTTATATTTTTAAGTGCGTTCATAACACATTCATCTATCAAATATGTACTTTCTCTGTCACTTGCTATGACAGTTCATATCGAATTTATCGCAACTGACGCACTTTAGAAATTACTAACTGAAAGTCTACATTTTTGTTACATAATTGTACAAATATGTCATTACATAATTAAGATATACATTGCTGTTATCATAAAAATTAATATGAGTATATCTAGAAACTTACCGTCGGGGTCCAACATGCGGGGAATGTCGAGATACTTCTCGGCGACATCGAAAGCGGTGTTCAAGTTCTCCAGGGGGTTGTCCTTGGAGAGTTTGCTGTAGTCGATCAAATCGGGCCTATGCCTGTGGATGAGAGCACAGAAGGCCAGACCGTCCTTGAAGGACAGGTGGAAGTTCTGTACGTTGACGTTCTTGTATGGCGCGGTCTTGCGCTGGCACCAGAGAAGCAGACCTTCCTGAAAAAGTGATAATAGACAAGTTAGAAATTTTAAAGCACTAATCAGCATAGGTACCTACTTCAAGGGAAAATGAAACAAGACATCCTATTTTAAAACAGTTTCGGTGAGTGTGTGTCGATCTACATTAGGAGGCCAAAATCTTAGTTCTTAGGGGTCTCATACAACCCCTATATGATCTGCTTTATATAGAAGCAATGTTTGTTCTATATAGAGTTTGTAACGGATGTACATGGACGTTAGGGACCACTTGAAATGAGGCAGATTAAATGCTTGTTTACTTTAAATTAAAAAAAAAGATTTGGATAACCACAGTATTTATCTTTCTTCTTAATCTATTCAAACAATCGCATGTGCCAGAAGTACAAAATATATTTACTAAATAGACACTCTGTAAGTAGATAAGAGGTTGTTGTTGAGTAATAAAGATAAGGCCTCACCTTGGCAGTCATTTCTTCGACCGATATGTCTTGGATAGCGAATCTGAGAATGATGGTCCAGATCATACCGAGTGTCATTTTGAGGTTGCCATCGACGATTTCTTCAGCACCGATGGAGACCAATTTTACGCCTAGAAGAAATTATTATGACATACATTATTTATATTTTAACATACAGTAAATAAAGAGTAGTGAAAGCCTAATGGTTGAAGCTTTGCCCTCTCTAACTAGAGGTCCGAGGTTCAAATCCACGTGGAATCTCTGATTAATCTCAAATGATGTGCATATTAAAAATTAATTATCATCGATTTACGGTAAAAGATAACTTCGCAAGGAAACCTACACGATTGAGAGTTCTCAAAGAAAGTTTTCAAAGTGTGAATTCTACCATTTCGCACTTGGCAAGCGCGGTGGACTATGGCCTGAAAATCTCTCACCGAGCGAGGAGATCCATGTCTAGCATTGCAACAATAATGTGTCGATGACTACAATAAATCGTTATTCATTAATAATCAATATGCAACAGGAAAATGTCCTTACTGAGTCATTTTGGTAGATGGTGTGAGGAACTTTTGGCTTTAATACAACTAATTTTCGAACCACAAACACGAATTTCGAGGATATTGACTATCTCGTTCAAGAGAATTCTCCTTGGCAGCAAAATCAATATCAATTAAACGTACTTAGTTATGGAATGGAATGATAGTAATGTTTATGCCTAAATATGGAGACATGTTTTAGTAATTAACTAATTACTAATAAGAAAATTGCAATTCTAAGCGAGGACTGACCTATTAATAAAGTCTAATCTCTTGACAATTAACCATTTTATTGATATGTATAGTGTAACCTTGTAGATTATGACTCACGTAAAGGTCACTAAGCTTCACTTTCGCTCTTTTATCTTTATGTTACTGAAATTAATTGAATTGGCAAATGTTTGTATGTAGGAATATTGAGATACAATTAACTTTTGGAACTTCACCGTTTTTTTATCGTTTGTGTCGAAACTCTTATTCAGCCAATCATTACCCAAATTCTATATCATTAAATATCAAAAAAAAAATCTTATTTAATCATATTATTCACTAAGTGTAAAGAGGTTTCAGGCACAGGATACACTTATAATTTCTATTCTACTGATATTTTTATAGAAGCTCTTTATTTATGGAAGTACAGGAAATTAATTATTACTGCTTTACGATATAGACATCACGAGGAAGCCCCTACACAGCTGAGTTTCATAAAAAACATTCTTAAGCTATATGAAGAATACCATTTCGCACTTGGTCATTGCGGTGCCACGGCTTAAACCTCTTTCATATTAAGAGAAGATGGATTAACAGTAGTGGAAGAATAACGAGTTGATGACAACTCACCCTTGGATGCAATGAAGTCCAGGGCCTTGTTGACATTGGCGATCTTGTGGAAGCGCATCTTGCCGCGGTCGGGCTTGGGCAGGGTCTCGCCGGAGATGACCTCCAGCAACAGCATGAGTTTCAGGCCATTGCGGAAGTCCTCTTCGATGTTCTCGATGCCAGTGCCGGCTTTCCTCAGATGGCTGTTGCACCATGCTGTGAAGGTCTGTAGCAAAGATTTGGTGTTAATAACTTTGGATCAATATTGTGCTATGATGCGTGGATGTATGTGGGATAAGAATGAAAGTGTTTGTATATATTGAGTTTTGTTGTGTGAGTAAAATACGCCACGTATAGCAAATTCTGTTATCATACTTCGTCTTTAAATCCGGGAGTCTTTTATTAGGACCAGGATACGTATGTGTAAAAGTATTTTTTCATTTCGAATGTCTATTTCATTCTATTTCTAAGTGCACTTTTGCTTTTATGAAGCAAAATATGTTTTATTTTATCTACTATTCATTATAATGTAATTTTAATTACGACATTATCGGCATACAAAATATTTTAATTATCGAATATGTAATGTAAATTAATTCACAGTAATTATAAAGGTAACAAAATTTGCTAACATGCTTTAGTTTAAATATTGGGAAAACCGTATTATAGGGGCAGAAGTAGTTTTGATCAATACTGCAGTTGCATCAGTGGGGGAGCGAGCGAGGGGTCGCACCCTCGCCGAATTTGCAAAATGTTAGCACTTACTTCCTGGCTATTTTTACTTTTAATGCCTGAAACAGCAAAAAATCTTATTCACACTTATTTTAACCGACAGTGTAATGAGTGTGTAATAATTTAAAATTTTGCATTTTTATTTTTATTATACAAACGTTTTATTAAAATTTTAGAAGTCTATATAGATTAACCATTCCGACTAATTTTACAACGAATTCTATTCTTTGTTGTAGTTCTATCCCAAGATAACATTAGTTATTTTTCATTACATACAAAAATCATTAGCCTCAAAAGGAAAACATATTAATAAAGTTTGTCGAAATATTTGTTGTTATTCAACAAGATGGTTGAAAGAACGACCTTTACTTGATAAACAAGAGCCCGTTCAATGTTGACACATTCTTGAATAAATTTATATTTGTCAGAAATCCAATAAGTGAAAGTTAATATTAATAAAAAGGGTTCTTCCCATTCTATTGACCTTGTAAAATAATTATTATGTTTTTTTAATATATTCGAAAAATATATTAAGAAAATGTTGCAAATCAATCAAATTAGTATCTAATGGTGCAAATTTATATCATTATTAGCTTAGATTGTACCTAAAACTTATGTTATGAGTAGTTTTGTATTTTTGTTTGTTTAGTTTTGTATTTTGTTATCAGGTAGGTATATGAGTCTGAAATGTATCCTAATTGAAGTAATTTGGTAAATATCATCACAATACATATTAATAGTAACAATAACAGAAGCAGTGCATTGTTTCGTCTGATGTATAAAGAGATGTCAATATCCCATATTTAGAGTAACGAGGCTGACGTCAAAGGGCTTGGGTATGTAAACAACTCAAAGAGTACAATTCCAAAATTCAGTGTTAATACCAGCCCAGTTTTCATCAAGTATTTAGCATAACATGTTTAATGTTTAGACACAACGAACCTTAGCCAGACATATTTTAATGCATTTGCAATTCTATTTGAAATTCATACTCGTTACATTCTAAACCTGTACCTTGACGAATCAAATATCTATCAAATTACAATTACCTGCTGTAACCGACACTATGAAACTGGCTCATAATTTCCATCCCACCCTTACACAAAGAAAGTCTTATAAGTGTAGTGGATAGGAATAGGGTTGGTAAACCAAATTTTACGATATAATGGGTTTTCACGATGCATTTTTCTTTTCTTTACTGTTGATGCTTCAACCCGTGAAGTAAAATGTATTCCACGATAATTAGTCTGTATGGTTGAAAGATGATCGATACACCTAAATCGAAAAAGCAGCTTTATATGCGTCATGCCTTTGTACTTTAAGCTAGAAATGTATTTTTATTAAATTGGACATTTTAGTTTTAAACTTAGCAGTAGTGATAGTCTATTGCTTTAATTCACACTCTTAATCTGAGGTCCTAGATTAGAAATACTTCTGATTAAAAGTTTTTTCTCATACATGGCAAGGAAAGATACAATCTGATTTTAAACATTGACGCCAAGATACTCGAATCAACGTGTAAGTAAATAATTGAATTAAAATCATTTTAATAAAAGAATTTACCTGTGTCCAGCGTGGTGATCTATGGCTATTATCCATTATTATATTAGAACTAAATCTGTATCAAATGGCGGATGGGCTAAGTGTAGCTAAGCGTATATTTAGCCAACGAAACCAAATTACACGAACAAAAACTCCAAATAAGTATGTCTAAAAACGCCTAACAACCCTACATGGGAACAGAGGTAAAGTTGTGCGGTGCAATCGACCTAGATACTGTTATGTTAGTTACCTTAGTCAAGTCTGCACGACGGCGAATTCATCTGAGAATAGTTTTTATACAGAGTCAAGACTTTGTGATAGAGAATGTCACGCAATGCTTGGTAATTTAGCCTGGGTTTTGCATACAAATACTAATGATTAAACTTCTTTTCTTAGTTTTGTCGTCAAATGTTAGAAGGGCTCTCCTTTAAAAAAAATATGGGTTTAAACTTAAAACAAGTAGCATTTCCTTTAAAATTATCTTTAAATTGCGACTCTAATCACCGTACCTAGACAGATAATTCCAAATTATTGTAACTTCCGTATAAGTTTCCAGACTTTATTATATTGTGACGCCAGTTGTCTTGAATGACATTAAATTATTAAAATCCGTTTATAAATTTGAAGTGAGTGAACACGATAATATAAAAAATACTTTAAAGTGATGACGCCTTAAGCCTAGCTGGAGGACCGTATTGGAAGCGACAAAGGCTTTTTCAATCAGAATACGCTTTTTTAAATGTTTCGTAAAAATCCTCTGGATATGAGAGAAAAATCCATATTTAATAAAAGATAGTGTAAGTGAAACATATGTTTCAATCCACGACCAAAAGTAACTCATAAAATCATAATGTAGCTATTTGTCTTTGTCAAAAGTCAACTCGTTATTATTCTATTGACCGTAGTCACGAGCAAAATTCACTGTTGAATGGATAAGTAGAGCGTACCTAGGTAGGTTCATTTCGCTAGTGGCGCTCCTATAAAATGCAAGCGAACTGGCTCCGCTGTGGGCTCAAGGCCGCAGCTGATAAATACTATATTCAGCTCATTCAAAACGGCTCGGTCGTGCCACGTTCTATTGGCATTCACGCTGACAATTAATACAAAAACAACTCCCATCGCAATTGAAATCATCATTTCAGTAACAAACGAATAATTGATTTAATCGTTCATCTTCGCTCGATTTCATCTTGTTCAGATAGTTATAATTGTGTGCATGTAACTATACAATTATCCGCGGATCCCGTCGCAACTACGCCATTGTCAGATTACTTCTCAGGCGTTGCAACGTAGGTGGGTGTGGTACAAAAACGCAATGAATACAAATTCTACCTGAGTACACAAAGCCGCCTACGTTGTTGTTCCACTTTATTATCTGTTTAGGCTACAGCTCGTTTACTACGAAGTACGCATATCGTCCAGAAATTATGCATTAATTCGAGGGGGACGTCATCACGGAACACCCAAAGTGACCGAACTGCATTCTGTGATCGTAGTATGTAACGTGAGTCATCGTGTGAGCTCGCTCTTGGCACAGGGCTTCAAATAATAATACCATTAACATATGACCTGTACATGGATACGACCTGATCAGATTAACGGTGCAGTTAACGGGCTTTTGATGTCGCATCACTGATACCCCCTGATGATACCCAAATTGATGGGCACAAGGCCGTCGTTTCGAAACCTCATTTATACGGAACCGTGACATTGTAGAATACATCGAAAGTTGATTTATTACATAAATGCTTAATTACACCAATTTGCATATCTCATAAATACAATCTCATGTAGGCACTAATTTTCGGTTGTCCAATAAGCCCGAAAATGTAAAGTAATAAAACACTGACAAGGAATTTGCATATTCCGTAGATGTATCAATTGGAAACTATCTGTCCCGATTAAGCCTTAATTGAAATGTAATTTGATATGACTGTCTTGTTAAGATTGATTTCACCTTTTTATCAGAAATATTTAATATTTTTATGGGTTCATTGATAATGTTACGAATTTGCAAGATGGGTTAGACTCGTATAAGTACAGTTTTTAAACTTTGAAAAGTATTCTGAAAATAGAATAACACAGTTGATTTTCATGAGCAACTTGACATACGTTTTATGGTCGCCGTCCATTTGGTAAAAACAACGTTAATGATAAGAATTTCAAGATGCAAATCAGAATAATCTAGATCTAATAGGATCATAAATCTTGGCGTGCTATAAATTTAATGTAGGATGCCTAAAGAAATCTAGCTCAAGTATGTTAAATGTCAAAACGCAAACGAGGACAACAGGAGAGGCAAGCTATACGAACGTTTACGCAAATATTTCAATGAAATTTGTCTTGAAATTATCTTTGAAGAATAAAACGTCCACATAAAAATGACATACTGACACACAAATATTCCGAGGCAACCTCGTGCTCACGTCAAATGTCCCTGAGACAACACGTGACCTAGAATGTGAAAATAATCTAGCATCACCTTGCATCGCCCACCACGGCCGGCTTGCAGCTAAAATAACGAGGCAGGTGTACCGCGAAGTGTGCTATTTAGAAACTACTACATATCTTCGTCCGAACTCATTAACTACGAGAAGGAAAGGTTAACATTTCCAAGGCTACTCCAACAACGAGCATATCAGTTCCGGATGTTGTGAGCAGATAGTGTTACACAAAACCTGTTTTGTCATTACTGCCGACCCAAATTTCTCTCAAGGTTGCTTACTTAATAGATAAAAAGTAAAACATGACCCCAGTTATTTTTAAGCCCTCATTTTAGACATCAATGTTTTAAACTACACAAAAAATTACTGATCGGTAAATTTTAAGGCATTAAACGAGACAACGACTTTTATACTTCGATAGGCATAATCACAGCTGTTGACTTATGGTTATGACCGGAACACGGAATTCGAAGACATGGCATTGAGAACCTTGTATTTAGTACCAACGGACCTCTTTCTCCCTCGCAATTTAAGTGTAGTAAACTTTGCAAATGCCATCAATTAGGATTTATTTATGGATCGTTATCACGGACATAAACATAATTGGTGTAAAAGTAATCTGTAATTTATGTCCACATTCCAATTTCTAATATAACTCATTCTGATTATACATACATAGAATGTGAAATTAGAAAAGGAGAAAAAAATTGTTTACGATTTCTCATGATCTTAATATTTTTTTCTATTTACCAATGTCACCTAATTAAACATTGAACTTTTTGTTATTCGTGTGGAAAGTATTTCATATTTTCAAACAATATGTTGTAAGAATATAGGTATACATAAGATGTTGTAGGAATGCCGTACATTCACTTTTAATAAAACGAAATGTACACATATGTGGTAACTTGTAAACATTTTAATGCGATACGTAACATGGTACAAGAAACATCAACATGTACTGGATGAGAACATAGTTACACAAGAGCAGTTGCTCAACCGTCTTCTCATCCAGTTTTTATCGCTTTCCCGATCATGGAAGATGGAGGATAAATTACTCTAAATTTCACGTCTGTTGTTTACGCGTAAGAAACCTATTTTTTTGGCATACCAGTTTGGCGTGTGAACACCGTTATGTCACACGGCCTTTATTTGTCTTTTACACACGTACCTATAATAACAATATGTCAAATACGTCGTGATTTACACGAAATTTATATACAGTGCCAAAGTCAAATAATTTGAAAGATGGTTTGACGGATAAACTGCTTTTGGCAACGCCCAACTCACTAAACCTTCGAATGATATTCCAAAGGTTCGTCCAGAACTAATATTTATTAAGCACTACTTATTACGAGTGGGAAATTTTACACTGAAATATAAATTTAATTTTCCACAGCAAGATTTGCCCCGCCGATTGTGGGATTATCGTCAAGAAACGTCTACGTAGTTATTTTTGTTTTTGTTAATAGTTCTGATTACTGTATTTAATTCTGTCTTGTATTGGGCGTTTAAAGCATTTCTTTAAAACTGTAGTCTTGTATATTAAGTACAATTTATTTAATTTCAAATTCAAGATGCTCACAGTAGAAATTAGTTTTTTGCTTATTAAAACCTAACAATTATGTTAAGCTCATCTAAGCAAGCGTATATAATTTGTTTACATTTTACAAGTCCATCATTAAAACATGTATTAAATTATAAAGCGACGAAGAAAGTATTGAAATTGGAACTTGTTTAGAAAGTCGTTAAAGATGTTATTATGTTATTAAAGTATTAATTGCTTGCTATAAATATATTCGGTTACGCGACGTGGTCTCGGGAAGGGTAACCCGATGAATTATTTAACAGAGAAACGATCATCAGTAAATTTACGTATGTGACAGGTGTAGAGATTAGCTTTCCATTCATTTTGTTAAATAGAAATACTGGTATGTGTGGTGTTAAAAAATGTTGTGTTATTTTCAATGCTTAAATTATCAGGTTTTATCATAATTTTAAACAGAATGAAACGAACTATGGAAAACAGTTATAATTCTCTGCTAAATTGTTTTTAATGTGTTTATTAATACGTTAAGTGCTATTGAATATTAAACTAATTAGTTAAATGAGTCCATAGCTTGTATAGTAAACAAGCTTAGTAGGCTGCTAAGCTTAATTCATTTTAGATACTAAAGCATGATTAAACTACGTCGAAGATATGGCTCAAGACAGGAATAAGAAAATATTCATTTTGGGTCTATACTTAAAATTTGAATTGGGAGCCAAAATTAAAAATAAATAAGAGCATTATATTGTAATAGTGTTTAATGTAGACATAGTTTATTTAAAAAAGGGCATGTTCAACTAGATCATTACTGTAAACCTTCAATACCTTTTATCTTATCTACATGGATATTATCATGCATTCATTGACATTTGTGAATGAATCGACATGTACCTGTATGAGGTACCTCATCAGGAGTTACAGTTACTTGAGCACATCATGCTTTAATAGAAAATAATTTTACTCAAACAAAACAAAGATTATTAATTACAATTTTATTAGGTATTTATTTTACTATTCTTCAAGCATATGAATATTATGAAGCACCTTTTACTATTGCTGATAGAATTTACGGATCAACTTTTTTGAAATAAAGAAAATGTAACCTATATTGTAATAAATAAATAAAAAATAAAAAAAATAATTAATGTTATTGTGGAATAATAAAAAAGCTGCGTGACAATACAATCGGTGAATATTTTGATTGAACTGCGGGTACGATGATAAAAATTGGTGACAAACTAACGGTACTCTCACAATTATCATTAAGTAGCCGCCTACCACCGAACCTGTCACTTGTTAATTACAATTTACATTATAATATAGGTACATGAAGCAGCACGCGATCAAATTTAAATATAATCTCCCGTCACATTTGATAAAGAGAAAAGCTTTCAAAGAATTTTTTTTATTATATATTATATCTAGTTGTAAATATGGTAGGCAACCTGACTATTTTTGGAGTGCTGAGTTCGTTGTCCTAAATTATGTGTCAATTAAATAATTTGAAAGTGAAATTCCTAGAGCAAATCAATTAATACTTTTTTATGCTTTAGAAACGGAATTGACTAAATTATTGTGACTTTATAACATTTTCATTACAATTTCGAATGTACAGTTAATTTATTTTCCTTTATGGCACCTATTAGGCAATAAAGAGTTAAGTAGGCTATTACGAAGTTATTAAACCAATATTTCCTCATGCAAACACATGTTTCGGCTGTGTTTGCTCAATTGAGATCCGATTAATGGTGGCCGGGTTTGTACGCATTCAACGCACTCGCGCGTAAGTGGCGGGAATGCTAATAGGCGACAAACCGTCACACCTGCAAAGGTGTTTCGATTTGGTCCAGTGCCAATTCGCCCACTATCATTTTGATAAACAATAACGTAACGTTACTCGACATATATTTTGATACATTCGGTAAACACAAACAGGCAGACCGGTCTAAGGTGTGTCTGAAAGAAGCGATGTACGCAATCTTGATAATGATTGCTGATAGTAAAGATCAATGACCGAGTATATTGATATAAGCTCATTACAAAAGTCTAATGTAAATATTGCAATCCTTGAAAAGTCGTTTCTGCTATAGTGTGTAGTAGAGATGAGCGAGCAATTTGCAGGTCGACGTTAACCAATAGTACATGGAAATCAACTCACACTCTATTGTAAGATGTGTCATATTCGTGTCCAGTGAAATGTTAACTGTCGCATGTGTCAATACCTGGAACAAGAAAATACTAAGCGTAATTATTTGTTGCAATAACATATGCACATCATATAATAATCTGCAATTCGAGGAATTACAAAGCGACTGTGAAAAGTTGTGAAATGATATCCAGTGAAACGCGATGGAAACAGATGAAAATATTTCGATGAAAATATATATTTGAACAGAGATAGGCAGCGATTCGTCTAGTGGGCGTGGAAATCCGGAGTCTGGGATATTTTCATCTCCCGAAGGCTATTAGTGTAAAAGAGAAACATCCGTAACATGCGTCCGTGAAGATTCGAGAAGAATCAAATATCACCAGTTTGAAGTAATTTATGAATAGTGGAAAGAAATACAATAGCCAGTGGCAAAAGTTTTACGACTTTACCAAGTGTATCCAGAAAAGAAAAATCAATCTTGTTATGAATAATAATATCAGTATTATGAATAATAATACTTACTCCTATAGTTTAGCTATTTTATTACCAATCAAAACATTATTATAGATTGAAGGAATAAGTCTTGTGATTTGGTCAGAACATTAACAGTACATTTTTAGTACATCCATCCAGTAAAAATAAAGCACATGTGTGTTCTCTTTAATTTTACTTTCGATTGTTGGATTTACTCAGATTTTATATGATGCTTATATTAACTGGTTTACTGAACTGGTGAAAATACATCGATTGCTCACACATTTTTTAAAATACGTCAGTAGTAAACCTACTTCCCGCCTACAGGGATTTGCCATTAATCTATAAATAAGGTTAATGATTAATCTTTCGCAATACACTGAATCGGAATCTGTGTAAATACTTCCTTAAATAAACAATGACGTAATTGCAGCGTCAAATGAAGTAAATATTATTCGACAGTATTTAGAGGTGCATGTTCTGTCGTCGATGACGTCTTCCATGATGGTCGGATGTTTTTATGAGACTAAACTTTTGTTTAATTGTCTGGTCAGCTATTGATCGTGACTGTAGACGTAGTCTCTCTCATAGGATTATTCGTTAACAATGTAACACGCTCCACGGACATTTGTTAACATACATTTTACCAATGAAGATGAAGATCTGCACCTGGCTAGTACTATAATGCTGTTAATTATACAATTCCGTTATCATTTTAATTTTTGATTGGCACCTTCAAGGGTATATTGTAAAGAAATATAATACATTTAGCAGTGATTTAAAAATATATCGATTTAAAACATATTCATTTTTAGTTTATCGTTCACGTCTTTACGAAGATGATAAATATACGATGATGAGTAAAGTAGATTCCTTAAAAAAATCTTATAAAGAATATATAACATTCTATTGGTAAGACTATCTCAAGTAATTAGTAGTCTAAATATCACGTAAACGAGGCAATAAGAATCTTAGTCTGTTTTAAAGTTTCCTACATAAACTATTTATTCTTAAAGATACTCTGTAAAACTACCCAGATTTATATGCCAGTACTTACTGATACGTAATAAGTCTTATTCAACAAAGTCTTAGTATTTCATAATTAAAACACCCTATTGTTTTCACTTTAATGGCAAACCAAGTCGTGCCGAGCTGTGGAAAGCAATTCCCTCTTGTATTCACCACGATGCGATGTTTTGCATTATGACAGTTTCACTTTTGTTTATTTACTTGTACATTTGTGTTATGATACAATATGTCATGTCTTGAGATAACGAATATGGATTAAGTCTTATTAAGGAATTTGATTTAAAACATCTCTGTGGCTTTTGTTCATTAAAGCAAATTCACATTTTCGGTTTCTTTATAATTTTATGTTAAGTCTATGTGCCTGTCGCTTGATGCAACAGTGTGTTATAAGAAATAACAAACATTCCATATTTAAAAGTTTATAATAAATCTATTAGTCATATTGGCTTTAGCATTGATCTGAAATGTCGCCCGTTCCTCGGTCTAGACGGAATCTACAAGCTTTATAAAGTTCAACGACTTTTTCAATAAAAATAACGTGTGTTGCTTTGCAATTATTTAGAAAAACGATTCAATAATCACGAATACGATGTTTTGGACATCTTGCCAAATGGAGCTTAATGTACAATCTAACTATCGCGCCTAAGCAGTTAAAAGTAAATTTAAAACAATCTTGGAAAGGTTAGCCAAAGGTTGAGAGAAAAACAAAGTGATTAAACCGTGAAAATATCCATTCGTGAAAAAACGTTGAGCATCTTTTATAGTGTATCTGTATAATTCTGTTGAACACACGATGCAATAAAGTTTTAGGGTCAAGATTATAGATTTTTGGACTTTATTTCAGTTCATGCTTAAAATTGACTGAAATCATATCAATCAAGAATTTAATATTATTGATACTTACTATGAGTACTCTGATTCTATCGTCAACCCATTATTGTGCCACTGCTGGGCACGGGTCATCTCTCAGAATGCGAGAGTTTTAGGCCATAGCCCACCGCACTGGCCAAGTGCGAATTGGTGGACTGATTATTACACATTATTAGCTACTATACCCCTATTGATATTTACTCATCGAGAAGGTGTAATTTTAATAACGTGAAACATAGGTATTTAAATTTGCTACGAATAAGACGTACACTTAGCACAATTTTTTCAGTTGCAATTATTGATTAGTCTGGAATACAATCTTGCTGAGAAGACCTGGTAAAAACTCTGCGTTTATGTCTCTTCTTTGTTTTATCCATTATTGCAAGAAAAATGAGGAAGATATTTTAATAGCGCCTTGAAAACCAATTGTAATTGTAAGTAGGTACACATTTTAATTGTCAAGCGTCCATGGACTGCGTGACCACTTAACATTAGATGCTGTACGGTCGTATTCTACCTTTATTACCAGTTACATGAATGGGTTCTGCATTTTCTAAAGATACTTTAAAGATATTTTATTAAGTGCGTATTTATTCATACAAGTTTCATATAATTTAATATATTTTCTTAAACAATCAAATTGTTTTTTTTTCAATTGATGTCGAATTTAAAATAAACTGCTTTTTAAACTTTAAACGTTTAAGTTTTTGACAATCAAACAAGCTTATATCATAGTTCTCGATTTTGGACTTTAGTAAAATCTACTCTATTTCTAACGTATATTGTACAGAAATACTTATATGTACAAGTATCATGTCTTCCAGTCTGCGTTTGGTACAATAATACATATACTACATGACCATGAGCAAAACTATGTGCGGAAGCTCGTATGTGGGATGATGTTTCGTTTATGAGAAATGTAACGAGATGAACATTCAAACGGGAGGCACGTTCCGCTCCAACTGTCGCAGTGACAACTCATATCGATTCGTGTTCCGTTTCCACTCCACTTATCAAAAACAGCTTGTTGATAGCTCTAAATGCTTCTGATAACACTTAGCAACTATTGTTATGTATGTTTGATGATGTGATGGCACCTGGTTTTTCAATTTCACTCAGGAACCCCAAAGTTTTGAGGTAGTATTTCAGATTTGTCTAAATCGGAGCAATCGTTTCTCAGATTTTTTTGTATAAAGATAATAATATGTGTAAACGAGTTTTTAATACTGTTTTATGCAAGCTTAGCTTTCCTTTTCCTAATCCTTCTTACCCTAGATTGTAGGAAGTGACCTGTGGCTGCATTAACCACGGGGTCATGCATCGCGCGGTCATGAGTTTAAACTTAATTATGAGCGAAATAAGCATAAATATAGTTGTGCGTAACGAACATCAATATAAATGTGGAATGACTTCTTCCTGAGGTATTCCCTGAGCGTTATGAGGTAGAAGGTAGCTACGAAAAGATCTCTCCTTCTAAGCCGGCTATGCATTGGCAACTCCTCTGGTGTTGCAAATATTTATAGGCAACGGTGACTACTTTCATCAGTTAGCCCATCTGCCTTATCCTTAGTTTAAATATTAAAAATAGTTACAGAATATCACGTACGTATGATGCATCTATGTAATAAATATTAACAAAAGTCCTTCATTATTAGAAATACCTTGGTATTTCTAATAATTCTACCCATATCGTCTTCAGAGTCGTCTACATTCCAGTAATATTCCACCACTGGGCATCGGGATGTTTTCAGAGTGGGGTTCTTTAAATAAATATAATTCTTACCCTATAATCAAAGGATACCAAATAGAATGCGCCATTAAGCATACATCGAAGAACAGTTTCTCATAGTCGGAAAGGAAAAATATTTGCGTCGTTGCATTTATAATTTTGTTAAGTATGTTGAGAATTTATTACAGCACAAAATTACTTGGTAATAAACAAGTGAATACATTATTTACTGGAAAATTTTGCAACATTTACACTGTATTTAACTTTATGTAGCTATGATCTAACCGTTATTACAATTCGTGGTGTAATTTAATTATTCATTTGTTCCATTTACATGTTGCAATTAGGTGATATTTTCTAAACATAGAAACGTTTCTCAAATAAGGTTAGTTATATGATTTATTTCCTAATAGGTGAGATAACGGATATGTTTGGTTCAATATGGCTAGGAGTTAAGCCTTTTGAAACAATGGGACATTTTGTATGAGCGTAACAAAAGAGAGTGGCTAGCGCTCGAGGGTAACAATGACCCTTCTCGGCGACACTGCGTCATCATACGCCCGCATCATTTGTATATGTAAATGTATTTTTTTCGTAAAACATTACATCCTAATTGGTCACGAAACCTACCTTCAAGTATTAGAATTAAAAACATATTCCCACCACATCATTATTATTGAAATGTTAAAATTATTTTTGCCCTTTGCTTAACCCATGCCTGAGATAACTCAAGTAAGACAATTTTGAAATACAAATTTGAAATACAATAACAAACAATATAACAATATCATCATTTTAACTCAACTAGATATATTTTTAAAACACAATTTCATTTTGTAAATGTTAAAGCTCTTTTCGTCATATCCGTCGTTTCGATGTGTGATACGAGTGTGTCAGTCATTTGTATTATAGGTGTTAACTCCCACCATATTCCCAAGGTATATCTGCTCTATTAATATCTCACCCATCGCTAATTAGTCAGAAATGTAAAACCTCACGCTAAGTAAACATGCAGTTAGCAGCCAAGGTACGCCTACTCGATCTACTCGACCATTTGGACGGTGGCCACTATATTCAAATGATCTATTGTTAAGTTTCGCTACGATGAAATACCGGCCCAACAATGAAATATAGTCAAGCAGTTATATGCCAACTGTTGCAAAGTAAATCGGATCCCTGTCAGTCTATATTATGGACGCGAAATAGACTAATGGCGCTGTATTATATTCTGATGATTAACTAATGCTGTTCGGATGAATTACGGTCGATATATTTAGCTTATTAGGAATGCGCTTTAGGGTATATGTGCACCCGGATACGTGAACTGTTATAGTCGGCCTATAATAGAACAATGACGAACGGATGCTAGCTAAACGTTCGCCTGTTTCTAGACGCTTTCCAGTTTATATGGAAACAAGGTAATATGTTTGCAAATCCCGAAACTATTGCGGGCTTAGACAAAATCTATCTTTTATGTCTGGTTATTATTATAGTATCAGTTAAATATATCGTATAAAATCTATCTACAAATACCTAATATTGCCGAAAGAGTAGTGAGCTTTGACACATCTATGTATCCATAAACAGAAGTGTTGAGCAATGATAGCCTAGTGGTTGAAACTTGCCCTCTCGATCTCCTGATCGAGCCTTGGTTTGAATCTCGGCCCGGGAGGTCGAGGTCTTTGCGAGCTCATGAATAACAACTTTGCTAAAGATCATCATATGATCAAATGAATAGTTTACGATTCTATAGAGGACATACAGACACACATTCATTTTATATATAGGTATTTAACTGATCAGTCTATAGGCTAATTTTAGTGAAGTCATTTCACAATTTAATTCATTTATGTCCAGAAGTAGGGTAGTTCATCTAGTTTCTAGAGTATAAAATTTAGGAAGTAGAATTTAGGACGCCCATAGAAGTCCATAGCTTACCAGTAGCTATGTTGAAATACTATGTACAACCGGATGTGCTATTAATACTTACTCAGACTAAACACTAGCCATTGTTTACAGATATGTAGGTATTATATTCAGTTTACACTATCCACGCCATACTTTTTCTTTGTCTTGTAATACTCATGCTCCTTATTTAATCTCACTCGTTTCGTCAGGTTTCAATAATTTAATTACTTTTATTTTATTACATAAAGATGTCACGATGAAATCCTACTTCATTACCCGTGTTACCAATCTTACTATCAGTAGTAACAATGGTATTTTTTTACCGTTGTTACTACTGCAGTTGTTAGTCGTATTACGAAAAATAAAAAATATCTTTCTTACTATCTTCAATTTCAAATATAAAAAATCCCATATGGGACTGTAGACCAAATCTAAGAAAAAGACATTTGCACCTGTATATATGTGGTCTTAAAAATTACCCTCCTTATGACGCAGTCAGGTTACGGAGTTAATATTATATTATATTTATTTATAAAAATACTACTTTTATTATATTATATTTATAAAAATACTACTTGATAGATAAAGATTACTTAGATTGGTATTAACACGGGTAATGAATCCTTTATTCAGAGGATGTCGTGAATTTGCATATTTGCAATAAAAATGTTTACGGGACTGAGAACATATAATATTTCTACAATCGCCACATCTGTTTGTCTATATGTTTAAAATCGCACCAATACAAATCTACCGAATTTAATTTAAATGATTGAAAAAATATATATACATGTCTTAAAGTAACATCTAATTTTTAATAGTTTAAAATTAGTTTTAAACTTAAAGTTACTTTAACTTATTTTAAAGGCGGTTGAAACCGCAGGGCACTAGCGTAACTAGTGTTTTTAATATGCAAAAAAATTAATACATAGTTACAACAATTTTGAATACGGATATTAGAGTAATATACGCATGTTTATTAAAATGCATAAAGATATAATTCATGCATAAAAGGTGGTAGTAATCCGTCACTTTCAATTCCTTCTATGGCCCTGTAAATGTCGATACAAAACCTTTATTAAATTGTTACAAAATATTTACACGCTGTCCTGTTAATATAGTAGATATTTAGATAAGGCATGTGAATGTAGATAATCAAGGCTAGATTCGGTGCAATGTCACATATTTTTGGCGAACGGTATAGGTAAAATGAGATTTACAATTTGAATACTAGAATGTCTAGAATAGCGTTTCCGAAATTTTATTATGCTGCGGTTTATTGTCATGGTGAGCCACTAGTTTTTACAATCCCAGTGCAGCGAAGATAAAAAGCAAACTTCAATGTCCACAAGTGTTACTATTATAGTAAAAGCGGCTAACTGCCCGTCGGATTGGCATAGTAAGTGTTTCGTATGAAAAAACTAAGAGCGCTTTTAGTTAAAAAGTTGTTTGAATATAATCATCAGTATCATCACATAATAATATTTTAAATCAATACGACAACTACCTACTAATTAATTTTCTTGTCATGACCCCAAGATGTGGTTCAAATCTTTGCAAGATTTGTACTGATAGTTAAAACCTTGTAACAATGTCTTAAGACACTTAATCTTGTTTTTATAGGCTATGGGAGTGTAACGGAAACTCTGGTATTATCTACACTTCCTGTCAGTTGTTATTGTACGAATTTGCGGCACTCCATATTTGTCGTACAATGAATAGGTATAGGAGATTAGTCTATGCTCTACTTTAGGACTAGTAACATGACACGACGCGTAATGTTAGAGATAAATGGAACGATTCAGCGCATGAAATCCTGCACTTTAATATACACTAACCATAAATAAAGGTATTGTTTTCATTTCCTATGTACACGTAAATACGCGTAACAGTAATGTGTAACGGTCTGTCGTTATGGTAAATGTTACGCTTTGAAGAAGTAGAATAACATACATTTCTGAGGCTGTCCTTGAGCAGTAGCAGTAGTAGTAATACAAGTGTGACACATAGCTTATAGAACATTTTTTCATAGCTAATTCTATTAGTCATAGTTTTCTATAGGCGTCAATAATCACTTAACACATCAGCGGCAATAATCAGTCAACACGAAAAACCCGTTTGGTACTTCCACGTCCAAAACTGAATCACAGTAAAATGTAAATAAAGATCATTTAGATGTATAGTAAAGAAACGCTTATTTTTATCGTCAACAACAAAACTTGTAAGAATACCAAAATATAATATGGGTCACCACTAACTCCGGTAATCTAGGGCGTTTATTATACTAAAATGAAACAGATTATCCCAAATCCAATGCTTATGTAGAGGAAGATTTTTATCATATTTTTAAACATGAGCGGAGATGAGACGGATTCGCTAGTAGGTAATATAAATGCGATCATAATTCAATGCTCATACTATACATGGCATTGTTGGTTGATAGTTCCGTGATATGTCAATTATTTTGAAAATCATTGCCTCGAAGTCTTGAATGACCAGTCATTTAACTGGACATAACATCGTGACTGCATTGCATTCTTCGCTGCGCAGTGTAGGTGTGCTCGGTAAAGGAGTTACAATTTTAATCCAACAGAGTTTTATTTATCAGTAAGATATAAAACTCGCAGTGCTTTGAAATTCGGTCTCTAATGGTCGGGAATTTAAACGTCTCTTCTTTTGATTTTTTGATTTATGTGCACATTAGAAATTAATGGTTACTTTGTGTAACAGTAAAGGGAGAGATCGTGTCTCAACCAGAATGTCCACTGGTGCTGTAAATATAAATTAAAACGATGTGTATGGTAGACTACCATGCTTTACTTGAAAAGCGTGGTAGTACTGCCGCTTATCGTTCTAAAAGACGAGCATCGTTCTTAAGCAATGGGACAATAAAAGGTTTATGATGATATTAAACTTAAACGATATTCGTTTACGGAAGCTACCCACGCATGTTGATCTCACTTGTTGCATATTTTACCAGCTTTATGAACAGAAATGTGCTTTTTGATGTTTAAAAAGATTTTTCCATAATTCAAATTAGCATACATCATAGGAAATCCGTCCATCCGTGCATCAACCTTTTGAAGCTAGGCTTCCCCTAATGGGGGTTGCTGGAAGTAGTTACCGGGCTCTTCATCGAAAACGCTATTAAAAATTGTCGACATTCTTTCGACTTTATAGTAACACATTAGTTGCATTTCTTTTAAAAGAAAGTAACACGTGCTGGTACCGGGGAGATTTAATTTAATTTAATAAGCCTACTTTTACAACCAGGCTAATAGTGCCATCTGTTAAAGAGTTATTGAGGCGCTATTTGATTATGTAAATATTATTAGATAAATGCGAATTCTTGTCCAAACAGAATAATTCAAACAGGTAAATTATTCATTTTTAAATTTGTATTTCTCAAATTCACCAATTTACAATAGTGTTTATATGTCTCGTAATTAATAATACGTTTAAGATATCATAATTCAGACAACTCAATAAGTGAAACTCAATCAACATCGAATGGAAATGCCGTCACCATAACGATAATAAATGCATCAATGCTGACTCGAACATGACAGGTTTCTAATTCGGAGCCAATTAATATCAGCGTCATCACTCCCACGTATCTTATCTCCAAAATACACCGTTAAATTCGGACCAAATCGAACTACTGTTATATCACCGGCTATATCTGGACTACTATATTTACACTGGATTCGCACTTTGAACCGGTGTGCGAGTGGTATCTGACACGGGGGGAGCGACGAATAATAATTTGAAAGACAAGCCCCCTCGGCCCAGTCGCTCACGGCTGCTGAGTTTATCTCCATAGATTATCGCGATACTCACAAGCGTGATAAGGACAGCAACATATATTGTGTTATACAATGCACTTTGGTTAAATACGAATGGAACATTATGAAATAACAGCTGTAGATGGACGGCCTCGCAGGATTAACACGTTTTTGAAATTATTTTTAATTGTATTTTGTCTTGCGTTTGTCCGTTTTAATAGCTAAGAGTCAAAAGCCGTAGATTAGAAATAGATGTAGTACGAGTATCAACAATTTTCTAATTATAATAGCAAGTGAGTGTAAGCAATTTGCGTGGGTGTAAGGACAGGGCTGAAAATAGACGACGTTGGCATCGGTTGCCTGCAGTGCTACTGTGAGGATGATCTGATCGCGTCTGACTGTCCGTCCGGTTGGAATTCAAACGTTCTTTTAGATGTTTTTTTTTTGACAAATTCAAGTTATAACAAACTTTCTCATTCAAAAGGGCCAATATTTTTTAAGATCTAAGTTAGTATGATTTCAGTAATGAATTTGGTATATCAGTGGGATTGCCTTAAAACTTTGTGATAATTTTTCTAATAATTATTTAACTCACTGGGAAGTAAAACCAACATGAAACTTTTTATTTTACCATTAGCATAATGTTTACACTGTCATAATAAATCGTGTGGAGAGTAAAGAGTGAACGGAACGTAAGAAAATGTTAATGGAACAACACAATTGGGTAACGATAACGCAAGGTTGACACGACGTGGACGCTCGCACCTGGGTGCAGTGAGTGGGCGACCAGATCTCCCCACGTTTTGAAATACACAACAGAATCAAGAAATAACGAGACAGGGAGTGATAACGTTGAAATATACTCTATTCACGATGTACGCATACATCACGAGATTAGGACTATGGGTAAATTCCGGATTTTAATCAGAAATCTTAGGTTCCAATACCGGAAATACAAGAAACGTTAGAAATTTTCAGATAACGAACGGAATACTTAATACTGTGAATTCGATTTGCATTATTTTTATCGACATCTATATGGATTTAACACGTGAAGAGGTCTATAATTTAATGGATCTACATACTTAGAATTGTCCGCGCGAGAACCGGTCCACTTAAAATGATATTATTGACGTGGGTAAGAGTGTACCACAACATGTTACTCTTAGTTTGTTCGGTGGGTGCGTTGTCGCCTGTGGTTTTTACAAGAACCATTGAGTTTGTTGTACGTATTCGTAGTAATATAAGGAAATTTACGCTATTTTCTCAATAAGACACACTCAGTATACCAAGAAACGTAAGAATATTATAATGCGATTTGTTAGATTTCTTTCCTAGAAGGGCAGTTCATTTTACGAACATTTCGCTAATAGCTTGTAAACGCGCTTAGCGTTTGTCATAGAATAATGAATGTGTCACTATCGAGTTTATTTCTACTTTATATGATAAAGTTTCGCTTAGAAATTTCGTTTCTCTGTCTAACAGGTTATTAGAAAATAAGATGAATGATTCATTTCATTAAGTGCAAAACATACCCGGGAGAACAAGCTTCATAACCAGAGAGAAGAATTTAGCCAGTTTTGTCGTGGTATCTATGTATTTTCATCACGTAAACACTACTACGTTAATAAATCAACTAATAAACGTACTTAGCATATGACTCAAATTGTTATTTTCTACTATATAGTTTAAAAATAAATACCTTTTTGAAGTGTCTTAAATCCTAATTATTATATTTTAATAGTCATCAAACTTAAATTCCATTTATGTAATTGGAGTTTCCATTTCGGCTAATCGTTAACATGGTTAGATACGGTACAGACTAGTTATGTAACGAATGTTATAATTTGAAAATTCGCGGATACAGTTTTTTTTTTAAATTTGACGTTAATATAGGAGTAGTGTATGACACCGCTACAGGAGTACAGTAGGACACAGTAAAATGTAAAAATTTGGCGACGGTTTTTTTTGATCATCAAACAGTTGTTGGACTAAATTTATATTGATTAGGCTGCTTTTTTGGTCTTCTAACTGCAGTTCTAAATTCGTATAACATTCGCACAGTTCTTGCGAATGCGAATGTGTAAAAACACGATGCGAATATTCGTTACATTACATTTTTATATACGTACTATAATATATACAGCATGTTGTCATTGTTTATTTTTTTCTTTTGTTATATTGGCCTACTACGCCCCTTTTTAAAATCAATGTTAAAAGGCTTTAACCACTGGAAGTGATACCTGACGCCTTAACAAACATCTGACACTAAGGATGTGGTTTTGTTATTCAGCGATAAGCCGACTCTAATTGGTTCTAGTCATTACGAGTCATTGAACTCAAGGACTTATTTACTTTTTTAGATATAAATTATTTAAGTGATAAAATACAATTGTTACCATCATTTTAAAACAACGATTGTAACAAACGTTCGTACTATCAGTCTGAAGAAATCCAGAGTTATACCCAGATGATTATCGGAAATCATCGTCTAAAAACTCGAAGAATCTTGAAACAACTCGGATATTTGCGATATGTAGAACAGATGAATATAAATATTTAAATGTACAATGCCAACTAGAAATAGCTGGCTATGACAAGGTTAGGAGCTATGAAGACGGTTTGGAATTATGAATGGAGAATATTCAAAATATATCATATTTGACTGTATTTTTCTAATATCGATCGATATTTAACTAGATATCGATTTAAAAACATGAACAAATGAAGTGGATTATCGAATTGTGGGTAAAAATGTAGATATTTATATAAACCAAGAGAGTTGAGAGTTGCAGAGCACCGGTTCTATTCAGTCGTTTTTGAACGCGTGCCAAGAGCGAGCCAACGACGAGCAGGAAAAAATAGCCATGTCAAATGTTACATAACTGATAATCACACTTCGTCAACATATTTCACGACCACAGTTTGCGGCACAATATATTCGTTTAATTGTTGTTATAGATGTTATGTGGTTAGTCCTCACTCTCCCTAGTCTAGTAATAGACACTCTCACTTAGTGCTTAGTTAGCAGCGTATCTATGAGCAACCTCAGCTACTTACGCTACTTTACGCAAGTCGTCAACCGTTTCAGAGTTTGATTACAGCTGTCATTTATGGCCAGTGTACACTTACCATCAAATAACCTGCATGATTATTTGCTACTTAAAGATGATACCTTACATAAGTAAAATTTTAAATTTTGCGACTTTGTTCATAAGATTTTGTTAAACCAAAAGAGAGGATACATTTTCTGTTCACTAAATTGTCAACTGCATTAGAAAATCAGTATGCCATACAACATACAATCAATATAGATTTCATACTTAGAATACAATGTTTGTTTTCAATGTAGTAGATATTGTTGATATTTAAGTATAAATATTTAAATTTCAATTTAAACACTGTCCAGATTCCTGTGGGTTTCTATGTTTTAGTCATGGGCAGTCAATGACCTCGAATCCCCAGGAAATATGCGAAAGGTATGCCAAGGTGATAATTCTTCGGCTTACTGGCAACAAATGTTTTGGTTGAGCTTGGCGTTGAAACGAGTCGTGCTCTGCCGATTGGATTAACACAAATATAAATCCACGGCAATCTTTTTGTTTATATCCTTTAATTAATTCTACGCCTTTATTTCTAATATCATTGAGCTGACATTTTGGGTACACGAATCGTAAAGACGATGACCTTTTTACCCGACTGCGTAAGGAGAGTAACGTTTTTTAAAATTAGTGAGAGTCTAGTAAAACATCCAACGTTGTTCTGAACTAATTAAATATACTAGTAAACTTGTCTGTTTACTATAAACAATTTTAGGCTTGTTAATGTTATTATTAATTAGATTATTGCCTGCTTGAGTAATTTTAACCACAATGAAAAGTATTATCTGTGTGTCAAACTTCATTAAAATTACTATTACTACTACTAAATTGGTCACTACTTTTGCATGAAAGAGCAACGAACAACATCCATTCTCACAAACTTCCCCCTTTAAAATATCAGTAAGAAAGATACTACCTGTTTTCTAAACACTAGCCGTAGTGATGTCAAAAACATTATTTGTACATGATTGTTGTTTGTTTTTGTCTTAAATTAACGTCATTTTTACAATGTTAAATTAAATTACATGTCCAAGGTTTTACCAGACATGAAAAGTAAATTAGACACCTAAAGCTTATTGCTTGTTTAAGAATATTTTAATTCGGTCTAGCAATTATGAGGTTACATTTGGTAAAATAACACTTCCTATTTATAATACTAGTACCTGTAATAAAAAACCACGTTATATATTAAGACTACCTTTATTATACAGTGAATTGATATGTAATTAATAAAAAACACTTTAATTATATCAATAAAATCACAGAATTAATATCATTTAATTTGCTTAAATAGTTCACTTTTTTGTATGTTTGTGTAAAAAAGGAACTTGTCAATTGGAAATTTAACTAACCAAATAAAATAAAAGATAACAACTTGTCAGTGTTAAACCTAATATAAAGACAGAATTAGAAAACAAATAAGTGAAAATGCATTTGGTTTTACGACGAGAGAAGTATCAGTAGTAGCTTTATGTAAATTACGAAATTTAGAACCAGTTCCGGAGGCGTCCTCACCACTTTCACGATTTCACTGGGACCAGATGTTGACGGAATACCCCGTGATTCGATCCAAATAATGATCAATATAAACGGGGAATTTCTTGCAGCGCTTAATGGATTCATAATATTATTTGATACGGGTAAGTTAATGTTGTTTTTGTAAGTGCAGTGCCGTACAGTTGTCGGAACTAATGTTCCTCTTTCTCGCTTTATTTCAAATGTTTTGTTAGTATAATTATTTAAATGGCGAAATGATTTTTAATCCTTATTTGTTTTTGAATATTCCATTTGTTTTTTGTTAAGTAGAAGATGATATTTGAGGTTATGAGCCTCTAAATTACCACCGCATGACACAAATAGGTACATTTTGTTTTCTACTTTTACGAAATAGGGTATATGTGTAGTTTATCCAGTGGAAAATATATGTTCACAAAATGAATCATGTGAAATCAATTTATAATTCGTTGTTCCTTTTTGCCTTTCAACAAGGAAAATACCTTCGCACTACTGGCCTCCTTTTTGAATTCGAATTTAATTGAGTAAGTCGTAATTATACAAGATGTTCGCGTGTTTTTAAGTTCCCTCAAAACAAGCATTTTTTTAAGTTTTCGGTCATAAATACAATTAACATTGCAAGCTTACATTTTCGTTTTTGACAATAACTTGCAATTTAATTTAAAATGATGGGCGAAAACGTAAGCAGTTATTATTTTGAAGAGAGAAACCATACTCGTACCACGGTACAAATATCTAAATAATACTGTGCTCATACTAAGGCTACTGGATGCATTATGATATCTCATTGAGTTTGTAAGCAATTCTACTGCTTTTTCGGAATTACAGTGAAACTAAACTACTCAAAGAATTTGTGAAGTACAAAATGATAACCCTGTAAAAGGGATATCTAAGAAGTTATTAAATAATATACCTACCTATACCATTTTGATTTTTTTCATATCGTTTAAAATAAACTTGTTGATTTTTTTGATCTAAAAATGTGGTCTACCAATAAACCAACAGTATATTTTTATAAAATATACCTATATTTTATAAAAAATATACTGTTGTTTCGGTATGTTATAATATCAATTATCAGTCAATCAAATAATTATGGCCAAAGTTGAAGGTTAAGCAAATTTTGTCAACGGTTTTCATATTTTTCAAAAATCTAGAAGCAAAACTTCTAAACAGATATCTGTTTTACTGGCCTACGATTTACTGTTACTGCTAAGACCTACTTCTTCAGCATACTTGATAATGGAAACGCGGGTGTAGCGTATCGACTGGTCGGACGACTTTTCCGCAGACACATCTCAAGATTCTCAAGTTGTTGGCCGCGACATTGACCCGCCATGCACGGACGGCCAATGCACTGGGTGTCGCAGCCTCTTTGTTTATACTGGGTTTGTCCTGTGACTGCATACTCTATTCGTACATACTAGGGTTTATTTATTGCATCACCTTTACCTAGTACATTGGTGCGAAAGGGCAAAGTTAATTCCCGATGTCTTCGACGTAGGAGGGTGCAGAAAACTTGCAGTAGGTGGACTATTCGAAATCAGAAAATAATGGATAACAAGAGGACTTCAGCTCAAATTAATTTATGCGGTGTTTTGTAACCGCAAAGCTACGTTTAACTTTTTTCCTTATTAGCCAACTCAAATTTTAGCAGTATCAGTCATCTTATTTGTAGAATTGACAAAGCTGTATAAATTCGTATGTGATGAGAGAGGCACGGTTTCGAAAACTTTCTATATGCCATTAGGGAGAAGGGCGAAATATCAACATTCCTACATTTTTAATTGTTGCATTGCACGATCGACTGGAGACTAAATATGAACGACCAGCATCACGTCTCTATAGATCGTGTTTGTCATGTTATTGAGTGCTATGTACGTTGTCCTTACAAAGTATAAGTCATAATAGTTCACATTCACTTTCACTAGTATAGCTGAAGTTATATTAAACTACAAAGATACTAAAGATACATCGGTGTCACAATTTAATGATCGTATAAATTACTTTAGTGCCTGTTAATAACTTGCATAATATGCATCATCAGTAACTAAAACCTATTATTCTAATGTTACCGATTGCACATTTAGTAGGTATCGTATTTTTTTCTTATTGTAGTAGTAATAGTAAGGTAATAGTAATGCTATTTTTGATTTTTGTGAACCTTAAATATATGGCTGAATAATAAAATAGTACCTATGTCATATCTAGCCGTTTTTAACATATTCGGTATTTTACATTGTATACGAGAAACATTGGAATTACTTATGTAATTATCTTGTGTATAGTGCTGTATTATCATGGTAATGCAAAATTTTGTAAGAATTGTCGGATAATTACTGTAAAGGCGCGGCACTTTCGTAACTCTTGTTAATGACATTCCTCTCCGGTTGAGCTCATAGGGTGCGTCAGAGCGGTCGTCAGCGTCACCGACCACAGAGTTTCTATGAGACTACTTCCTACGAGATGCATTTTACGTAGACGTCAACGACGGGCAACTGTTTCCCTGAAATACGGGTTTCGTGGTGACGCAAAGTCGCCCGCGCCTTCAACGGCGCCTGCGCTGGACCCATTTTAGGACATGACTAACGGAAATTCGACTCCTCTCTCTCCTACCCGTTCACTCCCGTGGGACGCGCCGTTTGCCCGTCTCGCTCGCACCAAAAGCTCCAAGAAATCTTTTAATAGTGTCCACGGCCGCGATCTACTTTCAACTTGCGGCGGGAAATGTGCAACACCGTTTGAATTTTCAGAAATTCGCGCGTTTTTCCGACTCACATTTTAGATAAGTTTATTGTTAAAATAAAGGAAAATTAATGTGACTATTAATTACTGTGTGCGATTACGTGAATAATGAAGTTATTTCGGTAAATTATTTCAGTATATATTTTTTAAAATATCATTTAATTATGAAATATGAGAGGAGCGATTAATTATGGAGTACTACGTAATCAAATTTTCGATCAGATATTTTATCTACCTCATTGATATTCTAAGGCGAGCGCACACTAAAAATAGATCTATAATTTCTATTTCGTCTACCATGTAGCTAGTGTAGACTGATCGCAAATAGTTCAGAACTTATATAAAAATAAAATTCTTTAAATTCACTTCATTTTATAATGTAAAAAGGAGAAAACATAAACATCACAATCATGAGTCACGACTATGATAAGGTTAGAACTCAATGGTATTATTGGTATGTGTATTTTGTATCTAAAATGTGTTTGTCACAAGTTTTCGTTTACCTACCCATCGTAACTAGTCTGTCAACTTGTGTTTTGAACTAACCTTTTTCTGTTGTTTCTCCCAAGCCGGGTCTAGGAGACCCTCGCGCTCCCACTCCTCCTCCTGTTCCATATATCCATCCCCGTACACCCCCTCATAGTTATTTGTTAACACCCCGTTGTCCATCATCATGGTCACCGCACTGACCGTCGAATTCGATGTTCGTTCGAGCCTATGACCGCGAACTCGTGTGTGTTAGTTCGCACCGCGCACTGCAACAAGCAGCCGGCCGCTCGCCCGCTGCTAGAAGACTGGCGCTCAAGCGCTACCAGCGGCGGCGTGAAGAACTACGCCGTCACGTTCCGTTCTGCACCTATAGCTGTCATTGTAAAAATGTTAAACATTTGGTTCTATATTTTTAGTCTGTATTTAAGTCATTTTATTGTCAATTGTCAATGTCAAATATTTTTTGTTATCTCTAACTGATGCAAAATTTAATGAACAATTTACAACTTTGTTTTCATGAAATATTTTGTAATAGTAGTTGTTCGAAATAATATTTAACATATCTTAATAGTTCACAGCTAAGGTTAATTCGTTTACCAGGTCAGTGAGATATTTCTATAGTATACATGGAATTTATTCATTGAAGTTACAGGTATAATACAATTTTCAGTAAGAGCCCATAAAGGTTTGCAAGTAAAGGTCATGCAGATTGTAATTGAGATGCACACAATCTATTATTTTCTGGGTCTTAGTACTGCAGTGTTAATGATTACTAAACTGAATTACTGTCTAATGTCAAACTTGTCTAGGTGGTGAAAAGCTTTTGTTTGCTTTATTTTTTTGTTATATCTGTAGGGGTCTTATTAGACTGTAGATATTTACCCCACAATATTGCATAATATTAACACAGTAAATACCCTATAATATGGTATGTAATATTCAGTATGTACGAACACACCATTGTCTTTTTAACCAAACAGTAAATAGTCAGTTGACGGCCACACAGTATAACGTGATATGGTGATTAATGCGTTAGGACTTATTTATGTTACATAACTAATAAGAATGTTTCTGTGTACATATAAAACGTTTAATATTTTATATCTAGTGCATTACAACAGATAGAAACTTTAGTTGTATGTAGTACATTTCAATCTTCGATAGTACCTATTTTTTATTTTGTGCGTTTCTCTTTCTTGTTTTTTAAAAAAATAACTTATTTTGTTAATCTTAGAGTACCTTTTTCAACTACACTTCATATTAATTATGAGTATATACCTGTTGTTGTACATATATACCTGTAATGGCGATTCAGCCTGAACCAAATAAATTGTAAAAAACTATTTATCAATGTATAGTAATAAGTTGATGGTATATCTGACTAAATAAATAACAAATAGATATTTGAATTTTAATAGGTTCTCTTTGAGTTTAGCATAAAATGTGCAATGTGGGGTAAAAATAAAATAAAACAATCACAAAAATACACAAAAAAATTTATTCACCACATAAAATTTCATTGATAATAATCTTGCTCATGCAAAATAACAGTTATATTTTTTTGTTTTCTTTGAAATCCCACATTAACATACTTATAGCAACATCCACGATCACAGGAAGGTTAAAATTTTGGAATAGAAAAGTTACTTTAACCATAAAAGAGCTTGACACGTCAATAACTTGGTGTTTCTACAAATTAAAATCTATTTATAAATACATATATGAGTATTAGTTAAATTAAATAAGACAACAGGTATTCACATACATAATTGTGATTTTAAATGTAGTCATAGCAGTATTTATGAATCCTTAAGTGTTAACGGCATATAATATTTCAAGCTTTGAGCAAAATCACCATAAATAAATATTATAAACCATTCACAACAATAGAAGATTTACTTCAAATTTGTCCTCATAAGTATAAAATTTTCACTGACAATCATATTTTCCATCCGTTTGTCAGAAATTTAGAAACATTTAAAATTTTAGGCTACATATTATATATTAACACCTATTTATTTAACAGTTCAGTAAGGTTCAGACCCATTTCATATTATTAGATTGATAAATGCACAGTTGTATAAAACATTCAGAGGTAAATGTTTGTAAAAATGAAATACATTATTAGTTCATGAATCTTAGAAAAAATAATGCTGAAAATTTTAATAATCAGAATCAATTAGCTTGAAGGTGATATTAGTTAAATGACAGTATATAATGGTTTTATTAAACTTTTGATAGATAAACAATATTACATTTTATGATAGACTCTAGCTTAAATAAAGTACATATAGCTCATATAGCTCATGATACTGCATACTCACGAGGGAATAAACAAAAAAAAAATACCTGTGACCTATATAATCAAGTGCAGCATTTGTTGTTAGCATATGATAAGGTGTGGGACATGCTTACTTTTAAAAATTAATACCAGGTTTAGGACGAAAATCGGATAGTGAACACTGTCCTAAAATGTAACTCTTGATTTACCTTACTCCCTGTATAAGTAAGCAGTGCATTAAGGTTAACTGCAAAATATTGACTTTTTATTGGAATTCTTTTACACATAAAATTTTCGAATCCTAAAAAGTTTATAGTATTAAACATAACAAAGACAGAAGTTATTTATATGGATCTTAAGTGGTAAAATTATGAAATGGGTCTATATTAAATATATTGTAAAGGTGGAGATATAAAACGCTATGTAACAACATAAAATACAAATCTTATCATATAACACCTCGAGTTGAAGATAGGTTACTATAGGTACACATAAACTATCATATACTCATAAATTTTGCAGTCATTTTTTTCTTCATAAGTCAAGTTAATAATTTTTATTTATATAATGTCATGACTGCATAATTTTTTATATTTAATTTACTATAATATTACATCAAACACAATTACATGATTTGGGTACATAGAGAATGGAAATCACAATGAGATAGGTATAGAAAATAAAGCGATCACATATATTCAATAACACATGTATTTGTAACGTGTTTTATACTTATTGCTAGTGTATTATCAGTTTCACTGAGTGAATGTACATCTAGCCCAAAATAGAGTTGCTTTGTAAGTCCTTATTATGTTTTTATCATTTCATAGTGGATCAGACATATAGTTTTAGGGTATTTGTACTTTTGCAGGCTCTGACTGATAATTTTACATTCCTATTTTACAACACATATTTCCTAGTTACTTACTTCAAAAAAAGCGTTTTATTATTTATGTGTTTTGTATAAACTAACATAACAACATAGGTAAATGGAAATGGGATAGGAAACTTTATTATAATATTTTGAGACAATGCATATGGGTAAATTTAACAGTAAAGCCAAGCTTGATATAATGAAATAAAGCATTCGGATTACACTTAAAATAGGGTATTATACTTCAAATAACATGACCATCAAGATCGTATATTTATAGACAATAATGGGAGAAATTATACCCAACCTACCCAATATTGTGAATTTACTTATTGCTTTGCCAGAATTAGTAAATTTTTAAATATCATATTTTCGGATATAAAACTTTTTCCGAAGTGATTCAACATTACAATACTTACATACAGATTTAAGGTATAAATTTAAAGCTTGGCTTGAGAACACAGGAATAATACAGTATTTTGAACTTAAAATGAGATCCCAATGAAAGTAGTTACATGAAACTTACAAGATTGAAAATCACTCTGTTTCATAAGTTAGTTGTTTATTACTAATAGCGGACGGTATTAACGTTTTGCAACGAAAATACAGTTTGAACTGCTAGTTATTCTACCGTTCCAACTAAATTAATAATGCAGTTGAGTATGGTAATCATAAATAGCAAAGGACGTTAGTAAAAGAAAGTGGTTATGATAGAATAGCACATAGAATACACACAAAACTGATTTTATTACTATTAAATGAGTTTTTACCTATGTAATATGATTTTGAATTCAGTCAAATCATATGAAATTATTTTTATGTAATTTCAATAATTTTGTGGATCAATGTGAAATTTGTATCCATCTGTTTTTTTTTATCTCAAAAAGCAACATGATTTAAAAAATATACGAATATTTTTGCAATAATTATTATTTCATTAAATATAGTAGGAAAATAATAAAGATAATCAAATCTCAGACCTAATCAGGACTGTCCCTTTGAACTTAAAATTGGACTCAATAGACTTCTATTCTTTTTTTACATATAATTTTTATTTCTAAATTTGTTAGTATTTAACAAAAAATGTGTATTTGGAAAATAATATGTACTTTTTCATTTAACCTGAAAATATAATTTATCTGATCTGATCCACGTTTTTTTTTCGGCCAGATCAAAGATAAGAGTTAAGCAGTCATATCATTTTAAATTAAATAAGGTGTTTATTAGCAAAGGTATCTAATTTGCCAGACTACGTATATACGTACAATCGCAAACATTTGGTACCAAAAATAGACATGATTATACTGAACACGTCTTACTAGATGTAAAAAATATAGGTATCAATGAACAACAACAAGGAATAGGTATCCGAGAAGTGTACAAATATTTCTCGTACCTCTACTCAAGTACATCTATAACAATATTTAATACTTTAGAAAGGCGTCAACATACCACATAGAAGATCCCAATCCAATCATTCTTCCTAATCTATCTAATACACTGATATTCCTCACAGCTCCCAGTTTATATTCCATAATCGAAGCTCTCGAACTCTGAGAACCTCGAGTCTTGTTTCTGGAGGCGCTGTTGGCATGCCTCGAAGTAACTGTCTTGAATCCTGTACATCCCTGAATTTGCTTGGTACATAAGCGTCTCTAATATGCGTTCATTCTTTATCGCTTTGGTTGGGAGCACCACTTTTATCAATTCTTGCGGTGAAATTCTATACAATTTCAGGTCTCTGGCTAACCGTTCCATAATACATTTAAATTCATTTTTGGCATCAGTCTTGTTAGCAGTTTTGGATTTGACTTTGTTCCGTGCCCAATTGAGCATCGCATCGAATTTCCTGATTTCGGTTAGTTCGAGCGGTCGGCACATGATCATTTGAAGCATCGATTCGGAGAGGTTGAGATATTCTGGGTTCTGGAACAGTGCGTACGCTCGTTGTTCGGTGAACGCCATTATCATATTAACTAGCTCCGAAGCTGACGTGTATCGCCAGTAGTAATTTTCCAGCGATATCAGCATTGTGCATACCTGGACAATAATAATTACAGTTGAATAAATTGACAATACAATTAGTAAGCCAATATTACGACCAATAATGATTCATTCGACTTACCACTTCTATCCTCAGAAACTGTTTAGCGTGATGGAAACAGGCTTGCAACAATTCTGGAAGATCATAATGTTCTGCAGCACATATAAGTCCCGGTATAGAGGCACAGGTCAACGGGCAACTACCAGTGTGTAAATAGTCTAAGAGTATACGGAAAGTCTCCGGATCAAATTCGATTATGGAGAACTGAAACAGATAAAAATAGGTATACGTCATGTTATATGTCATGGTTTTTTTTATTTAATTACTTTAATAATTACATTTTCAAACAGTGGGGGTATTTCTGGAATTACGTCATTTGACCTTAAGTTTTTTTTTAAAAAGAGGGAGACTTGTACTATTGGTGCTAAACTGCTAATGATAGCCGAGGTCAGCAGTTATTGCTCAAAATATTTGTCGTACAATAATGTTGTTACTTTTATTTTATGTTTACCTCAGTCTGGGCGAGTTTAGCCCGGTCAACTTTTTGTGCGTCAGCGCATACAGATAGTCTTGGCACTGCAAGGGCTGCGTTTTTGTCTTTATCTTTGTCTTTTCCTTCTTTATCTGAAATAAATTAATGATGCATATTATTAAGTAATCCAAATATAGAACATACTAAGTGAAAGTTAAAAAAATGAATATAGCGCAATATCAATTTTAACTTAAGTTCAAGTCTTGTAGCTTCGAGACAAATTTACAATAAGCAGGTTGTTTAAATATGTATTTGGGTATAATTCAATGCCAGAAAAGCTAGGAGTGGGTGCAATATTTTTGATGTAATTTGCACAGTTGATTTATCTGGGTTTAATTAATTGCTGTTTATTAGATATCATATTTAATGGAGGTATGTTATTTATTCCTGTTTGGAAACATTATAATAATATTTATACGTAAAATAAATATAAAATATTTAATGTAAAATTCGACACATTTATTGATACAGATAATCATTATCATTTTTGTAGTCCCCTTGCCTTTTTATATACTTATGTTTGGAGTAGCATACGAGCATGTAGTCCACGTGATGGTAAGTGGTCACTGTCGCTCATGGACGTCATGATCATTTAGCAACATCACAAGTCAATCACAAATGGGTTGCTATGTCTGAGGATTAAGATAGCTTAAAGTGAGCTGACAATCACATCCGCCGAAATGCAAGAACTGCTTTATGCTAGTAGTAAGTGTGGTGGTGGTAACACCTCGGTTCGGTACCATACGTTCTACCATCTTGCAAACTTGTATTTATGTAGCTTTTGCGCCTTCATTTTGTTTGAATTTCTGGAGTAGTATGGTTTTATTGAGGAGGTATGCAACCACGTCCTCGATACTCGCTCAACCACAGGGTATAAATATTAGGGTTATTTCAGTCATTTGGTTAAAGACTTACTAGAGCAGTCTTGTGAGCTGGCCCATTTCTTCTTGTCATCTGCGTTCAGCTGAGAATGTTGCTTGCGTATTGACCGACCCCAACCAGCCGTTATGGTGCCTAGTCGAGAGAATGCGCGTTTTACCATTGGTGAGCTGGGTACACTTTTGGGTCTGAAAACATACATATTCCTTTGAATATCTTATCACATTCAATTGAAACATAACGGCATAAAAGAATATGATAACAAAATAAAAAATATCAAACAAAATTTATAATAAAGCGAAAAATAAGAGCAAAATCTATTAAATAGAAAGTTCATATTTTTAAAACTATGTGGGGGAAAAAGTGTTAAATAGTATCCATCTTTTATCAGTGTTATTTACTTAACAGATTGAAGTTAGATTAAAGATAGATTTTGAGAAAGTTCATATTTTTAAAACTATGTGGGGGAAAAAGTGTTAAATAGTATCCATCTTTTATCAGTGTTATTTACTTAACAGATTGAAGTTACATTAAAGATAGATTTTTGCCTCTTCTAAGACGCGCAAACGACCCCTATGTCCAGTCCAGTGGATTGAGACAGGCTGATGATGATAATGAAGTTTCTTACCTTGGTGACTCGATGTCAGGCACTTGTAAGAAGTTGCTGCTTTTCTGCCTAGCTGGTGTAGGCGAGAGAAGAGTAGGCGCAGGTCGAGCTAACAGCTCTGCTACGGGTACTTGTGGTGATCCGAAACCGGTTTGAATCCCATAGAGCATTTCTTGGAAGACCCTGAAAAAAAAAGAGAAATCATTTTGAATGGCACGTTATATGTATACACTAGCTGTGCCCGCGACTTCGTCCGCGTATTTAAAAAGTATTATTACACGACGATATAACGACGCAAAAACAAATAACGCTGCATACAACCACCGCCCCTCCTCCTTGCAGCGTCATGTTTTGCACATCATGCGACGCGGCTGAATTTTATATCGGTGTTATTTTAAAATTGTCATATCTTTTATGATGTTCATTGAAATTAAGTGATGTCAAAGACAATTTTGTTCACAATTAAATACTCTTAATCAACAAACAATTTATTTGGACAAAGATTAATATTATTACGTTGATACAACTCTTAACTAATTTCGACCGAATTTGATTACCATGAAAACGGTTCTAGTGAGTTAATCTTAAAAGATAGACATATACTGTCGCGGACATTTTTTTAGATAATTTCAAGAGAAATAATTCTTTCATACATATATTTTTGGTATCTTGTACCGTTTTCGCAGCGCACGCAACGGAAGCCCTCAAGGATGAATAATTTTCCCCGTTTTTTTCACATTTTCCATTATTTCTTCGCTCCTAATAGTTGCAGCGTGATGTTATATAGCCTAAAGCCTTCCTCGATAAATGGTCTATTCAATATAAAAATAATTTTTAAATTCGAACCAGTAGTTCCTGAGATTAGCGCGTTTAAACAAACAAACAAACTCTTCAGCTTTATAATTATATTAGTATAGATATGTTACTAAATCGATCGTCCCTAATGGTATGATTACGCCGAACGATACTCCGTGGTAGCGACACAGGGTTATGTGAGATTTTTACAGCACTAAAGCCTCCCCGGTGGCTGTTCTCAGCGCTGCGGGGAGGATTCCGGGATCTCCAACGGAACACAACTGGAGTCCTCCGAGTACGATGCCCCATTCGGGCTGTTCCCTGGTGAGCGAATGCGTTCACTGCACCTTCTTTACGGCGGACCACACATGGATCAAGCTGACATGACAGCATGACAGGCTGGGGATACCGTAGACCTATTCTGGTCTCGGAACTACAGGGACAATGACACTACGAACTTAATTGGGTACGGTAGGATATTTAAGTTGGTAGAGTAATCCTTTTGCTTACTTCGATCAGCGTGTAAGACAGTGAATCTTATGATTTATTTATAATATTGTTAAATTCTAATCCAATATTTAACTACTGAGTAACTTAATTACGTGTAGTTTTACCTTAGTGGCACAATCGATTTGCAAGAAACTAATAGATAGTGCGCGATGAATTAAAATCTGTTAGGGTGGGACGGTGTAGAAGGACATTTAATTATAAAGTTCCAGCAGAAACTCAAATCTGGTTACAAATTGACGAGTTAGTTCAGTTAGTGCGGTCGACGTACGCTAGTTGCTCGAGATTTCCCAGTGAATGTGAATGTGAGGAAGGCAAGTTTTTGATCAGATCGTGTCGTTAACCATGGAAAAGTATTGGTTTGATGCTATCTCGACGGACTTTCTATTGAATTTGACCCTTAACTCTAGTCTTGGGGTTTCTCGATTATTTCACTACTCGTAAAGTTAAGATGTTAGAAGTTTGGTCGGTACCTACGTGTGTATTTCTAAGAACTTGTACCCTATATATTTAATAGTAATATATATATCATTTTAAAATTATAAAACGCTGAAGTTGCTATGGCATGAAAAACAGCAATGGCCAGCTCTTCTTACGTTTTGTACAAATAGGATCTTATTTATATATACATCGTTCTTTAAAGATGACAACCCATTGACGTGATCACTTACCAGACCTCATATAGAGAAGTAGGACTAATAGGGTACTTTACCTGCTTCTTACACCAAGTATAGCGCGTACTCCAATGAATTTGGTTTTCTGCTTGGATTGTCCTACGAGAAATACGACATCAAACAGTTGAGCATTCTGCGCTGAATTTAGTTCGCTATTAAGAAACACTCTGGTGAAGTCTTTAGCCAACTGGTCATAATCTTCGAACTGGTCTCTGACTGAATCCAGTAGAGGGGAAGATGGACGCATGTGACCTATTGGCCGCCAAGATCCTGGAAATATATAAAATAAGTTTTTATCGCTCAACTGCATGGTCCGCATGTTTGTGAAATACGCAACATTGATTTAAATGAATAAATTTATTTTGAAATCTCTTGTTCCTTATTTGCAATTTTTATGACTTTCGTAGTTAACAGTGCGAGGGTTTTGCTGTTACTCTCGGCAGTTAGCCAACGATCCAATTAGTATGACGACTGTATGACAATATAAGAGACCAATTAATTTAACGAAATTATTTGCGCAACTATGTAAGGGTCGGTGTATTTAAAGGTAATGATGATTGTATTAGGTTTACCTCTTCGATAAGGTTTGGGTATTTGCCCAGTTTCAGCGTGGTTCTGTAAGTTTGCGACAATGTCTTCCAACATTTGACTGCGGGTACGTTCTTGCATTCTAGCAAACTTAGGCGCAGAATATGACGCTCTTTCTCCATTCACTATCTTTGTTAGCAGCCATTCTCTGTAACACAGTATAATCCAGTGAATATCAATCAATTGCTTAAGTGTGCGTGTACTATTAATAAGGAGTACAATGTTTTAATTGGTAACTATGAATTGTCACTGTTTTGGTTGCCCTTTTACTCTTAACTAGATAGAGTGATTAAAATACAGGAAAACACTGTGGTAATTGCACGACCTTCTATGAGGACAAACCGTATATATTTCTCCCAACCAAGTGAGTTACAGTTAGGAACTTATTGACATGATTGAAAGGTTTCATATTCCCATCAACCCATTATTGTCCCACTGCTGGGCACGGGTCTTCTCTCAGAATGAGAGAGTTTAGGCCATATTCCACCGCGCTGGCCAAGTGCGAATTGGTGGACTTCACACACCTCTGAGAACTATTTTTTTTTTTAAAGAACTCTCGGGTGTGTAGGTTTCCTCACGATGTTTTCCTTCACCGAAAAGCAGTGATAATTAATGTATAATACGCACATAAATCAGTGGTGCGTGCCTGGGTTTGAACCTCGGACCTCCCGATCGAGAGGGCAAGTTTTAACCATTAGGCTATCACTGCTGAAAGGTTTCATATTAATACAACATATTACATTGCTGGGAACCAATCGTTCACGTGTCTTGCTAAGTATCGAAAGTTTTAAGGAACACAGGCAGTAAACCATCAAATAATACACTGTGCTCTTCTATCATCATCATCATCTAATTTGAGTTCATTTCTGGATATAGGTTTTCCTGAAAGAGGGTTTTTGTTTTGAGTGTTGATAGTACACAGGAAACCATTATTGTCAATTTCCTAGAATTTATGCTTTTGCCGCTTCCTACTACAACCACGGGTAAGGGGACTCACGCTGTCTGAAGACCACAATGCATAGCTTAGCAACGTTTATTATCGTAGATAGGTTGATATTTACCAGTTTTACTTATATAGGTAAATCGTTACGTAAAAATCTAATCAAAACACATATTCGATCAAGATTCGTTAAGTGTCTACAAGTAGTACAGACCTGAACATGGGTCCTTTGTCGAACACACTCTGCTCCCACAAGTAGGGCTTGTACGCGCCGACCTCGTCGCGGGTCACCACCGACACTTCATATCTAGTGGGTCGCCTTTTGATTTTGGCAGACACCCTGACTGGAATGTTAAAAATAATTTCTCATTTACCTATTAGTAATGCTTTTCTGATTTTGCTAAAAGGACTTGACGTGAATTTGTAACTTAAGACCTCTGTTTGTTACCTAGGTACTGGAGAAAAAGGATCATCGAACTTTCCAGGAATAAACTGATTATATAATTATAATATTTTTTGGAGTGTTCTTTTGTCATAATTATTTACAAATACTGTTCAATCTTTTGTAACTTGTATTTTGTTGTACCTATGTGATTTTTTACTCATCTTCTGGGACAAGTGTGTGTCATATCACATATCCCGCAATTTCGTCTTTCTTTATTTTCAATAGGGCCTGTTCTTTATCTCACAGATATTGTGTAAAAGATTACAAGTCTAATAGATTCCGTTTTTGAAGTAAGTGGGTAGTCTGATCTACGATAAAAAATATTTTTAGCTTGAAATCTTACATAATACTCACCTAAAATAAACGTATGCAGGAAATGGCTCTTGATACAAGCCGGCGAGAAGGCGGTATTGTCAGCTTCAAGGAATACTACACATACTATGTCGTTCCCTATATGTCGTTTCCGTTGGAGCTTTTGTGGATCATGCCTCTCGTAGGGCAGTAGCGTTGAAACGTGGAACATTATCTCGATGCCACGCCAGTTAGTGTACACGGAATACAGTCCGGTTAGATCGTGCACTGTGTCAAGACCGCCTTTGTATTTGTCGAAACCTAGAAGAAAAGATCTCGCAGTAGTACCTACTCTCAGATTTTTATAGTTAATGTATTCATTCTTATATTTAAATGTAATGAATGTAAGCAACTTATGACGTTTGAATTATTTTATGTTTAGTTGCTGAGTTGTTAAGTAAGTTGTTAAGTAGATACAGACTAAAACGATGAAGCATATCAATTATTTATAATGATTTCAAGAAAGCGGACTGCGCCCGGTGGCTATCCTCCATTCACGTCTTCCTCTTTCTAGAACTTCTCATTTTGACCCGTAGATATTCTTTCTACATGATCGTTTTTAACACACACATTTTCTTGATTACCATTTTTTGCGCCGATTTCAGAGAGTATCTACCTACTGTTCGCTACTACTCGTACCTAAGTGTCTGTGTTGTAAAAAAAATTGCCAATCGCTGGTGTAGGTCATTTCAATTTCTACGGATCTTTTTTTGTAAGGCCACTTGTTTATTTAGGAATAATTCTTAAAATATTTCTTTGCATTATTAAGAAATATATTATTATAACCAAAAACGAAATAAACTAAGATTCCTTTTTATTTAACGATTTGATTTAATTGTAACAGTGGATAAAAACTGCGAAATAAGGTCATAGTTCCTGGCAGATAAATTACTCATCATTATCTAAAGTGCTAACTCAATATTTTGGATTCGAAACCAGACAAACCCATGTTCTCGTCCATCTTCTTAGTTACGTCAAGGCTATTACCTAGCACTAAGATTAACGAAACAATGAGTGTCAATGAGTAACTCCATTCTGCTATTGAGCTGTCGTCAACAGAAGTGAAGTGATATTGGCAATCTGTCAAATACTGTCCGCTGGTGATTTGTTCATTTACAAAAAATGTATTTAGGGATACACTAAAGCAATTTGCTTACGTTTAAGTGTACTGGTGTAGTCTTTTATTTTTTATTGTATTACTTTTTGTTTGGCAGGTTAGCTAAGTGATCCTCCTAGCGTGGGTACCTTACTATGATAATCTTTTCTATAGTGCTGACATATAGATAAAAGAATAGACAACTGTAACATTAATAAGTGTAATAATTCACGAATGCGTGTACCTACATATTGGACGCGAAACTTAAATTACCAAAAACGAATAACTATTACATTTTTCTTATTACCCAATCATATACTTAGATTTATATGATTGGGTAATTTAATCTTAAACTATTATACGCTAACACCCAATCGAAACTATCGGATATCCGGAATAAATATCTATTCATAACCGTAACCGAAACCGTAATAGGAGAGACTTATTTTAGTAAATAACACTTGAAGTTGATTAGGTAAGTAGATGTAATAATAATTTATATGACGATAGTAACACCAAGTGATAACATAACAATGTACCTAGATTATTACCTAACCTATTGTACTTTTAACATTCTGATACTATCCGAAACAAAAGGACAATCCGAACATCCGTAGATACATAGGTATCCGGAACTGTACCCGAAACGGGTATTCCATTATTTCTATATCCGTATCCGAAGTTTCATATCGATAACATTCCTAATAAATAGTTCAATTTAGGTTATATTCATACGTATCTACCTCAATATACCTATACTCAAACTGATAGGCGTGCAGCCATCATTAAGGAATTTCAGTGTCATGTAAAGACGAAATATTTTTGGTTAAGCGACCTCTACATTATCTTCAGTGGCGAAATTGGGACAACTAGATAGGCCCAACTATTCGTGTCTGGTTATTTTGTACTACGTAGGTAGTGCGAATATTACGGCAAATTCATGAAGTATTTACCTTATGAAGTATTTGTTACATGACGTAAATAAATACCTTTCAGTCGGACTTTTTCGCCCATTACTTGTAAGAATTCTTCAAACATCGGCGAATTTTCGTTATTGTCCAGAATTTCCTCTTCGGTGTATTGATTTTCTTTTACGTAGATTACTCCTACTTTCAGTTCAGACTTGATGAAAACCTGTAACAAATTAAGAGTACATTATGTTGATATTTAAAATTGGATGACACGTACACAATATAGGTACCCTGCTAAGTTTAACATTAGGTATTAATTAAATATTTGGTTACTTAATATTTGCCACAACGTCAAAGCATTTACCTACTACAACTGCATGTATAAGTGTGCCTTCATTTTTATGAATTACTTATTCCTCGCACCTGTAATCGATCTACGAAAGACTGTTTTAATTTAGTTTTCTTAAATACCTATCTATAGTCGAGATATGACTATAGATAGGTATTTAACAAATATTAATAACTTTGAGTGAATTTCCTTCGATTCCAATAAGTAGTAAAAACTTCGTGACATGATATTATGAAAGAAAATAAGAGGAATAACTCGCATAACTGAGTACTATGACGTACTTAAGTGAAGTCGATAAATCCATTGGCACTCCAGGGACATCTCTTATTATCTCTCCAACTTGGGCCCGCAATTCGCAGCGATCTCCCGATGATAAAATAACGCCCACTTCGTTAATAGAAATATTTTATATTAATGACAACTTTGTAAATCTATTTGCTTCGTTTTGTTATAACGGTAATAATAGTAAGTGTCATGAATGTCATTCAATGCAAAATAGAACCTAATGTCTCCGGGTTGTGTATTTTATTTATAACAATCTATTTTGCATTGTAAAGAAATAAAAACATTATTACGATGGACAAATACTTACGGCCGGACAGATTTGATGCAGATCCATCTTGTAATATCGATAATACCATTGCATGGATACACTGGAAAAAAACATTTGAAAGTTTTCTTGCAGCAGTCCAGGTAGACGAAAAGACTTGCAGCAATGATACGAAATATCAATTGTTAGTAAATCATCTATCTCCAAAAGTTTTTTGTTATATATGTGATATCAAAAACTATGTAGATGCTATCAAAAAACTAGATACACTTTTTATCAAACCGGCAAATGAAGTTTATTCGCGGTATAAGCTCACTAGAAGACAACAGAATCCAGGTGAGACTATAGACAAGTACGTTCAAGAACTTAAATTGTTAGCGAAAGATTGCGGTTTCAAAGCTGTGTCCGCTGAGCAGAACGAGAACGACTACGTTAGAGATGCATTTCTAGCTGGTCTATCATCGGCTACTATTCGTCAGAGACTTCTAGAGAATGCATCCTTAAGCTTGGACGATGCTCACAATCAAGCTAGAATACTAGAAATGGCGCAGTTCAACAATGAACTCTATCAAAAACGGTCAACTAGCGAATTCGTTAATACCACTTCTATGTCGAAACAAAATCCAATAAACAGCGACTGTTACTTCTGTGGATCCAAGAGACATCCGAGACGTACGTGTCCAGCTTTCAATGCAACTTGTCTGACTTGCGGCAAAAGAGGCCACTTTGCGAAAGTGTGTAAGAGTAGACCGCAACAACAAAACGCTTTCGCTGTTTGTGACGAAAAAAAAACAGAAATTAATCTCAATACCCCTAATGAATCAACATCATGTGTCATATTAGCTAGCAGTGATCTGAGTAAAGCAACTTTATCAATAATAATTAATAAATCTATAACTGCGAAAGCTTTAATTGATACAGGAAGCTCAGCCAGTTTTATAAACAGTCGTCTTGTTGAGAATTATAAACTAGACGTGACACGCTGTAACCAAAATGTGACTATGGCTGCAACACACATGATGTCTACTGTTACTGGGTCTTGTATGTTAAATGTTGAATTACAAGGGCAAAGTATTAATGCTGAATTTTTAGTAATGCGAGGTCTATGTGCTGACGTGATTATCGGACACGATATTCTAAAGAACTATTTTACACTTGAATTGCACTTTGGTGGGCCTCGAGCTTCATTAAAACTATGTGCCTTAACGCATGCTAATATTGAACCCGTAAGTTTATTTCCAAACCTACTGCCTGATTGCAAACCAGTTGCTATTAAATCTAGAAAATATTCGTCTGAAGATGCTGCGTTCATTAGCTCAGAAGTAAAAAAGCTCTTGAATGACAAGATTATAGAGCCCAGTCAATCACCTTGGAGAGCTCAGGTCCTGGTAACGTCGACCGAAAATCATAAGAAGAGAATGTGTATTGATTATTCAATAACCATAAATAAATTTACTCAACTAGACGCGTATCCGCTACCAAGCATAGAAGACGTCGTAGCAAAGGTGGCCAAATATCGCGTATTCAGTAAAATTGACTTACGAAGCGCTTACCATCAAATACCTATTATGGCATGTGAAAAACTTTATACTGCATTTGAAGCTGATGGAAATTTATACCAATTTAATAGAATTCCGTTCGGAGTTACGAATGGAGTTGCAGCTTTCCAGCGTGCAATCAATTCAATCCTAACTAAAGAAAAAACACAAGGAATATATGCATATCTCGATGATATTACTGTATGTGGAAAAGATCAAGAAGACCATAACGAAAAATTAAAGCATTTCCTCGATGTTGCTACCCGCTATAATCTGACACTAAATCTAGACAAAAGCGAATTCTCTAAAGAAACAATCAACATACTTGGCTATAACATTCACAATGGTATTATAAAACCCGATCCTGACCGGCTACGCCCTCTTTTAGAGCTCCAACTTCCAGAAAATTCTGCAGCTCTAAAACGAGCTTTAGGCTTTTTTGCACATTATTCCAAATGGGTCCCGAACTTCTCTAGCAAAATTCATCCTCTTGTTGTGCATGAAACATTCCCCATGACGCCAGATGCTAGGAATGCTTTCGAAACTATAAAAAAAGAAATAGCCGAATCGTCTTTGCACGCCATTGAAAATAATATACCTTTTACTGTAGAAACTGACGCATCATTTCATTCCATAGCTGCATCCCTTACGCAAGATGGAAGGCCCATCGCTTTTTTTTCTCGAACACTCTCCAACTGCGAGCGTAACTACCCTGCGGTCGAAAAAGAGGCTATGGCAATTATTGAATCGATTAGAAAATGGCGACAGTTTCTCTGTGGAAGAGCTTTTCAGCTTATAACAGATCAAAAGTCAATAACATATATGTTCGACCAACTACATTCATCAAAAATAAAAAACGATAAAATATTACGCTGGCGGCTGGAACTGGCGAACTATAAATTTGATATTGTGTACCGCCCAGGCAAAGAAAATCAAGCTGCGGACGCACTATCGCGAGCGAACCAAATAGCTTCGACGACCAGAAAAAACGATTTACGGGCTATTCACGAATGTCTTTGTCACCCTGGGGTGACAAGAATGATGCACTGGATACGAATCAAAAATCTTCCTTTTTCAATTGAAGATGTGAAAGGAATTATATCATCATGTCAAGTATGCGCCGAATTAAAACCACGATTTATCAAAAATGCAGGCACACTCATAAAAGCTACTTCACCTTTTGAAAGACTCTCCATAGATTTTAAAGGGCCTTTGCCAACAGATGGCAGTAAGAATCGCTATATTTTAACAATCATTGATGAGTATTCACGGTTTCCATTTGCATATCCTTGTTCAGATTTAACTTCAGAAACAGTCAAAAATAAATTAACAGATCTCTTTGGAATGTTTGGTATGCCAAGTTATATTCATAGCGATCGTGGGGCAACGTTTTTATCAGATGATCTAAAACAATTCCTGCATGAAAAATCTATAGCAACTAGTTACACGACACCCTACAACCCTCGAGGCAATGGCCAAACAGAAAGATATAACGGTATTATTTGGAAAACAATAGAATTGGCCTTGAGATCGCAAAACTTACCCATAACTAAGTGGGAGTATGTGCTAACAGGTGCTTTACATGCTATTCGCTCTTTATTATGTACAGCGACAAATTGTACTCCCCACGAAAGAATGTTCTTTCATCCCAGGCGATCTGCTACTGGTCAATCAATGCCCACATGGTTGAACGGTCCTGGAAGAATTTTGATAAAAAACAACCGCAGAAACAATAAATATGAGCCGATCGTGGAAGAGGTTCAGCTCCTTGAAGCCAATCCACAAAACTCTCGTATTCGTTACGATAATGGAAGGGAGGCCATAGTGGCAAACCGCCATTTAGCACCAAATGGACTCCCGGTGTTGAGTGATGATGATGATGAGGAACAATGGGAGGAGGCCCAAGAACAACCAGTCCTAGAGGGGCCAGAGTTGCGGTGGTCTGTTAGACAGCGTTATCCTCCAGCTCACTTAAATGACTACGTCTGCAGCTCTACATCAAAACAGTGTTCTAAATCATTTCTACGTAGGGGAGAATGTCATGAATGTCATTCAATGCAAAATAGAACCTAATGTCTCCGGGTTGTGTATTTTATTTATAACAATAAATAATGTCTACAAGTATGAGACAAACAGGAAATAATAAATTAGATTAATCATCAAAAAATAGTGATCGAGAAAAACTTTTCTCATTGTTTATTTAGATGTTTTCAATGTGTTTTGAGAAATAAATCAAAAAAGCTTTCTGAATTAATAGCCTAAGATTACGATATTTTGTACCATGGACAACAATTTGAATACACAAAAAACCAGACTTGGTTTAACTAAATTATTAAGATTAGCATTTTAGCCGAGGATCGAACTCAGAATCCTCTGCGTGTCAGAATGATATGGACTGCTCTGCTACTCTAGTCGTTAAAAAAAAGACACTGTTAATAAATTTGTGTACAATTCACGTTAGAATTAGGCAATTAAGGGAGGATTTGGACAAATCTTCTCTATGACAATGATATCTGAAATACAGATAATTAAGTACCCTTCCTGTACACATCGATATAGAAAAACCCAAGATATACATTCAACGTCTCAAAACTGTCCGGTGAAAGAGAACGCTCAATTTCAAAATTGAGCGCTCATTTCAAGTATTTTATTGCTTTTTGCTTTAAACGCTGTAAATACAACTTTAGATTATGGACTTAAGGTTGTATTGCAAAAATATATGGTCGTTATGACCATCTATAAATAGCTGCGTACATTTGACAACAGTTTTAACTGTCATTTTTGTTCAAGACCGTGTATCTAGTGTATTTCTATATCGAAGTTAGAATTAGACAATTAAGGGAGGATTTGGACATACCTATCTTCTCTATGACAATGCTGAAATACAGATAATTAACGTTTTTGAACGTAGCTACGCTACGCTTGAAAACTTGTTTATCATATTTTACACACGTTTTTAAACGCGAATCTTAAATTAAGTTAGTTTTAAAAAACACTATCTACTTGGCGACTTGGCGTAAGTATTTATACAATTGTTATTTTGCAGATTCAAAGCTGGAATATTGATAAGTATTTATATAAAGTTTGAGCTGGGCCAATGAGCCTAAAGAACTTAGCAACTCTGTATTTATTCGTAATAGATTAATCAGGAGGTTGGTGAATTAATATTCATTTACTGTGGTAATTTTGAAGCAGTTTACTGACTTAATTTAGTTTTAAGGACTTGAATTTCAAAATACGATCATTGGAGATCATTAATTTAGTCATGTTCGACGGCTACTTAAATTATGTTTAAGTAACATACCGAGAATCTGTCTGTTTTCATAACCTAAATGTTGTTCAAAATTACAGTTGTGTTAAATTATGTGCTTAAAATGACTCATATCAATTTTGAGCACATAATTTAAATATGAGCCCATAAAGTAAATAGTGTTTATTAAATGCAGCCACATAATATTCAAGAACTTAAAAAGTTGAATCAGTAAAATAATCAAACGACCACGTCCTTGTTTTTTTTTATATCTGACTGAAGTAGCAAATACGCTCTCAATCCACCTGATGGTAAGTGGTCACTGCCGCCCATGGTCATATGTAATCAACTTCATATAGAACATGGGTTCTATCTGAAGTCAATCACAGGTGCTTTGCTACTCCCGAGGACTATGATGGTCGCCTCATATAAAAGTGTACCGGCAACCACACCCTTCCATCGAAACGCAAGAAATGCTTCACGCAAGAAATACGTGTGGCGGTGGTACTTTCCCGGTCGAACTACACTGGTTCTACCACCTTTATGTAATAAATAAATAAGATAATAGACGAATAGTCACAAAATACACTGTCAATTATATAGTTTTGCTTTATATTATCTGTAGCAAAGAGCCTCGTAAGCTGTATAAGTAGTAAATAAGCACGCAGTAAGATTAAAGAGCAGTGATAGCCTAATGGTTGAAACTTGCTCTCTCGATCGGGAGGTCCGAGGTTCAAATCCAGGCACGCACCACTGATTCATGTGCGTATTAGAAATTAATTATCACTGCTTTTCGGTGAAGGAAAACATCGTGAGGAAACCTACACACCCGAGAGTACTTAAAAAAAAAAAAGTTCTCGGAGGTGTGTGAAGTCCACCAATTCGCACTTGGCCAGCGCGGTGGACTGTGGCCTAAACTCTCTCATTCTGAGAGAAGACCCGTGCCCAGCAGTGGGACAATAATGGGTTGACGAGAAGATTAAATAAGTAGCCACTGCCGCTCTTGGATATCCTTTATCAACCCCAGATATGTTGTCAGAATCCTAGTTGGTAGACGTAGACCATAAATGCGCTGCTACCGCTGAAGACGTATCTGAAGGCGTCGGATGAATATCTCCACCTTAACCACCTTAACCAGTGGTTCCCAATCGGTGGTCCGCGGAACACTCGAAGCACCCGAAGTGGTCCGAGAAGCCATCCAAAAAATATTGTAATATAAGAAGTCAACGCAATGACAGTCAAATAGTGGACAGCCGTGACTGAACCAAGGATCAGGAATTAGTAAAGAGTATAAAGAAAGGGCATCAACTATTGTTTTGCTTTGACAACAATGTACCTACGCGTGTTTTTTTTTAAAGAATGACCTCATATTCGTTTTTAGATTTTTATCTTAAATTACACCCTCATACCGATGGTCCAGGGTCGACAGATTTTTTTGCCAAATGGTCCTTTGTCACCAAAAAGTTTAGAACCACTGACCTTATGTGTACCCTTACAGCCAGCATTCAACGGTGCTTTATATTGCTATTTTATCAGGCAGAAATAGGTGTGGTAGTGGTAACATTAAATTCAAACTTCAAAGGGTTCTTCCTACTTTTAACAAGCAAAATAGGTATTTTAAATTGTAACGGAAATATGACAATTTATTCAATTAGCTGTAACACCAACATAAGAACGGCACTTATTTCAAGTACACTGACATCTTTTACCAGTATTATATTTAGAAAGAGAGATATAATTAGTTTATGCGGTCGCAAAACACTGTTCTATAATAAACTTTAACGGGTCAGTGGGCCACTAAAATTGATGTGGGTACATCCAAAGAGATGTAACATTGTTCGGATTCAGTGAATTTGTTCCCGTTTTATGTATTTACTATGGTAATTATGAAGTCGTTGGTATGACGGAATGGAAATAGTATTTAATTTCCTTGTAGCACTAACGTTGTAGGTACTAATTACATGTTCTGTTATAAAGTACATTACATTGTCTTATAGATAACGTACCTAAACCTAAACCGGTGTTCAGATTTCCAAGCTTGGTCACAGAAAGGGGGATGAGGTTTTCGTCACGTAGTCGATATCCCCTAAAGGAAATCTCGCACTTTTCAACCTATATTTCGTATATTTCACTCATAAAAATAGATACGCGCTTACTTTTGGCGCTACGCGGCGAACACGGAGTTAATTATGACCTAAATCATTATTATTTCAACTTTCTGTTTACATAAAAATATTGAAAACTGTATTTATAAATTACTACGTGTTCAGGTAGAGGGGGGAGGGGGGGTTCTAGTTATGATGGGTCACTAAAGAGGAGGAAGGGGTCAAAACTTGTCAAAAATGGGTCACGTGGTTTACGTACGTTTCGTAAGTCTGTACCGCATTCCCATTAATCAAAGATTGATAACATGTATGTTCTTATTTTTACAAAGTTCGATTCTTAATTAAAGCTGTGGTAGGACAACCTAGGTGCCTATATACATGTACCTATCACAATCACAGCACATTGGAGCGACAAAAAGTGAGCAAACGTTGATTATGTATAGATCGTTACAGCTTCTTGTAGATAATTGCTTTGTGCCAATTAACCGACTTCTTAAAGGTAGGAGATTGCTATTTGTCACGAATAGGTATATAAATATAAGTATATATATTTTAAGTTTTTGTGATGGACTGACCAGTCTCATGTGTGGTGTTAAGTGTGTCGGTAACAGTTGCGTTGTAGTTGTCATACCGCGTCGTCCACATTATTGATTTCGACCGTAAAATGCGGTTATTATGAACTAAAGTATATATTAATACAGATTTCCGTGTCTCGAGAAAAATGGGGGATAATTCTGATTTTTGTCATTTTTTTATATTAGTTCTATTTTTTTATTGTCAATAGCAATAGGTGTAACAAAAATCTTATAATAGCAAACTACGCATTATTTTAAAAATGTAGGTAAATAAAAATAATTCGCTTAAGTATGTGTAATAGTATCAAAGCAGGTGTAGTATCTATTAGGAAGGTATAGAATAAAGTTGTCGGGTCGTACGGTCTGATGAGAATACAGTTTACGGCCCTTCTGCCTAATAAACCCGACATAAAAGTATTCCTGCGCCGGTATCCAGGACTACCTACATTTTATGTCTTCTTTATTACTTTATCTGGAACCGTTTACATACTAAAATGTATGTACAGATATTAATGAGTGTGAATTCTAATGGGAATTTTAAATGAATATAAACTGTATTAATATTCTCTACATCAAGATAGATATAGTAAAGTTATAAAACCATCCCGATTGTAGATTAAACCCGCGGTACTCAGCTCGCCGGAAAACGTAAAAAACAGAAATAACCAAACCATGAATAATGACATAAAGATCTTGAAAGCATACGTCATGCTCCAATCGAGCTGTCAATAATAAAGTTGGACAGGTTTTCGTTCGCAAAGCATTTATCCATCATTGAACAGACGTCAAAATAGTTTTTCGCTTTCTTGTCGATTCATTCATGTCAAACAACCTTATAGGCACGTTATCGATTACTTTGTTGTTAGACTAGACAAAGGGGAGGAATCGCTTTATTTTCTTATTTTTAGAATTCAATCAGGAAAGTATGTTAGTGGGGCGCTGGAGTCCTGCGAGGAGGAATGAAGGACGTATTAGCCTCTTCGATCGCCATGTGTTCCATTAAATGAATTGGATATTTGCAGCTCTTTACTAGATAGCCTATTGATATATTCCCGCCTCACTACTTCACAATCAAAACTTCAGATTTGGAAGACGTGCATGAGTTAGAAATATATTATCACTTTTTTGTAATAAAGGTAATTTTAAATTAGTAATGTTACAATCATAGATTGGTGTTGGTGGACGGAGCTTTTGATAGAGTTGACGGATTTTAATAGATTTAAAAATAAACTTTATTCAGCACGTAGTTGTGGTTTGATGCGTTATCAATTTAGAAAATCTCTATTATTGTTTATTCTCGGTTTTGCAATTTAACCCTCCTCTAGTTTATACTAAATATACATGTTTCGAATCATTATATCTTTATCTAGCTCTATAATATAATTGTCTAATCTCAACGAAAAGGTTTTATTAGTAGCCCTTAAAACTAAACGCCAAAAATACTGAAACAGAATTACCTTAATTTAATGCACTGTTAACAAGCTGCTTAATTCAGTACCATTTGCAGGGTGTAAAGTCGGGGATTTAACAGTCATTATATTGTTTCAATTCAAGTGTCAGTTATAATGGTTTCGAGCGGAACAATTTCTCCCGAAAACAGTTCATAGTTCCGTTTTGTGAGATAAATTCACATATGCGAGGCGTTTTATTCATGAAATCCGACGTTTCACTGAATCTCAAATGCAAGGGACGGACAGGACGCTAGCTTTCAACAAAGTTCCGACTTATACGCGTACCTCTGACGGCACATAATGAAAATTGGCAGCTCACTGGATCGAACAAACTTGCCCTAAGAGGCAGCGTTTCCGAACGTGAATTCTATATACGGGCGTAAGTTGATTTCAGAGCAACACAATGGATTTTAAATTTACAACGCCTGAAGTGAAATAAGCAGCACAGTTACATTTTGAGAATAACATTATTATGCGGAGGAATATGAGAGACACATTCATTACATTAAATTATAATATGGGAGAGTGGGTTTACGGGTAGCTTAGTGGTTGCAAAGAACTATATGAATTGACAGCTTCTATAGGCATGTTAGACGATTTTCGGTAGAAGATCTTATGGGTTCCAGTCAGCTACATGCTGTGACGTGAAATCAGAGATCATCAGGCGCTATCCTTGACTATGGATTTTAAGAATTATTTAATGAATAATAACTTTTTATTGCTTTTGGATTGTTTCAAGTAGGCATTGTAATGCCAATCCAGTAATAGTATTATTATACAAAGATATGTTAAAAAATATCTATATTTTACATTATACTTCCCTGTAATAAAAAAAATACAAGGTTTTGCAATTTATTACTATTTAGGTACAACTTGCGCTTAACGATTACTACCTAAATGTTAATTCCAATATATAAATAAAATAAAATAATTTTACATGAAAGGTATTGTTTATAATTTTAAGATTTTATTTTTGACAGATCCCATGACAGCCTATTTTCCATTGCTTCCTCAACCGTCATATTTTTTTAGCTATTTGTAAGTATGATAAGGTGGTCATTCACGTTGCAACTGTCGCACGGACTGTCGCAACGACAGTTCAATTTGAATACTTCAACGGATCTGCGACATGACCTTGGTCATACAGTCCGCCTTAGGACCAAGCCTTTCACGATCGAACTTGTCGCATACGACCGTAGTCCACCTGTAGTTGTTAACTTGTTATATTGAATTAAATTTAAGGGTTTAAAATATTTTTCCAACTGACAGATTTCTAGTTTTTGCAAAGTTTATTGCCTGAAATGTGTTTATAATTACTTTATTACTTTTTACTACAAGTTTTAAAACGCTTATCTTCACTTTTTACGATATCAAATCAGTTCTATCATTACGAGAGTTCAAAATTATCATAAATCATCAGTTTCAAGGTATGAAAGACAAGCAAAGGGAGTGGTTTTCCCAATAAGGAATCCTTTTCTTGACTAACGGGGCTCATTAATGTTTCACGGCTGCGAGCGGCGGCTCATTCAGTAATTACAAAGTGAAAAAACAATCGCAGCGAGAAAGGTTTTGCTGCTAATTTATTTGAGATCTTGACTTTGCCGCTTGAATGCTAAATGAGATAAGGGATTCTTAGTCCAGGCTTCCGGAACTTTCCATTCGATATAACAATGTCTGTCTTATTCTACCGTAAATTTATGTTTCAGGTTTTGGCAAAATGATATAGGCTAGGTGATCAGGCCTGGGTAGAGGACGCGTTCCCATAGTTTTTACTTAAATTTGTATACTTATATAAGCAGGATGTCAAGAATGAGTTCAGAATAGGTACTAGTGGAGCCATCTTTTATAGAATTCAGGGAAGTAGCTAACAGCGCGCTTCAAAAATGATCATAGTTCTAATTCTTATATAACTACTAGCAGACCCGTCCACGCGTTGCTGTGGTTAAAGAAAAGTTACATAAACAAATTTTAAATTGTATTATTTCGTATTTGTAAAAAGTTAATTATATAAAGCTAACAGCTGAAGCTAAAAAAAATATTTGCAATTAAACCTATAAATTAAGATATAAACTATCCTATCTTTCAAGTTGGATCAAAATGCACACGTTGTGTAAATTTGATTATAATCGGTTCAGAGGTTTAAGAGTCCATTGCGGACAAATAAAGTGACACGTAATTTATATATATTAAGATGTTTGATAAGAAATGAGTAAAACGTACGTACGTTAAAAAAAATCCTGTCCTGCTTCTTAAAACGTAATGCGACATAGGTATAAATAGATACAATAAAATAGATATTTGTATTAGGTGAACATATATTCTAGCTACATTGATTAACAAATGTGTTTGTAGCGTGAGCAGTGACTTCCGTCTTTCTGTTTGCTGCTCATTTCAAGTCTCAATGCGACATGACAAGCATGTCTGATATGAATTAAATAGATTAATATATAGTTGGTAATCTAAGGAAAACGTTCATTTAGAGGAAACGCTGCGTTCATCTTAACTTTTCCTTTTCCGTTCCAGTTCTGATTGGTGCTTTTCGACAGAAATCTATATCCAACTTAACATTATTCTTAACAACAAATGTTATAGGTTATCATCGAAGTAGCAAACGGACATGCAGTCTATTTAATAGTGAGTGGCCATTACACATGTCGATGACACCTGTGATTAAACTCAAATATGATTTGAATCTTAGCTGAAGTCGCATTGATATATTATCTGACGGAGACTAAGTAGGAATTCCTCTGATACCTGTTTATCTCTTTTGTGATCAACCTTCAAACCAGAATACCGGAATGCTTAATTCTGTTCAGAAATAAGCGATGTGGAGATGTTGCTTGATTCATTTATCCATCAACCCTTTGAGGTCCTCTGCTGGACATAGACCTCCCCTAAATGACGTCACTCCTACTGGTCCTGTGCCCTCTGAATCCAACGGTTTCTCGCTTTCCTTTTCAGGTGATCGGTCCGCCTGGTGGGGGGCGACCTGTGCTCCTTTTGCCTAGACGTTGCTTTGGCGTTTTGGTGCTTGATTAGAACCACAAAAAGTTCCACTACCTATCTAATTTTTAGTCTTTTCACTGGTTTTTTCATACCTGGTCAAGCTTGAGCAGTTCCTCGGGAGTGTCGGGAAGTTGTCCCAACATAAGGGGCGGGTTGATGTTCACTTCCTTTCCAAGCGACCGCACCACCTCCTCTCGGTTGTACCGATCAGCAAACACGCATGATGCCGGGATTAACCCATGCACGGTGTAGCTTATGGCTCGCACTAGGATCCTGTTGAGAAGGAAATTAATTAATATTCTTTTAGCTACCAATACTTTTATCAAGAGGGAAACTTATAGTAAATATCGATCTGCTTTCGGCATTTCTGCTTTATTGGCGCTCTTAGTATCTCTTCGTATATTTTTATGTCAAAAATTAAAATAATGATCCTAAAATTAAAAGTGCGTAAGATATAACTACTATTTATTATATTGAGAACGTCAAGTCAAGATCAATATAACTTATTCAGGTACTTAGGGTTAAGCTAGCCATACCGTAATAAATATGTATCTCAAGGAATTATTACCCGATTGGGTCAAAAGGAGGGTAGGTTTTTTAAAGTGTAGATATGCAATGTACGTATAACTATTTTTTTGACACGCTCGACAAACGAAATAGTTTGTATTAATTTATTAATGCTACTATTTGAGTTTTGTGTAGCGTTAAATATGTAAAATTATTGCTAAGTCAGTGACCATGAATTTGAAAATTTAAATAGAATTATTTAAAATTTCGAACATTCAATTCTTAGAGAAAGCTGGGTAGTATTAAAATGAAAGAGTTGAAGATTATTTTGGTAACCAAATTTATTGTAGTAACTTTGCTACGTTTTACTCGTAGGCAGGCAAGATAAATACTTATAGGTACTTAGGCGTAGTATAGGTACTTATTTATACCCGTTTTAAACATGTTTTATGAAAATGACTATCTACCTACATTGTTAATATTATGTTTTTAGATTTCATAAGTTTAAGTCGTGTTTATGTATTTTATTTCAGCTTCTTGAGTGTCTATATTAAAAGCGATTATTGTTGCTAGGTTAGTAATAAAATTATTATTATTTTATAACTAACCTAGCAACGTGGGTACACGTGTAGTGCAGGACGTTTTTATTTTTTTGTTGGGCAGTGTGATTTATTTTCTGTTAATAATGTAACATTTTTTAAGCCTGTATTAAAAGTACCTAACTAAAACATTACGTAGGCTTAGTATGAAGCGATAACTGGGTACTGTATTTAACGCATAGATAAATTAAATGACATTGTGTTAATATAGAATCCTTGAATATTCTTAAAAATTTGAACAGTGAATGTTTTTAATTAAATTCTCCCGTTGTCTCGTCGTTTCAGTTTTCCTATGACAGAGAGTAATGAAAATGCCGGTATTCGCCGTGAGAATCTTTGGAATCTTCAGTGAGCAATTCCTATGTAAAAGGAGATATTTTTTGCAGCGTGTCTTGATTTTATATCACGTCATAATACATTGTCTACATCAGTTATAACTCATAGTCTTGTTCCCGTTTGTGATCATCATATAATTTAAGCGACCCGCGTGGCGGAGCGGTTACCACACCGGACTGACGCGCAATGGGTCCCGGGTTCGATTCCCGGCCAGACAGGCATCTGAATGATGAGTTTCGATTCATGTTCTGGGTCTGGGTGTTTGTGTATTCGTCTTGTGTGTGTCCATGGTACCCACGACACAGGAGAAAATCCTAGAATGGGGCTATGAGTGTAGAAAGCGTATTTATCGATTCCGGAGATTGCCCCACTATTTCTTTATAAAGATTCATGACATCGCGAGGATGATTCAGTTACATCTAAATATATATTTTACGTAACGATTGAAACAGATTTTTGTTCGTGATATCGTATTATTTATTCACGTTCCCTAATGTGAAGGTTTGGTACCCCTAGAGTACGGGGAAAGCTTCATAAGGTACATTAATATGAAACACGTAGAACTCCGTTTTAAATTTATCTTTCACGAAGTGTTCGCGACGTCGAAGGACTTGGTATTCGTATGGAAGACTGCTTGTTTCGGTGTATTTTATTGTTATCCGAAACAACTTAGTTTATTCATAAACTTTGCTAGACGAGAACATATTCGTAAAATTAACATATCACGGATACGTGAACACACATTTATTGAAAGTATTTTATATTATTTATTTTTACTTCATAAGGAATTATTAAAAAGTGTAACTACGCAGTTACACTTTAAAATCTTATTAAGATTATAATTCTAGAAGTTTGTGGGGATCTATTTTTGTTTGTTACTCCTTCACATATAAACTACCGGTGGGATTCGGTGAAATTTTAGAAACACTTTGTTTATGATCTAGATTGATATAGGATTCTCATCACCGTGGTACCTAGACGTGACTGAAGTTGGCGAAACCGTAGAAATAATGTACCTAGTTATTCTTTTTTTTATACGATTGAAGTAGCAAACGAGCATGCAGTCCACCTGATGGTAAAGTAGTCGCTGCCGCCCATGGACATCCGTAAGCAACTGATGTCCATGGACAATCACAAATACGCTGCTACTTTCGAGGACTAAGATGGTCGCCTCATATAAAAGGATGCCGGCAACCACACCCCTTCTCCGAAACGCAAAAACTGCCTGACGCTAAAAATAGGTGTGGCGGTTGTACTTCCCCGGGCGAACTACACCGATTCTACCACCTATACATATTTCATTTATATTTATGTAAATATATTCATGTAATTATTCCTATTTCGTAAAGTGATAAGTTCTTCAGTTGTAAGACTGAGTTTTATAAGGTACCTACTAGATCGATTTCAGTAACTATCACTATCAAAAAGTTATACCTATTAGTTTATGCGTTTTCGAGGACCACAACCACTGAGCGCTGCAACTAGGTCATAACAAGTTAATAACTTGTGTTTGAAAGTCTTACCGTATTGGCAGACTTCATACGCTTTTGAAAATATTGTAGACAACTCACATGTAAGTAGTTTTTCTCATGATATTTTTCCTCGTCACAATAATCGCATTTCTAAGAATCATAAATGTTTACTGTAGATATCTTGGACTAGAAAAAATCCTAACAAATGTCTACAAATATTTATATTAAAATTACTTATTTTTACTGTAAAAGTAGTAAACTGAATTTTCCTATCTGTGGTCCTAGTGAAAACAGGTATAAATCTATTTTTTGAAAACAAGGATTTTCCGATACATATACCTACGTGTGTTTAAATGTTTTTTTCAAACGAATTCTAGGTATCGTAAGATAAAAAAAAAATAACCAAAAAGAAAAGGTATCGTAATTCTTTCGCCCTTAATTGCCTTAATCGCCTTTAATTTGTAAGCGCCCCCAAAGGCCTATGCAAAATAAAGACATTTCATTTTATTTCATTTCATTTCGATCTTCGTTTTTCGATCAATTTCGGAAAAAAATGAGAATTTTTCAAAAATCTCACTACTATTACATGCAATTTCACTTCTAACAGACACATAGGTTGAGTAGTAATTTTTGAAAATGTAAACTTGTATCCATCCAATTAATTACACATGCGCTGTGACTCTTCAGAACTAAGGTGTAAGACTTTTTAGTTCCGACAAACAAAATTCCATACGAACAAAAAACTACTAAGACACTATACACTACAAGGCAACGACAACACAGCCTGTAAGAATAGGTACGTTGGTAATGTCGCATTCGACCTACGCTTTACAGCACCTTTATATTTTATGAGAATTTAAACATCTTTCATTTTATGTGACCGTTTACATTGTTTACTGCGATAGTAAAACGTCTGTAATAGAAATAGCTTGGATCGATCTTTCTCTGAACGCGACAAAAATAACGTGAATCTGAAAATATTATTAGAGTGCAGGAATAATGTAGACAGTGATGATGGAAACATTTGGAAATATGTACAATAGAGTAGTAGTATAAATAAATTGTTGGTAGTTTTAACGTCCTTTTCATAACATACAAAAATACTAATAGTAGGTAGGTATTTATGCCGTCATAAACTTAAACCAATATTACCTATTGCGATATGTGTGTTGGTTTAATCTTCATGGGTAGGAATACTAACTTGTATCGACAAGGTTGAAATCACGTAGAATTCTAATCCTATCCTAAGGGTTACTCATCATCAGATGGACAACGTAGCTAACGCACTAAGCTATGTCTATAATTTCTCAAAATAACAACCTGAAAGTCTACGTAAAGTTGGTACAGTTTTCCTTGAAAGTCGGCAATGTATTGGCTACTTGCCTATTTTCAAAAGGTGGAGAGTGTGCCCTATCACTAGGTTTAGTTTAAATAAATGCGAAACATGGTTAAAACAAACTAGATTTCGCACGAATACCCATCGTAATGTAGGTACATGAACTCATAAACACAAAGTAACCGCAGGCAAATTAGACAAGGTTATTCGTGGATACAGAGAAGTATGCTCGTTGTTGACTTAAACACGAATCCTTTATGAAAGGTACACCGTTTAACTAACGAATGAGCATAGCAAGGAGAACAAATATTTGATTAGAGCCGAGAACACGGTTTGTACCGCAACGTAGTCCTGTGGACCTTTTGATAACACATAATTACATTTATATGCTTACCTTCTCTTTTAAGTTGTTTGCTTTAAGATGTCTATTAACTTTACTCTTTTGGTAGCGATTTGGGTAATTATTTATTTTTAGGGTTTCGTATACAAAGCCCAAAAACCGGACGCTATTACTAAGACTCCGCTGTCCGTTTGTCTGTCAGCAGGCTCTATTTCACAAACCGTGATAGCTAGACATATACGAGTACTAAAATAGAATACTTGGTATTTTTTCTCAAAACATTTTTTTTACAGAAAGTAGTACGGAACCTTTCGTGCTTCAGTCCGACTAGCACTTGGCCGATTTATTTTTGTTAGATATGTATATTTGTTAGATTTTTCTTAATACATGATACTGAATAAGATTTAGGCACCTATAATGTGTATCTTTAAAAATATCGAGGATTCAAATTTTAAATACTTACCTAATTAACGATTAACGTAGACACCTAAGAAGGTAAGTACTTATACAAAATTTTATTTAGTTTTGCCTAATATTATACCTACTGCTGTGAAAGTAATTTTTATACAGATATGCTTGCCGCAATGTTGTCTCAAAAATTGATTCCTAACGGCTTTATGATGATATGAAATTACGCGTGAAGCTACTTTTCTTAGAAAGTTAAATTAAATTTTTCTTTTGGCACTATTAATGGACGGCAAAGATTTTTTAAAACATTGTTATATTTCTTTATTAACCTTCCTTACGACCCGTTTAATATAAGCTCAATTTTCAAAGTTGTAAAATGTTTTATCGGAAAATTAATTACCGAATCGTAATTAAAGTGAGAATCGGGTTAAAGCGTCGAGAAATTATGAAACCAGTGTCGCATGCAGTTTATTAAAACCATTTTAGATTTTTTAGGTCAATTAGAATGTGGCAAAAACACAAACAGAATAATAATATGATTAAATCGTAAGTACGGTTTTTTTACAATTCAAGTAGCAAACACATACAGTCCATCAGATGGTAAGTGATCACTGCTGCCTATGGAAACATGAAGGCAACTTTATATAGAATAGAGTTTCTATTTGAGTTATAAAAAAAAGAAAACAAATGAAATAAAACAAAATATCAAATAACATTATAAAAATAAAATTATAAAAAAAATGTTGCGTTGTTACTCTCGAGGACTTAGATGGTCGCCTCATATAAAAGTGAGCCGGCAATCACACCCTTCCATAGAAATCCTAGCAGAAATAGATGTGACGGTGGTACCAGTCAAACCATACTTGTTCTACCACCTTGAGGTACATTAATACGCAATTCGATTAAGTCTATATTGATATTAAATTTATTTGGAAAAGATCGTATCATATTATTCAACAGTCCATTATCGTTGTTCGTTCAACACCTAAATGGAAAATTAATCAAGATGTAACTTCGTACTTTTTAACAATTACAATATTTTTCAATCAAACATTTCAATCATGAGGGGATTTTGAAATTGAAAAGTAACACCCAACTAGTATTGAGTGCTAAAATTGGACGGAAATGAACAACACCATTTCGATTCACCATTTTAAATATTTCACTAAAAGAAAATTGTTAAAAGCAAACTATAAATATATACGTACATAAAGGGACTAACAACCCAATACACTCTTAATTAGGGACTTAGTATTTTAGATGTAAAAATAGATATTTATTTTAAGTTACAAGAGAGTAGGCAATTCTGAATTTATCACTTGAAATCTCTTATCTATAGGCATGACGTCCCTGTTCCCATGTAGTCTCCCTGTATTCTCCCTGTAGTCGGGGAGTAGAATACGGCTACGGTATCCCCTGCCTGTCGTAAGAGGCGACTAAAAGGGGGCTCCTGGGGTTGCGGACGGCTCGAGAGGGAGCTCGGACCGCCCAGCCAGCAACCCCGAGAAGGACGGTGGCATGTGTGGCTGCATGTCGCCGTAGACACCGGAAGATGCAGGGGGACAGCTACATGTCCCCTAAGAGACGAGCCCATGAGGGGTGCTGCGCTAGGGGGTACTGGCGCGTTTTCTTTAGAGGTCCCGGGGTCCCCTACAAGCGCTGAGGAAGGCCACCGAGGAGGTTTTAGTGGGTAAAAATCCCACATAGCCCGGAGTCTCTCCTTAAGGCTCCGGGTACCTTTTGAAGGTTTCCTCCCCGTCAACAAAAAAAAAAAAAAAGGCATGACGTCAAGATTTTAAATCCCTCGCTATATTATATCTATTTTCCACTGTCTATACTTGTAGTTGGACTTTCCTGTGTATTTTTTGCGTTTTAAGGTACCATCCACATACGTTCCTGCCTATTTTCAAACTTCTATTTTGAAACAACATCGTTCAACGCCTATTTAATTCTCTTAACTGATAAGTTTTCAAAAATGATTTCTTTTTACCTATCTACATTATATTCAAAATGCTTCTGTGTGGTTGGCGGTGCGGTTACTATATCTTTCTGACACGCAGGTTCCTGGGTTGGATTCCCGGCAAGACAGGTATCTGAATGATAAGTTTAGATTCTTGTTCTGGGTGGGTGTTTGTCTATTCGTCTATGTGTGTGTTCATAGCACCCACGATACAGATACGTGAAATTCCACTGTGGGGCCATGAGTGTAAAAAGCGTTTTAAGTTTTTAATTTAAAGCTCTTTTTGCTTTAAGCTGCGTTTTTCAGTCGCTTAGGCTATTACGGAAGAATAACTTTGTCAACAGTGAAAAATGGCTTATAGTTTGTGCCAGTGTCAGGGGAAATGGACGCAATCTTTTAAAGTTAACTTTACACCTTGTACCATTACATTATGTTAATTGAATTCTTACAGTTTACGGCGGATCACAAAGCCAGGTCAGGTGAGGCCGCCCCACCCTGCTCAGTTAATTAAGGTCCCGTAAACACTTTACAAAAACCATTTCGTTTTAACATCCTCCCATTTAAAATGAAACACCTTTGCAGGGGTCGTAGCTACTCACGTCGGATGTAATGATTTGTTTTGGTATTTAGCTAGAATAAATAGTAGCAAAAATAAATAGGTAGATAATATATAACTAATCGATTAGTCAGAATTGCTTTAGTAGTTTTAGAGATGTTCACTAGATGAGTATATAATAAACATATTTTATATGATTTTAGACTAATATTATCGCGGAATTGACACATTTTAATACTTAACGGGTACTCAACAATGCAACTGGGTCGAAATATCGGCAAAAAGAATTCGAAAAGGATTCAAGAACCGCATATCGTGAGTACCCGTTAAGTATTAAAACATATTTTATTTACAATTGTTCACATTAGGTATACTGCCAGCGATATACGTATTTTGACGATAATATACCTATTCCTGGATATGTAGTATTTCTTAAATCACTCAATCTCAATTCTCCTACTTTACTTATTATTCACTACCCTTTAATTATATCAATAAATATCTAACGATTGCGCATAAATTTGCAATGAAGATTAAAATTTCGTACTTTATGCCATTTTATGGAATTATGGTAACATTTGCTAGAATTAAAACAAAATTGCACATTATCTTCTTAATCCAGCACCTTTAATCTAATTAAAACAAAGGGATGGTCGTATTTACAGAGTTGTATCTACGTATTATTTTATCTACTCAAATACCTATTAAGACCCCAAAGCAGAAAGCTATCTCGAAAGCTTCCGGTTCAATGCTATACAATACTTTAACATTTGTTGGAAAGAAAGGCAAATGCCATCAATATATGATTACGTCATATATCTTCCGTTTGACTGAGAATTCCATGAAGAACTGATGAAGTTTCTACTAATATATCAATTTTACGTACGGCTATTGGCGAATCAGGGCGGGTTGCCAGACTGGCTAAGATACTGAAGGATCCTCAAAATTCTAAACGGGTACAACCCATTATTGTCCCACTGCTGGGCATGGGTCTTCTTTCAGAATGAGAGAGTTTTAGGCCGTAGTCCACCGCGCTGGCCAAGTGTGAATTGCTGGAATTCCAAACGCTAGAACATAAGTCCAGCTGTTATCTAGGATTAAGTTACCTAGGATTAAATTTGAGGTACTCAAATCTCAGACAAAAGGAAGTCAAAAGATCAGCTTAATATCTTCTTTTCGGCATAAATTCTTATGAAGCCTTCTTTTTCGGTCAAGTCTCCCTCTAAACGAAAATCATAAACCAGCCAGAATGTAGGTACGCCGACGATACTACTTTTCTATTACCTATATCGTGATCTAAGTGATATTTTTTCTATTACCTATATCGTGATATAAGTGATATTATTAAGGCAATGATATATTACTATAATATCAAGTTATGATAAACTGCTGAAGCCTAATAATTGCCATAATTTAATTAACTGTTTATACAATATATCTACTATGTTTTAATAAAGTAAAGAAGACGAGATGTCGTTAAATAAGCATTGCTGGCATACACCGACAAGTTTCACGTCTTGTCTGTCTTCCACATAATTGACTATCGTCTGCTGAATATAATTCAGTTTAATTAAAGCGAGGTTAATTAAATTCCTTTCTCGCCTATTTTCATGATAATAAAATTGAAAATATTTCGTCTGTCTGTGCTTGATTTCGATCAAGTATCAAAGGGCAATGGTCTAAACGGACTTGATAAAGAAGCAGAAGAACAATATTACGAAGATTCTTACAAATAAAAATAGATTAGGTGTATGTATTTAACTGGTAAAAAAATAACCTTTAACCAAGTACCACGTTTTTCTTTTTATATTATTTAGGAACCTACCTACCCACTTATATATTTTTTTGTTAAAATATTTACCACTATTTGTTAATGCACGTAATTATTTTTTACCTATTCGTAAATCAAAGATGTGCCACGAAATACTTATTTCCAAATTATAGTTAATCCAACTATATGTAAGGAATTATTAAATTTGAAAGTAACATTTTATTTTGATAGATTTAGCGAAGAGCAAAATATCATTTAACAAGCAGAAAAGACAAGTTTGCCTTTACCTATACGTCGATAACTACTTCTAAATCACTAAGTCTTTGAACTCCACTCACCTGAATTGATCTCTAGAGTTGAGTGTCTCTTGTTTTATCGACAGTATAACGGGACCTAGGTCTTCGTCGTTTGTGAAGTAGTTCCAATGTTCGGTACCGTAGAAATACTTCTCGTATGTTTCTTGTTCCACTGACGTTAGTTCGAAGCCACCTGATCTCTCCCATTGTTCCTCTATGGCCGTTTTTTTCTTGGGTGTGCTGCCACCATTGTCGCTGCTATCTTCCGCTGCTTCATCAAGAGATCCGGATGTTCTTTGACGTTCTGAAAAAAACGTTTTCTATCAGTAATAATACAGCTTGGATTTATTTTCGTCGGATTGGGAATATTGTTTTTATGCGTGTCGTACAACCCGTTGAACTAAGACTACCGAGGCACAATCATTTGTCTCATTTCTGCAATATATACCAGTACTAATCCATACCAGTGTTTGTGTTTGTGTTTGGTTTGAAGTGTTAACGGAGACATAGGTAGGTACTTATCCAAGATGTTACAACTTAGTCCGCAATGTAATAACGCTTCTGTGGCCGACCTCAGCACACACGTCTTATCTGGGATGTATTACAAATGTCCGTTAGCGACAGTGATCACTTACTGTGTATAAGGCGGAGTGCATGCTCCTTTGTTAATTCTGTGTAAGAAAAAGTTACATGAATTTTTCTATATGTTCTACATTTTTGACACGTGTATGATTTATCTTGTAATTTTAGAAACACTACTAAACTGACATTAAATGCATGAGAATATTTCGGACCATTACGGTAAAGAGTATTATCTCTCAAACTCTACACACAAATACAAATTTCCTTTATTATTTGCCTCACTTTTTTTACCTCAGTCAAAAAACTCACGTCAATTTTATTAGATTAGTATGTACGACAGTTTCTGTTCTTCGATATAAAGAAAATGGATCCCAAGGAGAGGAAAATGTATTCGATTTTATTTTGTAAAAAATGTTAATGTATGGGTAAGTCCGTAGGCCACAGAATAAATTCATTATTTTTAATTAAAGACCTGTATTATAAAAAGCATATTAATTTCAGGTCACCTTAACATATTTAAAACAAATAATGAAAAATCCCTAATGAACCGTTAAAAGACTTTTCACGAACTTTTCACGAAGTAATTCAAAATAAAACCTTATATTTTAGTTTTAATGCAATAGAAATAAATTTTACATATTCTTTTAGTTTAACATTTTTTTTAATACAATCGCTTCAAGCAGCAGCTTGAACAAAATACACAATCATTTGAAGAATACTCTTTGAGTGTAAACAATAGACCCGACATGCGCCTGTAATGTTCATCTGAACTTGTACATGTCACCGTTGCTCCAAATCCCGCAGCTTACCGTGTCTCCGCTCCACTTCGCCTGCTGTTTGGGGCTCGCTGATAAAATTTAATTTCGTGTAAGAACATTTTGCACGTCGGCGTGTTTCATAACGATCGCAAACCCTATAAAGCCATGCGTCAACATGACTCAGGGACGTTTTTATTCGATACGAGTTTCGTACCACGACTTCACTTGCACCGCCACGTTTTGTTTCTTTATTTATCCCTAAATAATGTTTGGTATGATAGAGCATTTGTCACTCCATATACGTAATATGTTTTATTTTTAAGTAAAAAGAGACTTTTAGCGGTCATTAAAGTCAACTAGAACGTGGCTTCTGGTCGGATTATTATTTCCATTACGCTTAGTGCGTACAAATTTTCAAAGAACTATAAAGATAGATTGAGTATCGTAAAAAAAACTACACACATAAATCTCGAACAAGGTACTCATTTGGAATTATAAGCAGAAAGCGCCCATCTAGGTAAATTTCGAGTTGAGGTTATAATGCCATTTCAAAACTTGCTTGATCTTACATATAATAATTAATGAGGTTTGCCTGCCTTTAATACATAGTTACATAAAGACGGGCAGATATTTGAAAGATCAACTAATAACTGTAAATGAGGTATTAGGTAACAATAAGTGAGACCACATTTAACTAACATTTTAAACAGATAAGCTAAGTCAAATTTTCGTCTCCGTTCGTATAGAAGAAGTCAATGATGCTTTTGACATTGTTAAGTATATTTGGAGAAATTAAGCAATTGTTTCATATACCTATACATACGCTTGAACAAGTTAACCCTCGTTCTGATGCAGTTGATTTTCCATGATTCTCACCTTAACATGCATTGGCTGAGTTTAAGGGAGAAAATATCTTTAATTTATAATAGGTTCGTTAATGAGCCATGTATTAAATGTACACATGCAAGGTATTGGTGAATTTTTTCCAAATTCAGTGGTATGGAAGGGTTGTTGAAACGTCAAAATCGGGCGTCGGGGAATCCTAGGAGGTACCTACATTAAATTTAAAAAGTTTAAGAACAGGGCAGTCAATAAGATTGTTGAAAATTTTGTACATAAATATAAGGTCAAAAATGTTCTACGCTTACTTAAACAAGACATTTTAAAATGTTTTAGTTTTTCATAGTATGATTATTTATTTATTCCGAGTTTTTCAAAATAAGTTAAATGCCTTAAGAATCGTTTTTGGACCCTTTCTATTCTTAGTGTATTGGTAGCATAGTGGTGGCAAGTTCGATTGAATTTTATATTTATTATTTGTAGAATAATATATATCCCTACTTAAGTTCTTCTTTTATAATTTTAAGAAGTAGAGATTTATACCAGAGCTGGCTATTTATGGTTCTAGTAATTTATTGAGTAAAAATGTCCTAAGTAAATATATTTTTTCTGTAAGAATAAAGATTAAGGGCTTTAAAAAAATGGATATATTATTTAAAACTGTAATGTTCGCGAAGCAAATTAGAACAATGAGCTTAAATTATGTAACCGAGTTGTGGTTTATGTCTGTGTGTTTGTAGACCTTCATATGTTTCATATAAGTTACTGTTCCAATTTAATCTATATTTACATGCCATTTAGTGATACCTACCGATTGGGTTAGCGTCGAGAAGGCGTGGTTACGCTACTACGAGATAATAATACATATCGGTTCTTAATTTGCATTATTTAAAGTTTCTCTCTTAGATTTCAAAATTTGTTCCTCTCTACCATACCAAACTAAGTCTCCTCAATCTATACGTTGTTAATGCATAGGTATATGATAAAAGACTATGATTTTAGTCATATTTGGGGTTGTATTCAACCCTAAATTTCCATAGGAAGTGGTTATTTATTAAAAAAAAAAACACACGCGTTCTACACTCATGGCCCCACACTAGGATTTTCTCTTGTGTCGTGGGTACCATGGACACACAAGACGAATCCAGAAACACCCAGACCCAGAACATGAATCTAAACTCATCATTCAGATACCTGTCTGGCCGGAATCCATTGCGCGTCAGACCGGTATAGTAACCCGCTCCGCCACGCGGGTCATCAAAAGGTATGCTCATTTGCTGCATCTAACAATAAAAAAAACTAAATTGGTAATAAAATGCAAGTGTTACATGGAGTGGGCTGTCAGATCCACTTATAACTTTACCCCAAGTACCTACGTGCGACTTATAATTTGGCGACGGAGTTGTCAGGAGCGTTGAGCAAATTATTAAAAATGACTGCCATTATCTAACGTTTTTTCATTGTTACTTCGCGTCGCATAAAATATTAATAAATCAAAATTTCAGGTTATTTTCAAATTTTCTTAGTACAGCATTGTCTTTGGGAATTTCGCCTCTCTGAGGTCATGCCATATGCATATCTAACAAATATGTTATACTAAATTAGCGTAGGCTCGAAAATAAAAAAGGGACGGACAGTTAGTTTGCCTTCTGTATCAATAATGTAAGAGAAAATGTCACAGGAAAATATTCTTGGACTCCTACACGATTAGGTAGCCTTTGTTGAAACGAGAAATGAATATTCTATGCCTCAAGCTATCCGTATTATGATGGACGTACAATAAGAATAAGCCCAAATAGGATTACAAAGCTTTTAATTTTTATTTAGGTTTAATCTGCATACCCGTTAGTCGAAAAAGCTGTGTGCTTATTATAGGCTAGGCTAGTACAAGTTCCAGTCGCTCTTACAGCAGTATCTATGTATATTTGATCAAGGTTTCATAGAAACGAAATAATAATCACTTGCCTTAGAACGAGTTTTTGACGAAAACATTTTATTATAGAGACGATAATTATTCATAATGTGCTTATGTGATAAATCTTTTGTCGGTCTTATTTTTTTGTTTAATGAAACAATTTATTGAAGATCATTCTAATATATTAGATGTGCTTCTATTGGGAGCGCTAGGCAAAGATGTTGTAAGCTTTAAAGAAATTACTGTGTTTATTATTATCATTATATATTACGTCCGTTTTCTTAAAGTTCATGTGCTTTCATTATGCACGTTAAATTTAGACAAGACTTTAATAGAATGTGGCAATAATCGGTAAAACCCTCTCAAAAGCAAATTTTGAAGGTGGGATTTTGAGGGTGGGGTGTGATTGCATCTTTATTCCTGCCATAATTACATTTAGGTACTGAATTTATGTACCACTTGGCATCCTGTTCCGTTTCTTCATTTTTTACACTTTTTGATTCGCGGAGACTGTTTTATTATAACTTTTGTTGAAGGAAATGTAGATAATAATTAATTACACAATTTGTTACAAAGATAAAATATTATCTGCCATTATTTAGATTATTTCTAAAATGTTATTAAGTAGTATCACAATATAGGTAATGTATTATGGTTGTATTATACAAATAGTGTAACTATTCCAATATGATTACCTAATTATCGATGCTGTCATATGATTAATTCCATTGCAAAACGTTAATTAGATAAAAAACTTTGATGTCTATGTTTATTTTTATAACAGTTAATTCGTTTGATCTTCGGGTAGATGAAAAATGTGTAAATAATATTAAAAAATGTTGTTTCTTTGATATCAATGCCAAAAAGTGTGTTTCTATATTTTTTTACGAAATTTCTTTAATAATTTAACGTATATGTAGCTAAGCATCAGGTTAAGTGAAAAAAATGTTTGGTGACAATTGACATGCCTAAAATTATATAATGAATGACCAGTTGGGAAATTTTAATAAGGATTTAAAATATATGTTATTAAAAAGCGTGAGTATAAAAAGTTCACGTCTAGGTGTAAATGTACGCTTGTAGGAACGAAGACGAAATGTATCAGAAAAGACATAAATAATGTTTTTTTGATGAAATGTAATAAACTCGTACTAATCATAATTATGTTTAAAAATACTCTTCAAATTTAAACAATAGACTCTACATGAGCCTGTGATGTTCATTTTACTTACACGTCACTGTTGTTCGAAATCCCGCAGCTTACCGTGTTTTCGCTACACTTCGTCTGCTGTTTGGGCTCGCTGATAAAATGTATTTTCGCGAAAGAACGCTTTGCACGTCGACGTGTTTTTATTTAGATTGATTGTAGATTGCTTGCAACAAATCAGTCATGGACGCCCGTGTACATCCTTGTGCAACTTTATAAAGAATAAGGTTTTTTCTTTCTATCTGATGTCATTTACTAGTATTCTTGGGGGGGGGGGATGCTTTAAGGATCTTATTTATGAAGAAAAGTCACATGACGCGCTGAGTAGTTATATTGCCAGTAAGTTTGAGTACCGTATTTTAAGCTGGTTACATTAGCCTAAAAATAGGAGTAATTTTACATAAAATTGTAAAGACCTATATATTCGTAACTTATGTCATTCTATATATTAATACGAGAAGCAAATACTTGTGACCCGTTTTTAAGATATTTGCCGCAGACGGAGGAGTATGATATTACGCACAGTTGATGTTCAAAAGGATTAGGGAATGCTAATATTTTTTTCAAATAATCCATAAAACATACGTAAAATCAACTAAAAATACATTACACACACTATCTTGCATTTGATACAAATACATACATAATAAACGAAATAGAATATTCAATGTCTTACCATGAAAATACATAACGTCAAAAATGTCAGATGTCTTAGTCAAAATACCCGCTATTGCTTTTGAATGGAGCTTAGTTAATTAAACCTCTTTTTACATTTAACGGGTGCTTTCAAAATAACTTGAAAATTATTAGAATTTATTTGAATTTGAGAAATATTCGTTCTACTTTGTTTAGTTCTTTAATTAAAATTATGGTCGAATTTCGACCGTTGCGACGAGTGACTAGTTCCCTATCTATAAAACTGTGGTAGTTTTTCGGTAAAAGTCCCTTTATGATACTGAGTCCTTGATGAAACTGGTCATTACTTAATTACGGAAACTTTGAAAATGGCTTTTACTTACATAAAAAAAAATGTGTGCGTGTACTAGCGTACACTCGTAAGAAGTTAAACTTCTTTATGACGTTATTTTTCAAAAAATAATTTACTATATGCAACTTTACAGAAATTGGTTAAATAAAGTTAAATTAGATAAAGTTTAATAAAAGGCTTTTATTAAACTTTATCTAATAATCTAATCTATAATAATCTATCTAATATCACGCGTGGTAGGGATAAGAAAAAGATGGCGCGTAACGTAACGTAACGTAACGTAAAGATGGCGCGTAACGAAAAAATGTTACACTAATTTTTTTTCCAACCCCGATAAAGAAGTTTCACTTCAATAACTGCACATTTAGATCTCGTACAAATTTATTATTTAGAATTATAAATAGAAATTTTAGTATTACTTATAAGTATGGGGCGATGCGTTAATTCCGGGGCAAGGGCTCGTGGCTAAAATCACCATCTAGATAAGACTGAATTTCGGGTGGAGGCCGTTCAAATATGGCGTCGTATAAGCTCGTTTACCTTTTAGGCTTGTATACTGCCTTTGTTTTATAAACTGCTATAAACGGTAAATGAGCTGGATCCTAAAGTTTAGTTACAGTGGAAAAGTGTAGTCTAAATTAAGATAAATTTTGTTCGTTATAAATTATCGAAGGTCGCGATAAGACTTGTCGGCTAAATACTAAACGCGTGGTATTTATAACGCAATCAAATTGTTATTAAAGTACGTAGTTACTTTAAAAATAATTTGAGTGCAGTGAACAAATACAACGATGAGTAGGTAAATGATCGTAGCACATAGACGCACGCACGTAGCACATATTTAAATATCTCACTTAATTTTTCAGTAAATAGAATAGAAATAAATATATAGTTTTGTAACAAATCTCTATCATTATTCGAAAGTAGCAACGCATCTGTGATTGACTTCGGTAGAACCTCTATTCTGTATGAAATCGCTTTCGGATATCCATGGGCCATGGGCAGTGATCACTCACTATCGGATGGACTGCATGTTCTTTTGTTATTTCAATTTTATAAAAAAAAATGCATATACATGTTACATACATGTTATATATGTGATCTGATCATGGCTAGCGTGGTGTGGTATGGCCAAATTACTCTTGATTATTTATAGCCTTAGTCCTTATATTATTATGAGAAGGGACTTGTGTCCAGTAGTAGAGCAATAAAGGGTTGAGTATGTAACATCGTGTTTTCATAACAAAAAGTAATAAAAACATACTTCGTTACGTTGCGAAATAAAAGCCAGTAAAGAATGTTGGCAAACCAAATTAGGACTATAAAGCTGGTGCCATGCTTGAAATTATGTAACAGAGTTGTGGTTTATGTCACATTCTGTGGGTGTCGGAATACCCGCACATGTTTCATACGAAATTACACTGTCTGTACAATTTATATACATACGAGTATATATTTACATGAAATTTAGCGATAATGATTGGGTTAGCGATGAGAAGGGCTTGTTACGAGATGGCGAGAAAATTATACGTATCGGTTTTCACTTTGCAATATATTACTCATATCAACACATTGTTCACGATTGATATGTGCGTGAATAAATTTATTACTATACGCTTGCCACAAAGAAATTATAGACTAGTAGCTTTTGTTGTTTTCGTAGATAAAACAATACCTACCTATATGATATGGAGTCGGAAAAAATGGATTCAGTTTCGGATCAATATATTGTATGACAAAATATCATATCTGAAGGTGGTAGAACCAGTGTAGTTCGACCGGAGAAGTAGAAGGGTGTGGTTCCCGGCATACTTTTACATGAGGCGACCATCACAGTCCTCGGGAGTAGCGACGCATCTGTATTTGACTTCAGATAGAACCCATGTTCTGTATGAAGTTGGTTATAGATGTCCATGAGAGGCAGTAACCACTTACCATCAGGTGGACTGCATGCTCGTTAGCTACTTCAGTCAAATAAAAAAAAATCTGGTGTTTTAAGTCTTCGGATATTTTCAATTTTTCTTTAATCATTTTCTTATCAATAGCTTAACAAATTCGTTGTGGGATGGTAAAACAAAACGATAAAATTGATGCGCCTCATGAAATAGACTACGTTGTCTATTACTTTCTTAATGACTACAGGGTAAGGCGTTATATCAGGCGATATAAGTCCTCAGTTTAAGCAAAGTATCATTGTGGTTCTTTTCTTTGGTTGTAATCAACTCCAAAATTTCGTAAGAGGCACTGGTCACCTACTACAAAATGCAGTGTACTGGTTTGATACTTTGTTTTCCAGTGATATCTATCTCGTAATATGTAAAGGTGTTACAAACAAATGTTACGAACAATTCAAGGTGGTAGAACCAGAGCAGTTCGATCGGGGAAGTACCACTGCCACACCTATTTTTAGCGTGAAGAATTGGTTGCGTTTCGATAGAAGGGTGTGTTGCCGGCACACTTTCACATGAGGCGACCATCATAGACTTCGGGAGTAGCAACGCATCTGTTACCTACTGACTTCAGATGGAACCCATGTTCTGTATGTAGTTGATTACAGATGTCCATGGGCGGCATTGACCACTTAGCATCAGGTGGAGTACATGCTCGTTTGCTACTTTAGTCAGATAAAAAAATGTAAAGGTTGTACCGGTGGAAAGTACACAAAAAATAGAAGTTTGCCTCAAGCTCTTATATGCGATGCATAATTTGGCGACGGTGCTGTCAGGAGTGTCGAGCAAATTATTAAAAATGATACCTGACTCTCGCTTCGTAAGAATACTTTAAGAATTTTTCATTGTCATTTGCGTCGCATAAAATATTAATAAAATACAAATTTACAACTTTTCTTTTAAATTTTCTTACGTGTTGCTTTTGGAAAATGATGTCTCTAGGGACATAGGATATGCATATGTAATATACGTTATGCTAAATTAGCGTAGATGGGCACGAAAATATAAAAGGGTCGGACAGTCAGTTTGCCTTATGCATCAGTAATGTAAGAGAAAATGTCACAGGAAAATATTCTTGGACTCCTACACGATTAGATAACCTTCGTTGAGAAGAGAAATGAATATTCTATACCACAAGATTACCGTACGATACGAGATACAATGAGAATAAGCCGTATTTATATTACAAAGGTTTTAACTTTTATTGGCAGTATAATTGCAAACAAAGGTTATGATAGCCTAGTCAGTACAAATCTCGACTTGATTACAACAGATTAAATGTTCCAACCCAATTTTTGCGTATATTTAAAAATTAACTCCTTATTTTTACATATCACACTTTTTAACTGTGAAAGAAAAATTTTAAGTACTTAAAGCTAACTACTTAGGGTTCTTAACACTTTTTTGAAATGAAACTTCAATAAACAATGCTACGGAACCCTTCGAGCGGGAGTTCCACTCGTACTTGGTGCGGTGATCTCTTCGATATGCGTACTTGCATTCTATCGTTTCACATATACTTTTTCTCATGCGTATAATAAAAACACGGACCGCTTGTAGGTATGTTGATCCACGTGTGCAAATTAATTGGTGGGAATCTAAAACACGAAGGTCTGCAATGCCTACCTTTTAATTTTGAAATAGGAGGAACTTCCAATTCGAGTTTCGACTTATTTATGGGCATTGTTTTAAGAAGTCCTTTAATTGCGGGACTAAATTACCCCCTCCAAACTCTTAATTCACTAAATCACGTTATTAGGCAGATTTTCAATCGCAGGTAAAACTGCGGGGCAGTGTACAATAAATGTAAAAATATAACATGGTTACTCAAAGAAAAAAAACGTCTTTATTGTCACTTAATAATAATAATAAATAGAATCATATTATATTTAGAACACAGGTTCTTTTTGGAAAAAATATTTTTCTGAATTCTGTTCCAATCCAATTTTTCATTCAATAAAACAATTACTGTTCTTGGAATTAATCTAAAATATACAATCTGTCTTATGTTAAATTAATATCACTTCTAGGTACAAATAATTTAGGTGCTTATAATGTTAAATTAGATTAAAAACAGAGCACGAGCCCTTTTTTGAGCTAAATATCTTTTCCAGTGGTTTCTTGAAGTCCTATTAAATAAAAGAACAATGGTTTGAGGAATTACCCGAAAGTTAAACATAAACCAAATAACTTCGGTAGCAAAGAATATGTCATTAAAAAGTGCCATTAAAATAAACAGTAACACATAAAACGCCGTCACAGAATCGCATAATAATGCTACACCTATTAATGATACCACACGTTTTGCCTTTACTCGAGATGCACTTGGTCGAACACAACCCATTACAGATTTCGTAACTTTTATAAATATTATCAAGTTTAAAGTCATTAATAGATACACAGGCATAAATAACACTTCCAAAAATACTCCTGGTGATCCATTCGACGGCAAGTGGTACCCAATGTTACCGATGATAATTATCACTAGGATCATGCCGTAAACCAACGCTGCAACCTTTCGTTTCTCTGAACTTATTTTTGCCGTGTAAATCAATACTAACTTCACGTACGCGTGTAATGAAGCACAAAACGACCAGCATAACGAGAAAATAAACAAAAAAATATTAACGAATAAAAACAGCATTAACATTTCTTCCGAAAGTTCTAATATGAAGTTTGCATTAATGGTAATCACTTGTAATGTCACCACAACGATTTGGTTAACACCTATAAAGTTGTGCACTGTACGCCATCTTGGCATCAGGTACCACGTTGTCAAACACGCCGCAGAACATATGACCGACAAAATATCAACAATGATTTGTATTATTTCCATTTTGCTTATTTTACACAATTTTCTCTCTTTGTGTTTAGTCACTTACAGTAGTTATTGCTGCTGCAAAATGAAAGTTCATTATTGTTAGCATATTCTCGTTTAGAATAATTAACTTATCGAATTCATAATCAATATTCATGTCATCCATTGCGAGCTAAAATATTTTCTCGACCAGAATAAAAAACAATAGGCAGATAAATTGACTTTTTATCTGGATTGATATCATCAAGTCCGGAAGAAGGTATATTTTATTCTTTTTCTGAATTATTCTGATTTGGTACGCATGTTACGTTGTTGAAAATGCTGGTTTGATTGTTTTGTGCTGATTGGTACTGCACTATATTTGGATTCGCTAAGATTTAATGATTATTTCAATATTAATTTAAAGCGGTTTCTTTAAATTTAATTGAATTAATTCAATACTTGGATTCTATAACCTAATGTAAACTATTAAAACTGTTTTATAATGAAGTTCCCCACGATAAGTAGATACAGTGGCGTAGCGTGTCTTGGAGAGGCCCTGTATCATAATTAGTTGGGGGTTAAATGAAGGATAAAAATCCCAAAAAAACAAAAGTGTGTAGGTTATTTTACTAACCTGAGTTGGAAAAGTTTTTGGCAAAAAAAAGGTTGCTATTTCCACTACATTTATGTTTCTGTGAAATTAGGACCAAAATAAGATCATAAACCACTCTACCTGTCTCTCCATACGTCCGGGGGCCATGTAACCCGGGAGTCCCGTACCATTGAATCAGCGGTAGCTACGTTTCTGAGATACCTATATTGTAAAAAATATCGGTCGGCTCGGTTTGTGATTCAAACAAAAATTCTGATTTCTCAAAATAATGAAAAATTCATTATCAGATTCAGGTTTAATTTTCGTTCAAGCAGACATTTAAATGAATTAAGAATTTTATTCTAGGCCTCGGGATCATTTATATAGGTTCATATTGTATTTGAAATATAGAAAAATATAATATAGGTAAACATATCGCGCCTTTGGAAGTTACACGCTTTGATTTGGCTTAGCTCGCAGTAGAAAATACCCGTTATGTGCGCAGCAGATACAATTAAACCTCATTAAAATAATCGTTACAATAATTGCGTACTTTGTTATCACATGTATTTATTTATGTTATATTTTTAATTAACATGAACTGGAGTTATGACAGACTTTATTTTATTTTAATCTGCACGAGATGATACATAGACTTATGGTATTTATTGTTTGCGAGTGGTTTAGTAGGAATATTAGAATCTAGCTTTACTCTTGCATCTTCCTGGATGCAAGATCGCAAGCGAAAGTAGTTCACTATTAGCCGAGATGATTGAAGTCTTAGTATCTACCGTATCAATTCGAGACAATAGATATCAGCTCACTGTATGAAATAACTTGTGTGTCAATTCATAAAATAAATGATTATAAAAAAGAACCCGATTGACAAAAACTAAAAGAAAAAGCAAGTGTAATTATAGTGGTGAAGTACCTATATTAAAACATATCCCTATAATACAAGGTGGTGCAGTTAGTGATTAAATGTGACAAACTTACAATAATACCATGTGAACTTTGGCTAACGAAGTTAATGAAATGAGTCTCGAAACTAACGACTTGGTAGTTTTAGTTGACTTAATACATTTTATTACCTCGGAGTCTTCGAAAAGGATCAGAAGGCTCATACCATATAAGAGCATAAATCTATATATTAATACGTGAAGCAAAAATAAAACTGAAAAATAAAGTATTCCTTAAAATCGACCTTCTAGTTTCAGATTCTTCGATCTTTCCGGTTTCTAATTAGATTTTTCAGTAGAAGCGCTATCCCTACTTCTTGTACCTTGTAGAGCTCGGGACAACGGTCTCAGGATCAAAAACACTTCAAGATAGAACATTGTGTCATTCTACATTGTTGTCATGACCCGGTCGTCGGCTTGTTACGAGGAATCTAAGCCAAGGAGTACATTTAAATGACATAGAAATTAGAACTTCCTTTTTTTACTACTTTCGTGTCTTTTTGTTTTCTAATAATTCAAATATATACATTGTATTTTAAAGATGAAATAAAACTACGAGTGATATCAAATTCATTATTAGCTTTACAAAGACGATTTTGATGTAGGCATACATAATAAATTACTTTTTATATGTACTTATTATCTACTATGGTTAACTGGAAGCTCAGGCGTCATTTTTATATAAAAAAAATAGTAGACTTAACTGTAGATCTACAGTTAAGTCATAGAGGCCCTTACTGAGGAGAAGCAAACTAGACTAATTTTCATTGAAAGTTTTCTTTGACATCAACATAATATGTTTTATCGATATTTTTTAACTCTCTAAGTTTAAAAGTTAGAGACGGCGGGGGGGCTCATAATCGCTTGAAAGGGCTTATCCCTCAAAAAATGGTCCTAGAAACCTCAATGTCATTTTTAAGGCTTTTCACCCTACATGTGTAGGTAAGATAATTTTTTTTTGAGTTTCAGTTCCACGTATGGGAATAAATAAATAAATTTAATATATTTTTTAATTTTGTACATGATTCGGAAAGCGCTTTATAGAATAAATACACTTACCAATTTTCAGCTCTGTAGTCTTAATAGCTTCCGAATAAAGTGGCCGTGATATACGGACAGACAGACAGACGGACGGACAGACACACGACCAATCAATAAGGGTTCCGATTTTTCTATTTGGCTACAGAACTCTAAAAACAAATATTATTGTTGTGTGACAACATACATATAATGTATTCAGTCGATTGCGAAGTTATTTAAGACGCATTTAACTATAATTTTCTATTTAATTTGGCGTCATTTAACTTGTCATAAAACTGTGTTGCAATAAAAAGTTCCACCGAAGCAAAGCCAGTCCAAGCTGTGTCTAATCTTTCAGTGTGCCTTAGATCGTTACATTCAAGTGTAGTCGGAATGTTTGTGATGAGAGACGCGACGGCGGGCGCCAGAGATCTTCCCACTTCTGCAGATAATGACCGGGTGCTCGATGAATTAAAAACGTGTACTGAATTTACTATCTAGTGGTCATATAAAGTTATTTTACTATTATTAGTGTACTATTGAAGTATCAACTACATAGTTGATTAACAAATACCTATAATTTAGTATAGATACGAAATCATACTACAGGCGAGAATTTGTAAAAACGTATCTATGTTTTTTATAGAAACTACTCGTCGGATTTCGCTAAAACTTGGCACACAGTTTTTGACCTGGATAACCATACAGGATACTTGTTACCGTCGTGAACGTCACCGAAGCAGCCGGAGCCGCAGTAATAAGCTAGTAATTTATGATTTGACAAAGACGCAGTAGGCATATGAAAAAAATAACGCTATTTTGAGCTGATTTTTGATATCCGTGCGCACCATCCTGTCATTATTAATGACATTATTAATGATTATTTTTTAGTAATGGAAGTGGTTCATTCAAGAATTATTATTAATGTGAGGTCGGTGGGCCATCCTGTTATTAATAATGTTATTTGTTTATGAAAGTAAATTATCCAATAACTTCAGTAGGGAGTGATTTTGAACTGGTTCGATGTGGTAGAACTAGCGCCTAATGACATCTGAATACACCCCAAATAAATTGGAAAACAAATAAATTGGAGGACAAAGTTAGAATAAAGAGTAATATCCATACTAAATACATAAAGAGTAATACCCTATATACATCTATACATAAAGAGTAATACCCTATATACATCCTTAGGCAAGCAAATCGGTATTTTGCTAGTGTCGTCGTCGTTAGTCTTCGTCAGCATTACTATCTCACTGTTGCGCACAGGTCTTCTTTCAGAATAATACAGTTTTAGACTATAGTGCACCAATTTGGCCTGCAGCCATGTGCAAATTGATAGACTTTACTTACCTTTGAGATTTTTTTATAGAATTGTTTGTGAAAGTATTAAATAAATTCACATTGTACAAATATGCACTTTATTTAAAAAAAAAATCTGTGGTATCATCGGAATAGTAGCACAAAAGGACTTTTTAAATCTCCATCTTTATTGAGTTGAACTGCATCCCCGTTGGCAACAGAAAAAGTACTTTCAATCCCGATATATTAGGTACATACATGTCAGTATTGTCTTGTAAAATTCAAAATTGAATGATGTTATATGAAAATCAACCCGAATGCTGCATGTAAAATCGATTTTAAATAAGAGTGGTTTATACCTGACACTAAAAAGAGACGTTAGAGTATGTTGACGTCAAAACATTTGTACCGCAGCGTCTAAGTAATCCTCTTTGCATAACCAAGTCTGCTCGAAGTTCAATGCCGCCCGATGGAGCTATTAGACTTGTCTATAAGCTGCAAGTGAAGATGAAAAATACAAGCATCTTTTTAGCATCTATGTATATATCGTTCTTTGGTTTGAATTTTAACACAACTATGCAAACAGGAGAGCCATGCAAAAATTAACAATCCTTATTGTTTTTATCTTTTTAAAGAATGAAGATAAATAAATGAAAATACCACTTTCCATGGCGTAGTTATGGAACTAAGTTTTCAATTCTGGGACTATTTTTTGGATAAAAGTAAAACTTAACATTGATGAATTTTTAATTGTGCCGTTATTCATGCAAAGTAATGTATGTGACCTATGTAAGAGAGAAAGAGTACTCACCTTTTACTGATGATCGCAAAAGTTTGAACTACAATGAATTTTTAAAAATAGCATTATTTTATGATGTACACCCCCACCAAGAAAACATTTTCTTTATTCCTGTGAAACCCTTAAGGGATCTTAAAAATATAATAACATTAGTGCACTGGTTCGAATAGTTTTGTGAGGGAATCATAGGTACTTATCAGAGGCCTTCTAACGTAATCCACGGGGGTTGCAATGGCTCTGCGACTAACCTCAGGTAATTTTAATCGTATCTGGAGTTTATTATTACTAGAGATGCGCCGAATTGTGGTTTCACCGAATAGTGGTTTCACCGGATACCGAATACTATTCGGTTAAACTTTTACTGAACCGGATATTCGGCCGAATTATTCGGTTTACCATTTCTTATTAAGAAACAACTGCGAAAGTGTGTTCATAAAAAAAATAATGTTAATTTGAGGTTTAAAAATGAATGTTTATGGGCTTTATTCAACACACTCTTCGTGGGATTTTTTGACTTATAACATAAATCTTACGTAAAAAGTTAGTCTTTTTGAACTATACCGGGACGTGTAGCTAAGAAAATAAGAAAAACTCCAACAGAATATATTCGGCCGAATACAAATAGTGAAAAAGACGCTGAATACGCCGAAAACCTAATAACAACCGAATATTCGGCGCATCTCTGATAACTACCTATGTTTATGAGCGGCTGTGGTCACTTACCATCATGTGGACTACATGCTCATGTCTCTAGTATATAAACGAACGCAGACAAAACCCCAACAAAAAGGAATGTAGTAAAACAAAACCATAATTAATATCAAAGACCTAGCTCATTCACACTTCTATAACTACGTTAGTGCTATGAGTTGCTAATATATTCAGATTGGGAACATGTTGCTCGTAATTATTAATCTTCATTAGGATCACTTGTGTACAGATGTTTGAACCCTAAAGCATAAAAGTGACTTCTTATTTGATTACACTATACTTGAATGTAATTTGAATGTGAATACACACGTAGGACACTTCAGAATAGACTTAATTTTGTTATTTGTGTCGTAGTATCTCTGCAATAAGGTCTACATAACTTCATAGTCATAAGAAATAATATTTTATTACAGAACAGGCACACACGATATACGCCAAACTGTTATGTTGCCGTGACCACGATCCATGCAAAAGCGAAACTGTTTCGGCGTGACTACAATCAATGCAACGAGGTCGAAATATTGGCGAAAAGAATTCTAAATAAAAGAATCCAGAAACCGCATATTGAGAGTACCCGTTGATAATAAGTAATAAAATATATCAATTCCTCGACAATATTAGTCTTAAATCATACTGTATAAATAACAAACTTCATGCTAATTTCAGCAGAAATATTAAATTTTAAACCCAACAAAATCTTGCGCTACTTTATGAAGAAAAACCATAGTTTACCTACTTAAAATCAATATACCGTTTAAAACTAAATGAACGTTGACGAAATCTATAGGAGAAAATTGGTAAGTAGTTACAGCAAGTAACTTAAAGTATGAGCCAGGGTATATATCAAAGTTCTAACACAATAACTATACTACTTACTTTAGCTTGGCTATTAATCGCTATTACGGTCGCTCGCGTAAAGATATTAAAAACTTATACTTAGGAACGCTTTAGTAAACAATCCTTAACTTATACTATCAAGTTAACTTTTACAGCCAAGGACGTAGTTATATCGGTTAACCTTAGCGCAAGGGATTATGGAGTTTGTAATATACTCCGAAATTACCAAAAAACTAGAAAAAATATTAAAATCTCGTCTATGCTAATGGTAGGAGAGGAGAGAGACCTTTAAAATGTGAAAACTAAGTTATAAAATTTCTTAAAACTTGACTTGATTTCTTCTTATCCTTTAAACTAGAAATGTCTTAATTCTATACAGGGCCCGACAAATAATTGACAGTTACAATATTTTTTCATATGTTACCAACGTATCGGAACTTGCCTTCAACTAAGAAGACCTGGAAAGAAACGGCTTGTTTCACTTTTTATCTATTTATTTTAAGCTTTTATCGCGGGCTTTGACTGCGGCGTCTGAATCAAGAAATTCCGTAGCGAAAAAACCTAACACGCCCCTCTCCGTCTATTTTTTCTTGTTTTTCTTTTTTTTTTGTATAATTTTGATTTTCATAATAATTACAACAAAAATTCGAAAGCAAAGTGTAGCCACTGTAAGATGAATATTAATTACTTTGATTAAATACAGGCAGCGTTTAGCGACAGACGACTCACATGAGCATTTATTCCTTTCTGTATGTATGCCTACAAAGGAAAGAATGCATGCTTGTGACCGCATTCCTCGTACACGGCTTTTCAGTTATTACGCACATATTTTATAGAAATTTTCAGCGTGGGATGTACTCGTAGCTTATTTAGGTCCTCTGGAAGCCTTTACAGATGTGCCACAGCGTTTTAAGAATTTAAAAAAGTTATGTAGTAGGTATATAATAGGGAACTTAAAAAAATATAGCTTACTTAAAGATTGAGCTAATAAACGCCTATTTAACTTAGTAACTCAGAAGTCAATTACTTGTAGTATTTTTATTTCATCTAGAAAGCGACAAGTTTACCTTATGTCGCAAGGTATGTAAAAGTGTTTTTACTATATATTAAAATAATAAGATTATTGTTGAATAAGATGTAGGTTCCATGACGTTAAAATTACGATATTTTTTAAATTATAGACATATACTATCTAAGATCTCCCTACGTATGTTTGCATATAAGCTTCAGTGAGCAAGTATGTGTAATGTTATCGAAACCCGCAATTTTTCAAAACAGGATGGAAGAAAATGTAATAATATAGGTCAGTACCTACATAATATTTCCATACTTTTCCGGGCTGTAAATTAAGTTACACCATATCTGGATTTGACGGATTGGTTGAGGTTGGATCCGGGTACATAATTTATCACTTTTGGTGACGGTATATCATTTTCTGGAATAATACTTTATTAATGATGAGGTTTCCTCAGAAGATTACTCTTGCAAATTGAATTAATAAAAATAGAATTGAGATTAATGTTGCGTTATTTCTTCTTGTATTTTATGAATACAAATTAAACAATGAATCATGTTTATTATAAATCTTTATAAATTCTTAATGTACAGGATATAGAGCATTTGTAATTTGAAATATTCCTAGTATTATCATAATTAATAATAAGCTGACCATTCGTTATTTTAATGGAAGATATTATAAATCTCATGGGAGCATTATGGTAAAATTTGGCACTGCGGCACCAAATTAATCCGTTTTTATGTTATTATTATTATTATTCCATTATTTCATTTGTGGAATAGATCTCATTCTAACTAGTACGAGAAGAAATCATTTTAATATGTTATTTGATTTGTATTCAAGATTTGAACCGATTAATACTCGTAAATATGATAAAAAAATTCACATTGACGTAGATTGACATTATAGTACCTACCTATAAAGAGTAACGTATCATATTTTATGTAGAAATATTTTATTTATTCATTCAAATTATTTATATAGGGGAATGTGGTGGAAATTGGATATAGGCTGCAACCAGATAGTGTCTATGTTAATATTCCGCGTATAGTTTTATCAATTTGACTATTGCAGACAAACACCGAACCGCCTATTCAGAGCGGTTGCAAATGTTGGAGAAGGTTACATATCAACGCGTACTTTTACGAACGAAAATTGAGAACACAAGTAAACTATCTATGATTTTGATATTTTTATGTATACTTATTAAGGTCAGCTGTTATATAAAAACAGGTATATTCTTTCAGAAGTAATCCCTACTTAATATTATAAATGTGAAAGTAACTCTGTCTGTCTGTCTGTCTGTCTGTCTGTCTGTCTGCTACTTATTCACGACTAAACAACTGAACCGATCTTTATGAAATTGGGCACACAGATAGTTTTGAACTCGAGAAAGGACATAGGCTGCTTTTTATCGAAAAAAATGGGTTGAAAGCGTTAAAATCGGGCATAAATATTTGTATGGAAGTTCGTTTTTGACAAAGTCCCATATTGACAAGTCCGTCAAGGAGTACGATAGACTTACTTAAAACCTTATCTAAATAATAAAACATAAAAAAAAACATTGATTTCGAGTCGACAACATATATCCGTAAAATTCGGATTGTCGCGTATTTTGTTAAATACTAATGTAAACATGTGTGCATGACAGTTGTGTGACATGACAGTAGCCATAATGGCCGCCCGGATGCCATTCTAAATTCATTCAAAAACAATACGTATAAATTTGTAACTATCAATTATCATAAAAATAGTGATTCAAATTGATTTTAATTTAATTTATGAATTTATGAAATATTACAATAATAAAAAAGCATCCGTTGACGCGCTGCGGCCACGCAGCTTGCAACCTAATGTAAAATCGCTCAGAGTACAGAGCTCGCTTAGAGTACAGGGATTCCCAATTGATAACAGATGGCGCGTCATACTATTATAGTAAAATAGTTATTCGAATCCAATAATTCAAAAGTTTCAAAATAAAATTATCGACTCTATTTGTCACTCCATGTTCATGTTACATAAATAGTTTCTTAACTATTATTGCATAAATAAAGTTATGTTATCGACCACACCCGTACATTTTTAGCGAAAATAAATATTAAGGACAAAATACAATTGATAGTCTTTTAAGCAAAATACTAACATTAATAAGTCGATCAGTATCTAAATAAGATGTAACAATTATATCATGAATTATTATTATAAAGAAGCTTTTGCAACTTTTGTGTTATATAATTGCATTTATGAATATTGTTCATCAACCATGCGGTTGATGAACACTTGGCTCTAATAACAAACGAGCAAGGTCAACATTATTGTTCTTTTTATATTTATGATATGTTCATTATAAATAATGTTATAGAAAACATGCATTTAAATTAATTTTAGAATAACAAAGTGTGTCAAAATAAGCCAAAATAGATGATGTTCTTAACTCATAAGTATGTGAATTTCGCATCTGTTATTAAAATCGTGATAGCCGTGTGGTGCTAAGTCGGGCGGATTAGAAACGTGAGGTCTGGGGTTCGAATCCAGTTGTCTTATGTACATTATTATTATTATATTCTGTAGTTTGCATAAATACTAATTTTAGTATTATTTTTTTAATAACCAGCTCATTTTTAAATATTATTTAGTATCGGAAATGCAAAGCTTTCGCCCGCCTGGGAATCAATGTGTCACAAAGTTTATATGAAATTAATAGAGGTTTAACCTCTGTCAGGTAAAAGTACAAAATAATTTGGATTTACCTTGCCGACAAATTCAAATTTTAATGTAATGAACCACAAACAAGGCTTAATAAAGATAAACTATAAACATACTTGAGCGCCGTTTAAATGTTAGTAGAACCAAAATTAGTTTACGTATCATTGATACTGTCATTAGATTTTTAGTTTTAGTTAGATGCACTAGGGGGCACGGGTAAAACGTTTTTAATAAATTTACTATTAAGACAGTCTTACTTATAGTAATAGTTAATTATAATAGATATTAAAATATAAAATAACTTAATTATATGTATATACAAAATAATACCTTAAAATTTAAATTTAAAAAGAAACAAAATGTCAAATTAAAAATAAAAATCTGCATCCAAATTACAGTCCATAGGATGAGTTCCCATAATGCTGGCAACATTTGGCAATTTACTATTAGCGAGAAATATAAGATCTGATAGAAAAATAGCAATTGCCGTGGCGTCGTCCAGCGTTGCGCCCACACTTTTAAAAAGCGGTCATAATGCCTACCTATTCGCCTTTAAGCGTCCAGTCAAGATTTGTAGCAACGATTTCTCTAACATTTTTAATATTTCAAATCAAAGGAATACTGGAAATTCATTGCGGGATTGTTATTTGACTATTTGGGATGAAGATTCTGTAGATACAGCCATCGAGATCGAAGACATTAACCAACAATTTTTTTGGATTCCTTCAACCCGCCTCCCGGTAGTCCTCCACACAAACTTTTTTTTTTAATAAAAATACGCTTTCTACAATTTCAATTTCTACAATAGCCCCACACTAGGATTTTTTCCTGTGTCGTGGGTACCATGCACACAAGACGTATATAGAAACACCCAGACCCAGAACATGAATCTATTCAGATTCCTGTCTGGCCGGGAATCGAACCGGGTGTGGTAGCTGCTCCGCAACGCGGGTCGTCAAGGTTGTCAAATTAATGTTAACTGTAGACTGTAATTTGTTTCAAAAAAGGGGTTTACGATATTCTGATTCGTCTTATTTTTATAACATTTTACATAACAATATGCACCTACCCACAAATACACACTTAAAATTCGTTTTTTTAACTCTGTGTTTGTCCGGAAAATCCTTGTCCGGCTAAACCGATTTTTACGGGTTTTTTACTATAGAAAATGTTATGGAACAACATGTACACTACTTTTATAGTAGAATTCCCACTGAGTGGAGATTTGCGCGGGAAACACTTTGCGATACATTGATTTGCACGCGGGCGTAGCCGCGGGTACAGCTAGTACATATATAAACCTCTAAAAGGTATTTATTATTGCTTTTAACATTGTAACAATTCGTACATAGTTATTCACATTGATCTCATATATTTTCGAGCCAAAGTAATGCCAAAGGTATAAATAAAACATTTACTAAATCGATTTACCTAATTCAGTAATATAATTATTGATTTATTGTGTCTTTTCTTTAACTATCCGGAGGCCGCCCACGTTCCCCGCCTATAATAAAAATCGTAAGCTAAACTATAAAAATTTCACGAAACAATTCTCTTCAAGAAAATAAATTACGAAGCTCCTTTATAAAATTCGAGCAAAACAAACATTTGATCAGCTCCCAAGGATCTGAAGGTAAAGTAAACTGTAGATCACAATTTGCTTCTCAAGAGACGAAACTGCCCCTTTGTGGTGAGTGTTCTCTTTTAATAGGCTTAAAGCTTATGTAATTTTCCCTCGGAAAGTCACTACAGCGTCTTAGTGAAATAACAAAATTCATTGCTTTAATATTTGAACTATACACTGTTTTAGGAAGAATATTTATAAGAATATTTGAGTGTTTTCCTTTCATAGCTAAGTTTGTGGCTTGTTTGGTTGGAACTCTTCTGTTTTATTGCTAGCTAGCTAATCTTTTGCCAGCAACTGAGAAAAGCCTGCAGCGTACTTTACCACGCTGCTCCGATGGGTACCGATAGAGAGGGTATGAGTTATGAGTTTTTGACGTTATGTGTTTTCGTAGTAAGAAATTAAAAATAATAATTATTAAAATTTTGTACCTTATAAACAGACGTTTATTACGTATGTGTTTGTGTCAAGTCCAAGTTAGTGTGTGTAATGTGTTTTTAGTTGATTTTATGTCTGTTTTAGACATGATTTGAAGAAAATATTAGCCTTGCGTAAACTTTCTCTACCTCAACTATAACCGTGCGTAATTTCATATTCCTCCGTCCGCGGCAAGTTTCTTAAAAACGGAACAAAATTTTCTGTGTGCGACAGTGGCACGGAGACGTGCATAATTTTTTCTATGAGCAATCACGGTGGTAGGACGAGCTAATTCCAGCTTCAAAATTAATATAATTTAAAAATAATTATCTTCATATATGCTTTACATCTATGGTATTAAATAAATTTAATCCATTTCCATTAGTATTTCATAATTTTAATTAGCAGGAGGTAAAAGCAGTGTAGTTCGACCGGGGAAATACCACTGCCACACCTATTTCTAATGTGAAGCAATTTTTTGTGTTTCGATGGAAGGATGTGGTTGCTGGCATACTTGTATATGAGGCGACCATCATAGTCCTCGGGAGTAGAAACGCATCTGCGATTTACTCCACATAGAACCTATGTTCTATTTGAAGTTGCTTATAGATGTCTATGGGCGGCAGTGACCACTTACCATCAGGTGGACTGCATGCTCGTTTGCCACTTCAATCAGATAAAAACACGCGCAAACTTAAATATGAATATGATAACAAATTACAATGTTTTCTCCATGTCAGTTAAGGCGCTACGAGACGTGCTACGAAGTTATGACGTAGACTTCCACTTTAACTGAGTATCGTCTGAATATGAATTACTCGTCTTACAATAGACCTTCGTGATATTCATTGTAATGTTTACTTATATCTAGTTACATTATTTCGTTATTACATGAACATTAGTAAGATAAGAGTTATTACTAGGACTCTTGTAATAAACAAAGACTATTGTGTCATGTTAGCCAAATGTATATCGGTCAAGATAAAAAATGGAGAAGTTTCTTTATTTCAGTGCTTACTTATTTACTAAGTGGTTTATTTATCAAGTGAGAAATTATAGAAATTCTTATAGTAAAAGGTAAAGGTTCTACTATAGGCCAGAGCCAGATTCATGTTTCTTTGAAGTTTCAACTGAAGAATTTATTATGTTTTGTCATCCTTAGGCCCTTGAATAAAAGAAAAGAAATAAGAAGTTTATGACATATAGGTTTTAGTTCTCATGGCATTTTAATATTGTCGAAATATAAATAATATAGTACGCATTGTATTATGTATGAACCATCTTTGATTAAGGATTATTTTCATCCTTGGACAAGAAGAATTCTTAGAATATCTACTTTGTTTATACAAAATTATGTTCTGTATTCCTTGAATACATCTTGATAGACGAAGTAACTTTTTATGGATTATTTATTTAAAGCAGCTAGAGCAATATAAAATTGAGAAATAATATAAGTTGATGATGCCAAAAAATGTATCAATTTTCTGAATAGATAGCAATCAATAATACTTAACCGATTTGAACCTTGAACGTCCCGATTGACAGGACGAGTTTTATCCATCCGACTATCACTAATCCACGTACGGCTATCGAATATAAACGTTTTCTTAAAATAATACAAAAAATAAAGTTATATAAGCAGGAAAGTATCCTTAAAGCTTGGTGTCGATAGCTTTGCAGAAATAAGTCGTACCGAAAAGCTTTAAGAAATAATTTTATGAGTCATCTCCGTAAGATATAGTCTAGCTTGCTTAAGATGTACTAACCTTGATCATTCTCCCGGTCAGGTCCACTGTCGTGTTCGGACTCGGATTCGTCCCAGATTGTATCAGTAGCAATTTTCTGGCGCGAGCACTCGATCCAGTAGCCCGGAGTCGGGATGAGACTGTGAGGATACTCCTCGCAAAATTCATCTGAAAATAAGAAAATTGCTTTAAAATCAAATAAAAGGTTAAATATAGTTGCCACCGATTGGCTTTACATCCTTTTCTGTTCATTTTAGAGTTGTTCGCACATACCCAATAATGTAACAATTCAGTTAAGCTCAGATGTTTGTTGGTTTCAATGGTTAAAAATACTATCCAATTAATAGGTTTGGAGTACCTATTCCTTCCTTCCTTGGTAAGTTTCACTTTTACTTTATACTAGCAAATTTGGAATATTTTGAGCAAAATGACTACCAGATCTATTTATGTCTTCTTGTAGAGTTATATTTAGTTGTCATATTTTGGAATAAAGTATGTGGGAACACATACACAACATGACCATAGGAATGGTGGCAATATACTCGTCCCCGTCAGGTTTTGACGTCTTCTATAAGTCGATTACAAAATATTTACTCAGAAGTCAATTGGTGTAGTGTAAGTTTCAACACTGTGCCAGTTTTGTGCCTGATTACAATATTACCTAAAAAAATTGGCTTAACATTGCCACCTACAGCGACAAACAAAAGCGTTCACTTTACTTACAGTCATTTAAAGATGCCAAAAAGTCAACGGAATACTATGTTTTTAGTGCAAATTTATTTTTAATTGTCCTTAGAATAATTGTGATTTACATTTTGCGCATACATTATAATGTACGGTGCAAGTTTATTTAAAGTTAAGTTTTCGTAATTGTTCACACCTTGACATGTACTTTGCGATGGGTAAAAACGTAAACAATGATTGCTTAGATTAAACGTAATAATCTCGTACTAAGGGGAGTGACAAAAAGAGCAAACTATGTGCATCATAGTGTCAGAAATTTTTATATTATTATCTGAATAACGTCGTCGTCAACCCATTATTGTGCCACTGCTGGGCACGGGTCTTCCCTCGGAATGAGAGAGTTTAAGACCATAGTCCACTGCGCTGACCAAGTGCGAATTGGTGGACTTCACACACCTCCGAGAACTTTTTTTTAAGTACTCTCGGGTGTAGATTTTCTCACGATGTTTTCCTTCACCAAATAGCAGTGATAATTAATTTCTAATACGCACTTAAATCAGTGGTGCGTGCCTGGGTTTGAACTTCGGACCTCCCGATTGAGAAGGCAAATTTCTGAAGCATTATATGAATAACATCACACCTAATTTGAAAAGTTTCTTTATTAATGCAGTCAGCTCGGTGAAGCAGCTTAAACTGGTTGATTCCGGTTTGCTTATAAACTTTCCGTTTAATCCCATAAGGGTTTAGTCTCAGTAGTCGCTGACTTTCACAGTCAAATACACTTGCAAAACACTTTGAATTAAACAACATTTAAAAGGATGCTAGTGAAAGTAGCAAGCTTTACTCTACGTAGCAGATTGGCAATGAGAAACAGTAGACCTATTGCTACTACATTTTCTGATTTAAAGGGTATGAAAGAAGGGTAGTAAAAGTCCATATTTTTACTTAAGTTCTATGTACCGACTATGGAAGACTTATAAACACAATGGTAAACATTAACATTACTTAGTTCTTTGATACTTTAATTATATGTAAGTACCTACTATAAGTATGAGTATCATGATTAGCGTAGAAATGCCGCGACTACGTTCACACAAACCGTAATGTGATCCATCAATTATACTCTTTGAGATTTCCTGCTGGAGCGGGGAGAGGGATTCCTCCCTGTTTAGAAACATTCACCGATATAGTAGTAACCACATGGGCAAATACTAAGTTTCATTGAGCTTGCATCAAATTTGGCGGATTTTCGAAAAAACGTTATATCCCAAGTGTTTTCCCTTTTATACATGTAGAATCGTAGATGATCAGTTTAACGTTTATAAATATTAAACTAATTTGAAAAGTTTTTTATTACGTCAACTCTTTGATAAGCTTAAGCAGGCAGGGAATATCCGCTCGGAACCGCCTGAAACTGGTTAATTCCGGTTTGCTTACAAACTTCCCGTTGAAACGTCTTCTTAGAAGAAGATTGGGGATTATCCTATCAAGTACACTTTTTAATTTATCCATTCTCAACCCATTATTGTTCTAAAGCCGGATACATTTCCTTTAACTTGAAGCCATATTCAAAAAGCTTTGTCAAATTTGGACTTAGCCTTAAGTACGAATTTGAAAGAGGTATGTGTACATACATACAACATAAAGTAATCCTTAAAGTTAACAACATATAAATGCTTCTATAAGGCATAATTGGTTGGCAATACTATATTCTAACATACATTCATTATTAAAGAAATACAAACGATATCTAATAGACTTTAAGGCAACCAAATATTCCAGTGGTTTTGAAAATTGTGTGTGAGCAACGTCGGGTTATGTGGGATTTTAACCGCACTAAAACCCCCCCAGTGGCCGTCCTCGGCACTATAAAGAGGACGCCGGGATCTCGAAACGACCTCCTCCGGAATCCTCTGAGCGCGTTGCATCTTTCGGCCTCATCCCCGGTGAGCATTTGCGCTCACCATGTCTCCTGGTGTATACGACAGCATGCGACCACACATACTGCCGTCTTTGCCGGGGTAATTTGGCTGGGCGGTTCGAGCTCCCACTCTAATCGCCCGAAACCCCAAACCATAGTATAACCTACCAGTAAATTACTACAAGCGATAAACCACTCGTCTTACGTATAATTATTGTCTGAGCGATTTAAGTCAATTCGGTTAAATTCGCTAATCCATGCTGGATTAGCGAATTCGATTCCTAATAACTGAATGGCAATAAGCATCACTTATTACCACCCAATTATTCCACGTCAATTAATTCACACGCCGATTAATTATGCTACCATTCCTGATTGATTTCATTCTTGCTCAGCGATTTACATCTTCTAATAAATGTACCTGCTTAAATAATGCCGATTAGATGGATTGATTTAATCAATTCGAATAAGAAAAAACAGAACCCTTTTGGATCCAATTGGGGGTCGGGTGGTTATGCTCCAAAGATTTTAAGGGATAATAGACAATGATTTACTGAGCTTTGCAACAATTCTTAAGAATGTTTTACGTCTAAAACGGTGTACAAATAAAAATATTGGTTTATATGAGATATTATATGAGACATTCAAAATATATCCGAAGGCATAAAACTATCCCGTTTTACAGTTTACAGTGGCAAGTAGGACCATAATGTTTTCAGATGGTTATAGACTACCCATCAATAGTTTTTAACAACTATTTTTTTTAAGATAGGACCCATGTTCTATTTGAAGTTTCTTACAGATGTCCATGAGCGGCAGTGACCACTATCCATCAGGTGGACTGCATGCTCGTTTGCTACTTCAATCAGATAAAAAAGAATATTTTACATATTTAACATTTGACATTTTACATTAAGAAGATATTTTTTACATATTTAAACGATAACGAAGAAAATAAAGTGAATTTATATTTATAGATTTAACTAATAGAATTGCGAATTGCCGTGCAGTCCACCTTATGTTGGATGGAAACTGTCCATCGTTGTGTGTGGTTAACATCATAGAAAATTTGAGTAATACCTCGGATCGGAAACACATACGCTGCTGCCACTGGCCACTAAGTTTGAATACCTGCGGATCTATCTTGCTGGCTGACTATTTTAAATCAGAATACGTTTAATACAGGTTGTTAGGTAAAAATGCGAAGAAAAAAATTATATGTCAAGTAGAGTTTATATCGTATCATAAAAAAGCAATGGGACGGTCAAAGGGAATTAACATTAGCATTTGATAGCGTGATTCAGAACTTAAATTTTACTAACGCCATCTATTAACAACGTCTAGAACTACTAAATGTGTATCAACTAACAAAACATCGATATTTTCATGGGAATGAGAGAGCGCGGTAAAAAGTAGCCATTTCACTCTCCGTCCTCCTAACTATCTCACAACATATAAACCATATCATATAATAGCTATGTGGCGACGTGAAAGATTAACAAACAAACACACTTTCACATTTATAATATTAGTATGAATATTATGGATTCAATATCCATATTCCCGTAACGACTTATAGATGGTCAAATCCTCGAAGGGTGTTACTTTCGATAATAGGAATTTTGTTCGTTTTCGTAAAATCTGATGTTTGCGTCACGACGTAAGGGGTCATCCCTTCAAATAAAATATTTACACTGAGCCCTATATACCGACCTCTGCGTAGAATGGCGGAAATGCGAGAGGAATGAAGATAACACCCGCGGAGAGCTTCTTTTAGATTAAAAATAAATTGGTTAGTATCATATGTAAATGTAGTGCGCCATTGCAGAATATTTTTTATAGTTTTTATACTATAATAGTAAAAAAAAGATTAAACAAAAAATACAACCGACTTCCATGCCACATAAAAGTAAAAAATAATTTAATTACATGTTGGTTTAGAGCAAACACAGTACTTAGTACATAGTCCCGAAGTCGGCGCTCACCATATTTCGCTGGATCACGGCGAAACTACATGTGTCTTATATGAGCGCCGACTTCGGAACTATGGAAGTGGAAGTCGGTTAAAAATGTATGGGACATTATCATACAAAAGTCTGATTTTCATTTAGGATTCTTTCCTAAGTTGCATTGCATTGAACGTGATGATAACAACGATATACAATATCGACAATATATACAATAACGACATACATATGTATGTGTATCGTTATTTTGTGTATCGTAGGTACATACATACTCGCATCTTTGCGATACGTGGAAGGAACATTGAAAAAATATACGACACGACGACCTAATAAATTTATGATTCAAATAGGAATATATGATCTTAGACTAATATTATTATTGCGGAATTGATATGTTTCAGTACGTAGCGGGCATTCACGATACGGGATTTAAATTTCTTTACCGTCAAATTATATGTATCTCAAGATAATTGCTCGAATCATCGTCACGGCAAAGATTCGAGGTTGGTTAAAATCCTTAACACGATGAGCATAAATCTATTAATCATTTCTATGAACAAAATTCGGTATTGAATTTCATCATCGTTCAGTTGCTGATGCTGATAATTACAACAAAGAAAAATGTTCTAACTAGGATGGAATATCTTTCTCATATGTAAGTCCTTTCAGTCTTTAATCTAGAATACTACTGCTCGTCCTTGTAGTTTCGGGATTAGAATAGGGCTACGGTATCCCTTGCCTGTTATAAGAAGCGACTAAAAGGGGCTTCCGAGATTGCGGGTGGCTAGAGTGGGAGCTAGAACCGTTTGGTCAGGCGATCCCAGGAAGGATGTCGGTACGTGTGGTGCCATACCGTTGAAAAGACTAGGTGGAGCGATGGGCCCAGACCTTCACCTGGCAGGAGCCAGGTGGGGCAACGCGTTCTGAGGACCAGTTGTGTTCCTTATAGAGATCCCGGAGTCCTCTTTGCAGCGCTGAAGACGACTAAGGGGGAAGGGGGGGTGGGGCTTTTAGTGCATTAAAAATCCGACATCATCCTCCGTTGCTCCCACGGCGTCATGCACATTTTGAAGGTTTCCCCGTCGAAAAAAATAGAATACTACTGCTAGAGTAGTTTATGTCCTACCGTCTTAAAATCTCCCAATCAATGCATCACGAAGCATACTTCAGATGCCACATTTGAATACTACATCTGAATATTGTATGGACGGATCGATTCTGAATATTTTATGGAAACGAAATGTTACTTCAAAATCCTTGCACTTTAAATATTTTATACACTGATGGTGATTGAATATTCTTCTGATATTGATTTTATTTCCAGCGTCGAAGGTACAATTTTGCGAAAAATGTATCTGTTTTGCGATGCTTACGTTTGTTGGAACGAAAACGAATATTTTCGTTATTGTTGAAATTTTAATACCTTTACATAAAAAGTATCGAATACTAAAATATTGTTTATATACAGGAGAAGACAGATAATCGCCTGAACGATGCAAGTTATATTTAAAAAAGTAAAGATACAAGTTTGTTTATTTTTAAAATAGTTAATAATTTTAATTAAAAGTTTGTTTTTCTCTCTAAGGGATATTTTGCCATAGGTCCACGATGAAACGTAACTTCCACTTAATCTTACCAATAAGTCTATGTAATTCCTTTGCTATCTTACGTTAAATTACACACATATACAAGAAAGAGGAAAATTCTGATGAAAAGAAGCCGGTGTAACATAGTGTGTGGCATAGAGAGAAAAGAGAGGGATAAAAGTTAGATTCATTAAAAATAACAGTTTCTGCATTAAAGTAGCCATGTATACTCTTTATAATTATATTGTACTTGGCGATGTTCATATTATTAATATAGATAATTTCATGAATTTACAAATAAATATATGGCGTCATAAATAAAAAAATAACAAAATAACAAAAACTTTCTTTACAAATTAACGCATTGCTGACTCGCTTATGAATTGGCAAATCTCCTTAAGCGATGGTGAATACTTTGCCTTACGAGTACCTAGCTACGTTAGGCTGAAATATACAAATTCTAGCTTATTGCCGTGACGACCCGCGCGGCGCAGCGGTTACCGTACCAGTCTGACACGCAGTGGGGCTATGAGTGTAGAAAGCGTTTTTTTTTTTTAAAAAACTCCGCCTGCTCTGATCACGTTTACCATGATAATGAGTACCCCGTGTGCTAATGTAGATCATTAAGTATTTTTGAGTAAAATTCCAGCAATCCAATAATCATCAAACTTTGTACACATATTCTTAGAGGTATAAGAAAAAAAAGGTTTTTTTTTTAAATATATGTAAAATATTTTTGACAAAAAATTTAGAAATCTAGGCCTCAACGAGAGCGAAGCCGCGGGTTAACGCTAGTAAGAAATAAGATAAGCTATGTAAGCTCTCGTGTAACATATAGATTGTAATCAAATATTTGGTAGATACCGCATGAAATTAACTTTAGTAACCTTTATTAAGGCAACTTACATCAGCGAGGTAAATTCCGACACGCTGATATTTCATGTATTTAATTTAGCTATAATAATATATTACTTATGTAATTAAGCAGCAAATATTTAATATAAGAACATTTAGGAATAACAATAAATGGCAGAAGGAATGAGTTATATTTTAAGTAAGAAACTTGATTAATTTTTCTTCTCTTTTGGTCTTCTATTAAGCAGAGCAAAAGATAAGAAAGTAAATTCAGAGTGAATATCGTCGTCAACCCATTATTGTTCCACTGCTGGACACGGGTCTTCTCTCAGAATGAGAGTTATAAGCCATAGTCCACCGCGCTGGCCAAGTGCGAATTGGTGGATGAGTGAATATATTGAGAGATAATTAAATAGTTTGACAGTAATTTTACATAGCTATAAAAATTGACTGTACGTACTGCTAATGTCTGCTGTAAGTAGGTACTATAAGTAGTTACGAGTGAGATAGTTGCTTGCTTGCTGGACAAAACCAAAAATTACGCGTCAAAATTCTTCTCCTAATGTAGCTTCTCGAAACGCACAAGAATTACACATCAGTATAAATATGACCGATAACAGATCACCGAAACTTGAAAAACTCTAAGCCTACTTCATTAATCTATGTACATAACAGTGCCACGAGCGTCACACTACATAAGATTCTAGTTTTCAGACCGATTTAAGAGGTAAGATTAGTTTATTTCCTTAGTGAGATAAGAATATACTAATTACCGTTATACATATACACTTACAAATACACATACCGCTTTCGATATAGTGGATTGTCGAAAGCGCGTTCTAGAATTGCAGAAAATTTACAAAAATGTCTTGATAAAACAAGGATGCAAATTACGCTTTCTTCTTTTCGGCATTTTTTCTTCTATTGGATAGAAGAAACCGCAGTCCACTGTAAGGTAGAACACCAAACTTCACCAATACGCTTGGCGTTCATACTTAGAGTGGACCGAAGCTTCTAGATCTTCTTTCTTCTGCTTCTTTATCTTCTGTTCGTTCTTTTCTTCTTCCGCTGTATTCTTCTGTAAGTTTTTTCCTATTTTCTTCCTGATTTTTTTTTATGACTTGAATTTTTCTGATTATTCGCAATTGCTTTTACTCTATTATCTACTTATGGCTATCGATATGGATATATCGCACTACTTTAAATATATTTGAAATATGAAATGATATTTATTTAAATTGGAAACCATGGACATGTGTAAGCAAAATTATTTATAGAAGGAGTTATCTGAAGCAATAACAGATGTGTTGCTGTTTTCAAAGGACTAAAATAATAGCTTCCTATAAAAATGAGCTCGCAACTACACCTTTCCAGCGCAACACAAGGTTTGCTTACGCTAAAATAGTTGTGGTGGTACTTTCTCTGTCAAATTACTCGTTTTGCACACCAAAAAACTACATTTAAAACAGAAATAAAGATAGAATAGTAGGTATATTTTATTTCATTCATTATTTTTTTTACTATTTGTTATTATAATGCCCTGTCACTTATGAAAAAATAGAAGGCAAAAACACAAAAATAAGCCAGTAACTTGGTCCCGCAGCAATTTACAAGAAAAGGCTTTATTGTGGTAAAAGAAAAAAAATCACTGACCTATATGTTGGCTTCTTTATCAGAAGTCTCACAAAGGAAATATTAATTTCCGGTTCATAGGAAGGGTTTTATTTGGTGCCTGACGCATTCAGAGAGCCAAAATATAAACTGAATGAGATATATCGAGATTTTGACGAAAAATTAGTTGACATTCTTTATGCGAGAAACGTACGCCCCTATTGCAAATAATGAATTTGTAATAGGGGCGTATGTTTGACGCATGATGCTAAATTCATCGTCGTAGTGGTTTAACGTGTCCAGAGTTCGGATTCGATCCCCAGCCAAGGTGACATCAAAATGATAAATTTAGGTTTGTATTCTTATCTTTGTATATATTTTTCAGGAAACTAGGGGCTTAAACGTGGAAATATTTGTTTGGTGTTCACATTATATAGTAATTTTATATGGTAATGCTGGTAACAACTTCTTGTCAACAATTAGTAAAAAAGCTTAATAAGCCAGATGGTAGAACCAGTGTAGTTCAATCGTAGAAGTAGGTAGCATTGCCACACTTAGGTCAAGCGTGAATCAGTGCTTGAGTTTCAGTGGAAGAGTGTGGTTACTAGCTTACTTTCTTAAATGGCGATCACCTTAGTCCTCCAAAAGTAGCTACACATTTTTTGTGATTGACTTCAGATGGCATCCCTATTATGTAAGTTGTTTACACATGTCCATGAGCGGCAGTGAGCACTTACCATCGTGTGGACTGCATGCTCGTTTGCTACGAGCGTGCTATTCAAATTTGATATTCAAACAGAAAAAAAAGATAAGGTTTTGACCACTAATGTGAAATTTATCACCATATCTAAGCAAAAAGGGAGGCTAAAATTCATGCCAAAAGAATACCAGTATTTATATTGAGCATCGACGAAAATTTAAATGAAACCCATTCATTTACATAAGTACTTATACCAGCCAAATATCGAAGCTTTTTTTCGAACTACGTGCTTTATCATTCCATGTGAGAGTTTAATTAATATTTCAATATGTATTTTGGGTCTCTGCAAACGAAACGTTGGCACCGTTCTCGAAAAATTTAATTTGATATTGCGTTACATTTACAGTTCATTTTTAAATATAATGTAAGAGATAAGTTTTTTGTGGATACCAATATTTTCTTATGAAATATAAAAATATGTATGTCCTGGTTTGACGGGTGTACTTATGTTAGGCATTCCATTTCAGTCCTAAGGAGTAGCAACGGATCTGTGGTCAAATCCTATTAAGGGATAATCACATGTGTTCAGGGGCGGTGGCCACCATCAGATGGACGGTGGCCACCGCCAAAAAAAACGGTGAAAATTGCCTCCTAGGACATCTATAATGAACTCGACTGCAAAATGAAGGCTGTTGACGCTTGACGTGATTCGATCTCGGAGACACTCCTCCTATTTTTGTCTTCAGTCTTAAGTAATGTATTTGTTTTGACCTCAACTAGGACACAAATTCTATCTGGGGTTATTTCAGACTAGCTGAGGCCCGCAGCTCCGCCTGCGTTAAAAAAATCGATGTATCGGTTGTCCCGTGGGAATAAGATATTTTCCCACAGTAAAAAGTAGCCTATATGTTAATCTAGAGTGTCAGAAAATTACCTACCAAATTTTATTTAGCCGTTTAAACGTGAAGAAGTAACAAACATACACACTTACAAACTTCTGCCTTTTAATATTAGTATAATGTCCATGGGTTGTAGTATTAAACAGAAAGTAGGCTTATTTGCTACTTCCGTATATAAAGAAATGCGTAGCTACACAAATTGAAATTAATTAAAATCAATCGTATGTTGCATGTAACCGGGCATGCATTTATTGGAATGGATCGTGGCTGTTGTCATGCAAAAATGAAATGATTAAAATGAACATATGTGAGTTCAATTTTACAACATATTATGTAGTACAATTATATATAAAGACATAATCTTGGAGGCGGTTAGCATCTACATGTTCATCTTGTCATGATGTAATAAGATAATGTTATGGCTCATATTACAATGGAATCAAGATGGCGGTGTAAAAATGAAATAATTTTGTTCACAAAAATGGAATAATAATAATAATAATAATATAATAATATCTTTATTTCATAAAATAGCACAGTCACATTACACAATATCATTAGGTTTAGAGTAACATTATAGTAATATTGGACATACGTTTGTTTTCAGTTGCCTAAACTGGGCGGGAACCTGTAATATAGGCAACTGAACTCTCCCTTGTGAATCTAGCATACTATAATTTTCATTTACGTTAATTTGACAAATGATGTAATAGTTACAGAAACGGGTGTGTGTGTGTGTGGTGTGTGTGTGTGTGTGTATGTGTGTGTGTGTGTGTTTGTGTGTGTGTGTGTGTATAAAGGTGTGTGTGTGTGTGCATGGGTTTACGCATTTGTCATGAAACGAGGGTGTGAATACAAATTGTATTGGATTGTGGTATCATTTTAGAACTGACAGAAGATTTTCAGTGTCATCATATGTAAAGTTATTGAGAATTTTTATGATTTCTTTCTTAAGGCCAAATGGATGTAAGTTATTGATTTTACGGATTTTGGAAATTTTATTATAAAGAAGGCTACCTAGAAAATAAGGAAATCTTTTAGCAAATGTTGTCCTGACTTTATTAATTTCGAATACTCTATCTTTCCTCCGCTTAGTAAGCTTGGACACGTCAAGACGATTACTAGAAACGAGCTTATGCTGATACAGAATTAATTTAAGTATAAAAAGTTTTCTAACAGATAGTACGCCGCATTCTTCGTATAGCGATGTTGTAGGATACCTGAACGGTAGAAAGTTGCTTACTTTAAGTATAGTACGCTGAGCTCGTTCTAAAGGCAGTAAATTCGTTTTCGCAGCTCCACCCCACGTATCGATACAGTAAGTGAGTATGGATTGACATAGTGCAAAGTATATTGTCTTAAAGGTCTGTTTATCAGTAACATGTCTAATAGTTCTAAATAAAGCAACAAGTTTACGGCATCTGCTTGTTACTGCTTTAATATGTTCTTTGAAGTTTAATGCGGAGTCCAATATAATTCCTAAGTACTTAACTGTATCAACTCTTTCCAATGTATCACATTCACAATTGTTACTTGAGCATAATGAATTATTTTTACTGCAGTGTGCTTTTATGATATATTGGTGTAGGGTTGGTTGGAGATTTGGTAAGATCGAGAAGTTTATAACCTTAGTTTTGTTTGCATTAAGACTAAGTAGATTGTTTTTTAGCCAATTAGTTACTATGTTAAACCCTTTTTGAGCATAAGAGTAGACTTGCTCCCAATTCTCCCCCTGGAATACAAGTGCAGTATCGTCGGCATAGGTAATAATTTTACCATTTTCGAATTTTAAGTTGCACAGCTCATTAATGTAGACCAGAAAGAGAGTAGGACCAAGAATACTTCCCTGGGGTACTCCATACGTAACCGTTTCTGGATCACTTGTCACACTACCTACCCTGACATGTTGAGTGCGATTTTTTAAATAGTCCTTGAAAATATGCAATTGTTGACCCCGAATACCTAGCGCTTCTAACTTACTAAAAAGCAGTGAATTCGAAATTGTGTCAAATGCTTTTTCGAGATCTAACAGTATTGCAATACATTTTTTGCCAGCATCCAAACTCTTAGCGATGTATTGTGTCAATTCTCTTACTGCATCCGACGTGGATTTATTTTTCCGAAACCCGAATTGGTTGTCCGAAATAAGTTTGGCATCTTCTAGGTAATTACTAAGTCGTTTATTAAGTATACGTTCGAGAACTTTAGAGAATGTAGGTAGTATTGATATGGGTCTAAAATTACTTATAATGTTTTGAGGGCCAGATTTATGAATTGGCAATATAATAGATTTTTTAAAAGCTAAAGGGAATCGTCCTGTGTTAATAGATAGGTTACAAATATGATTTAGTGGAGCAGCAAGTGAAAAGATATTTTCTTTGACAAGTTTTGACGCTATGTTATCTATACCTGTTGTAGTACTAGGCGTTAAAGAGTTTATAATTGAAATTATCTCGTTAATGTCGGGTCCAATAAGGCCAAATGAATGTAGATTAGAATTAGAAACAGGTGGATTATGTTGTGATTGTGAGTATTTAAGAGATAGGATTTTATGAACTATATATTTGCCGACGTTAGCAAAATATTTATTGATTTTATTGACCGATTCTTGGGGAGTATCTGATACACTCAACAATTCTTGACTTATAGACTTCATTGGTTGCAAATTTCCAATTTTCTTTATAACATCCCAAAGATTTTTACTATTTTTAGCATTCTCAATTTCTGTTCGTTCATACTGAATTTTTATTCTTTTTAGGAGGCGTGATAAATAATTGCGATATCGTGTATATGTTGTTTTTAAAATTAAATTATCCGGGTTATTTTTAAGTTTTTTATGCATTCTATCTCTGTTTCTCATGTGAATGTCATTTAACAATCTTTTATTATTGTGGTTATATATATAACAATATTTTGGGTAACAAATATAAAGTAAATACAACAATATGGTTTACATTCTTTAAAACAGCGGTTCCCAAACATCATTATATCATGGGCCGATTAATTCACGTTACCCCATTGTGACCGGCCAATAGATTTTTTAATCCTTTTAATATATTTAATCAAAATTTATAAGCCGCAACTGTCTTGAAGTATAAATAAGTCTTAATAAAAATATTAGTTTAAAGACATACGATAATAAAGTGATGCTGCGGCCCGGTATTTTATTTTCAAGGCCCGGTGCTGGGTTGATAAATCGATGGAAATAGTTGGATTAACTTGACAGATTAAATAATTCAACATAAAGTAATATTACAATATTACGTAGTTTGTTCTATGTAAGGTACACAATTTTTCAAAGCAATTTTTCTTAGTCTAACCTAATCTAACGAACTGAAATTAAACAAACATATAAATATAATAAATAATCAAAATATGTATAAAAACATCTAATTATGCGTTAAGCTCACTAGCTGCCATACATGCCACATCCAGTAGGTACAGCAGCACTATACATCATTGTAATACTGCTAATGCTAACTACTATTATTAAATCGTAGGCACAAATTATAAGTTGTATGTAAGTAAGTAAATGCTTGTTTTTTGTACGCGTAATATTGTAATTTTAAGTGTTTTCCTGAAAAATAATAAACCATAATAGTCTTATTATATTATTAGTGGCACGAACACACTTTCGATAGATTTTTTTATTCTTTCTTTGTCTGTATACAGGCACAATATGTCTGTACATAGACAAACAAAGAATAAAAACCATAAGTACCTTAATTAGTAGTAGGTAACAATTTTGCATAATATATCAATATCCAAAATACACGCCTATTTACATGTGACGTGTGTTACTCCTAATTACAAGTTTTTATACTTGGTGCTTTTTACATTTATTAAATTAAACTTTAATCTTTTTTTTGTGTATTCGCACGTGTTTATTTTCAAAATAATTGAACCGATTAAATGTGCATTAAATGACATGATTTATAACAATGAATTTTAAACGCTTTATACAAGCGCTTCTACACTCATACCCCACAGTAGGATTTTCTCCTGGGTCGTGGATGCCATGGACATATACAAAGACGAATACACAAATACCCAGACCCAGAACCAGAATCTAAACTCATCATTCAGACACCTGTCTGGCCGGGTATTAAACCCGGAACCCATTGCGCGTCAGATCGGTATGGTAACCGCACCGCCACGCGGGTCGTATTTGATTTAGGTACAAAATTTGAAAGACCAATTTCATTCGTATACTCAATATGATACGAATACATGAGATGGTAAATTGGTGTAATATCAGTAAATTTACATAGGTGTATAATAATATTCTACTACATATGAGTATCAATAAGTTCGTTTGTTATCTATAGGTACCTAGAGGTAGGCGATAAAATGGTGAACTTTGTCTGTATTGTCGGAGGGAATTGCAAATATATTACGCTTACAAAATAGGGCCGCAAAAGCACAATTTGCGATTTGAGTCAGAAGCCTGTCTTATAATATAAATATATTATGCTTTGGTTTAAGGGAGTGGTCAGATAGAGATGCTGATTTGAAATGTTACTATTATTTTTTGTATTAAAGTACCACGTACCTTAAAGATGGTAGAACCAGTGTAGTTCGACCGGGAAAGTACCACCGCCACACCTATTTCTAGCGTGAAGCATTCTTGCGTTTCGATGGAAGGGTGTGGTTGCCGGCACACTTTGACAAGAGGCGACCGTCGTAGTCCTCGGAAGTAGCAACGCATCTGTGATTGATTCAGATTTGAATGTTTTCCATGTTTTGTATGAAGTTGATTACAAATGTCCATAGGCGGCAGTGACCACTTACCATCTGGTGGGCTGCATGATCGTTTGCTACTTCAGTCAGAAAAAAAAACCAAACATGTAGTCTACCTGATACTGATGATGATGATACCTGACCACTATGACATATTATGTACATTATCATTTGTACTATAATTTACAACAGAGATTCCATAAGAAGCCTATCGCAGATTCTGTGTTAAGACTTACCTAAATGTAAAACTTAAAACGCCTGCTACACTCATAGCCCCGCAGTAGGATTTTCTCCGTATCGTGGGTGCCATGGACTCACACAATGACGAATACTCAAACACCCAGACCCAGGACAAGAATCTAAACTAGGACAAGAATAGAGTGTGAAACCAGCACTACTTCAGAATGAAAAAAGATATGCTTACCACAAAATTTATCGCCTTTGCCCAGGATTGACTGGCAGAGTATGGTATTAGGCATTAAGTTCGCCCTTGTAACCCTTAGCTTAAGGTGTTTCAAAAGAATAAATAAATAAATAAGTGCTATAAAATTCAGTTGTAAGATTCCACCCCGTCAAACATATATACGTTGCAAGTTAAAAGAAAGCTTGTAAAAATACGGATATTATTATCATATCCTGCACAGGTCTTTATGTCGAACAGAGAACATTCGCGGACAGCAATATTTTTTGTTTTCTTTTGGAGAAAACTTCTGCTGAATCGTATTGATTACTTAACAAGCTTCAATAGTGAATATGTGTCAGCGTAACACATGTAAAACTACATTGCCCTCGAGGCTCTCCATTGAAAATGGACAGGAAGATCGAAACACTTTGACAGAACATGTCAAGAACCTGGTTTGACGAATGGTTTGCAGCAGGAGAAGATTTGGACAGATGGGAGGAGGTATACTCAAATTGCCTGAAAATAGACAAAGGTGAATGGAGGATATTTTGAAATATACAATATATGTAGTACCTACATACTTTTCAACATACTTGTACACCTGTGTATATGTATGATGGGTGTAATGGGTACAAACGTGTTTAAAATAAAGTTCAGAACATAACCTATGAGCATTTGGACTCCTGTTACCAAAATATTAAATTGACTGAGATGAGTACCTACTTCAATCAGATCTGTTATTAGTTACTACATTTCTGAGGACGCTATTTCAGCAATAAAATCACAACAGTGCTACATTACTTTAACAACGCAGATATAAACCTAGATTTTGGTTTACCGTTACACTCAAATCACCGCGAATTCTGATACCCTCTAATTCCAGTTTAGTGGGTTTTATTGAAATATATGTTCTATTTATATATTCCACGTTACTGTAATGTAGGGATGAGGGTACCGGAAAACGGTGGTGCAAAAACAATTTCCGATTGTCACGTGCCTAACATTCTATAAGAGTAACTGCCGGTATTAGAAAATACGGCTTTTCCAGACGATTTATTAGGTTTAATTTGATGACAAGTGTCTTAGTAAGAGTTTATTGTGTTATCATTGTTTGCTATTCATTGTAAAATACATCGCATGGTATGGAAGAAAATGAAAGTTCAAAATTGCAATGTACTATGTAATTTACGACCTTAATCACTTTTAAAGTTTTTACTTTACATTTACTTCTGCCTTATAAATGTAACTCTGTTAAGTGGTAGGTACAATCCAAGGCTGCAAAAATCATTTACTAGCCGGCGGACTGCATGATCGTTAGCTAGTTCTATTAAAAAAAAGTGCGGCACTCGGGGACTGCCGCGGTAAAGAAAGCTATTGCATATCATTTTTTATCAACTTATGCAATTACAAATAGTTGTTTTTTTATGCAGTATTTTTTTTTTATATAATTTTTTTTTTCTTTGATACTATACCTTTACTTTTTCACAAACAGCTGCTTACATATTCGTCCGATTTCCGAGCAGCTCGTCTCGATCCGTGCGAGTTTCGTACTGTCGTACAAAATGCACACACGAACGCTCGGCCGTGCTATATGGTAGGCGGAGTAGGGGAAGTTAGGTTTTTTTCGTTACGGAATTTCTTGATTCTGTCGCCGCGCTCAAAGCCCGCTAATTAAGCTTTGCAATAGCTTAATAATAAAAGTTTTAAGTCTGATTCGCAGTAGGACACTTAACTTAATAGAAAATTGAGTGATTTAATCGATCGATAGGTTTGTTTAGGGTGTGGATGCCTGGTTGCCCATCGATCATTCTCCATAAAACTTCAAGGTAGGAACTTTGGTTATACTCCATAGTTTACCTATACATGTAAAGCATAGGTAAACTATGGAGTACATATATAAATTTTAATTTATCAAACGAGCTGTCAGTTAAATCTGGATTTGGGTTAAAATTTGTGACGAGACGTAATGTAATCAAAATTTATTCCATTTCAAATGTGTATTTGGACGTTCGAATAATTGGAAATTTGGAAATATACCTATATATTATGACTGGCTGAAATATTGAGAGAAATAATGGTTAAATACAATATTTGACGTTTTGACTTTACGCTTATTTATACAATCAATGTATTATTGTATATACCTACAATCAATGGTCCACCAAGTCGCACTTGGCCAGCGCGGTGGATCTCCTTAAAACTCTCTCATTCTCAGAGAAGACCTGTGCCCAGCAGTGGGAAAATAATGGGTTGACGAGATAGAATCAATGCACTATTCCGAGTTCATAATATAACGGCTTTTATGTATGTGGTGGTCGCGAGACCCTTAAGTTTTCCTTAATATGAAACCGCCCAAAATTTTAAACCGCCGCGGTTCCTTTAATTCGTTAAGTTATCGGTTATTTTTGTGTAAAATCAGTTTGACCCTTTTTTGTAGTTCAATATTTATAATTATTAAATATGTTGCTACAACCTGAATTACTCTGATTCTAATTGATTTATATTTTGAAGCCGTGTTATTATAATATTGTCAGCAATATCATAAAATTATACATTCATCATAATTACAAATTTGTATCTTAATTCACTTACATCGCGTCATCGCGCAGAATCGACGGTAGGTTCATATCTCCGAATATGGGAATACGTAACTGAATTATAACTAATATGACCATATGAACCGTTTTGAACAGGATCGACTAACGAGATTCACATCCTCTCGGTTCCCGAGAAAAACCATGGGTCGCAAGTTTGTTCCGTTTTTCCCAAACCGTAATGGGAACGACCGGGAATGCAACAGTGGAATTAAAATATTCACTTTGGAAAATACAAAAAAAAAAAGCTGGAATAATCTACAGTTGTAACATTTTTTCCTGTGGCAAATGTAAAAATAGTTGAAAAAATGTAGTATCTTTTTTAAACGTCACACATTTTGTTTAATAAAAAAGTTATTTCATTGACATTTTAGGCTGATATTTAGTAATCACAAGTTTCGTATAAGATCTAATTCTTACTGTATGGGATTATCTTAACATTGACTTACCGCTGTGAATCGTCTCTACCAATTGAAATAAATAAAACAATGTCCCGTTTTGTCAAAAAACAAATGGCGACATTAGTTATAACTCGTAACTCAATTTATACTATAAATTCCTTTTTAATCCTTTAATTTTTAGGCGGATTGGTCGGAGAGATTAAGTTTTAATTTACTTTGTAACTTCCAGTTATTTACCAGCGGGTGGATGGTATGCTTGGAAATCGAATGCAAATGTTCCAATTCAATTATTTGAATTCGTAATGTTATTTGATAACAAACGTAAGATAGGAAAATTTGCGTATCCTGTTCAATATATGAGTAGGTTGTAAGTTTAATAAAATAAAATTCCTCAGTTATCCAGCTAATATTATAAAATAATATTAAAAACCATCATGTCGTTGCAGTGGACAATCATTACTAAGTATAAAACAAAGTCGCTTCTCGCTGTCTGTCCATACATAGGTATGCTTAGATCTTTAAAAGTACGCTTTTTTTTTGTTCTCGATTACAGATTCTAATGCAGGTTTTTAATAGATAGAATAATTCAAAAGGAAGGTTAAAAACCATGCATACCATCTTATGTGTTAATCTAGCTTGTAAACTATGTGCCAAACTTCAGCTAAATTCGACCAGGTAGTTTTTGCGTGAAAGAATAAGAAACCGCACATTTATTCATAAAAAGTAATAACTCAAAATTTACGTTTTGCAAATTTATACTATAAAGGGAACGAACTAGGTGAAAATTCGTAAAGCGTAAATTTTGAGTTATTTCTTTTTGTGAATAAAGGTGCGTAACGTTCATACTTCTACATAGACTCGCATCTATAATATTTATAAGATATATGACTAATTTTTTTATTTCATAATTTTACTTCCCGCCTTTGTTCATTTTTTTTTATTTCATTGATGTAGCAAACAAGCAGGCAGTCCACCTGATGGTAAGTGGTCACTGCCGCCCATGGGCATCTGTAATCAACTTCATACATAACATGAGTTCTATCTAAAGTCAATCACAGGTGCGTGCGTTGCTACTCCCGGGACTAAGATGGTCGCCTAATATAATAGTGATATAAAAGTGTGCCGGCAACCACACCCTTCCATCGCAACGCAAGAAAGGCTTCACGCTAGAAATAGGTGTGGCGGTGGTACTTCCCCGGTCGAACTACACTGGTTCTACCACCTTGAAAATTTGTAAATATATGTTTGCACCCTGTAGTTCCGGGACCAGAATAGGGCTACGGCATCCCCTGCCTGTCGTAAGAGGCGACTAAAAGGGGCTTCCGGGGTTACGAGCGGCTAGAGTGGGAGCTCGAACCGTTCAGTCAGGTGATCCCGGGAAGGACGGCGGTAATTGTGGTCGCATACCGTCGTAAAGACTAGACGGAGCGGTGGGCCCAGCCGCCCATCTGGGACGAGCCCAATGGGGCAACGCGCTCAGAGGATTCCGGTTGAAGTCGTTTCGAGATCCCGGAGTCCTCCTTTTTAGCGCCGAGAACGGCCACCGGGGGGGTTTTAGTGCGGTAAAAATCCCACATAACCCTGCGTCGCTCCCACGGCGTCGGGTACCTTTTGAAGGTTTCCCCCTCGAGAACAAAAAAAATATATATATGTGTTTATCTAAACGATGTGACAAACTTCGGCTAAATTCGACCAGGTACTTTTTGCGTGAAAGAGTAACAATACCGCACCTTTGTTCATAAAAAGAAATAAGTCAAAATTTACGTTTTGCAAGTTTATACCATAAAGCGAACGAACTAGGTGATAAACTCGCAAAAGAATTAATTATCACTGCTTTTCAGTGAAGGAAAACATCGTGAGGAAACCTAAACACCCGAGAGCTCTTTAAAAAAAAAGTTCTCGGAGGTGTGTGAAGTCCACCAATTCGCACTTGGCCAGTACGGTGGACTATGGCCTAAAACTCTCTCATTCTGAGACGAAACCTGTACACAGCAGTGGGACAATAATGGCTTGTACCAACGGTCATACTTCTACATAAACTCGCATTAATAATTATATGATATATGACTTATTTTTTATTCCAGTATTTTACTTCACGCCTATGTTCATAATAATTGTTCAGTCAAAGAATTTGCTACAAGAATAGTCCTACTAGACAACTCTTTGTGCATTTGTCTCTCTGTTTACATTGCGTTTAAATTAACTTTTCCATCGAGTTAGACAAACATAGATCCTACTTCACATAGAACCGTTTCTTCGTTTTTTCGTAGTCGTAAACCCTTTGTATACGGTAGACAGGTAGATATATAGATCCGTTTTCCGGTCTATGACAAAAGGTCCCATGAATGACATGTTTGTGGGATCCCCTTTCATTGTCGGTATCTATGTTGTGGGTTAGTGGGTTACACGTATAATGTTATAGAGATACGCTATGAATAGGAACATTTATTCAATATTTTATTTTCATCATGATAGACGAATTGTTGTAAACCACATTTTTTTAAATAATTAATGTACCAAACGAGCATACCGTCCACCTTATGGCAAGTTGTCATTGTCGGCTCTGGGCATGTCTTCATGCTGTTAAAATCTAATGGTATTTAAGTAGTAAAACTGGGAGTAACAGGTACTAGTAATGTACTGTACTGTATAATTTTAATAATACTGTATAATTTTAATAATTGTACATATTGTATTTCCGATTGACCTAAATTATCATTTCTGCATGACAAATTTAACAAGCATTTTGTTTCTCTTCACAGTAATATATCAGTTATTTTCAGACTATCGTACGTAGTATTTCTTCTTTCTGGATATTTCAAAAATATTTCAATAAATAAACGTTGACAATATTCAAACAGCACAATTGACAAAGGATCCCTTCCGAGAGTAACGAGGCTTAAATATTTTATAAAGGGGCCTTACCTATTTATGCGTCTTTCCGGAGGGCGGCGTGACGTTTACAAAGTTTTTACCTCTGTGGCCGCGGGATTCTAACCGGGAAACAATGGGAAATTGAGTTCCCTTGCATTTCATTCACGGATGCCTGTCCGGGCCGAATTGAACCGGCGCGGCCCGACATTGATGAACGACGGCAGTAATGAATATTTAGCCGTAAAAACCTTTTTACGAGGAAGCATTGGCTGCATCTGAAGGCATTTTCTGTGTTATAAATGTAAAAGTTTGCAGGGATGTTTATTGCTCAATCGCTTTATAACTGAGCGGGTATGGATCAAATTTGGGAGAGCCATAGCATGTCTGTAAAATCACATTAAAATCGATCAGACGTAAGTTACTGTGCATAGGAAAGTGAATCAACATCCGCACCCTTTCACTGAAATGCAAGAATTGCTTCACGCTAGAAATAGGTGTGGCGGTGGCACCTCCCCGGTCGGTCTATATTAGCTCTATCATTTTGCAAAGACAAAGATTGACCGCCGCTTATAGTCCAAGATCCCAGAGCTGCCAGACGTCACGTATTTTCTGACGAATGAAATGTGGACGATTGAGTAGTGTTAGTATGTACTATGATCGTATGCCTACCTGCTAGCTTGGTCAAACGGCCAATTTCCAGGTATCAGGTAATCAAGGTACATAAAAATATTACTTACTTCACGTAAATTCTCATGGCTGATTTTCATATATGTTTTCGAGTGTATAGTTAAAAATAAATTGTCAATACTCCCAGACACTTTCCGTCGGCCATATTGCTTGGCTGACGCCTTAAGGGTCTCAAAATAATTAGTTAACTTCACGTAAATTCTGACGCTCCATTTTTATATATGTTCATCCGACAACTATTTTAAAACCTTTGACAAGAAGACAGACCGATCCAAGGGGCCAATCATCCCCTAAACTAAATTTTAATATCTCTGTGAGTGGGAGCGTGAGAGCATTATCTACGCGCATGAGACTGAGTGAGACCGACTGCGCTGTTAAGGGCATGAAAATTACTTAAACAGATATTTTATAATTTTTAGAACTTTTGTTTGTAGTTTTTTTGTTTGATGAGGCCTCATATGAAAAATTCAATTGACAGATTTTATGATAATATACATGAGGTTGGGTATAATTCACAATTTTATCAATAAACTCTGTATTATTTTCATATTCTTTTTTTACTTTGGATAAAAAAACTTGATGCTCAGAGGAAATTAGTGGCAATCTTTTGGACTTGTGCTTTTTCGTTTGTTGATTACAGTATATACAAGTAAGACTCTTTTGAGTATTACTTACACCAGTATCAACCTCAGTATTACTATCAGAAAGTAAATCAATATTTTCCAGGTGCTCAATATCATCTTGTACATTTGGAGAAACCGTATCGACTGACTCAGGTAAAATAGGGGAGCTGGGTATTGTTATAGGATCAGGTAAAAAATCGGTTGTTGAATTAGAATGCTGAGAAGTAGATGCTTCTGACTCAATACTTGCTATGTCTAATTCAACTGTCGTTGAGGATTCGACAGATGAATTTTCTGTAATATTTGATGATTTTTCTTCGGAATTGGATTTGTTAATTGATTTACTTTTTGGTAGATAGTATTTTTTATTTAACCCTGTAAATGATTTATAACATTGTCTGTAATAACCACTTTCGAATAAATCACCTGGCAAAACAACGTCTTTAAACTTAAGGTTATGTTCTTTTCTATGTTTTAAAATTACACCTTTTTAATGTCTCTTGCGTGAACAATATTAAATTAATATCAGAATCTTTACAAAAAACACAATTTACTAGAGAAGCCATTATATTTTTCAAAACACTGCAAATACTTTTATTTTTTTACACACGTTGCTACTATAGTCACAGCTGATGCACTGTAGAGTGCACGGCAGAACACTGAATACTTATTTGGGAGTGAATTTAGCTGTTGGCCTCAAGAGGGCCTTTAAATTACAATAAAGTTAGCTGTCACCTGACCAATTTTTTTATTTTATTTAAAAATTATATTAATTAAAAATAATTAGTAAAAAAAATGAAAGTAAATTAGCCGACATCTAAAAATTTTTAGAAATTTTTTTAATTGATAAAATTATTTAAAAAAAAATCATTTGTAAAAAATTTGAAAAACTATAAGTGTTATTTTTAAAAAATATTTTTTATTTCTAATAAATAAATAGAAAAAAATTAAAAATGTCGGCTACCTTTAGTATTATTTATTATTATAAATAATACAAAAGGTAGCCGACATTTTTAGTTGCAACAAAAATAAAAGGTAGCAACAAAAATAAAAAAAAAATACATATATGTCAATTTTTTTTTATTTTTGTTGCCATAATTTACTTGTCAACAAAAGTTCTAAAAATTATAAAATATCTGTTTAAGTAATTTTCATGCCCTTAACAGCGCAGTCGGTCTCACTCAGTCTCATGCGCGTAGATATTGCTCTCGCGCTCCCACTCACAGAGATACTAAAATTTAGTTTAGGGGATGATTGGCCCCTTGGATCGGTCTGTCTTCTTGTCAAAGGTTTTAAAATAGTTGTCGGATGAACATATATAAAAATGGAGCGTCAGAATTTACGTGAAGTTAACTAATTATTTTGAGACCCTTAAGGCGTCAGCCAAGCAATATGGCCGACGGAAAGTGTCTGGGAGTATTAACAATTTATTTTTAACTATACACTCGAAAACATATATGAAAATCAGCCATGAGAATTTACGTGAAGTAAGTAATATTTTTATGTACCTTGATTACCTGATACCTGGAAATTGGCCGTTTGACCAAGCTAGCAGGTAGGCATACGATCATAGTACATACTAACACTACTCAATCGTCCACATTTCATCCGTCAGAAAATACGTGACGTCTGGCAGGCCTGGGATCTTGCTCTATTAATTTATTCTTTCCCTTTGCAAGATGTTTTTATAGAATGGAATATTGATCTTAATGAAAACTATTGGGTTTTCATTTTCACTTTATATTTTATTGCTTCTCTACGGAGTTGGAATTAAAATTGATTGTTAAAGTTGATTAGTGCTTTGAAGTGCTGCGAATAACGACACCATGTTCTTTCCAATAAGTTGATGTAATTTTATTTGTGATGAAAATGATGGCATATAGAATAATAAAACAAAATTATTAAATAAAACTGTTTTTTACCCGCAGCTTCGCTCGCGTTGAAATCGGGCAATAATTAAAATACACTTGCACCTAACCTCAAAAATTTAAATACTTTAGTATTGCATATAAGTGACAAAGCAAATTAACATGAAATATACAAAAATTAAAAACAGCTGAAGCCATTGTTAATAAGATAATAATTAGATGCATCTTTGAAGATGCAGGGTTTTTAAATTTTTTGACACACAATTTTTTGAATCGCATTTATGAACAGAGCTTTTTATTTACCCGTTTTTTGTTTACAACTTGTTTTCCAGGTGGTAGAACCATTGTAGTACGACTGGGGAGGTACCACTGCCACACTTATGTCAGCGTGAAGCATTTCTTGCGTTTCGATGGGTGTGGTTGCCGGCACACTTTTATATGAAGCGACCATTTTAGCCCTCGGGAACAGCAACGCATGTGTGATTGACTTTATATTGAATACATGTTATATAAAGTTGTATTCAGATGTCCATGGGCGGCAGTGACCACTTACGGTCATGTAGACTGCATACTCCTTTGTTATTTCAATTGATAAAAATAATAATAGGTAATTCACGCGACTTTATCCGCTTATGTCACGTCTACCCCGGAATGAGTATCCATATGGGATATGTGTATCCAAGTCACGAAGTACTCGTATGTGTGTACCAAATTTCAGCGAAAATCTTTCAAAACTTTCGCATTAATAACATTAATAAAATAAACCCTTATGTGGAATACAAAATACAAAAGAGGTATAATAATAATATAAAAATAAATACCATTTTCTGCCAATCGTAAGTTCAACCAAATACTTAAAGGAAGATTTTTGCATTTAAGTCCACAAATGCCGAACGTATTGTTGGCAGCGGTGCTGGAGTACGGCAGACAGTGATGAGGGGAAACGGTAGTGAATATTTAATACCCGGCACTATCCTTGAAGGAAAACTTTTAGCGACCGTTAAATAGTAACGCTGTAAATTAGTTAAATAGCCGCCATCTTGTATATGAAAATATCCAATTACCCATTTATTAGACGCAAGAGCAGTGATAGCCTAATGGTTGAAACTTGCCCTCTCAATTGGGAGGTCCGAGGTTCAAGTCCAGGCACGCACCACTGATTTATGTGCATATTAGCAATAAATTATCACTGCTTTTCGGTGAAGGAAAGCATCGTGAGGAAATCTATCTAATAATAATACATCCGATAATTTAAAAAAAAAAAAGTTCTCGGAGATGTGTGCAGTCCACCAATTCGCACTTGGCCAGTGCGGTGGGCTATAGCCTAAAAACTCTCTCATTCTGAGAGAAGACCCGTACCCGGTGTCGCTTGATAAAACGGTTCTAGCTCAGACTCTTGCCGCCCGCAATCCCGAGAGTTCCCTTCATACGACTGGTAGGGGATACCGTAACCCTATTGTAGTCTCGGAAAATCGGGGACAATATGCGTAAGGCATAGGGAATCAATTAAAATTTGTCAAGTTGTCATTAGATCTCGTTGTCTTGTTTGGTTTGTCAATATGGCGAAGTATATTTAAATATTTTTAGGTGGTTTTTGCTTTACAAGCAATCTTAGTGGCAATTTGTTTTATATAATTTGTTTTGCCCCAATTTTTATATGATTGAAACACCTTTAAAAGCGGTGGTAGGTTATTAATGTTCGAAAAGAACCTCCTTTAAATAAAATATCCCGATCTGTAATTTTAATATATTTTTAAAAAGCTAAAAAGGCATGGCTCATGCATATGTCTGTTTAGAAATAATTTTACGAGTCGAGTTTTACGCATTTGTTGCGTGACGCGGTATCTTAGACCTATATTTCGTAAAGTCAAAAATACCGACGTAGGTTAACTGCGAATTCGTAACATGCATTTTCCATTTCAGCATGACAGTTACTGGTAGAAATTTCATTTATTTAGTAGCCTACTGATATGTATTCGTACACAACGCAACCAACGCATATGCATACCCGAAATCCGAATATGATGGTCAATCCAATTATGAATTCGCTTTGTGAATCTGAGCTTGTGTAAGTGTTTATGTATATAATACATATAGGTAACGCTCGGTGAACTGGTACCGCTCTGATTTTTGTACATTATTGTTTACTAGTCACCCGTCACATCGGTCGAAATTCGACCGTAATTTAAATTAAAAAACTAAACTTCATATTGTCTAAGGTAGTACGAATATTTCTAAAATTCAAATAAATTGTAATAATTTTCAAATAATTTTGAACGCACACGTTAAATATAAAAAGAGGTTTAATTAGGTAAACCGCATTTAAAAGCAATAGCGGGTATTTTGACAAAGACTCTGACTTTTATGACGTTACGTGTTTTCATAGACATTGAATGTTCTATTTCGTTTCTTATTAATGTGTCTGTGTCAAATGCACGGTAGTGTGTGTAGGTAGGTAGGTAGGTAGGTAATGTGTTTTTAGTTGACTTTATGCATATTTTATACTTATTAAAAAAAAAAAACATTCTGCACTCCTGCACTCCTTCTCTACGTCCACTATAACCGTGCAAAGTTTCATACTAATCCGTCCGCGGCATATTACATTAAAATACTTCACAATTTTGCTTCACGTATTAATATATAGATTACTTTCGACACATACACTCAAATATGCAAACATATTTAAAGGCGGTAGAACCAGTGTAACAAAGACGGTAGAACTAGTGCAGAAAGCTGGTAGAACCAGCGTAATTCGACCAGGGAGTACTACTGCCACACCTATTTCTAGCGTGATTTTGCGTTTCGATCTTGAGGCGACCATCATAGTCCTCGAGAGTGGCAACGCATCTGTGATTGAGTTCAGATAGTACCTACTATATGTTCTATTTAAAGTTGCTTATAGATGTCCATGGGCGGCAGTGGCCACTTCTCATCAGATACACTGCATGCTCGTTTGAAACTTTAATCAGATAAAAAACGCTTTTTATGTAATATGTACCATACCTAACTATCTTATAAATTCATTAATATTATTAAACTCTCCGTAGACGTAGAGTTTGTTGTACTGATATGACACTGAAACACATCTGAAATAAAGAAAATGTTCTTATAGTACCAAGATTAACGGAATTGGGCGCTCATAAGACTGTATAATCACATAATTTACTTCCAAACGATTTCTTTAATCGCAGCGGATCCGGAATTTAAAATATTAGATACTTAACAGCGGGCACTTCCTGTTCTAAAAGAAAAAGAAATAAAACAATAATAATAAAACTTGAACGAAATCAATCACGAGTCACGGGCACAGCAACAATGAAATATTCCCGTACTTTGTATAAATGCGTCTGTGAATCCGGGCAGGTACCGAATCTGCGGGGAGTTGCTACCCAAATTGGTTTTGTGTGTACGCTCCACAAAAGCTTTTGGCCCGTTCCCGTGGCTGACTTGCCACAAATAAATCGGTTTAATAATATTCGGAAGTTGTGGGCTGGAATGTATTTGTAATAAGAAAACTTCCGTGGCACTTTTCGTAATTTCTTTATTACGTTTGGATTGCTTGACGCCGATTTTGACCGGTACCTAAATAGAATCGGGTATTTCAGAAACCCCATAATAGTCATACTGTATCGGGGTTTAGCGAATTGTGTGTTTTTTTAATGTTAAATTATGTTAAATGAAAATCACATAAGTCACTGTAATTTCAAAGGAACAGCATTGAATCAAATATCGCTTGTATTACAGAAACCCCATAAGCTTAGAATAATTTTAGGTATGCATCAAAACAGTTTTTGCTTCCCCTGGAAAATTAACTTTACTTGACTTTTTTCATATGATTGAAGAAGCAAACGAGAATGCAGTGCACCTGGGTATGTGGTCACTGCCGCCCATGGATATCTGTAATCCACTTTATATGGAACATGAGATCTATTTGAAGACAATCTCAGATGCATTGCTACTTCCGAGGATTATGATGATCGCCTCATGTGAAAGTGTGCCGGCAACTACACCGTTCCATCGAAACGCAAGAAATTCTTCGCGCTAGAAATATGTGTGGATTTTTGGGGTTTCTGTAATATCCGATTCAATTTATATTCTAAGAAATTATAATATAAGATTTTACAAGGTAGAATGAGTATGGTTTTACCGGGGAGGTATTACTGCCATAACTATTTCTAGTGTAAAGCAGTTCCTGCGTTTCGGTGAAATGTTTTGGTACCTGGGTAATTTTTATATGAAGCAGGACTTAAGGTTCTTAAAGTACAACTTACTGCATGTTTATTAGCTTCTTCAATGTTATTAAAAAAACATTAAAGCTCATTCTTTTTATTACCGTGAATAGAATCCTCAGAGCAATAGTGGTAAACTTTGTGCCACGGCGCCTGTGTTTCTTGGTCGTTTTAGTGAGATCCTATCATCTTTCCCTCTTATATTCAACTAGATTGCTTTCCGCCCTTGCGAGAACCTCAAAGAATATTGCGAAAAGATTTATATTATTTTTGTGGGAAAATATCCATCTAATAAAAGTGTAAATATGAAGTCTGTGCAATATAAAGGTTGCTATCAAGACTTGTCATTAATAAAAATTACAAAAAAATATAATTTGTAAAAAGAAAAATTTGTTAGTAGTCAGTAACCAGTTGTGCTTCTTGCTATGTATTACAATCCCATTGAAGAGTGTAGGTAGTACATGAGTTAAAAAATAAAGAATATTAACTTTTTTAATAAGATTTGGCAAGTCCCATTTAGCAAGTGGAATTTCTTGCAATATTATAAAAATGTTGCCCGTGGTTCTGTAGACACGTATGTATAAAGGCAAAAGTTTGTGTAGATGGATGGATGTGCTTTAGTCTTTCATCTAGATATTATTACTATTGAAACTACTGTTATTCATTTAAAACAAACAAAACACAACAAAAATTTCATTACATACAACAAGAATAACGTAAAGTAAAAGCAAAAAAAAATAGACACAAATAATACTGTTGGGAACACCTTTTGATATTTGTGAAATGATAAGTAAAACTGAGTGTAAATAAAGGTTTATTGAGTTATATATAAACTAAAGTAAATGAGTGCTTGTATGAATGATTGATCGATTATACTCGCGAAGTTGTCTTGTTTCGTACGCGTCACGTAGTGCACTGAATGTTATAATTGTGTGAATGAAGTAAATGCGTGATCAGCAATGTGCGGTCGAAGACCGTACAAATACCGTTCAAATAAATAAGCATAATTAAAAAAAGAAACAGGACATAGGTACCTACTTTTAATTGTACAGTATAACTATTATTATATGTGCTGCAACAAACGCGAAAATGGTCAAACTCAGCTATTGTCAAGAATAGGTAGCTGCGTCAGACGGTGGTTTTCAGTTTGCCCGTGACTCGAGGCAGTTCGGACGGCGCGGCGGTGGTTCGGATTTCTTCACCTTCTACCGACTTCACCGGGTGAAATATGACTCAGTCTGAGTCGCATGAAGGAACTAGTATTATAAATGCAAACGTTTGGATGGAAGTTTATTAATCATGAAAGAACAGCTGAACAAAGCTGGGTAAAATTTGTCATAGACATACGAAAACAGTACATAGGTTACGTCTTATACTGAAATTTTTATATTTCCGTGGGAAATATGTGTTTTTTTTCTGTAAGCAAAAGATTGGCTTGATTGAATGAAATAGATTACGATTTATCTCGTAAAATGCTACTGATATTTTTATTGTTTGAATGTACATTACACGTTTTATGTAAAAATCATTGTGAGTAACATTAAACGAATAATCATTATTTAATTGGAAATAAACTAAATTATTTACTTCTGTTGACAGAATCGTTTTTGAATGATACTATAATTTCAATACATCACAGGGCGGAGAGAAGGTATCATATGAAACCTATACCTTTTAGATACGATCCATCATAGTCTTACAAAGTGACAAATGTCGATAAAATGGACTGCTTGACGCCCCGGAACTTCTGTCACTGCTTAATTTTGCTACTCCATTTAAATTACCCGGTGTAATATTTTTAAAGACAAACAATCTTATTCTAATTTGGTCTTAATGCTCCTCTCAACCGAATTATTCGCGAATTCCGGGTAGTTACAAAACAAGTAAATATTGACATTTTTAATGATAGTATTTACAAGTTTAAATATATTATTAATAAATTCATATATCATAAAATATGTTGACATATAAAACCTGTTTAATTTAAATTTAATTTATATTTAATTTTAATTTTATTCCAGAAAAATGTTTCTTTTGTTTTCTTTATTACTATTGTTATTATTATTTGACTTACTTGTTACTCGCTCCTTTTTGCAAGCAGTCTTCGCCTATAAATGTAGTTGCACTTAGCTTTTCCGTATTGTATAATTGTGTTATTTTTATATTATAATTGGTGTAAACTATGTAGGTGATCAAAATAAATAAATAAATAAATAATTTTCGCTGAACCCAGCCAAAACCACGGGAGGTAGGCTCGTGCCAGAATAATCTCGTTAACGGAGCACTAATTTTGCCGCAAGCGCCAGACAAAATCTTCATTTGAATGACAGTAAAACTGAACGTAATTATTCCATTCTGTGAGTTAGAAACTGTTTTAAAGGACAAGAGAATGGTTGACGCGTTTAATCTTGTCAATTAACCGGAAGATTGGGAGGTGGGGATTTGGCCCAGTTACGATTTGCTAGGCATTAAAATAATTATTTTCTACTTTTTTGTTCGACTACTTATATTATACGATTGGGGTATTCATTTAGACTCTGTTAATGCGTCAATCTTATTATCTAAGTCTTTGAGCAATTTGTAAAAATAAATGATATAGTTGTTGATTGATTAATCTAAGGATTCCATATACGTAATAAAGGGTTTGGAAATTATATTTTACCATTTATTTATAGTAAAATGTACTGCGTAGGCTTAGAGGAATTAACACAATAATGAGAACATGAGTTTTCTATAAGGAAATAGTAGTTAGTTTCTAATACGTGATAAACAATATCAGATACCCGTCGTCATATTCCATCATATGCTCACAGAAATAAATGTAGTCTATAGGACGAATAGGTGTAAACAAGTCAGATTTCAGATAAATCCTTTAGATTTTGGCCAGAACTGAACAGCTTTTTATTAATTTTGGTTTAATGAAAGCGTACGTGCAAGCAACCAGATGTTGTGTGGTAACATCTTCCTACCATATCTATAAGCAACCTCAGAGTTCGAGTTTTATGTGTATTTGTAAATATCTATGCGTTATCAAATATTTTAAATAAAAAAAAAACAGAATTGCCTAGCTACGTGTACCCGAATACCCCAATAATTGCAGTAGTCATTATACAAGTATTGCGGAAGCTTAGATGATGCTCCAGTCGAATCTCCATTACATCCCCTGTGTGACGTTACACAGGCTCGTGATCTTCATTGTTCATCAGAATTTCGCTTTTCTTCTCGTCCTATGGTATGGAAGATCACAAGGGAAATAATATGGAATCGCCGAGAAGATTTGAATCTTAGTACCAAATCGTGATGCTATGACTCTCTAATCAACCCGATGTTGATTCGTTTGAACAAAAAGATTATGTGTACGATGGTGTCGGTGGTCGGTGTAGACTGTAGACTGTAAAAATCGGTCAAGTGTCAAACTCGCACGAGAAGGTCCCGTACCATATCTATGAAAAATGGTAACAATCTTGTTTGATGTATGGGAGGCCCATTGAAATATTTGCTTTATTCTTTTTTAGCATTTGCTGTAATAGCGGCAACAGTAATACATCAGTTGTAAAATTTTCATTATTTGATTATGAGATACCGCCTGGTGGCAGACAGACGCCAGACGGACATAAAAGGGTCCCGTTTTTATCCTTTGGGTACGGAACCCTAAAAGTAAATCTTACCTGAGCACGCTTGCGGCGGCAGAGGGAATATTAGCGTGGTGGAAGACTTGCGCCTGGCGACGGCGCAGCCCAGCGACTGGGGTTTGAAGCTTCGGAGCTGTTGCATGAAGTCGCTGCACTCCATGAGCGCCACGTCCGCGAAGTGCAGGTCGCACAGGATTTGGTTCTTGAAGCGGCGAGCGCGTTTCTGGTGACAGGAATGATAAGAGATAAATAGTCTTTTCTGACTGAAGTAGCAAACGAGCTTGCAGTCCACCTGATGGTAAATCACTGCTTCTTATGGACATCTGTGATCAACTTCAAACAGAACATGGGTTCCATCTGAAGTCAATCACAGATGCGTTGCTACTCCCGAGGACTATGATGGTCGCCTCATGTGAAAGTGTGCCGGCAACCACACCCTTCTATCGAAACGCAAGAAATGCTTCAGGCTACAAATAGGTGTGGCGGTGGTACTTCCCCGGTTTTAACTACAATAGTTCTACCACCTTGAGTCATAGAACGTTTATGGTTCGACCGGGGAGATTGCACGGCCACACTTATTTCTAGCGTGAAGCAGTTTTCGCGTCGTTGAAAGTGCTTGAAACCGCAGACTCAGAGCAGTGTGGTTGCTGATCACGACCATCTTAGTCCTCAAGAGTAGCAATGCATCTGACTTCAGATAGAATTCCTCTTTTGTATGAAAATGCGTACAGATGTCCGTGGGCGGCAGTGACCACTTCCCATCAGATGAACTGCAGGCTCATTTGATACTTCAATTTTTTTTTTAAATAATTATTATGAGTTAATGAATGGTGTCAGCGTCAGATAAACAACGTCTGGAGCAATCGGAAGTTGGATGGGTGACCATCAGTACCAAATTTTGGAGGCGCATTAAGTTGAACGTCCCCGTTGTTATATTATCAATTCGCATCGGATCATTGTAGATATACTCCAGGCCTTTGTACGGAGAGACCTCCTGGTAATTAACATAAAAACGGTTCCATTATTTGACACGTTGATTAATAAATAGTAAAAGAATAAAACATTGTGGCCCGAGAGTAAAACAAAGAGATTTAATTTAAAACAATCGCAGGGAAAGAGGTAAACAACCGGAACACGGGACAGTGTTTGCGCATCTGAAGCATTTGTCAGTGGCTTTGTTTCTGTTCCTTGGTTCCTACCTCTTGTGTTTTAGTCTTTAACAATTTTATACATTGTTATTTACTAACTCATTATGTTTTCTGCCCGAACTGTACTTACTATACTAGTAATTATTTGCAGGATTATTTATAAGTATTACGGACATATTATTCGTCTATAATTTGAGAATTTCTGAAATCAGCCGGTTTGCAATTAGCATATTTAATACTCTTTGGTCTGAAATGTTTCCATTCTGGGAGGAAACAGTATTAGGCTGATGATGGTGATGATTTGACGAAAGTTATTATCTACAGTTATAATAGACAAACTCAATCGTTAAAGCAAAAATATGTTTGCTCTAGTAATTGAATATGCTGACGTAAAAAACATTAAAAGCTGCTGTAAAAGCCCATAACTCACTATTTTATTACGTTTATGTTTGGATATCGATATAAACTCGATCAAAGCAAAAGTACCCGTGTTTTCCGATCAGGCCAAAGGTATTAGATATTGACTTTACTGAACTTTGTTTTGTGAGTAGCGTGCGGCGAGTCCATTTTGCGGGCTGGAATATAGGTCACGGTCCAAGATATTACCGTAAGGCTTTTAATACTTTGTATGGCTTTGTGCTAATAATATTGAAGATAATTTCTCAACTTTAGCAATAAAGAGTGCGCCACGTTGATATATTGGCGGCAACCCATTAATATTCTCTAGTAACTCGGTGATGCCTGGAGCACTCAGCTATGTTGGTTATGTATCGGTAAAAAATCCATGGACCGTCTAGTATCGGTCTTGAATAGAACCACTTCATCTATTTTTTATGGATTTCTTAGGATGACTTAAGGAGAAGGATCTAGGAGATGGAAAGCGGCGTCTTCCCGTGTAACATTAACATCCACTACCGTTACCAAGACGCGTGCCAGGGGCGGTGACTATTGGCAAAGAACAATAATAGGACACCCTTACGTCCAACAGTAGTCATCAAGGGACTAATCGATGGATGAAAAAAATCATAGTGGAGCACAAAGAATTTACAAAGAGAATGTGGTTTTGAGAAAAAAGAAAAGAAAACGTTAACTAGTGTCGTAACCAATCCATAGGCGGTGATTTGATGTTTCTAATGTGATTTGTGCAGCTGACGCACAAAGTATCTTAAAAAAAATCGGACTTTATCTTTTTAAACTCACTAAATTTTTAGTGAAAATAACTACTGCTTGGACTTGGTCCGTAAAGCGTAAGTGTTAAAATTAACAATTTGTAAGGGATATGCTTTAAACACTGTACAACATAAATTGCTTCCAACAGATATGTTAAGAGAAGAAAAATTGAATTTCATGAGAACGCTTAACGAAGCGTTTTTTTGGGTTTTCAGGTTCAAATCTCAGTTGGACGGAAACTGATTCAAGTGTTAAACTAAGTATTATGACAATAAAAAAACAGACTGCAAAAAAATTTGAAAGATCAGTTAAAAAATTTAACGATAATGAAATATCAATAAATGTAAATAAATTATATTACGCGGAGACCAACTTAGTTTGGATAGCTTTTTATTTATTTAATATTGCGATTAAGAAAAAACCTGCACCTCCACTGTCCTATCAGGCAAGTGGGGCTGTAGTTGTCTTAGAATAAGATATACTCAGTCACATAAGTTATGATTCTGTAATTCCAAATTTGAAGTGTGTCAATAGCAATCTTCACATAGGTATCATTAGAAATAAATATACAACGATAAAACGTATCGATATGAGACTAATCTAGTAGTGTAGTATGTAGTACATATGTGTGTGTAACGGTTGCGTATGTAAGTATACGTGTAAGCGCCTTAATGTAAGTTATTATGCTAAGACAGTAACAATAAAGAAATGGAACCATTAACACGCCTCTTCACTTAAACCCGAACTGTGCAAAGTATCACAGTAGTATCACAAAGAAAATCGCCAAAGCTTCTCACATACGCCCATGTATTGTCCAATTTACCAAACCGGGCATCTTGCGTGTTGCTTACGCACTTTTCATTGGATTCCCTGGTTATTGTGTTACCGATACTGAGAATACAATACCTGACTTTATATTAACCATGTGTATGGCCCCGCCTGGGAATTCCTGACGTTTGAAATGCAATAAACAAATGGAATAGCAGAATATTGGATTTATTTCACAAGCAAAACAAAAAAAATATGTGTTACCAATTTCATTATGTAATGGGAACTTGCAATATGCGGTTTTTTAATTTCTTTATTGACAATATTTCCAACATGTGGCATGAGTCGTTGTCAAAGTAAAAAAATATTGACAATAAACATATTACATATTTCAGGCTCTTCCCTGGTGAGCGAATACGCTTACCGCACCTTCTGTTATTATTATTATTATTATTATTATTTATTTGACTGAAGTAGCAAACGAGTATGCAGTCCACCTGATGTTAAGTGGCCACTGCCGCCCATGGACATCTGTAATCAACTTCATACAGAACATGGGTTCCATCTGAAGTCAATCACAAATGCGTTGCTACTCCCGAGGACTATGATGGTCGCCTCATGTGAAAGTGTGCCGGCAACCACACCCTTCTATCGAAACGCAAGAAATGCTTCACGCTAGAAATAGGTGCGGCGGTGGTACTTCCCCGGTCGAACTACACTGGTTCTACCACCTTGAAAATTATTTACTTACTTACTATTATTTACGGCGACATACAACCATACATGCCACCGTCCTTCCCGGGGTCGCTTGGCTGGATGGTTCGAGCTTCCACTCTAGACGGCCGCAACCCCGAAAGGCCCTTTTAGCCGCCTCGTACGACAGGCAGGGAATACTGTAGGCCTATTCTGGTCCCGGGACTACAGGGACTCTCTGAAGTGTACCTAATGCTTAAGAACTAACACACAACGTCTTATTTTTGTATTTTTATATCCTTATCTATTTTTAAGATTTAATTTACAAACGAACCGTCCACATATGTTAGTTGACATCTACACTTTTCCTCTCAAAAACATAATTACTGCCAACTAGAAATTGGTCTGACGTCGGTACCTTGCGAAGGTACCATATTGGTTTATCTATCACCTTACATTGATACGTATAAGCTCAAAAACAATCATGTTGCTTGTGTTTCTATTATATAACAGTACTAGTTGACCCGGCGAACTTCGTTCCGCCTAAAACTTTAAAATCTAAAATTATGAGTGTTCCTCCCCTACATTATGCATGTATTATACATAAAAAAAATCCTCTTAAATTACTCTTTTTATTAAAAAAACTGCATTAAAATCCGTAGCGCAGTTTTAAAGATCTAAGCATACATAGGGGCAGACAGCGCGAAGCGACTTTTTTATAGTATGAAGTATTGAGATAGAAATACGAGCCGTGGGGCATGAATGTTAATCTTTATAAAATTTACACCAGATAAATCACGAATCTAACATAGAATCACGGAGGCGCGCTACTATCTCTTAGAACTTAGCCTCATTTAAATAATTTAGCCTTATCACATCCTGATACCGGAACATATTAGCATAAACCCTTATTAGGGAACGAGGTAAAATACTAATTTTGTATGTAAATGAATTTAAAGTATCTATATGCTCACTAGCTTTAATTTCCTACACAGAAAATGAAAACTTGTGTTATAATTCAAACTAGTTTTTTTATCTATTTCATTAGACTTTGTTTTTTTTTTGTTTTCGAGGGGGAAACCTTAAAAGCTAAAAAGAAGACTTCGGGATCTCCAAAGGAACACAAGTGGAGTCCTTTAGACTTGTCTACGGAAATAAATAAATACTACTACTATTAGTTGTACTACTACTAGATTTTTATTGGTTTAACCTTACATGTTTTAAGTAGGTAATTTTTATCTTATTAAACAAAAAATGCATATAAATCCCAAATTATATGCATATAAAGTATAATGAAGTGTTTGTTTTTTATTTTTTATACAGTCTACCTGATGGTAAGTGGCCATTGTCGCTAAGTGGTATTTTGTAATACAATTAATCCTATCTAAGATCAGAGATTATATCTGAGAGCAGTGATAGCCTAATGGTTAAAACTTGCCCTCTCAATCGGGAGGTCCGAGGTTGAAGCCCAGGCACGCACCACTGATTTATGTGGGTATTAGACTAATTATCACTGCTTTTCGGTGAAGAAAAACAACGTGAGGAAACGTACACACCTGAGAGTTCTTTAAAAAAAAAGTTTTCGGAATTGTGTGAAGTTCACGACTTCGCATTTGGCCAGCGCAGTGGACTATGGCCTAAAACTCTCTCATTCTGAGAGAAGGCCCATGCCCACGAGTGGGACAATGATGGTTATACTCAACCCCTCCAAGATCAGATTTGGCCAAGTTGCAACGACTTGTCCAAGTATGTCTCTCTTACCAAATCCTTAAGACTTCAATCTAGAACATAGTAGCATTTAACACTGGTTTTATTTATAAAAAGACTCATTAAAAGTTCTACCACCTTTAAAGTAAATCTTATTCTTATTAATTGAATATTATAAATAAGAGAGTATGTGAGAGTGTATGTGGGTTTATTACTCTTTCATGCAAGAACTACAGGTAGGATTTCAGTGAAATTAGGCACACAAATAGTTTACAATCTAGGTTAACACGTATTATACTCATTAACGTAATAGACGCGACCAAGGTAGACGAAGCCGCGGGAAAATCTAGATATTACATTATTACATATATATTGGTAAATTCATATATTGTAACCCTCTTCATCTTGATACACATTCCATGGCAACATACGTTTGATAATACATCACAAACTAATAAACAAACATCAATCTTCGCTGGATTAATATGATCAGGATACTAGGAAGTAACCAGCATCGTTGCGCTGATATTAATTACATAATACGTACACCAGTACGTTATTTACCAAATATAAGGAGTGCTTCCCACACTCGTAGTCCCATACTAGATTTGTCTCCTGTGTCGTGGGTGCCATGGATCTATACATAGGGGAATACATAAACACCCATACCCAGAATAGAAATCTAAATTAAATAATTTAGAATTCTGTCTGACCGTGGATCGAACTCAGAAGCTGTTACGTTTCAGACCGGCATGATGACCGCACCGCCATGAGAGTCGAATATTGACTAGACTGGCAATACCTAACCTGCGGCCGTTTTAATAAGGATAGCAGGTAGTAACAAGCCAGACCTTGATAAAGTTTTAAGAAAGTGAAGTGTTAAAAAGGCGGCATATTTCAATTTGGCGACCATTCTTTTTTATTCCGCCCCGGGCTACGCTAGACCACTGGTTGCGGCTCGGGCTTACTCCGCTGAAACATATTTGGAGCTCTTATAATAAAAAGGTTGAGTACCGCTGGACTCGATAATATCCTAGTTATTTTGACTTATAAATTTCTAAAGATATTAAATTAATCGCACAAAGAAGCTTTTGTGCTGTAAATGTCTTAGTATTTTATTTATGTCTCACAACTTAATGTAGTCCTGTGAACCCAGCTCCGGTGCTTCAGAGTTATTTTTCTAATGTGCCTTGCAATTTAGAGATCGAATTGGCGGTTTATACGAAATAGTTTACTTTATTTTAAACTAGCTACTTCCTTTAATATTAAAAATAGTAAAGATCTTTATATGTTAAATCAATTTAAAACACACAGACAAGCAGACAGCCGAAGGTTCTAGAGAATATCTAGAGTTCTAGAGAGACACGGGGAACTTTTATTTTTAATATGTGTATATGCCATTCATATTGTTTTTATTGCGAAGTACATAATGAACGACTATGAATTATATTATTGTGAGTAGTATATCTGTAAGTCATGCAAATTTGATAGGTGGTAAAGCCAGTATCACCGGCATACCTATATCTAGTTTAAAACAATAGATACTCTTAGTACAAATTTATTATGTTTTCTTAAAATTCTCATTGTGTAAGATTTCATCCATACATTTCAATGTAATGACGACCCGCGGGGCGAAGCGGTTATCATACCGGTTTGACGCGCAAAGGGTTTGATTCCCGGCCAGATCTGAATATCTGAATGATGAGTTTAGATTCATTTTCTGGGTCTGGGTGTGTGTGTATTCGTCTTGTGTGTGTCCACGGTACCCACGACACAGGAGAAAGTCCTACTTTGGGTGTATGAGTGTAGAAAGAGTGTTTTTTTGGAAATGTTCATAGCACGTTAACGTGTTCGGCCACACTTTGTTGTTTCGAGACAATGTAATATACTAGTACTAAGAGCAATATTCTTTTGTTTAGTTAGAAAGATGTGGATATCAACTTATATAATACTATCTCTTACACGCGGCTTAGTCCACTCGGTCAAAGAGAATTAACATTAGCATTTGATACCGCGATTTAGAACCTGCAAATTAATTTTACTAACGCCATCTATTAACAACGTCTGGAAGTACTAAATATGTATCAACTAACATTAAAACATCGATATTCTCATGGGATTGAGAGAGCGCGGTAAAAAGTAGCCTACGTCACTCTCCGCCCTCCTAACTATCTCCCAGCGTATAAACCTTAACATATAATAGCTATGTCGCGACGTGAAAGAGGAACAAACAAATACACTTTCACATTTATAATATTAGTATGGACTAGTATGGATAGGCTACCATCTTAGTCCTCATTTACCAATGTCCTCATTTCACGTAATTGTGATTGACTTGGGGTAGAGCCTCTGTTTTATGGTAACGTTACTCAGCCTTAAAAGTTTGGGGTAAAGGCCACCCACCCGATCTCAGTTAAACCCAGGATAAATAGGTCATGAACAAAAGTGCACAAAAAGGTCATTATGTCGAGTTGTTACTCGACGGGTCATTATATTGGGTCGGGTTATGTTTATAAAAAAAGAAAATCATGTTTCAAATATTTTACCGGTAAAATGTTCTTTATAGAATACTAGCTGACCCGGCAGACTTCGTACTGCCTTAATCGAATTTCAAGGCAGAATGCGCAGTTCGTCTGCCTTCTAGCAGAGTCGCAGCTATTCCAGGTGAAGCCAACGCTAGAGCAACATTATTTCGCGATCTGATTCTCGCCAAAAGCAATGAAATTAAGAACGTTTTTCCGGTTCCTCCGGGCGCATCAATGAAATAAATTCCACCAGATCCACTGTTCACACGAACTGTTTCGACAATACTTTATTTGCTATCAATAAACACATATCTTCTATCATGATCAATGTCTCATTGTAAATTTCTTCCGTCATTTGTAGTGTAGGATTCAAAGTTTCACGGCGCACACGATGCAAAACATCCTCAGACATGTCATCTATATACTTAACCCACATATCTTTACCCACAAATCTTTTGGATTCGAGGGGAAACATGTCGATATGATAATCGCAAACAATGTACGAATTTGATGCGGTGATGAAGATATTACGGAATCCTTGAGCTCAAATGATAATATTATGGCTATCAGATGGCATCCGATCCAATGCTATTTTGAACATGTTTACTAAATTGTTATTCTGATGAAGAAACATTTGTAATTCTTGGACAATGGTTCACTGTTGGATTGTGAGCACAACGATTATCAACTTCCGCATCTGAATTGCCCATAAAATAAATTTGTAAAAATTGATGATCTGCATCAGGTAGTGGTAACATTGCCCCCAGTAAGTGATAAATTTGTCCTTGTATCTGTAATATTTTTAATTTTGTCCATTATTTATTTTCATATATACAGCGTGTAACGAGAAAGGGGGTATTAACCCTGAAAGAGGTGAATGTGCTCATGAAACTCAACAACTGCTGTATATATATTTTAGTACAAACTGAGTAATAAAAAAAAATCTGATATAATACCTTGAAAGTGGGCATGAAATTGTCCTGTATAATATGTGTAGCGCCAAATGATGTCATCTGGAAACAGTTATTATATTTCTGAATGTTGGCCAAGAAGTGCTTAGAATCATTTCCAATTCCAGAAACTAAAGAGCGTAAAGGATCTGGTAGTGGGACCAATTGTGGCAATTTTACTTTGCCTCCAGCACAACATAATCCAGTAGATTCACCAGTATATTTTAACGCCTTACAATATTTACAAATTATTTTCATTTCCCCAATTGTTACCGATTTGTCGGCACAATAATCAATTGCTGGATCATAGTGGAATGCAGCTCGTTCAAGAATCACAGCAGCACTGCGTCTGCGGATTCGGTCAATTTCATTATGTCGTGCTCGCTGTTGTTGTGTTTGATGTGCACGAACTCGTTGCATTCTAAGCCTATCCACTTCATTGTCACTCACTAAATAACGCAATTCTGACATGGCAATACGACTATTTTCTTGATCTGTCTCTCTCTGGTCATCTGTGCGGATAGCACGTGAGGTAGCTCTTTGTACATTTGATTGACTTCGACGACCTAAGTCTGGTCGTCTTCTCCTCGGCATCGTAACGTAATTAATCAAATTTCTCGCTCACTTAAGAGTAACGTAACAGTAAAGTGTCACTATCACAAAATATCAATAAAAAAAGAGCCAACTACTTGGAATGTCACTATCACAAAGGATCACAAAAGTAAAAAAAGTTCTCGCCTCATTTGAAGTGCAACGTTTGTACTGGTCTAGTACAAAAAGAGGCTACTCTTACAAACTCATTTTACATTCGTGTCCTGTTCAACACTGGACACTATCAAGTGGTCAGATAACTCTAAAAATTCACGCTCTTCCGCGGTCGGCTTGTATTAGCATGCGCGAGCTAGACGGTAAATCGCGATCTTTTTAATTTTAAATCTCTAATATCTTCAAAAGTATTTATTTGATGTATATAGTGTAAAAGCTAACGAATGCAATTATTTATATAAGGATTAATACCGAACAGAAGAGAACACACTCGAAAATAACGTAATATTTTTAGTTGAAATATGGAACATAAAAATAATTATTGTGACTTAACCATAACTTATAGAGATATGCTATCGCGGATTTATTTTATATTTAATGTTGCAATCCAGTGTTTCGTGGCCCTTAACGGAATAATTAGTAATTCAACATCAACATTTAATTTATCGATATTACTTCGTAGTTGTATTGTAGATAACGCCATCTATCAAATGTTCATTCAACGTAATTCAACAGAACAGTGATAGATAGCGTAAGTATACCTAATATTTAACTCATCGGGAATTCCTCGTAATTACAATCGTATCTTTCGCATTATAAATACGTTTTCATTTAAATCAAATTTATATCACATCTATTTGAATGATAATTAATTGTTACCAATTAATATGTATTATTTCTGAACGAACTCACGATGACGTCCAGGCGAAATGGCCAATATGGTGATTGTCATTTGCATTGGAATATAGCAAAATTCGCGACATACCGAGTTTTACGGATATATGTTGTCGACTCAAAATCAATATTTTTTAATGTTTTATTATTCACATAAGTTTTTAATCAAATCTATAATACCCCTTGACGGAATTATTAGTACACCTCTTTGTCAAAAGCCAATATTATAGCGATTGTCATTTGCATTGGAATTAAACAAAATTCGCGACATACCGAGTTTTACGGATACATGTTGTCGACTCAAAATCAATATTTTTTAATGTTTTATTATACACATAAGTTTTTAATCAAATCTATGATACCCCTTGACGGAATTATTAGTCCACCTCTTACCACTACCATACAAAACTTTATGCTCGATTTTAACATTTCCAACCCATTTTTTGAAATAAAAAGTAGCCTATAATGGATCCCAAATTCACCACTATCTGTGTACACAATTTCATAAAAATCGGTGCAGTAGTTTAGGCGTGAAAGAGCAACAGACAGACAGAGTTACTTTCGCATTTATAATATTAGTAGGGACTAGTAGGGATAATGAGAGTTACACTGACATAAAAAATAACAATTCTAAACGTCACTACTAAGTTTGATACATAAACACACATAAACATTAATGATGGCCGACAACAGTGGAGGGAGTGAGAGAAACAGGAGACCGGCTTCGGTCTCATCCCTACTCCGCGTTGTTCACTGGGTAGTTACACCAATATAGTCTGGCCAATGAGTATCCAGAGTAAAAGCGCGAAAAATTTTAAAAATTAATTAAATTACTAAAATAATTATTAAAAAATAGGGGTTGGTGATAGAAGGGCAAAAACTAAGGGTTGTATGTATTTTTGAATATCGTATCATAAAAAAATAAAAAAAATAAAAATTGTCAAAAAATGAAAAAAAAAAATTGAGGGGTGGACCACCGTTATTATTTAGGGGTGTGAAAAATAGATGTTAGCCGATTCTCAGACCTACCCAATATGCTTACCAAATTTCAGAGGAATCGGTCAAGCCGTTTCGGAGGAGTATCGAGACTAACACGAGAATTTTATATATAAGATGTTTATGATTACTCTAATCACTGTTACCTAATTGTTTCATTCACCGCGAAGAAGCTGCGTAACCCCATAACATTTATCTGTACATATAGATATGAATATTTGTGTGTATCTCCTCTATAGAATCTTCAACTATGCATTTGATCATGTGATGATCTTTCACAAAGTTGTTGTGCATGAGTTCACGAAGGTTTGACATTTTTTGAAGTGCAACTTCTTTAGGCGCATGAGGGTAAAATTTTTACAGATGAAACGTCACGCCGGTATGCAACGGAAGTGTCGGAAAAGAGAGAGAGAGTGATCGAGACCGATTGAGAGAGAGTAAGACAGGGCGAACGTAGCATGAGCAACTAGCCGTGGAGTGTGAGTAGGGAGCAAGCGAGTGAGAAAGATTGAGAGAAAAAGTGAGACAGAGCGAACGTCGTATCACGCATAGTGCTATGGAGCTAATAATCCAAACACACCAACTACAAATTCAGGAACGACAATAGATGCTATTTTTACAAGATATTTAGATAATGTTGAAACACGAACTTATGTTGCATATTTTACCTATCATAATGCTTTAGTCACAATAATACCAATACAAACAACGTCAAACAATGTAAATATTGAAGAAATAAATTGAAAAAAATAAATTTATAATTTACATTAATTTTCAACACTTTTTTTATTTTAATGACAATTAAATTCCTAACCTATCTTCCTTTTTCCCTTCCTCTTAATCTTGGAAATTTAAAGTTTTAGATTTGTATAAATATAAACAAGATTTATAAATTAGTTCGCCAAAGAAGTTTCACTTCTGACATGTGTACTTTGTACGCACGCATGTTTTTTTTGTGGTAACGTAGCAACCAGTAGGGTATAGCTAGTTATTCGTTTTAAGATCATAATATCATTCTATAAATATGGCATAAGTAACAAATAATAAAGGAGGAAGAGAAGCATGAACATTTTTTATCTACGTAATGATTTATTACGCGGGTGAGGTATTCTGCCTTCGTAATAAAGAACGCAGTTATCGACATTTTTGCGAAATTGTATTTTTTGCGGAAATTGCGCCAGAAAAATGCTATCTACACGGATAGAAGAAAAAAGCATATTTTATTGGAAGTCGATTAAAACTTAACTGAAAATGCAGTGCTTGCGCTAAATGGGTCCACTCAGGGTCGTAGCAAAATTCGTCGCACATCCTGCTTGAAATTTTAGTCAACTCAATAAAAGGTGGAAACGGATCTTAAAAATATAAAGATTATATAATACAAAATTATACTTTGCCGCCCTCTAAAACTTGCCCCCACTCCCATACGCTACGCCAATAAGATTTGGTAATCATTGTTTACTTAAATGCAGCAAATTTAATCTACAAAAATGTAATGCCAGTACAAAAAACATATATCTGATTATCAACATGTATTTTTTTATTTCAATATCATAAGGTGACGTAGAGATTCAAACTTAACGTGGTGCGTTATGGCCTAAAACTTCGCTCTGCGTTGAGAACCGTGCCTTTGACTGGCACAATATTATCGACAAAGACGTAAGCACAAAAACCAATTCTAACGAAAAACAAGAAACTCTTTGAGCAACATTACATAATCGAACCCAATATTGCTGAAGTTTGATCGATCTCGAATACATTGTCCGCAGTGCTATCGCAAACGCTGACATATCCTCAATTTTTCGAGGTCGAGTCTATCTTTCCGATCTAAATGAGATTTGACTGATTTGTTTCGTGTTTCCTCCCTTTCTTTGTAGATAACTATATACATAGACAATCGTTGTGTATCGGTTTTATGGTGGTAGAACGTATATAGTGTCCCTGTAGTTCCGGGATTAGAGGTGAGTAAAAGGGGCTTCCGAGGCTGCGGGCGGCTAGAGTGGGAGCTTGAACCGTTCGGTCAGGCGATCCCGTGAAGGACGGCGGTATGTGTGGTCGCATACCGTCGTAAAGACTAAACGGACCGGAGAGCCCAGCCACCCATCTGGAGGGAACCCGATGGGGCAACGCGCTCAGAGGATTCCGGATCTGAAGTCAATATAAAAGTGAGTGATTCAAATAGTAGGTTATAGCTACATTTATGAGGACAAAGCAACAATACAAATTTACATCGTTATTTGTAACAGAAATGATGCATCGAATGTCGACACATCAATTTCATCATAGATCATATTCAATCATCATTGTTTGGTGTGTGCACCCTAAGGTACTTTACAGTAGCATCGTAGCACTGCTTTGTTCTCATGGCACTTTAGATCGGTATTCTCTAGTTACGGATTGGCTATTAAATTTTAGGTAATTTCCTTATGATTATTCCAATATCAATATGATTTTTTAAAAGAGACACGTGGCGAACCGGGTACCATGCATACATTAGGTTTTGGGTTCTTGCCCCGGTTCTAGATATGTGAATAATGAATTTAGTTATCTGTTTTGGGTCTAGGCGTTTATGTATTCGTGTGTGTCTTTATCATCCAACATACTAAAGAAATTGTGCAGGGAGCGTAGAAAGCTTTTTCTAAAAGTACATATACTTATAAAACATTGATTTTGTAATGTTTATAGTACCTAACAAGCTAGATTGGACTATTGCCCTTGTCTAAAAAAACATACGATAGTACTAGTACAGCCAATGTAATATTCTTTATATTTTATACTAAAACTCAATATAGGTAACCGAATATATATTTCATGAGTACTCCAAATGTGTTTTGTCAATAGGACCTCTGTTATAAGATCCCATAATGTGTCAACCCTCGTCGAAGCGACATAAGTAAGTCACTAATGTACTGCGTATACACACTCACAACAAATTTTGTATATTGATTTCATTCTACCCTCCACTTTGTAGATAATATAATTGGTACAATTACTTTACAAGTGGTAGAACCAGTGTAGTTCGACTGAGGAAGTACCACCGCCACACTTATTTCCAACGTGAAGCATTTCTTGCGTTTCTATGGAAGGGTGTGGTTGCCGGCACACTTTTATATGAGGCGAGCATCTCAGTGCTCAGTAGTAGCAACGCATCTGTGATTGACTTCAGATAGAACCCATGTTCTATTTGAAGTTGCTTACACATGTTCATGGGCGGCAGTGACCACTTACCATCAGGTGGACTGCATGCTCGTTTGCTTCTTCAATTAGATAAAATATTAATAATAATGGGAGAAGTATCAAGACCGTGAGGCACCACCGCCACACCTATCACTGGAATCCTCCGAGCGCGCTGCCCCATCGGGCTCCTCCCGGATGGGCGGCTGGGCCCACCGCTCCGTCTAGTCTTTACGACGGTATGCGACCACACATACCGCCGTCCTTCCCGGGATTGCCTGACCGAACGAATCGAGCTCCCACTCTAGCCGTCTGCAACCCCGGAAGCCCCTTTTAGTCGCCTCTTACGACAGGCAGGGGATACCGTAGCCCTATTCTGACCCCGAGGCTACAGGGACAAGGAAATATACTTAGCTAACTATGGAAGGAGTAAATTTTCCTTTAAAATATTATAATAGCCAAACGAAACCAGTCAGTTTATTCATTGTTACGATTACAGAAGGATATTATAATGTCAAAAAATGATCGTAAACAGATCGTTTTGACATAAAAAGTGAGCCTCTGCCGGATATTAAGTGCGCTATTGAACGTCAATATTTATTTCGTACCGGAACCATTATGACAGATATTAAGCTGTCCATTAGATTTCATCATTCGATTTTCGTCAAAATTCGTTTCTATTTGCTGTAGGGAACAACATAAAGTTACAGTATTTTCTTCGAAATAATATTTCGTATGAATTCGAATGTTTCTGAGGATGTAAGTGTGTATGTGTGTGTGTTCAATTTCAAGGACTATAGGTAAAAAAGTCAGTGCCATTTGAAAGCTTTTGAGGTCTCATTTAATTCATGCTATGGCAGCCATGGCGAGATCAAGTGCAAACATGGTGTTTGGAGCACTCAAAATATATTAATTAAATACTTTGGGAGTTAGTAGCAATAGCATATTGTGTTTTATATTAAAAAAAATAACTTGTTTTTGTACATTTGTGTACTATCATATTTTTGTTGAAAACGTTTTATTTTGTTAAATGTAAACTACGTTATTAACATGATTTCTAAGTGTTTAAATCAGTTTACCGAAATTTTAAGTCCGATCTTTCTCGTTTGCCCTTAGCGATATAAACGTATAATTATACGTTATGCGTGTGAATATTGTATAAGTATATGTATATTCACGATATCCCCAAAAAGGATATTCATGATAATCTGAAATATATTCCAATATGTTGTTTAAATATGTGTTCTTAAAAATTAAGATTTAAATTACGCGTTGGTTTAAATTTTGTCTTTATTAAATTTACATACGGTACGTTATTTGCTTTAATTATGTAAATATTTAAAACAGAGGGCTTATGTAAATATTTTTGTCGTAAATTTTCTTAGGGAAACATGTAAGTTTTTATGTATAAACCCACTATATAACACCTACTTTTTAACATTTTATATCCAACTGCGTCAGAATGTAATATAATTTGAGCGTAAGTATGTATGTTTGTTTGTAAAAAAAAGCGTGTGTGTGTATGTTCATATGTCGATTTATTTTATAAATGGCTAGACGGATTGTAAAATATGAAGTATTATTTTAAACGACTCAGTCGTGTAAGTGATATAGGCTATATAATTTTTGAATATGGCGTCTGCGGCTAGAGAAAAAAGGGGGGGGGTGGCGATATCTTTTGATTATCACAACAATAAAAAAAAAATGGATATAAATAAGAAAAAAGACAAACCCGCTGAGTTTCTTGCCGGATCTTCTCAGTTGAGGTCGTATTCCGATCCGGTGGTAGTGTAAGAAAAAAAATGTAACTGACAATTTGTAAGTGCCCCGTAGGCCTATACAAAATAAAGATATTTCATTTCAATAGGGATATGAAATAAAAGTTAGTAAGTAGATCATTGTAACACTTTTATATTAGTATTTTGCCGCAAAATCCAAAAACAAGGTTTAATGAAATATATTATTATAAGAGCTAAAAAAGCGATTGATTTGTTTTCAAGCTGTAGGGTTTTCTTAAGTAATTTTGACAATGTTTTTTGTTTGACAATCAATGGGAAGTGTGTTTAAGTTTCAGATTACTTAAATCCCGACCATTTTTTCACTTGAGTATATGTTCACTATGCGATTTGTATTTGCCGAAATAGTAAAAGGAAATTTAAGGCATTGAAAATCACATGCACGGTAAAAATAAAAAGAATAATCTGAAATTTGCATTTTGTGGAAATAACAAAATTGTGTTCACATTTTGGGGAGTTTAATTAAGCGCGCGGGTACCAAAGGGACGCGTCATTTTTGTGTTTCCTTTTGTAGCAGGAAAAATTCACTTTTTAATTTCCTACTACGTAATAAACAGTAGTTTTAAGTATTAAATTCAATGCAGTAAAGTATTTACCTACCTGTAACCTCTGGCGTCTCCAACTGCACCCACATTTAACTTTGAATTCCATTTTAAAAGACTAAATATTTTTCGCAATAACTTTTCGATTGTACCATATGTTAACTCTTGATAAATGCTGATAAATTATCTCATTAGCGAAGCATAAGAGATAAAACTATTTACTTTTACGAATCACACGAGAGGCTGCCATTATTTCTGGACTTTCGTCTGTTTCGCTGAGGGACGCGTGATTGATTCTCTTCAGTCACTCTCTCCACCATACTAAGTGTAGTTACCCCACTTTTTACACAGCGCAGGATAAGTTTTTTCATACCACATTTTACAAGCTTACTAAAATACTAAGCAATATTGAAAAAAGTTTTATCATAAATTTTATGAATCTTACAGACATATTTGAGCCATTTCCATAAAATTACGCATTTGTAAAGTCCATGTTAGTTGTATTCCAATTCCACAGAAAAAATATGTAAATGAATATTTTATTATTTGAATATTAAACAGCAATACCAATCACTCTAACTCCATTTTTTTCATATCGAAGGGGAAACCTGCAAAAGGTACCTCACTAAAACCCCCCGGTGGCTATCCTCAGCGCCGCGTGTAGTGCTCCAGGATTTAGAATGGAACACAATCGGAGTCCTCCTAGCGCGATGCCTCCTTTGGGGTCTTCCCAGTGAGTATTGTACTCACTGCGCCTCTTGGTATTTACGACAGCATGTGACCACACATGCCGTCGTCCTACGAGGGGTCGCTTGGCTGGACGGTTCGAGCTTCCACTCTTACCGCCCGCAACCCTGGAAGTCCCTTTTAGTCGCCTCTTACGACAGGCAGAGGATACCGTAGCCCTATTCTGATCCCGGAACTACAGGGATCACTCTAACTACCTATGCATGTATTGGTAATTAGTAGATACTAATTTGTACTTTTAACTTTTAGTACACAATAGCAATATACATAATTCTAAATTGTATTGGGTATTTCACGAAACTGCAAAATCGTAAGAAATTTTCCATAAAAAATATGTTAAAATAGTAAATTTACCTTATTATTTCAGAAGCTTACATGTACATAAATCTATCATTACACGAACAGAAAAGACATTGGAAAAACGAGCAAAAACGTTCGTTTTTCTGATAAAATAAAAGAAATGGTTGTGTCGTCTACTTGCCGCAGGGGCTTGCGTGACGATGTCCCTACACAAGCACGAGTATAATGTGGATCTTTTTAATACTTAAAAATATATACAATACTAGCTGTACCTTGCGCACGTTGCTACGCCATCACAAAGAAAATACACCAGATACCTTCGCGAGCTCGTAAATAACAACTTTGCTGAAGATCATCACATGGTCAAATAAATAGTTCACGATTCTATAGAGGACATACAGACAAACATTTATTTTTATAAAGAAGAAGAAGATTAGTTGTGATTTTTTAAAGACCACAGTATACTTATATGTACAGTGTTTTGCCGTGCGATATCTTAAATGAACTTACGACGACCGTACGACAGGGACTCGTACTTACGATTATTAACTATAATAAATATAATCATGTAGCATCTTAAACTAATGTTAAAAAATGAGAATTGTTGGTTTTAATTGCTTCATCGTATAAATATAAGCTTTCTCAGGTACCTTTCGAAACATGTTTAAGGATTCTTTCGTCGTGTCGATGTCCGTAAAACTTTATGCCGTATAAAATAGAATACAAATGATATCTGAGGCTATAAAATAAAATAAGAATATTGAATGTCACGCACATTCACGTATAGTTTCTTGAATAGCTGAAGGAAGATAAATTCACATCATTGCTGTGATACGGAATAGATATGACCCGTTCCAAAAAAAATATTTTTGGACTGGTTGATACATGTTCTAAACGTAGCCAAACAATATTTTACTAGGTATCTTTTTGTTATTTTATAAAAACTAGCTGAATCCTGCAGCTTCGCCCGCGTAAAAAAAAAACGACGTATCGATTCTCCCGTAAGAATAGCCTATATGTTAATCCAAAGTGTCAGCTAACTCCCTACCAAACTTTATGAAAATCGTTCCAGCCGTTTACTCGTGAAGAAGTAACAAACATACACACTCACAAACTTCCGCCTTTATAATATTATAGTATAGTATATAGTAGCCTAGCTTATTCCTTTGCCCGCTTCGGTTATGTCTACCATATTGAGTACCCTATGTTTTTTATGTAGGTCATCAACTACATATGTGTGTGGCAAATTTCGGCGAAATCCGATTCGTAGTTTTCTGCGTGAAAGCGTAGCAAACAAATTTACATTCACAATCGGGTTAAAGAATATTTATTATCTCATAAGACATACATAAGTACATTGTCACTTATAATGAGAAACTTAATATTACACATTCGTATGACGTAAGTACATTCGGCGAAATTTTTCAGTGCTTATTGAAGAGTGAGATTGTGTTTGTGTGTGTATAACTCTCTCTGTATGTGCGTGAGTGTGTATGTGTGTGTGTGGTCGTATGTAAAGTATGAAGAATAGGTATCAGTTTTTTGTATATACTATATTTTATTGATAATTTATATCTTTCTATTTAATTTCCTTTAGCACATAATCTCTAAGACGATTTTTGAATTTTGCAAAGGTGTTAACATTAGTAACATGTTCCGGCAATTTATTGTAAAGGGTGGCACCTTCAAGTGTTATGCTTGATCTACCATAATTTGTGCGGGTTCGGGGTAATTGTATTAAATCTGTGTCCTTACGGCGTTTGCTATATTTCCTGGCCATTTTTAACCTAAAACTTAATTGTGTTTTCACGGATTTGTCAAGAATTTTCCTTACAAGGAGACATATTTTATATGTATATATTTGTTTTATATTAAAAAGCTGGGTTTTAACGTAGACGTCCTTAGTTGATGTTAGATAGTCTAAATTGAAAAGTACTTTTACTAACTTATTTTGTGTTCTATTCAGAGGTTGGATGTTAGTTTTTGCTGCACAACCCCATATCTCAATAAGATATTCGATATGGGGTTTTACCAAAGCATTGTATACCATTGTACGTATTTTAGGTGGTATGCATTTAGATAACGCTTTCATATAACCTAGCAAAGAAATCAATTTTGTACGAATTTTTGTAATATGGGGTTTCCAAGAAAGTTTACGATCTAATGTAATTCCAAGATATTTTTCCTCTTCTGATTTGTGTATAATTGCGTTATTTATCTTGAGACAAGTTTTACTTTCAATTTTTTTGTTTTTTGCTGCAAAAATCATGTACGACGTTTTTTTAGTATTTACTGTAAGCAAATTGTATTTGAACCATTCATCCAGGATATCAAGATCTTTTTGTGCCTGTCTCAAAATATCTTCGATATTTTCACCGTAATAAAAAAGACAAGTGTCGTCTGCATAAAGTATTAAGTCTCCTGTTAAACCTACTTCGCATATATTATTTATGTAAATAAGAAATAACAGGGGTCCCAGAATTGAACCTTGGGGAACACCGTAAGTTACTCTAGCGAAACTGCTCTTATTGTCTAAGATTTTGACAATTTGGTATCGGTTCGATAAGTAAGACTCGAGGATTTTATAAGCAGTACCATCAAAGAGATATTTAAGTTTTTTAAGTAAAAGGGAATGACTCACAGTGTCGAATGCTTTGCTCAAATCAATAAATACACCTACGGCTATCTGTTTTTTATCGATTGCAGTTTTGATTTTAGTAATGAGGTCAATTGTGGCTGCTGTGGTGTTTGATTTTGGCCGGAAACCATATTGTTTATTAGTGAAAAAATCAAAACTGTTGAGGTGATCGTAAATGCGTTTATAAATTATCTTTTCAAATATTTTAGACAATACTGGAAGAACAGATATCGGTCTGTAGTTACTCGGATCCGTTTTGACACCAGATTTATAGATAGGGCTGACTTTACCAATTTTTAGGCTATCAGGGAAGTTTCCCTGGTCTAAACATTTATTTATCGAAGCTGCCAAATCATTAGTTATTAAGTTTTTTAAGCATTTTATTGTTTTTATATTTATTTCATCTATCCCAGAGCTACTATTATTGTCTAAATTGTCTATAATAGTATTGATTTCAGTTAGAGTACATGGTTGAAACTCTGTAAGGATTACATAAGAAGTGTTGTGCTGTGTATAAGGGTATAAGTTATGGTCATGATATTGAATTGGAATATTGTGTGCTAACACTGAGCCAATTGTTGAAAAGAACATATTAAAAGTATCACAAATTTTTGTACCGTCAGTTAGGGTCTCACTATTAATTATAAGTTTTGTAGGTACACTGTCAACTTTTATTTTGTTATTAGCTAAGCTGGTTATTAACTTCCACATTTTTTTGGGTTTTTTCTTGCAGTTATCAAAGGCAGTGTAGTAATATTTTCTTTTTAATCTATTTATCAATTTATTTACTTTATATTTCTCGTCGTTGAATATCTTTTTGGCTTTATCATCATTAGGGTTTTTTCTTAACTTTATCCATGCTGCATTTCTTGATTCAATGTTCTGTATAGCCTCATGTGTTATCCAATCATTTAGTGGTAGGTTTAAAAGTTTGACTTTTTGTGTTTTGTTTTTGTTCACGCTTTCTATGATGAATTTTTCTAATATTAGGTAGTCATGGCGATCATTTCTGAATTTTGCGTCCTGTATATACGTGTATAAAGATCTATAATTTACCGCCTGGTATTTTATTCTACATTTAGGCATGACTAATCGTTTTTTCAGTTCTAAGTAGATCTGCTTATGGTCTGACATACTTGAGTCAATTATGGTAATTTGGAATGGATGATTCTGTATATTTGTACTCACATGATCTAGAATTGTTTTGGTGTTACTAGTTTCTCGTGTACAGAATTCTGGGTCAATCTTATTCAATAATATATATCCGGATTCTTTAATGCAGTGTTGGTATTCTGTAGATCGATAATCATTGTTCAATAAATTTATATTAAAGTCTCCAAATACAATACACCTTTTACGTTTTTCTAGGTATGTTGAAAATTCGTCCAAGAACTTATTGACATTTGTATCGGGTGGCTTGTAGATCAATCCTATATTCAAAGCTAGTTTGTGTATATAAATCCATAGGTAGTTATTGCGGTTGGTGTAAAGTGAGTCAGTTATTTCGAACGTAAAGTTTTTGTGTATGAATATTGACACACCACCTCCTGTACTATCGGTTCTTATGTTGTATACATGTACATAGTTCGGTATTTGTATTAGTCTGGCTTCTGATTCTGATCCTAGCCAGGTTTCAGTGAGCAAAATAATATGAACAGTGGCAGGCACATATTTAAGTATGCAGTTGGGCTCATCAAGTTTACCTGAAGTACGTATGCTTCGTATGTTTGTGTAAAAGAATTTCAACGAGGATGAACTGGTAGTGATGTTTTCGTATAATTATAATATTATTAGTAGGAATAATTTAGATCAAGCTTGAGATACTGAGATGATAGAAGTACGCAGAAATACTGTTCGCACTGTTAGGTAGGAGTGCCACAATATCAACTTTACCCATTAAACTCCGTATAGAAATGCGTGCTCTAGATCGGCAACAATCCAAGGATTTTCGATTAGTTAGAAGGCTGAAGTCTGCCGAGGAATATACGATCTCTCATCCTTTTCCACCGGTTTAACCATGCGCAGATCAAGATATATATTTAAAAAGGAAAACTGGCTTAACTACTGAATGCATCAAACTATCGCATCGAACTACCAACGCACAAGCCCAAGCTACTGTGAGTCTCTGGTCAACACTTTATTGTCCCACTGCTGGGCACGGGTCTTCTCTCAGAATAACTCAGCGAGTTTTAGGCCATAGTCCACCGTGCTGGACAAATACGAATTGGTGGACTTCCTGTTTTTTAAAGAACTCTGGGGTATGTAGGATTCCTCACGATGTTTTCCTTCGCCGAAAAGCAGTGATAATTAATTTTTGACTGGGTTTGAACCTCGAACCTCCCGATCGAGAGGGCAAGTTTCAACCATTAGGCTATCACTGCTCCTATGCTGTGAGTACAAACTGGAAAGCATCATGATAGGTTCTATTGTTAAAGAGATCACTAAAATAATTTTGGAAATTCGCCCCTTAAGGCAATAAAAATGGAGTGGAAAGTTTGTATGAAAGCCCAAAAATTTTGATGCAAAGTTAATGAAACTTTGTATTTGGCTTTCTGGTTTGATGAAAACCTGTTTCACAGTTTTCGGAAAATCAACTCCTAAGAGAGTAAAATAGAGGTTGAAAATTTAAGGCTGCGGCTTCGTGTTTCTAGATATTGGTGAATGTTGATATCCATCAATGGTCTCATAAATCTAATGGATGTCTCATAATTATAATGGTGAACGAATTAACGGGTTTTGCTAGTTATGACATAAGGAGCTATTACCAGCTTTAAAGACGATGATGATTGCTTTATATGTTTATACATATAAATATAATATTTTGAGGTGTACACAATGTGGACAACATGTCCTTACAAAATGTAATAGGCCACGTAACTATCCGTAGTTTTATTCACCACAACAAAGTCCCTATTCTCCCCTAAACGCACTTTTATTACTGGCTACCCTAGTAATAAATCTAACGGGCTTCCTTTGTGATTCGTCTTTGATTAATTTCGATCAAGGCTTAACCCAGTGTGGAGGTGGAGTTACCTCTCTTTTATTTTTTATTTGTCTTATTTATTGTCATTTATTTCGCTGCAACGCTTTTTATGTACCATTGCTGGTTGGGTTTCTTCTCACAAGTCGGATAAACTGGAACTGTACTACATGTTCTTTTCTGCTTTGATACGAGGAGTTGAGAAAGTTATGGCCTCTAATAAGGCAAGCTGTGTGATGATACAAATATTAACGTTTTTTAGGGTTTATAAGGAATATCAGAATTTTGGTTTTAATTTTACATTTCCATAGATATGCAAAATCATAAGCGAATCTAAAAAGGGTATATTTCGGGTAAATTTACGTCGTAGTACCGTATCAGACCACAACATATAATGCACCATCTACTTTATGTAGCGCACAGCAACAGGGATATGAAAATATACGGTCGAATTTAGATACTTCCTTCTTTTTGAAGTCGGTTAAAAACACACAGTAAAAGTTTAGGAACGGTAAAGTCTCAAAGTTTTACTTCCATGCAATGGTAATCGAGACTGTGCTCCAAGGTCTATAAGAGCGCATGATTTTTTGCCACTAAAAATCAAGTCTCTAATTTCGGTTCACACCTGAAGTTACTTCACTTTGTAGATCGTTTGACATCTACATAGCCCGTGGCTACGATCTCCTACTTATTCACCTACATTGTTATTGAAATTATCGCCTTTTCTTCCCACCGATTATCGATAAACGATTTGGTCGCACGAATTACCATTTTAATGGTACGGATCTCGCCTTATACCGTCGTATACTTACGATCTGGAAACTTACCTTTAAGGGCCATGAAACGTTATAGGCTTATATACGTTATTTATGGTCCCATTACTACATATAAGTGACAAGGTTGATTGAATTCCAAACGGTGCTGGACAATGTATGAACTAAACTGTATGCAGCACAATATTTCGCAAGAAACGTATCTATACGAAGAAATTGTAGGCTTAAAGAGGAGGCGATATGACTCAAAGATAATATAGGCGTGTTGAAGTAGTTTAGGGGATACAGTTTGACTTTTTTGATACCTCAAATTTAAATTAAATATGAGGAGTTTACTACATTACTTATTTCATTTATTTTGTTGCTTTGTTTAAACCTTATCTAGAAACACAAAACTGGTTTAACCAACAGACACATTAACCGCTTTTTACATAAATACAGTATATTAATACATTAATTGCATATATCTTATTATCTGGAACTCCTTGTAGCGTGTTCGAGTCCCATGCTTAAACCAGAATGGTGTTTTCTATGCCATTTCGTAGTTTCGGATTAATTTGTAACTAAAATCGATATATACATAATTTACTAGCTGACCCGGCGAAGTTCGTTCCGCTTAAAAGTCAAAAATCTAAAATTATCAGTGTTTTTCCACTATATTATGCATTTATTATACATAAAAACTTCCTCTTTGAATCATTCTATCTATGAAAAAAAAACTTTATTAATCAGTTGTGTAGGCACAGACAACGAAAAGCGACTTTGTTTCATACTATGTAGTGATAAGATTGAGGGCCTAACAGCGAGTATACTCGTTCTATCTCATCAATTTGGTTACATAGATTACCATTTTACAGTATACAAAAACTGTTCGTGTACAACCTTGATTGAATCCAAAACGCTATGATTGAGGTATGATTGACAGTCGATAATGCTTCCACGCCGCATCACCCGCAGTGTGACAAAGTTGCCACACCGCACTCAGTCACTATGACTTCGTGATCGATTGGTCTGTTCAAACTATCGTCTATCAATATTGCTATTTGAATTTCATATGCAATAGCAAATGAAATTCAAATAGCAATATTTGAAATTGCATGTGAACCCAAACTTAATTGAATAATTCAATGTAACGCTGATTAAAGCAAAGTTTTGGTAGCGACTGCTTGCCTTTTATACGCCCAATTGTTACAATTGGTTTTTCATCATCTAAGGCGCTACAGCCGCGGGTGGGCCTTGGTCTGAGAATTGGTTTTTAGTCCATTGAAATGTTACATTTTTAGGCCTTACCTTGCGTTTTTTAGAGAACGTAATTTTATTTTTTTGAAGTATAGGAGAGGGGGGTGGGGGTCAGTGTAAAGCTAAAACCAAGTTTGTGGGGTCGCAACCCTTGTCCCACGCCATCATGAAAATAGGGGTTGAAATTGTTTTAACGATGTATCTCTTAAACTATTTATCTGACAAAAAAATATATAAACATTTTTTGTTGCAAATTAAATTCTCTACATCTTTGGTCCAGTTACTTTTTGTCTACAAATTAATTACAAAAGTGCAGGCAGGGCTACTGATAGTCCCATAAATTTAAGCAGACCTGATGAAGATCTTCAAATTCAAAGTCACTTTTTTATTATTACAAAGTTAAATTTTATTGATGTTAGTTACTTACGTTATACAAATATTGGCACCCAAAAACGACTACTTTTATTTAGAAAATTGGAAAGTTACCTTGGAATTATGTTTAACTAAATGGCAGTACCATTAAATTGACTATTTCAACAAACTCAAATTATTAGATATCAATTTACTTTTGCCTTTGTATGGTATTTTAATATTCTACGTAATTTGAAACGTAACTTAATAGCCTACGTATATGTAATGTTATTTTTAAATTAATGTAATGTTATGTTAAGATAGAGCAAGCTACCTTTAAGTCTTATATTAAATGTATGTAAAACGTTGTATCTTATGATAGGACGTTTTGCCAAAGGAAAGTGTTGATTTACCTTACCTAACTCTTATTTGTATAAGTTTTGTCTAAATTGGGTATCGTCAACCCATTATTGTGCCCACTGCTGGGCACGAGTCTTCTCTCGGAATGAGAGAGTTATAGGCCATATACCACCACGCTGGCCAAGTGCAAATTGGTGGACTTCATAAACCTCTGCGGACATTTTTTTAAAGAACTCTCGAGTGTGTAGGTTTCCTCGCGATGTTTTCCTTCACCGAAAAACAGTGATAATTAATTTCTAATACGAACATAATTTTAGAAAAATCTGTGGTGCGTGCATGGGTTTGAACCTCGCACCTCCCGATTGCGGGGCAAGTTTCAATCATTAGGCTATCACTGCTCTATTAGGCTATCACTACTCTAAATTGTGTATCAGGCAATAATTTGTTTAACATTGGAGTAGTAATTGAGTAGGCAGTGCATCTGATGGTAAGTGGTCACTGCTGTATGGGCATTTCTTTTAAAGGTGGTAGAACCAGTGAAGTTCGACCGGGGAAGTACCACCGCCACACCTATTTCTAGCGTGAAGCAGTTCTTGCGTTTCGATAGAAGGGTGTGATTGCCGGCACACTTTCACATGAGGCGACTATCATAGTCCTCGGGAGTAGCGACGAATCTGTGATTGACTTCAGATGGAACCCATGTTCTGTATGAAGTTGATTACAAATGTCCATGGGCGGCAGTGACCACTTCCCATCAGGTGGACTGCATGCTCGGTTGCTACTTCAGTCAAATAAAAAAAAAATTCTAAGCAACTGCATATGGAACAGGTGTTACATCTGAAGTCAATCAATAACAAGGCATATTTGCGTTGATATTTCGAGGACTAATATGGTCATATGAAGTGAACTGGCAATGACAATCTTCCATTGAAACTCAAGGACTGCTTCTCTTTAGATATAGCCCTTTAGTACCTCCCCGAAACATTCTTATCGTAACGCCTTGCAAAATTTAGTTTTAATAGTTTAAGCTCCACCAATTAAGCTAGGTTTTGTTTAGCGCATCCCAATATTGGCTAAGGCGAATAAAGGTGGGTTCTGAATACTTTTACACTGAGAAAACAGTTTACATTGTACCGAGTTTCAGGGAAGGGTTGGGATAATGAAATTTCGAACCAGTTTTTTACAATTTATTTTCGTAAAGTTAGGCACTTTCAGTTTATGTAAGTAGCGATCGATTTTATTGCTCTGTATTAGAAAAAAGGCTACAAACTTACAAAAAATAATAATACCTTTTTAGAATTCTTATTAAATGCGCGAAAACTTATAGTACAGGGTCACTTTTCGGTAGAGTATTTTTTTTACTGTGAGGTCCGAAACAAATAGAAAGCTATCATTTAAGAAAATAATTTGTCTTAAAACTTAATATTGTCTTTAATTAACTTAATAAATAACCATAAATAGCAGGTCTAACGCAAGGACATACTAGTACCAATGTAGTCAAAATTATGAAAATGATACAGGATGTTGAATTTCTCGAATTTTAATAAGAATTAGTTAAACGTCAATTTTCTTACTAAACACAACATATGTTTAACTCTGCAGGGGTTGAACATAAAGACCTCCCGTAGAAGAATTTTTTGCTGCTGATGGTCCCACCTAACTACTAGTTTCGTTTCATCCACGACTTTTTGACCACTCTGTATATGTATATGTAATGAACCCAGTGTGTATTTATTACAGTGATACTTTATTACAGTGACTTTCTTACTTGAATACCTTCAAAAACTTTTACTCTAAAGTTATTTAGAGCAGATTAAAAATATTCTACCCTTTTTTAGTATTATATACCCGCAATTTTGTTCTCGACCAAGACCGTTGACAATGTAACAGTTAAATCTGCCCAAAAGCTTGGACCGAAAATCGAAAAAATAGTAAATAGTAAACATATACGTATATATATAAGATTATATCTTAGGGTTTTGGAAAATAAACAAATGTGTTGCTTTTGAAAATAAGAAACGACATTTCAAGTTTATTATTCCACCAAATCTATCTTTCTTCACAAAATATATTCTGACGTTTTAAAAATTTGACAGACATGTCAAATTAAAAAAAGAACTAAATAATTAAAGAAAACCTATTTTCTTTATATATATTATAAGATTTATTTCTAAGTGGTTAGAACATTATTCACGTTGTAAAGCTCAATTTTTGACATGTCCCTTTATACGTAGGGACCGTCAGTACCTACAGTTGTGACATAAATGTTATTGATGTGATCCAAATGTACGTTGGATCTCTTGAGATTAATCCATTTCTATTCAATACCACTTTTTCTTTATTTTTACGCTAAAGGTATTCGTGACAAAGTATTTGTGAAAAAAAGATGTTATAAATATAAAGCATACCTGGTGGTGGTGCCTACTTTTTAACCGACTTCCCAAAGGAAAGAGGTTATCTATTCGTCACGTATATTTTTTTTTTTTTTTTTTTTTTTTTTTTTTTTTTTTTTTTTTTTTTTTTTTTTTTTTTTTTTTTTTTTTATGTATGTTCGGGCGAAATGGTTAGAAATCGTCGACCTACCGACACGATTCATACGACATTGTATGCGACTAGTTTCACAGGCAGTCCCATATTGAGGAAAATGAAAACCTTCCGGCGGTTTTCCCGGAAAATTGGAAAATGTCGGTTTCTTAAAATCTTGAATAACTTGGGTGTTTATAAACCGATTTCCATTTTCTTTCTTTCGTTTGATAGGAAATTTTGTCACGCAACTTTTTCTCTTGGACATGGGTATGCTGTGATGCTTAACTCTTTGAGTTATGGGGTGGAAACCACCACCACTCCTCAAGTTTTTTAGATAATTTGAGATAACTCGGCTTCTGTCGAATCGATTCTTATGAAACTTGGAATATGTATTATATATCTATGCTTATATAGGTTGACGAAAAATTTGACCTTCAACTCTTCGATCCTGATGATGCAGGGTTACAGCTATCCTAAACTATAACATTAGCTATTTGGTGCTTACATATATGTAACAAGACTACTAAGCAGAGACATGTGATGAAAATTTGACCTTCAACTCCTCAATCCTGATGATGCAGGGGTGCCTCAAGCCTAAACCATTGGGGTTGACCATTTGGTGCTTATGGGTATGTTATAACAATACTAAGCAAAGACATATTATAAAAAAAAAGACCTTCAACTCCTCAACCCTGATGATGCAGGGTGCTGTAAGCCCAAGCCGTAGGTGATGGCCATTTAGTGCTTACGGATATATAATAAGATAGCAAGGCAAAGATGTACGATGACAAATTTGACCTTCAACTCCTCAACCCTGATGATGCAGGGGTACTGCAGGCTTAAACCATAAACGTTAGACATTTGTTGCTCACGGATTTGTAATAACATTGCTAAGCAAAGGTATACGACGAAAAATTGGACCTTCAACTCCTCAATCCTGATGATGCAGGGGTATTGAATGCCTAAGCCATAAAACTTAGCTATTTCAATCTTACGCATTCAAAATGATATTTAAAAAAATGTAAGGTAAAACATTAGAAAAATGGTTGTATACGGTGGAAAATTGGACCTTCAACTCCTCAATCCTGATGATGCTGGGGTGCTTCAAGCTTTAACTATAGGCGTTAGCTACATGATCGCTACGTATATCTGATAAGATTACTAAGCAAAGATATAAGATGAAAAATTTGACCTTCAACTCCTCAACCCTGATGATGCAGGGTACTGTAAGCCCAAGTCATAGAAGTTGGGGATCTGTTGCTTACGTGCATGAGATGAGATTACATAGAAAAGATATGACATGATAATTTTGACCTTCAACTCTTCGGCCCTGATGATGCAGGGGTACTTCAGGCTTAAACCATAGGCGTTGGCCATTTGATACTTATGGATATGTAATATATTTACAAAGCAAAGACGTATGATAAGAAAATTGACCTTCAACTCCTCAACCCTGATGATGCAGGGTACTGCAAGCTTAAACCATAAGCATCGGCCATATGGTGCTTACGTATATGTAATGAGATTACTAAGCAAAGATATGACATGATAATTTTGACCTTCAACTCCTCAACCCTGATAATGCTGGGGTCCTTCAAGTTTAAACCGTAGGCATCGGCCATATTGTGCTTACGTATACATAATGTTGTTGTTCACAATACCAACAATGAGTTTCGGAGAGGATATAATTATGATCAAAAATTCCACTTTGAATACAATTACCTGAAAGATGCAAGAGTACTACCAACCTTTTTAAATTGGATGGGTTATTTTTATCAGTATCAGTTGAATTATACTCTTAGTTATAAGGTTTATATTACTTTTTCTACTTTAAATATTGATAATTATAGGTCTATTCTTTAAATAAATGTTTACTCAGAAAAAGTTGTTTTATTCGGTTAGGTTAGGTTCGAACAGATTTTTCCAATTCAGAATCTAAGGGAGGGGGCGCGGTAGCGCCCCCGACCGGTTGTGTCAAAGAAGTCTATTTTTATATGATGACGTCAGCACATAATTTTATTCATCCGGTTAGCGGACGACTAGCAACAGCCATAACTGATTTTATCGTGACTGAAAAGCGTGAAAAAAAAATTTTAAACAAAAAATACAACCGACTTCCATGCCACATAAAAGTAAAAAATAATTTAAATACATGTTGGTTTAGAGCAAACACAGTTCTTAGTACATAGTCCCGAAGTCGGCGCTCATATAAGATACATGTAGTTTCGTCATGATCCAGCAAAATATGGTAAGCGCCGACTTCGGGACTATGTACTAAGAACTGTGTTTGCTCTAAACCAACATGTATTTAAATTATTTTTTACTTTTATGTGGCATGGAAGTCGGTTGTATTTTTTGTTTAAAATTTTTTTTTATTTATTTCATTTAATTTTAAGACTGTGCTATTTAATTAGACTAAATTATAGTTTCATAAATTTTAGTCAAGAGCAGTGATAGCCTAATGGTTGAAATTTGTCCTCTCAATCGGGAGGTCCGAGGTTAAAGCCCAGGCATGCACCACTGATTTATGTGCTTATTAGAAATTAACTATCACTGCTTTTCGGTGAAGGTAAACATCGTGAGGAAACCTACACACCCGGGGGTTCTTTAAAAAAAAAGTTCTCGGAGGTGTGTGAAGTCCACCAATTTGCACTTGGCCAGCGCGGTGGACTATGGCCTAAACTCTCTCATTCTAAGAGAAGACCCGTGCCCAGCAGTGGGCCAATAATGGGTTGATGAGAGAAATTTTAGTGACAACTTGGCTGAGTTATCGCCGCAAAAATATGTCCTTTGATATTTGATGGCGCATATCAACAACATGGAGATTATATTTTTCCAATTCGTACATATATAAAAACTCAGAAAACGAGGCAAAAAGCCACCCGTGAGAATATCGTTAGATTTAGATAAGTGAATGCGGATCGAAGTAAAAGTAAGGAAGCTAAAAATACAGGACTAGGCAAAAGTTACGTTCAGGATCTGAGTTTAATGGAGAAATATCGAATATAGAGCCTTTTCGGTGCTAAAATAATACTGTAATCTTTTTCTCCGAATGTACGTTCTAGTACGGAATATTTAAACGTTAAAGGTGGAAGTCGACCTGTTCGTAGCTTCGGACGGGTTGTATTGAACGGTTTCATTCGCGGTGGTGCCTTCAGTGTATCCTAACAGCATTGCTAAAAGCCATTTACAATGGGATGTTTGTCAATAGTATTTAGATTATAATACCTTTTTTTCTTTTACGTTACGGGGAGGAAACCTTCAAAAGGTACAGCGAAGTCATGGGAGAGACTCCGGGTTATGTGGGATTTTTACGCACTAAAACCTCCTCGGTGGCCTTCCTCAGCGCTTGTAGTAGGGGACTCGGAAACTCCAACGGAACGAACCGGTGTCCCCTAGCGCAGGGCCCCTCACGGGCTCATCTCTTGGGGGACGTGTACCATCCCCCTTCATCATCCGGTGCTTACGGCGAGATGCAGCCACACATACCGCCGTCCTTCTCGGGGTTGCTTGTTGGACGGTTCGAGCTCCCACTCTAGCCGTCCGCAACCTCAGAGGCCCCGTTAGTCGCCTCTTACGAGAAGCAGGGGATACCGTAGCCGTATTCTACTCCCCGACTACAGGGTGAGATTATTAATATCTAGATTGAAGTAGCAACGAGCATGCAGTCCACCTGATTTAGTGGTAACTCACAGATGCGTTGCTATTCCCGGAGACTAAAATGGTCACCTCATATAAAAGTGTGCCGGTAACCACACCTTTCCATCGAAACGCAAGAACTGGTTCACGGCAGGAATACGTGGCGCGGTGGTACCTCCTCGGTTACAACTGGTACTATCGCTTATACCATATTAATCCTTACTTCATTACAAGCCTCAAACTATATTGTATAAGTTGTATACTGCTGTTATAAACCAGACGTTGAAAATATTTTTGCTAACCTGATAATATTTGAGATTACTTATTGAAAATTAAAAATTACGAACAGGGCTTGTCTCAAGAATATAAGCGCTATATACGAGTATGTTTAGGGATGCTACCTTCATAAACTAGCGTAAAAAGTTAGTAAGCGTGAAAATAAATTTATTTGAAGGTATGCAGTTATATAAGTATGATAATAATTATAGAGTAAAAGCGTGTTTCGGCATGTAATGTACTGAACACGCTATACCAAAAATGTATATTATTTTGAGAAGCTTATGAAGCTTAATTGAGGGTTAATACCTAACATTATATGCCATAAGGCTACTTAAAATATTTCTACGCTATTGTTATACGCTTACCTATACTTATAATAATTTAGTAAGATATAAGCTTCTTACTGTTTTAATAATCTGATTCTAAAAATATAAAAAACTTACGCCTACTCAAAAAATAATTTAATTTTTATCGTAGCAAGATCGAAAATTCATAAGAAATTGCTTATGATAGGCGTTAGTACTGCTGGGCACGGGTCTTCTCCCAGAATGAGAGAGATTAGGCCAGAGTCCACCGCGCTGGCCAAGTGCGAATTGGTGGACAACATACATACAAATACATACAAATTTGAAAATGCCTAAATATAAATAAGTCTAAATGTATTTAAAAAGTATATAATTTATAAGTTACATAATATTGAATAACACCTACTACTTTTGGTTATTCAAATCAAGATATTTCCAGCTATGGGTTCAACCGTTAATAAAAACAAAAGATTAACTCTACATGTCTTTTGAACAAAAAGATAACAAAATTTTGTTGATCGATAAGTCGATACGATAACCTGAAATATTATTCTCTTTTCTGTCACTAGCTCTTCTTCAGAATTATACACAAAGCTTAAAATTAAACAATTAAGTATCGTGATCATATCATCATCTTAGTGTTTAATAAAGGTCGGTAGACTTCGTTGTTTGTAATGTTATCGATAGTCTTCTTTGTTTTGATCACTTCTGTGTCTCTTAAGACGAGTCAATCAGAGATTTCTATTTGCGGTCGTTATCACATTTAATGGTCCGTACCTATGGTCTGCTTATCTATATATTAATACATGAAGCAAACACTTGTGATTCGTTTTTAAGATACTTGCCGCGGGTGGAGGAGTACGGAATTACGCATGGTTATAGTTGATGTAGGTAAAGATGGATTGTGCAATGCTAATATTTTTTCAAATAATGCATAAAACATACATAAAATCTAACTAAAAACACATTACCCTCACTACCATGCATTTGACACAAACACATACATATTAAACGAAATAGAACATTCAATGTCACACACATAACGTCAAAAAACACATAACGTCAAAAATGTCAGATGTCTTTGTCAAAATACCCGCTATTGCTTTTAAATGCAGCTTAGTTAATAAACCTCTTTTTACCTTTAACGAGTGCGTTCAAAATAACTTGAAAATTATTACAATTTATTTAAATTTGAGAAATATTGGTGCTACTTTGGACAACATGAAGTTTAAATTTTAATTTAAAATACGGTCGAATTTCGACCGTGGTGACTAGTTTACTATAGTTTAATGATTGTTTATATTACACACAATTATCTTTCAAAAACCTGAAAATACATTCTTGGCTTGAACTTGAACTTTAATTTATATAGCGTGGGATGTAGCGTGGGAGGTTGAAATTTATACCGCAGGGCTATCGAAGTTACTGTTATCCTTTTTTGAATTCTTAAGTCTGTACATAACATTTCTTGAGGAATTTTATGATATGTAAAACTATTACACTATTATTATTAGCCAGTACACTGATGTCTATATTATAATAGTAGTGTTAAACGGCGATAAGTTGTGGTATAGAAAGGTGTGATACACTTATAGGAGCTAATCAAACTTAAGTCTTTAGGGAAAGAAATGATGTCCCTGTAGTTCCGGGATCAGAATAGGGCTACGGTAGCCCCTGCCTGTCGTAAGAGGCGACTAAGGGGCTTCCGGTGTTGCGGGCGGTAAGAAGGCTTGAACCGTCCAACCAGGTGACCCCGTGAATGGCGGCGGTGTGTGTGGCGATATCGTCGCAATAACTGACGTGATAACCGATGGTGCGGTGTGCCAAGCCACTCATGGGTGGAGTCCGTTGGGGCAACGTACTCAAAGGCCCTAAGGTTGCGTTCCTTCCGAGATTCCGAGGTACTCTTCGCAGCGCCGAGGACAGCGTGGGATTTTCGTGCGGAAAGAATCCCACATCATCGGGTGTCGCTCCCAAGGCGTTATGTACCTTTTGAAGGCTTCCCCCTCAAAACAAAAGAAAAGGGGAAAGCAAGGAAGGTACTTGTGGGTAACTTCAAATTTATTTTGGTTTGATTACACATGTTCAAGGACAGCATTGGTCACTTATCATTAAGTGGACTGCTTACTCGTTACTTTCTTTTATAAAAAGGTTTTCTTATTTTAAGTATCTAAGCTCTAATGGATGGAAATCTTTGTTTTCTCGTAAATTAGTTTCATTAGTGGAATGAGGGATAAGTGGAGTCTAACCTTATTCCAGCCCTTCTTTCTATTCCACCCGATCGAATCTCACAAAGAGCGTGTTGCTCCAACAAAATTGAGTAATTATGTCTTCCTTTGTCTAAGTGTAGCTGTAAATACAGATCTTTTCTTTCCGTAGAAAAATGTCTAAGAACCACTACGAATTTAATTGAAATACGAGCATACCTACCGTTAAAGGTCAAATATATTGTCTACGATTTTGGAAGTTACTATGCTCTTGTAAGCTCGACTAATTTTCCTTGTCTAAAAATTGGACTAAGAAAACATTTTTATTAATTTTGTATAGAGATATATCGACCGATATTGAAGTAAAGGATTCTGATTACTTATACTAATTTAATACTGTTCGATAGTGCGTAGTCATCTCATGTCCTTTATTATATGGAAGTGTATGTTTTATTAGAGTCACTACTTTCAAAGTGTGCTGACATGATGTATTCGTAGGTTAAGAATAGTTAAAAAATACTGACTTTATAATTTATATTTCCCAAAACATATTTCTCTCCAATTTTATGCGTAACTTAAGATACGAGAAAAGGAATAATTTTATCCTATAAAGTGCGTAACGCGTGATATATCCATGAACTCTTGTTGCCCTAAAAGTGCAATATATATGTGATAAAAGCAATTCAATTTGAGAAAATTGCTTGACTTGAGCGAATAGCATTACCTTAACGTTTCGCGTTATGAGACGTGCAAAATGTTATTTTTATGTTTTCTTCAATACACATTAATCTGTTGAAATATACAACAAGCAAAGGCAAGAGAACTAACCTGGTTGGGTCCAGTGAGGTTTAACCCGCAGGAGTTGCAGCGAAGACATTCCTCGTGGTAATGGTTGTTGTCATATAACGGGGATGGCTCTGAAAAATATTGCTTATTAAATTTTTGCAATACGGATATATTTATTTATATTGAAAGAAATAATACTCTATACTGTGATAAACAAAAGCAATTTCGTCTGATATCTTCGAATGTATGTTATTTTGTGTATCCGCTGAGTGAGATTGGATTTTTATTTTGTATTTTTTATAACGTGATAAAGAACTTCGTCATAAGCAAAAGATTAGGAATGAATAATTTTTCACCAAAGCGTATTTAGCACTAGTACCTAACCCGAGTAACGATAAGTCATATACAAAAATGATATTACCATGTGTCTGTATATCGCAGACATTTGGTAATAATTAGTACGACTAGAAAAATAATAGACATTATTATTTTTTTTGTCTTTATATTTGTTGAAATCACAATATTTAATTTAAATGGATACCTTGAGATTAAGTAAAACTGCACTGCATTAAAATCCGACTATTCTATTAAATATTATTATAATTTTAAATTATGTTTTTATAACTAATAAATTCTGACATGGTTTAAGTCCCTTCCAACTTTAGATACCAAAAAGTCCAAAGAGAAATGATGGATGATAAAATCGATTTTCAGGTTTTCTGTTGAAGATGGGGAGGTAAATGGATTTCTCCGCACAAAGAGTACAGTATTCAAAGATTAGGGATAGAAAATTTATTATTCCTCTGAATCGATTGGCAGTGTCAATAAAAATAAACATAGTTGTTCAAAGTCACTATAAAGCTTAATGAGCCGAGCATTTGGTAAAATGTGAAAGGAAATTCTAAGCTTTGAGCCACGCCAACTTTAGTTTAGATCGGAAAACTGCCCTGAATTAGAGGTTCCAAATACAGCTAAAGTTATGAGGATCGAGTACACGCCCTTGTGCTTGAACAGATGGTTACATTCAACTTACATAATACCAATTTATTGAGTTTTTTTATTGAAATAGCAAACGAGCATTATGTAAAAAGAGCTTTTTTCATCTCACTGAAGTAGCAAACTAGCATGCAGTCCACCTGATATTAAGTGATCACTGCCGCCCATGGACATCTGTAAGCAACTTCATACAGAACATGGGTTTCTATCTGAAGTCAATCACAGATGCGTTCATCATAGTCCTCGGGAGTAGCTCCCGAGCCAACCACACCTTTCTATTGAAACGCTAGAAATACTTCACACTAGAAATACGTGTGGCGGTGGTACTTCCCCGGTCGAACTACACTTTTACTACATTCAAAACTTTACTACGTCAATCTTGTAAAAAATGTAATATAACATTTGTACAATAAATAATACTTAATAATATTAGCTACGTCAGAGCTTACACAACCTTATGATGACGATAACTGTTTCCTTACTTCTACACGTGTCCCTGCGAATTTAAACGGATTAAGCGTATAGTTATTTCATTGTTTTGTAATATTGGAGCGCCTCGGGCTTATATTATCCATAAAGGTTGAATGTTTGGAGGCGTTCTCATATTTTTAGTCGGTTACGTTAATTATTCCGTTAGGATGCGGAAGGGATGACAGCTTTGTCATGTGTGGTAACGAGGTTGGAGCATTTTTACCATTACTCATATTAGAAATTAATTTTATCAGTGATTTAGGCTAAAAGGGAACATCGCAAGTTGACACGTCTGAAAGTACTTTAAAAAGTTCTAACCAAATTGTCGTCAACCCATTATTGTCCCAATGCTGGGCACGGGTCTTCTCTCGGAATGAGCGAGTTATAAGCCATCGTTCACCGCGCTGGCCTTTACACACCTCCGAGAACTTTTTTTTAAAGAACTCTCGGGTGTGTAGGTTTCCTCACGATGTTTTTTCTCCACCGAAAAGCAGTGATAATTAATTATTAATTTCTAATACTCACATAAATCAGTGGTGCGTGCCTGGGTTTGAACTTCGGCCCTCCCGATCGAGAGGGCAAGTTTTAACCATTAGGCTATCACTATCACTCTTACCAAATTACATCAGCGTATATCACTTCTTTCGTGATGCTTACGAAGTAGAAACACTGGTTTTAAGGTGTTTGGAGTCTAACAATCCACAGTTTAGCAGCGTAGTAAACTATGGCGAAAACCCTGTCACCATAAGAGGAGATCCTTGCCCAGCAGTGAGGCAATAAATGATTAACAACAGCAACCATTACTAATAGTTATCGACGACTTAAGTAATTTATAAACAAAGAAATTTCAATAAAATCGTTTTAAATACGTTTGAGTGTGAGTTGTTACACACCACGTTATTTTTTTCAATAGTGGACCCCGTAGTACTATTATTTTACATAAATAGATTGCATTCTTTTAAAATTAGACATGTTTTTGTTGTTGTCACCTTCATAAAATTTAACAAAAATGCCTCAAAATTTAAAACATGTTTTTATAAATACCAAATATTTTGTACTCAATTCATATGTTATATACTCATTTATTCTATAATCACTTGTATATATGCATATACAAGTGATTATAGAATTTAAAAAAATTGTATACCGAATAATCACGTTACGAAGTTATGAAATCAATATTTCGTAACCTCATTGTGCCTACGAAATTCTTGGAATAATTGCTTAAAAGTTTGCTGAATCAGAATAAATAAATAACATCAAAAATAAGACACGGAACGTTACTTAAAGTTGGCTTGTGCTTACAATTTCTTTCCCAGTCACTAATTGATCAGGGCTCAGAGGAAAGCCTGTAAACACATAACTTCTATCACCGTAACACCTGAGATCGGTAACAAAATTGCTACTTACGAATTTTATTGAAATATTAAACGAAGGCAATAGAAAATTGGGTGTAAGATGTAATTAATGCGAACGATCTGCAGTAAAGTGAGCAGTAAATAGGCGTTTTCATCTTTTTTACGGCGAGCGCCCGTTATACTGAGTACGATAATGTACTATTATTGTTACTGGTCGTTTCGGGCCAAATATTGGTTTTGTAACCTTTTTGTTAAGCGAACGGCACAGAGATAGCGCGGCATAAAAGCTATATTGCGGGATAAAAAAATTAAGGAACATTTTATGCCCATAATTGTTACTTTTCTTTCGTTAAGGCTATATCTGAACCGAGTTATTCCCCTTTGCAGTCGTTACGCGGGAACATTGAACTAAGAACTTTTCAAATTAACTTTTTATGTCTATTGTTCGTTCCTAATCACCCCTTTAGCTAACACTCCTTTGGTACCTAAGTTTCTCGAGTAATTTATTAATAACGGCAATTAGGTTAAACTTGTTCTTTTATGGTTTTTTTAAGGAGCGCTTAAAGAGTGGTAGATTTCTTTAAATCTGAGCACGAGGTAGATTGAAATAGGTAATTATATAATGAGACTCTATTAAAAAGCACACGGCTAAACGATTATTCAATTTTTAATTTATAACAGATAAGTCTTTGCAGTTTTACTCGCGGTTAAGAAATTTAATATGATAATTGATATACGTTTAATGGAAAAAAATAATCCTTAATTAATTTTCGAAATACTGATTTTAGTAAGCACTACAGACCACGTAAAGTTAGAATAGCTACTACCAACTTTAAATTGTAATAATTACCATTCCATTCTACAAATTCGTAGTACATAACAGTACATAAGACAAACAAAAAGAACTTATCAAAATAACACTCCACAATACGCTTTATGTTCTTATAGATTTATCTACAATCGTCTTTGTTCGCACAATGATATGAGAAAGATATCGTTTTCTCTCCATTCCAAACTTATGCATATCTTTATGAAAATTCTATTTCGTTCGCGACAGAAAATGAAAGTGACTTTTGCTTTTACAGAGAAATTCGCCGACTCGCATTTTATGGAGAGCAAAGGCAAAAATTCGCACATTGCACTTTTTAAAGTATTTTTGTTTTCAATACCTTATTCTTCACTACATAGTATAAAACAAAGTCACTTGTCGCTGTCTGTCCCTATCTATGCTTAGATCTTTAAAAATACGCTACGGATTTAATGCCTTTTTTTAAAAGATATAGTGATTGAAGGGGAAGGCTTTTAATGTATAATACATGTATAATATAGTAGAGATACATTGATAATTGTAGATTTTTGACTTTCAGGCGGAACGAGTCTCTCCGGGTCACCTAGTATGTTATAAATATGAAAGTTTGTGATGATGTATGTATCTTTGTTACTCTTTCAATTAAAACCACGTGTAGGGTTTCGGTGATATTTGGTACACAGATAGTTTATGTCTTACATTAACGCCAGTGGCGTAGCACGGACCAATCAAAACGTTGGCAAATTCTTATCAGGGAGGCCCGTTTGCATGATTACATTGGTTGGTGCCCTTGAAAATGCGTCCACCTACCTACCTACTCCAAAGAGGCCCCGCAAGGCCCCTTTAAACGCAAAGCCGTGGGCGATGGCCCACTCCGCCCACGTCAAGCTACGCCTCTAGGCGTAGCTAGGGATGAGCGCCACTAACATATAGGATAGGATTTTCAAGGTGGTAGAACTAACGTAGTTCAAGCGGGAAAGTACCACCACCACACCAATTTCTAGCGTGAAGCATTTCTTGCGTTTCGATAGAAGAGTGTTGTTGCCGGTACACTTTCACACGAGGCGACCATCATAGTCCTCGGGAGTAACAACGCACTTGTCAACCAACTCAGTTGGAACCCATGTTCTGTATGAAGTTGATTACAGATGTCCAAGAGCGGCAGTGACCACTTAACATCAGGTAGACTGAATGCATTGCTACATACATACGTTTGCTACATCAGTCAGATAAAAAAAAATCCGTGGTAGATGTGAGCAAAGTCAAAGCTGCTAAAGTTACCGTGTAAGTACATTTTTCTACCCGATTGTAGTTGCTAACGAGAATGCGGCATCTACCTGATGGTAAGTGGTCACTGCCACCTATGGACATCTGTAAACAAGTTCAGGTAGAACTTGGGTTCTATTTAAAGTCAATCACAGATGCGTTGGTATTCTGAGGATTAAGATGGTCGCCTCATATAAAAGGTTACCGGCAATAACACCCTTCCATGAAAATGCAAGAACTGCTTCACACTAGAAATAAGTGCGATGGTGGTAACGGTCGATCTACACTGATTCTACCAACTGGTAAACATCCATCTATCCATCAGCTTTTGTAAGGCCACTGTTGGACATAGGTCTCCCCTATCTGTGCCAGTTCGACCGGTCCTGAGCCATCTGAATCCAGCAAAAATAAAACTGGTAAACATAACGTAACTTAATTATCGGGAAAGGTTAGAAATGAGACCTGACTTATTTAGGTGACGGTATTTCCTTTACGAGGCTGGCACTTAATACAATTCCAAGTTTAGGTAATCCACATATTCTATAATCCTTAATCTATACAACTTCAACTGTTCACTTAGACGACTTAGAGCTTTTGATTACCTATGAATTGTATTATAACATAATGTTAATGATTTAAAGGGTGAATATTGAAAGATTTTTCTTGCTATTAAAATAGGATATTTTAATAACAAGAAAATTTAATTGTAAATGTTATTTGACAGAAGTGAGAGTGACAGCTTCACGACGTATCACGGAAACTCAAAAACCTGCCTCGCCCTACGTTCAAGTTACGAGTTTCATAACACGGGTATCATAAACATTTTATATCGTGAAGAAATGGCCCGGTGAAGTGTACCTTAAGGAATTCTAGCTAAGTATATTGAATCTGAAATACCTCTGAGTCCGCAGACATCACTGCTACATTTATTTCTGCCCTATAACAGTCGTGTTAAGTCCTTCTGCTTTCAAGTTTGAACACTGGTGTGTGGTAAGAGAAATATTGAAATGCGTCTGTGACCGATTTTACTTTTATCTAGGGTCGATTAAAGGTGTCTATTTAGGGCAGTAGCCACTTACCATCACGCGGACTATATGCTTGTTTGCTTATTCTATATTATATTTAAAACTAGTTGACCCAGCGGACATCATTCCGCCTTAAAGTCAAAACTCTAGAATTATCAATATTTCGCTACTATATTATTATTACATGTTATATACATGTCGGCGCGACACCGCGTATTTATGAAAAACACGTCGCCGAAAATTATTTTAGTTAGTTTAAAGATCGAAAATTGTTTGTTTATTAAATTAGCAATATTCAGTGATTTTTTAGAATTGTAATTTAGTTTAACCTCCATAAATTTGTTATTGTCACCTCACCAAACATTGTTAAAAAAAGCCGAGCGAACGCCGGTAGAAAGAGATTCTTGTTTAACTGTCGAAGCGATCAGACCTCCTAAACTTGAATAAATCGAAGAAGTTTACTGCTGTGTTTTATTTGAAATCTTCAAGAATGGACAGTAATGTAGACTCCTGGCCTTCCTGACGTCACAAATCACACTATCACTTCGTTATACATAAAAATTTAAAAAACTGCATTAAGATCCGTAGCGTAGTTTTAGAGATCTAAACATACATAGGGATAGATAGCGAGAAGCGACTTTGTTTTATACTATGTAGTGACTTAGTTGTAAACCTTAATCGTGTACAATGCCAACACCAATCATGAAACGAACACACAGTTTTAGGTAATATATTTTTTAGGATAAAATATGTTCGAAAGATATTATTTTGACCAGCCTCGGCACAACTTGTATCCTTTTATAATATGAATAGGTACTATTATCTTATTTACCTATCTCTAATTCTTTATAACGACTTGTGTATCCCAAAATGAATTATGTATGCCTACCTAAGATTTGGCGTTAAAGAAATCCAAAATTAATATTCTTAGCGTCGTGTTTCATTCCTATTACAGTTTTCGTATCACGAGTATCATAAATATTTTATAACGTGCAGAAATGGTCCACTGAAGTGTATAAGGAACTTTTGTACCCTAAGTATATTGAGTCCCGATATTAAAACATTTACTACCCCCCGGTAATATGAGATGAGCGCGATTTAGATAAATCTCTTCAGTAACTATCTCATTATTGGGTTTTCATTTTATATTTCGTGATGAATTGACCATCGCAACATGGGTCGTGATATTTGTATTTTTGAAGTGAAACTTCTTTATCGGGGTTGGAAAAAAATTTAGTGTAACATTTTTTCGTTACGCGCCATCTTTTTCCGTTACGCACCATCTTTTTCTGTTACGCGCCATCTTTTTTTTCCGTTACGCGCCATCTTTTTCTTATCCCTACCACGCGTGATATTAGATAGATTATTATAGATTAGATTATTAGATAAAGTTTAATAAAAGCCTTTTATTAAACTTTATCTAATTTAACTTTATTTAACCAATTTCTGTAAAGTTGCATATAGTAAATTATTTTTTAAAAAATAACGTCATAAAGAAGTTTCACTTCTTACGAGTGTACGCTAGTACACGCACACATTTTTTTATATTATTTAGTCATATTGTTCAAATATTTCTTTTTCATTTGTGAAATAACAAAAATGTAATAACCAAATATCTAACATCTTTTTGTGTTTAAACTTTATCTATTATGATTTTTTTTTGACAACATAAATCGTAATAGATAAAGCAAAACAAAATATAATAGATAAAGCAAAACGGATCTATTTCGTAAACCATCTGAATTCCCAAGTTTTAGGAATATTCATCTGTTGTTTTTGTATTAAAGAGTAAGAAACACACACATCCCAACAAACTTTTGCATTTATAATATTATATCAAGATTACCATATGATAATAAAAAATCCTGAACCATGTTTTAAACAAAAATATCTTTGAACGATAGGTTACACGATAGGTTAACGATGTACATAATTATGTGTATATTCAAAGTATATATATGTATGTGTATATTCAAAGCTGCAGAGTCGAAACTGTAATTGGATCTCACGTATGTATCACATTATGGAGGCTCTTCAATATCACAAGAGCATCACAATTGAAGTGCAATTGTGATGCTGTGAAGTGCTACATGACGCTTGTATTATTGAATTTAAACCGGTGCATATTTTATTAGGTCGAGTAATATCATCAGGAGGAGGGTAATGTTTTTCAAGATTATGCATGTATGTTTGCATGTACATTTCTTTGACAGCTTACAGCCTAAACGGTTTGACAGATTTTAATACCTGATATGTCATTAGAATCGATTAAGTTGCCAAAGTGACATCAATACATAGTATAAAACAAAGTCGCTTTGCGCTGTCTGTCTCTATGTATGCTTAGATTTTTAAAACTACCCTACGAATTTTAATGCAGTATTCTTAATAGAGTGATTCAAGAGGTAGGTTTTTATGTATAATACATGCATAATATAGTTGAGGAACACTGATCATTTTAGATTTTTGCCTTTTAGGTGGAATGAAGTTCGCCGGGTCGGCTGGTAGGCTATATAAATCTTAAATATGGCGCCAGTGATTAGAGCCAAAGGGGAAAAGATGGGATGGTTCTCTAAGGTTCTGTTCCAAAAGGTTACAAAGGGGACCCCATTACTAAGACTCCGCTGTCCATCTACCCGTCTGGCCGTCTGTCCGTCTGTCATCAGGCTGTAACTAAAAAACCATGATAGACTAGACAGTTGAAATTTTTATAGATGGTGTATTTTTCTTGCCACAACAACAATAAATAATAAGAACAGAATTTCAGTAGCCTCTCATACACCAAACGTATTTTTTTACCGCTTTATAAAGATAATGATACGAAACCGTGATATTAGAGGCTTAAATAAATGTGAAGTGAGTACTACACCAATTCGCACTTGGCCAGCGCGGTGGACTATGGCCTAAACTATCTCATTCTGGGAGAAGATCCGTGCCCAGCAGTGGGCCAATAATGGGTTGATGCGAGTACTACACTAAAACTAATAATTAATATTAATGGGGTTTTTGACATTCTATTAATAATAATAGTGAGTAAAAAGTCCAAAATTGTCATGTTTTTAGTTTTTACAAGTGATAAAATAAGCATAGTCAATAAAGAAGGAACCACCGCCACCGCGTATTGTAGCGTTAAGCAGTTCTTTTCGTTGTTCGTTCGGCGTTTCGATAGACAAAATTGTTTTCGGATAACTTACTAATGTAAGGATCTTCTTTATCCTCAAGAGCAACGCATTTTTGATTAACTTTAGATAAAACCCCTGCGCTTAATGAATTTCCTTATAGATGTCTTATCATCATCAGTGATAACTTATCATCATGTAGACATCACATGCTAGTTCAATTTTATTACAAGAAAATAGGAAATTCAGAGAGAAAGTTCACGTTAATATGTTTGCATGTGAAAGTAAATCCTTGTTACCTTTAAATGGCACAGAAAGAACAAACTGGTTCTATACAATTTACAAATGAATCTGAGCATTTACTTTGACTGACATTTGATAACAACTAAGTTAAGTAATCCTATAAAATAAAGCCAATAAAATGTCGTTAGTATAAGAAAGCTTGCCAAATGCGAGTCAAACACCTGGACGTAGGGATCCGTATAATCACTACATAGTATAAAACAAAATCGCTTCTCACTGTCTATCCCTATGTATGCTTAGATCTTTAAAACTACGCTACGGAATTTAATACAATATAATAATAAAAATAATAAAAAAATTGTCTTTTCGTCGAACGTTGTTCGCCGGGTCACAACTAGTTAACTATAAACGTAAAAAAATATGTTTTTGGTATGGAATGACAGACAGACGGCTGTCCGTCTCTACGCAGTCTTAGCAATAGAGTCCGGTTTCTACCCTCTGAGTACCGAACCTTATAAACTCTCAAAGAAAGTAAACTATGTAACGTTATGTACGTACATAAAAATCTTATAAAATATTTTTACGTGACGCTTCGACATCGTAATGTGAATACGCTACAAAGTGGATTTCTACATAAAACTTGCAGTTCGAGGTGAAGAGTAGGTAGATATAATTTTAGTAACTCGTCTTACTACGAACGGTCTACGGATGAACTATGAAATAAACAATTAACACATCTAAAAAATATTCAAGTAAAATCAAATAGTATACATTTACAAAAATCTCGATATTTTGTCTTTCGTGTCCTTTTTACAATTGTTACTTTTGCAGTTTATAGCTTCTAGTGATTCGGAGAAAGTGCGACAGTTTCATATTCTACTATCATGGTATTAATAAAAGACTCCGTTTTAATGTCAGTGTACCCACTTAATAGTGTTTAGGACGATCATGATTCTTACGAAGGAAAATACGTTACTAAAAATGTAAACAACCCTAAATCATTTTTCCTTATATTTTAAACAATTTAAGTTATAATTGAACCACAAGTAAGCACAAACAAAGGATTTGCTGTATAAGATCAAAGGAAAATGAGAAAACTGGTTACAACACAGTTTTTATTATTAATTATCTTAAGAATGAAGATCATTTATGAATATTACTTTAGAAATTATCTTAGGTTTTTCTTTATGATCTCACTGTAGTTTATACCACAATATTTAACTAAGTAGTTTACTTTTTAACTCTTAAGTGGTAAGTCTATTTTCGCTACATTTTTGCAACTTTTTATTTTTAATAACACGATAATCGTGGTGGCAGATATATTTAAATTGTGATAACTCACGCACAATAGTTGTATTCATTTGCACTGAATAATAACAATTAAATGCAACAATATGCTCAATACTATAGTTATATACGGCAGAATTAAAAATATTTTGCATTTTCATTAAAATAATCAACATTGTTATTATTTCAATTGGCTTCACATGCAATTTTACGTTTTGATAACTTGACATAAAGTATATATTGAAATAATAATTGTGTATCATTTTCGTAGATACCACTGTATCAAAAGTACAATAAAATAATGTATCTAAACAAATTTTAAAATAAACACCACTCACCATAACGTCCCAGGTATTATTATTAAACACACAAAACGTCTATCAGTATATCTAAATAAAGTTTAGAGTTTTTCACGAAACACTTTCAATTTTCTGAATAATACGATTTGATGAATACTGTTTACCTATGTTTTACTCACGTCTTACACTACTCCTAACATAACCTATAAGATTTACTCTTCGACATAAATATTTTTGTCCATACAACAAACACTAACACAGTTCTTACAAGTAACACAGAATCACATACATTAATTTATATTAAAATACGAGAATCTACAAAAATCCTACAATACGATTAAAAAAGCAATCAATCTTTCGATGTTAATCCCATTAACTGGATCATAAACGCAATTTCGATTCGTTGTAACGTCTACGTTGACCGATATTTGATTCACAATTTTTATCGCGAATTTAGCTGTCAATGTGATGTTAGAGAGGTTATTCGTTGTGGGCACGTCACTTTCGTTTTAGTAAACATGGCAGCGTTAGTGGGCAACAGATGACAGGGCGCGGGCGGGCGAGCCTGCGCCGGGCGTACGTTCATCTCATCTCCGAGGTCCGCGCGAAAGCGCTGCCAGTTTAAAGTGACTCGGTTCCTGCCCGTCTAAGCCTACGCCGATGGCGCCACTATACCCTCATCATAAAGTGTGCTTCTCTCGCGAGTCCTCCGTCGATAAAGCAGTACTTACACGGTTCCGCGAGAGGGAGACGCCGAAACTTCGCGAGAATCGATTGGCTGATGGAAATGGGCGGGGAGCGAGCACGTGGCTATGTCTTTTGTTGGCGCGAGCACAGATCGCGTAACTAGTGTGTTTTGTTGGTAAAACGATTCACTCTGAAAGCGCTTCGTAGAGCTTTCAATTGCGTGGACAGTTTTACTTTTGATTTCTGCACTGATTACCCGTGTAATCAGTGCAGAAATCAAAAGTAAAACTGTAAAGTAAAAGTAAGCTACGTTTAATATATTTACAGTAGGTCACCGTTGACCTACTGTAAATATATTAAACGTAGCTTAAATTAACAGTCTTATGATTTAAGTGGCTTAACGTTCTCGTAATCAAATCTGTAACTAGAAACGTACTTTTAAATAACAATTTAAACATTTAGTACTACAGATGTCCCATCAATTTAAATTTGAAAAGTTATTTAGTTCTATGAAATTATCTTTTTCATATATAATAATGAATGTTTGTCTGTATGTCCTCCATAGAATCTTAAACTATTAATTTCATCATGTGATGATCTTTAACAAAGTTGCTATTCATGAGCTCGCGAAGGTTTTTAGTGTATTTTTTTTGTGATGGCGTAGCAACGCGCGCAGGCTACAGCTAGTCTTCTCTATAAAAATAAATGTTTGTCTGTATGTCCTCCATAGAATCGTAAACTATTCATTAGAGCATGTGATTATCTTTAGCAAAGTTGTTATTCATGAGCTCTCGAAGGTCTCTGGTGTATTTTTATTCTGTGATGGCGTAGCAACGAGCGCAGGCTACAGTTAGTTATTAAATAATTGTATTATAATTTAAAATATATATATATAAAGGTCACTAATAGAGATAAAATGAAATTTATTAGCTGTAATTGTAATGAAAAAATCTTCGACATTGTGTTTAATAAAAAGTATATAAAACCTAATTAACGACAATATCAATTATATCTACATCCCTACATTTCTTAGATTGTGCCTCTAGACGGGTATAAAAACATTTATATTTTTTTATGTTTTCTCAAGTCTATTTTGTAAGGTTTATGTTTACGTGGTTCTATTTATAACATGTAATTTACAAACAAGTATGTATAGAAATAAAGATTAGAACAATATTATCAAATATCTTTTATAAATTTGAATAATAAATAAAGTAAGTTTTGTTGTGGAGTTTAGATCTAGTGATTCTGAAGTGAATACCAGTGTCTAATAGTAAGACGGTATATTAGTTAAGAATGATGATGGAGATGTTGATTGACACGCAATGGGTTCTGGGTTCGACCCGACCAGACAAGTATCTGAATGATGAGTTTAGATTTATGTTCTGGATTTGGGTGTTTGTGTATTAGTCTTTGTATGTGTCCATGGCATCCACGGCCCAGGAGAAAGCGTTTGTAAAAAATGATTAAAATGTGTAAGAATTTCTTAAAGATGATTTTTATATTTATTTTGTATTTAACCTGGTTTGTGCTTAACACTGTTTCTGATACGCAGATACTATAAAAATAATATTGATAACTGGTCGTTGAGGTGGTAGATATCTCTGTAGTTAGACTTTGAAAGCGCTACACCTATTTCTGCCTAATAATATCAGTGCTAAGCATTGCTGTATTCTGGTCTAGGGTTTGGTGTTCTCTGGGGTGGCAACGCTTCTGAGATTAACCTCATGTATGATCTTATAGAGGGTTGATTAAAAATGTCCATGAGTGGCATGTTGAACTGTTTGCTCGTTTACCACTTTCATATAAAAAGTAAAAAAAAGTTACTTACCAGTTTGTGTACTTGAATCGAAGAAGGTGCTTGTAGTCTCCACAGTCATTGTTCCAATGGTGCCATCTAAAATTTGTGTGGATGAGTCACGACGTCCTCGAGCACGCATGCACGCGTCATCACTTTGAGAACTCTGCCGCCTGAAGTTGCGACAACGAATCATTTCCTCTGTTGTGGACTGCCGACGGAAGCCTCTAGCGATTAGTATTTCTTCAGTCGTTGATTGCCGTCTAAACATGGTTCGTTCAGGTGGTCGTGCGCACGGGCTTGGATCACGACTTGAGCAAGAACTGGATTCCGGGCTTCTAGCACGACCCATTCGGGCACAAGACGCTTGTCTTCGCAGCCTGCTGCGGCGTCGAGCTGCAGATGGACTCAACTCGCCTCCCCCAGCTCTGTCAGGGCTCAGTTGGTTACGTTCGCGTCTTGGGCGTGCAGCTGAATCTGGACTTAAAGAGTCTCTCCTCGCTCTACCAGCATCATCAGGCTCTAAGGAAGGGCCTGAATCTCGACGCCGAGTACCAGGGGGACCTGTAGGATCATCGAATGCAGTGGCTTGTCTTTGTAATCGACCAAGCCTCCTTTCAGGGCTAGCAGTGGCTCGCGAATCACGTCTTGCTCGACCACATTGTGTAGTTGAATCTCTTCGGCCACCTAGATTCGGAGGAGTTCTACCACCCGAAGGAGGTTGCACTTGAACTGCTTGTGTAGTCTGTACTGTTTGAGTTGCGCTAGGTGTAGGTAATGTTGGCGATGTAGGCGAAGGAGTTACTGCTGATGTAATTATAGTCGGCATTGTCATTGGTTGACATTCACCATCGGAACGGCTTGGTTCATGAACAGTCACCACAGTTACAGCCGGGGGTGTGGGTCCAGGATCAGATGATGCATCAACAAAAGATGGTGGTGCTGGCGTGGGGGGTGAAGCCCTACGCTTTTTGTGAGTTGCTACAATCCTCGGAGGTGCGATGACGACTGAGTCACGTCGGTGTCGGTGGCCATCGACTGAATCACGACGTTCCTTATCATCGCCAGAGCCTCGTCGCTTGACGCGACGTTCCCTTGCCACCATTACAGTAGTGGAATCTTTTCGCTCCAAAGTATTTGGAGCGTCGGCACGAAATTCTGGTTGTGCTTTCGAATCACGGCGCTTGGAAGCCATGGACTTGATGCCAGAGTCTGCTGAAGAATCTCTACGGCGTCGTGGAGGGGGCTCGTGGCGCGCCCAGGGCAGGGATCGAGCTAGATCCGCTAGTGTTTCGCGACGTGAAAGCGGAGCTCTTTGTCGTCGGGGAGCACTGCTGCCACCACCGCCCCATTCGCGAAGTATATCCGTAAGTTGAGCTAGCGAGGAACGGCGGCGACGAGGTCCACCTATGAACACAGAAGCTTCTTCAAGAAGATACAAGCAGTAATGTATATGATTTTATTTTGATTTAAAGTTTATAAAAGTGAGACTAAAGGATAAAATAAGGAAATTTTATAGATGTTTTTTTTTCACTGCATACTTATATAAAATAATAAAAATGATTTTAGCACTTGCTACTTTAAATATTAGTTTAGTGTTAATTGTGAAATAAATAATATAATAACTTAGAAAAATAGGAAAACTTAAGAATTAAAGTACCTCTTGGCTGATCTGAAACATCGGGTTCGGGTGGTGAAAGGCATGACACCTGGGCTGCTGAGTCCCTGCGACTGCCGAGTCTCTGACGCAGCGTGGACTCTTCCAACGTAGACCTGGTCAGCTCGTCCCAGCCGTTCCCTCCAGCCCACACCAGGCCCACTTGGTGGGACAGTATCGGCAGGTTGCATACGAAACATATTGCTGTCATGGTCCTGTTAAAGAGACATCGATTAAAATAAATTGTACTAATGTGATATGCAAGTTTTGAAGCGAAATTGCTTTAGAATTGTTGTGATTTAAAATTAGATGGAAAGAAATGCGTTACGAAAGTAGTTGTTGGCGCTACAACTAGATGGCGCTGTATCCTTTTCTGAATTAAGCTAACGATTTTGTATATACGAAGTATTATTTTTGAGTTTCACTTTTGCTGTGTGGAAATTGCTTACACATTTTTTATCATTGTTTGATTTCGTATTTGTTTTACTTTATTTATTTATGGCAATAAAAAAAATATTGGACATGTCACGGCACAGTTTATTTTTTTTTAATATGTTGCATTTACGTGATTTTTAATATTCGTTTGAAATTATTTTAAATAGGTATTTAGGTATATAGGTATAAATAGTGAATAGAACTAAGATCGGGCATGAGATTTTTTCCAGCCTTGTTAAAGTTGCAAGTGTTAAGTGGCGGAATTGAATTGGCGTGATGTACTGAAAAGTATTTTATTTCATTTACTACAGCTTACGTTCGTATTTATATATATTTTATTTATTTATCGTAAAATAAATAACAGAATTATCGTGCCTTATTAGGGATAAACAAAAACGTATTGTTACAATTTATTGGTTTTTTTTATTACGGTTATCTTGTTCAATATTAAATATTATAACTTTACACATACAATGTTTCCGGAACTGTGAAGTTAAACACGCGTGTCAAATTTATAGGAATTCAGCGAAGCAACAATGGAATTTTACACAAGGATACAGTTTCGCGTTACACCTTTTGTAATGAAATGTCACTAAATTCACGAATGCCTCATTTGGTTTAAGTTTTAGTTAACACTCACGCCTTGTTGTTTTGAAAGTGCGCGTCAGGATACATGTCGGTGCTTCGTGGTTTCAGAATAAAGTGATGCCGCGTATCGCTCGCTTGTTTTCGCATCAGTGATCCGATAACCGAACTAGCGATATTAAGTAATAACCGCTCCCATGCGTGGCGACATGTATTACGGCACAGATAAATTGTTATTGATGTACACGGTCACTGCCTCTCGACCACTCCTCTGACGTTACAAAGTCCAGGCTAGTAGTTCTGTTTTATTTCTTTTATTTTAGTTCTATTAGGTGTATTTCATTGATTTGGATTAATTATACTTATGGTTGGGTGCACTATATGTTTTTTACAAGGAAGCTTGTTTACTAAAAACTTATGGACACAAATTATCGTTTGGTTCATTTAATTTTGATACTTTAGCTAACGGACTTCCGTTTCTTATCATGTTGTGGGGGATTGTAGGCGCTAACTTCAACTAGAGCCCTTTGACTCCTCTCTTAGATCCAGGAGACTGACTATTTTCGATGATTTGTAAAACAATGACTTTATTAATCAATGCAAAGCATCTCATACCTCAACAATTTCATCTCAACTTTCAGTAGACATTCAATTGCTGTTTATCGCTGACGGGTGTCGCCGGTGTATTGTGAACGTCCTTAATTACACAAATTTATCGATAGATAGGTATGATTGATATTATGGCGGCGGTATTTCGTCTGGCACGTGATGCTACGATAAAGCCTATCGGTTATTCGGATGAACGAATTTGCACCCTCGATACGTCTCAGGACGATTTGGCACTACACAAACCCGTTTCAATATTTGGCGAGATGGAAACTTTGGATGTGTTCATTCGATTCGAAATTATGTGCTCAATGAAGTTCAATTTCAATTTGCGCTACGTATAAGCGTCTACATAAATCTTATACATAAACGATTTGACTTAGTAGTTCTGTAAGCCGCCTCATTTGATAGATTTGATTTCAGGGACTGGCAAAGCTAGGACTAATTAATTAAACGGTTGTGAAAGTCGCTTGGGATTTGATTGAAATGTACTATATGTGCACAAAATTGTTTATGTGAAGCTTACTTACAACAAAGGGCAGCTTACAGAAATAAAAAATCACGTTCAACTTGAATATTCTAACATGGTTTGTCAATGTTTATTCTAACGCTACCTTTTGTCAACATTTGTGTGAATATAAGAGTTGAACCACTTTGATCGTTCAATTAATCGCGCAACATGGTTCAAATTTTATGGACTAGGTATACGGACATAGCTTTTGTTAAGAAGGAGGCTGAGCGGCAGTTGAAGAAAAATGTCGCCATTTTTCTTTAAATTTTTTTAGTTTCTGATTTTTTTTATCACCCCTTTAGCAAAGGAGGTCCGAAATAGCAATTTTAAAATTCGTTAACAGACAAAGAAAAAGTTCCTCCTGTTTAGGTTTTCCTTTCTCGCGAATGCTAAGCGGGGATGAGTTCTGGACCTAAGCCCTCTTTTATGCACACATGACAACAAGCAATTTAAACTAAACTCCATCAGGATCGCGTTATTATTTACTTTGTTGGGCGATTAATTGCGATAAAAGTTGTCCAGTTTTATTTGACTCTAAATACTGGTATTTACAATATACTATCCCAAACTTAACATACTTCATACTTACCTACAGTGCTGTAAATAACTTATGATATATGATGTCTAGTGAAAAGTGTAGTCATGTATTGAGTACAGATTTGTGGGTGACGTTTTGTATGAAAGTGGGGAAGACGGAAGATTAACGCAAAGGGGTTGATAGCAAAAGATAACGCGAAAGTAAAAAAAAGCTGAAAATCGAGGAACAATATAATACTTTTTCAAAATATAGAAATATTTTAGCAAGTAGCAAAGGAGCATTCACCTGGTGTTAAGTGGTCACTGCCACCCATGTATATCTGTAAACAAATTCAAATAGAACATGGGTTCTATCTGAAGTCAATCACAGATGCGTTACTATTCCCAAGGACTATGATGGTCGCTTCATATAAAAGTCTGTTGGCAACAACACCCTGCCACCGAAACGCAACAACTGCTTCACGTTAGAAATAGGTGTGGCGGTGGTACTTCTCCGATCGAACTACACTGGTTCTACCACCTTCAGTATATAGTCTACAAATAGCGAGTATATTGTCTGTTTGATGATAAGTAGCCACTGCTATTCATGAAAGTTTTTTATCAGTCTCCGATAAGATTAGTCAGACCTGACCTGCTACAAATGTGTTGCTATCCCAAAGGACTAAGTTAGAAAGCTGTGGATAAGTATATCTCCCGACACTTTTTAGACTAATATATTCTTCACTGCTGTATCATAGTAGTTAGTAGACAGTTTTCAGAAGTACAAACATATTTCTCTCGTCAGCCCATTATCGTTCTACTACCCGGCACGGGTCTCCTCTTAGAATGAGAGAGTTTAGGCCATAGTGCACCGCACTAGCCAAGTGCGAATTGGTGGATTTCACATACCTCCGAGGACTTTTTTTTCTTTTTTTAAGAACTATCGGGAGTGTAGGTTTCCTTATGATATTTTCCTTCATCGAAAAGCAGTAATAATTAATTTCTAATTTTTTAAATTAATTGAGTTTGAACCTCGGACCTTTAATATTTAAAAGAGCAATTTAAGTATCTATTTACATTTTTTTTTTTCTACTATACCTAAGTTTGAATTTTTATCGGTCTTAACAACACTTCTTTATTTTTTCACCTATATATTGAAAACACTATCTAAGTAAATCGGATCACAGCCTAGTGTTATACCTAATATACAAATATTAATCTTTATTTATTTCACAGCAACTAATTATCCTTTATGTATTTTAGATTTGAAAGAACGAAAAGGTGATCTTAGTATGGAAATATGGTCATCTAAATGCCATACTGAGAAGATTCTTGCATCCGACTAGGTTTCATATGCATTTTGAAGCTAAGTTGTTTGTTTTTACGCAATTAACTACATAACTGTACTATAATATAAAAGACGAAATAAAAGGGAACGTATACTTTGTATTCCAGTCTCTTTGAAGTAAGTCATTCCGGTATAATAAATAACTACTATCACAGCCCCATACTATGTCTTTCTCTTGTGTCGTGGATACCCACATATCCAAACAAGTATGCACAAGCACTCAAACCCAGAACAGGAATCTAAGTTCAGCATTTAGATACTGTCTGGCCGGGAATCGATCCTGGCATCCGAAGCGCATCAGACCGGTATGGTAACCGCTCCGCTACGTGGATAGTATACGAGAACATGAGGACTAAGCTGGAACGCCTAATGTGCCACTAACTGCAACTGATTACATAGCTGTACAGTATTGCTGTAACTAAAGGCGAGTTCTAATTTAAGCTTAGGATGGCAAGGCCTAAGGGAATGTACGCAAATCAAGTGACCATTTCAGGACGAAAGAGTACTATTCAAAATACCACGTTTGGTTCCATGGTGGAGTAGCGGGGTTAAGGTTTTTGTTACCTAGTCAATATTCCCTAAAGGAAATCTGCTGATAAGTATATAATAGGTACTTCTATATGAGCTAAGCTATTATTTTTCAAGATCCTCTTCGCAAAAATGCGAGAATATTGCTCGCTTGTATTAATGGATTACTATGTGAAATCTTCAAGGCGGGGAGAGTTTACTTTTATACTTTTTTATCTGACTGAAGTAGCAAACGAACATTCAGTCCACCTGATGGTAAGTGGTCACTGCCGCCTGCCGACATCTGTAATCAACTTCATACAGAACATGGTTTCCATCTGAAGTCAATCACAGATGCGTTGCTAGTCCCGAGGACTATGATGGTCGCCTCATGTGAAAGTGTGCCGGCACCCACACCCTTTTATCGAAACGCAAGAAATGCATCACGCTAGAAATAGGTGTGGCGGTGATACTTCCTCGGTCGAACTACACTGGTTGTACCATCTTGAAACTATACTACGGATACCAGGTCAACACGAGCAAGAGGGCGTCAAAACTTGTCAAAAATAGGTCACTTGGTTCGGATACATTCCCTACGCTATCATGCGTAAGCCGTAGCGGTCAAGGAGGCTAGTCATGCATTATACTATCATGCTTGGCAGCGGGGACCTGTAATGACGCAGACGAGGTGAAGGGGATTGCATGTCGAAAGCCGGGCATTTGGGGACGCTAACTCAGGGTAATGTCGACAGACAATATCACATCAAACACTTTGTACATCTGAAACAATAGGTCAGGTCATTAGCTGTCTCGTGTTGTAGTTGTGTGTCTGAAAGTGTAGGATAAAACATCTTGTGTGTTTGTGTAATTTTTGAATGTGATTTGTTTCTATAAAAGCGGCTTGAACTAATATATCATGTTCTATATAACTACGAACACTGAAAATATCAGTAGTTATAATTTACTTGTATATTTGTTTCAACATTTTTGATAGCAATTGGAAGTAGGCCTATACAAATTGAAGAAAAGTAATTATGTAAAGTAATAACCCGATGAGTATGTAAAGTAGCGTTGAAAGAGTAATAAAGTATTTATAAAATACTTAACTAAAATGTTTATTACCTAAAATTAACATTCATTCGATAAAACGAAGCTAAAACTTTCACAAGACTATGACAAGCGTATTGTAGCGACATAGTGTGAAAGCTTCTGGAAAAGCTTGCTTCAAGCTTTTCTTGCTTACTACATAGTTCCGAATAATTCCAACAGATGGCGGGAATGGTGGTATAATGCAGAGTGGCTATAGAGTTACAAATATTAGGTCATAGATGTCGCTAATGGTCTTGAAATTTTTAGCGAGATAATATGTATTAAAAAAATAAGTCAATATTTTTAAATCATACATGAATAATGAAATAAATATACGTGGAAAAATACAGGAATGTTTAATATTGCTGTTATTAGAGTAATATATATATATATATATATATATATATATATAATAGTTGACCGCAATAATCGTCCCACTGTTGTAATTATATATCAATAAGAAGGTATATGTTTTTATTACTCTTTTATGCAAAATATACCGATAGTTCAGAATACCCATTATCATAGTAAACTTCATCAAAATGGGTGGCACTGCGGGAATAAAGTAGCTCGTAATATATTTCTAATTAATATTTTAATATAAGAAGATTACAACACTAAAATCTTGCTCTCAAAATAGTGCGGGAAACGTGGTAATTTCGAAGTGCACAGTAAATTCTAAGTCGTCGTTAAGGAGCTTTGCTACCAACGTTACGTCCACTTCGTTCCTCTCCACTTCAGATGTAATGAAACTGTAATTCCAGGTACTGCGCCAATTAAACTGCTTTGCACAGTTTTCGTACAACTTGAATATTCCACTTCAGTAAGTTCACTGCGTTCGGATATTTGAAGTCACTTGGCTATTCCAAATGACTCATTTTTTCATTTGATACGTATTTTTATGACGTCTGATATTTGAATTTTATTTTCATTTCTTAATTCAATGGAATAAACATTCAAATATTTTTTAAAAGCTTTTTTGTATAAACCCCTCGTCATACTTGTATTTTGACTTCAGAATATTAGCCCATTAAATTAATAATGAGTACAATATTTACTATGACCGAAAAGTTGTTATAGATATGTGTTTGTTACTCTTTGACCCAATGCTACCGGTCAGAGTTCCCTGTAATTTGGCACAGAGATAGTTTGTGACCTGGATTAATACACGGAATACTCATTATCATGGTAAACTTCATCAAAACGGAAGGCGCCGCAGGAATAAGGTAGCTCATAATATATTTCTAATTAATATTTTAATATAAGAAGATTATAACACTAAAATCTTGCTCTCAAAATAGTGCGGGAAACGTGGGAATTTCGAAGAGCACTGTAAATTCTAAGTCCTCGTTAAGGAGCTTTGCTACCAACGTTACGTCCACTTCGTTCCTCTCCACTTCAGATGTAATGAAACTGTAATTCCAGGTACTGCGCCAATTAAACTGCTTTGCACAGTTTTCGTACAACTAGAGAATATTCCACTTCAGTAAGTTCACTGCGTTCGGATATTTGAAGTCACTTGGCTATTCCAAATGACTCACTTTTTCATTTGATACGTATTTTTATGACGTCTGATATTTGAATTTTATTTTCATTTCTTATTTCAATGGAATAAACATTTAAATATTTTTAAAAGCTTTTTTGTATAAACTCCTCGTCATACTTGTATTTTGACTTCAGAATATTAGCCCATTAAATAATGTTACTCTTTGACGCAAAGCTACCAGTCAGAGTTCCCTGTAATTGTAATTTGGCACAGAGATAGTTTGTGAACTGGATTAATTCACGGAATACTCAGTATCATGGTAAACAACATCAAAACGGAAGGCGTCGCAGGAATAAGGTAGCTCGTAATATATTTCTAATTAATATTTTAATATAAGAAGATTACAACAAAATCTTGCTCTCAAAATAGTGCGGGAAACGTGGGAATTTCGAAGAGCACTGTAAATTCTAAGTCCTCGTTAAGGAGCTTTGCTACCAACGTTACGTCCACTTCGTTCCTCTCCACTTCAGATGTAATGAAACTGTAATTCCAGGTACTGCGCCAATTAAACTGCTTTGCACAGTTTTCGTACAACTAGAATATTCCACTTCAGTGAGTTCACTGCGTTCGGATATTTGAAGTCACTTGGCTATTCCAAATCGCTTTTTCGTTTGATACGTATTTATGACTTCAGGTATTTGCATTCCAACTACATTTATTTTTCAACGCAGTAAATATTCAAATATTCTCTAAATGCTCTTCATATAAATTTCACGTCTAACTCGTATCGTGAAAATAAAACGGTTCATTTATGTTTTTTCGATCCCTTTTTTGTTTCGAGAGAGAAACCTTCAAAAGGTATCCATCGTTATTAGAGCGTCGACGGATTATGTGAGATTGTCACTCAATAAAACCCCTACGGTTGACATTCTCTATGCCGGGATCATCAAAGAAACCGAAGTCCTCTGAGCGGGTTGCCCTGTTGCGTTCTACCCAAGTGAGCCGTACAGTCACCCCACCGTTCGGTGATCACGATGGTATGCAATCACATATTCCGCTGACCTTCCCGGGTTCTTCTTTTTAGTCGCCTCTTACAACAGGTACGTAACCGTTTATATGTCTTTCTAATCATTGTGCTATTTTAGACTACAGCCTATCTCTATAATACCTCTTTTTAAACTATAATCAGTACCTATAATCATTTTAGTTGGGAGACTATTTTGAGTGTATACTCAAAATAGTCTCCCAACAATAAATATATAGTTATAGTAAAATATATAGTTATAGTTAGTTGTAGGTACTCTAGTAAGATAAGAGAACGTAGAAGTAATAGAGACAACTCTGCTTTCTTATTAAATTCACTCTAAGAGTTTTATGATGCATATTTATAAAATGTCTTATATTTTGTGTATAAACTCTTGAATTGTAAAAATATAAGAGTGTTTTATACTCCGTGACTTTGACATACTTTGCATGTCTCATTTATCTTTCCTCAACGATCCCGTCAATTATAAGTATATAATTTCTTTACAAGAGCGATCCATTTACAAAGAAAACGTTGAGTCATTTTTCTATTCACGAAAACTTGAGGAAAACTTTTGCATTTTGTTCAAACGCCTTTAGTACATTCAATTTGTAATTTAGGATCTTTAAGGTGACTTTATAATCTAATTATTGAATTTTATTTCATTTATAAATAGCAGTAGCAATGACCATCTGTAGGACTATATTTACTAAAAGGATTCAAAAAACATCCTTGATTATTTGCTATCGCCGAACTGTAAATAGCAAAGAACATCTGTTTGCTATAATGTGTTAAATTTAATAAAATTTTGTGCAATGGAAATCAATACAGATCAATCTCCATATACGGCATGTATAGGAAATTATACCAGACATGCGAAAAAAAAAGCTTTAAAATGAAAATATATTAGGGGACTAGCACACAGCGTATTTTAAACGCGCAGATGACGCTCTGGTAACGCGCGTATACGCGTTTCAAACAAGTTTGAGTGCATGAAACGTGCGTCTACTGCGCGTATGTGCGCAGATATAGCGATACAGATATACATAGAAGATGGGGGAAAAATTCTAAATGATATCGAATGTCATCAAATCAAACGACTTTCGAACACGCTTCACACGCGCGTTGTATCACGTTTAATGCGCGTCCGAATCTGTAAAAACGCAAAAATCGGCATCTACGCAGAAAACGCGAGTATCTGAAACGCGCGTTTAAAATACGCCATGTGCCAGGGGCTTTATTATTGAAGTGAAACTTCTTTAGGCGCATGAGGGTAAAATTTTTACAGATGAAACGTCACGCCGGTATGCAACGGAAGTGTCGGAAAAGAGAGAGAGAGTGATCGAGACCGATTGAGAGAGAGTAAGACAGGGCGAACGTAGCATGAGCAACAGCCGTGGAGTGAGAGTAGGGAGCAAGCGAGTGAGAAAGATTGAGAGAAAAAGTGAGACAGAGCGAACGTCGTATCACGCCTTTTTCCCTTCCCCTTAATCTTGGAAATTTAAAGTTTTAGATTTGTATAAATATAAACAAGATTTATAAATTAGTTCGCCAAAGAAGTTTCACTTCTGACATGTGTACTTTGTACGCACGCATGTTTTTTTATTTTATAAAATAAGTGGTCATTGCCGCACATGGACATCTGTAATGCCCAGATAACATTCGAATCCTACTTGAGGTCGGGAATGTTTTAATCCCTGAAGAGTAAGTTGGAACGCCAAGGATATGGATGTCTCAACTACTTCAAACCTGAACACTTTTCTGTAACTGATTGAAGTAGCACACGAGCATACAGGTGGTAGAACCAGTGTAGTTCGACTGGGGAAGTACCACCGCCACACCTATTTCCAGCGGTCAAGCATTTCTTGCGTTTCGACGAAAGGGTATCGCTGCCGGCACACTTTTATATGAGGGGACCATAGTCCTCAGGAGTAACAACGCATCTGTGATTGACTCCAGACTGAGCCCAAATTCTATTTGAAATTGCTCACCGATGTCCATGGGCGGCAGTGACCACTCACCATCAGATGGACTGCATGCTCCTTTGCTTCTTCAATCAGATAAAAACAATGCAATCCACTTGATGGTAAGTGGTTACTGCCGCCCATGGACATCTGTAAGCAACTTCATATACTTATGTAGAACATAGGTTCAATCTGAAATCAATCACAGATGCATTGCTACTCCCGATGACTGAGATGGTCGCCTTACATAAAAGTATACCGGCAACCACAACCTTCACCGAAACGCAAGAAATTCTCCACGCCAGAAATAAGTCTGGTGGTGGTATCTCCCCTGTCGAACTACACTGGTTCCACCACCTTCAAAACATTGCTGTTATTAGACAGAAATAGGTGTAGTCCCTAGTAGGTTTCTACATAGTTTAACTACAAAAGTTCCACTTGGTTTCGTGGTTGGCGTACCTATAATTTATTTTCCGTCTATCCATCGCTTGGCCTTTTGAAGCTCATTGCTCCACAGAGGTATCCGCTAACGGCGTTTTTGTCAATAGTAGTTATGCTTGCAACCGTAATGTTGATGCTACACAGGAAAACCCAACTCTTGAATGTCGACAGCCAGGGGAATAGAGAGAGTGGTGCTATTTAAAACCGACATCACTCAGCACGACTAATAAGTCGTTAAATATAAGAGTGACAAAATAACAAATACAATAAATTAAATACATTTACTCATGTAATCGTACTTTCGCTACAATACATACGAGTAACACAGAAATACATAGAAAAATCCGTTCCATATGTATGATATGTGCAGTAGTTGTAAATGAAAATGTACCCTGCTTTAAATTTATAAGGTAATCCTGTACAAATTATTCGTAACATAAATCCGATCTTAAACTAATGGAAAACGTTACTTTAATGCTTAAGAGATAATTTAGGCTTAAAATAGCCTTATTTGAGAATCCTTTGGCTCAAAAGTTAGGGTACTTGTTTGTTGGTCCATTACTTCGTATCGGTTGAAAGGATTTTGCCGAAAGTTGGGTTGGTTTAACGTTACTGTAGCGGATATATTACTGTTACTTTTGTTTTGCATGAATTTATTAAAAGCTTGTTCTGTGTGTGAAGTTTCGGCCTTGTTTTTACTAAAGGTCCATAAATATATATGTGCCTACATAAAATAATCCTCTATTATTTATAGAATAATTTGGTATTTAACCAAATTGTGTCTCTAAATAATAGACGGTCTATTCGCATAACACTTCACAAATAAAGAATAAGATCCTAGATAGGGCCAGCAGCGGCTTTCGTGCAACATCAACATTCAATACTCACAGCTGTCATCAATATACTTGCCATGTGAGGCGAATATTAGCAAAAATCCCAATTAGAGGAAAGCTGAAGGTGAGTGTTCCCAAAAGCAGTGATAGCCTAATAGTTGAAACTTGCAATCTCGATCGGGAGGTCCGAGCTTCAAACCCAGGCACGCACCACTGATTTATGTGCGTATTAGAAATTAATTATCACTGCTTTTCGGTGAAGGAAAATATCGTGAGGAAACCTACACACCCGAGAGGTTCTCGGAAGTGTGTGAAGTCCACCAATTCGAACTTTTTTTTTTCTAAAAAGGAGGACTCCGGGATCTCGAAACGACCTCAACCGTAATCCTCCGAGCGCGTTGCCCTATCGGGCTCCTCCCAGATGGGCCCACCGCTCCGTCTAGTCGTTACGACGGTATGCGACCACACCTACCGCCGTCCTTCCGGGGATTGCCCGACCGAACGGTTTGAGCTCCCACTCTAGCCGTCTGCAACCCCGGAAGCCCCTTTTAGTCGCCTCTTACGACAGGCAGCGGATGCCGTAGCCCTATTCTGATCTCGGAACTACAGGGACGACCAATTCGAACTAGGCCAGCGCGGTGGACTATGGCCTATAACTCTCTCATTCTGAGAGAAGACCCGTGCCCAGCAGTGGAACAATGATAGGTTGACGACGAGGGTTCACAGGAACTTCTTGACTCGATGCCTACGTCATCCTTCGCCCATCGCACCACTCGCCAATGATGCATTGGCGATGGCGATTGGCGAAGCACTGGCGACTCCTCTGGTGTTGTAAATATTCATAGGCAGCGGTGACTACTTTCCATCAGGTGGCCGTCTGTCTTATCGTTAGATATATATAAAGAAAATATCAGTGGGTTCAGAATTGCGAAGGAACGGTGCTTTCTTTAGAAAAATACACAAACCTACCCGTAATACGCAGACTGGGATTATATGTAAGCTTTCATACGAAATATGTTACGAGTAAAGTTCATAGGTTAAAATGTGTTCTCATTTGAATTCGTGAGGTCGTAACCGACCATTCCCGTCCGACCTCACTCGCATTAATCCGACTACAATAGCTAATGGACAACCCATTGTGTTCAGAGATGTTTCTGGCATATCGAACTGTAATACTGCGCAATGCATCTCTTTGAGCGTGTGAAAAATTGAATCTATATAAGAAATTTGAATTTATCAGATTGTGTATACAATGACGTATCGTCGTCAACTCATTATTGTTCCACTGCTGGGCACGGGTCTTCTCTCAGAAAGAGAGAGTTTTAGGCTATAGTCCAGCGCACTAGCAAAGTACGAATTGGTAAGGTTCACACACCTTTGAGGCCTTTTTTTAAGAACTCTCGAGTGTAAAGATTTCCTCACTGTTTTCCTTCACCGTAAAGCAATGATTATTTATTTCTAATGCGCACACAATCTTAAAACTATCAGCCTTGAATTTGAATCTCGGAGCTCCCGATTGAAAGTTTTAACCATGAGACTGTCACTGCTCATACAATGACATATAGATACAACTATTCATACGTTGCTACTTTGCTTGAGTTTATTTTTATAGTTCGGAGGAGCAACATTATTTATTGTCCGATATTTTTTTATAAGATTGAAGTAGCAAACGAGCATGTAGTACACCTGATGGTAAGCGATCACTGCCACCCATAGAAATATGTAAGCAACTTCATACAGAACATGGGGTTCTATTTGAAGTCAATCACAGATGCGTCGCTACTCCCGAGGACGAAGATGGTCGCCTCAGATAAAAGTGTGCCGGCGACCACACCTTTCCATCGAAACGCAAAAACTGCTTCCCGCTAGAAACAGGTGTGGCGGTGGTACTTCCAGTATTAATTTCTATTGTATTTTGGTGTGAAGGACGTGATATAGGAGATATGCTTATCCGAGGGGTTGGAACTTATTCCATAGGGCTTGAATATTAGATGTATGAAACATGTATGAATAGTAGTCACCCATTCAGGGCTAACCACTCTCTATGATTTTGAACTTTTGTGGCGACCTCCCGCTACACATTAAGAGATAGCGCTACTAGTATTCTGAAACACGCTATCGAAGCATTCTCAATACCCCGCATATATACAAGTTCCGAACATCAACTGTCGGAGCACGGCCGCTCCCCAGGCATGATCACCTAGCCTGGCGGGACATCTCCCATTGCCGCTGGCGCGATGCGCGCGCGCAAACAATCGCGGCCGGCCGCTCGGCAGCACTCCAACACACACCTAGTGTCCCGGGTTCGAGTCCGGGGTGTAGTGTTGAATTGTAGTGTCCGTGTAATAGTGTGTCGCTGTGGTTGTTGTGTATGTGTATGTAAATGTATGTGTGTATGTATATAAATATATTTACATAATATTATATGTATGAAGTGTCAGTGTATAATGTAATATAATGAATAGAATACATACACGTAATGTGGGTGAAGTGCCCACACTTTGTTAAGAGATCACGATATACGCTAAATTATCTACACTAGGACTTATTTTATAGGTGTAGAACGTGCATGGTTCGGTTAGGGAGGCACTACCGTCACAGCTATATCTAGCGTGAAGCAATTTCTGCGTTTCTGTAGATGGGTGTGTTCGCCGGCATGCTTTCATGAGGTGGCCAACGCATCTGTGGTTTATTTCAGATAGAATGTGTTTTGTATGGACTTGTTTATAATTGTCTATCTTTATAAATATCATTTTTATTTTAAAAAGACTTTTTATTTTAAAAGCTACATTCTACCTAAACACAAAATATGATTTAAAGGTGTAAGACAGTACATTTTACTTAAATACTTAGTAAAATTGACAATTCCACTCAAGGGTGGCAGTAACCAATCAAAACCTGTTAATACTTGGAATCAAAACAAAAATGATAATGAAACCACACTCGGTTTCATTCTAAATACGAAGGAGATTTAATATCTGGAAGCAAAAGAACAAGCCTTAAAGAACAAAAATTAAAACTAGACAGAAAGTAAGAGCCGTTAATCACTTAAGTCCACAAATCCTTCTTATTTAAAAAATGACCCGTGAACAAACGGGAATTTGTTCAATTTAGATTGGTTTTTGATTGATGGGCACGGGTAAAGTTTTAAATGAATTTCGGCCCGGACTCTCCTTTCCGAGAATTTTAGCGAACTGCCCTTTTGCTTAGTTGTATTTTGTTATGACTATACTCATATATAAACTAGCTGATCCCGCGTCTTCGCCCGCTTTGATCACGTTTATCATGATAATGAGTATCCTATCGGTTAATCATATCATATATGTGTTATATACACTATCTGTGTACCAAAAATTTCAGCGAAATTTGACCAGTGATTGCGTGAAATAAGACAAACACACACATACTTCCTCAGAACCTTTTTAATTATTAATCACATTATTTAATTAATTAATTAAATAAGATTACTTAAAATAAACATAAAAGATGATTATTTGGTATAAATTAAATTAAAAGATGAAAATAGGGTTGTAACAAAGGCCTCCTTAGCTGAAATTGGAAGAAACATACATAACTAATCTTGATTTATTAGAGTAATAACAAATCGAAACAAATATAAATTAAATAATACAGTACAGTTTTTATCATAGGTTTGTTATTATAAAAGAAACTGTTATCAAATTATTCCACTATCATCGGTCTTTAATACGTGTGCAAAGTTTAAAATTGATGAAGATTCTAAAAACGGGCGAGTTCAAAGATTCCGGTACATACATAGATACAACCCAAACAAATAAAAGCATGTTAATAAGAAGAGACAACTTATGTTATACGACAATAGCTTTGCGGCTATGTCACCTGCCAAAGGGTTTATTAAGGGATACATTGAACCAGCTGCACTAACTAAATAATAGTTTACTTGGCAGTGAACGTGACGATGAAGATTAGGATGTGCGAACTTATGACAGTATAATTTATGTTTATTGTTACATCTCCACCACGTTAAACCATTTTCTTTGTATCGTATTGTATTTCTCGTATCGCATCGTAATATGCTATCCAGCGGCCACGTCACGTAGCGTCGTTCTTTACTCATTTTACTTCAAAGTCTAGTACATAAATAAACCTCCGTTAAATTTCTGCAAAAAAATTGCAAGGGGCAGTTGCGGACGTGGAGGTTGCGTAAGTTCAGTAGTAACGGATGCGGAGGCGGAGATCCGTTACAACTAATTATTAAGGATATAGAGAAACCTAACACACATTAGGCACAAATAAAGTTAATAACATATATAGCATATTTAATATTTATCTTATTTTAACACTATCTTCGTAACATATTTTATGTTCCGAAATATAATTATATTGTATCAAATATATAATAATTTAATGGGTTTAAATTATGCGTCCACCAATTCGCACTTGGCCAGCGCGGTGGACTATGGCCATAAACTCTCTCATTCTGAGAGAAGAACCGTGCCCAGCAGTGAGACAATAATGGGTTGACGAGAGAAATTATGCGTAAAGAATTAAAAGTTTATTTAATTTTAATGGTAAGAGAAATTAATTAGTGTAGTGATAAATGGGAAGGAAAATAGGTATGTTGTTTTTAATATACTGCTGTATAGATCACTTAAATAACTTGAAACAATTTACATTTTTATAACACGCATCTTTTCTGTATTTTTAATAGAAGAAGGGGTTGTAACGACTATTTGAACAAACTTTTAATTATCATAATTTTCGAGGGACGTGATTGTAATTTTATTGTAATTGTAATAAAATTATTTTACGGTTTCTCTAAGTTTCGGCGTATAGGGAATATAAGGAACTTGAATTTCGAATGAGATATAAACTTTTGATGTGGATAGCACGTGAGGTATTAAACATAGCGTTTTTATGGTTTCCTAAAGTAGAATTTTCCAATTGGTGGATTATGGCCCATGTGTAGTAAGCGAAATGATGAAAAATGAATTGTATGAATCTTTTTTTATAAATATCTTTTATATACAACTTAAGTAGCAAACGAGCATGTAGTACCTAATGATAAATGGCTACAGGGGATACGATGATTAGCGACACAGTATGTCATTCACTCTAGCGTTTCAACTATGGCCGTCTGCAATATTTTTTATTTTTATTTTGATTGAAAATGTAATTATATTTTTTATTAAAAGTAAGTTACTTTGTAGAATCCGCACCTATGTCGTATCATATAGTCAAAACAAGGTTTTATTGAAACTGCTTTATTGCTTGTTTGTTATTATTATTAAGATCAAAAGATACGACTAACATTCAACATAAATAACTATGCATTCAGATAGATGGAACCAGGCATAAGATTCACAAATGTCTGTCATTTGATTCAAGCTATATTCTGTGAGATGACGTCATTACATATTGCAGCTGTCTTTGATATCCACGTATATAAAATTAACCATGCAATCTCACTGTCATACAGTCTTATGAAACTTACGAGTAAATTACACGTCGCCTTTGAGCTCAAAGCAAGATTTAGAATCTTACAGTACTGAATAATGTTAGCAATAACTTTCGTAACTAGATTGAAAGTATACTTTTAGTTATATTTAGTTTAATGCAGAATTTTAATGGTAATAGTTAAGCAGTGTAATTTGTTAATAGGAATACAAAACAGATAAGAGAATAATTGGTTTTACATAAAGCTCAATTAAACCAGAATTGTTTCTCGGTACAAATAATTTTCTCTTAATAATGATAGAGTGAGTAGGTATTATATGAAGCGCTTTCGTAACTGCTGCGAATACCGAAAAAATTGAAAAGAATTTTCTACACCAGCGTAACTCCATTGTCGTACCCTGATTCACTTGTTACGCTCACCAATTATATTGGCATTTAATGAACGTGGGTTCTATCAGATGCCAATCACAGATGCGTTGCTACTCTCGAGGACTAAGATTGTCGCCTCGCATAAAAATGAACCGGCAAGTCTACCGAAACGCAAAAATTACTTCATGCTAAAAATAGGTGTGGCGGTGGTACTTCCTCGGTCTAACTATACTGGTTCTACCCCTGGCGACTAGGCGTTTCGCGATTTGGTAAGGGGAATGCCGGCTGACATACATATGTGGCCCCCTGAAGTGGCAACTTATACTGTTGATCACTATGAATTGTCTTAAGGCAGAACCTTCGGTAGTAATGAACCATTTCCATTCGAGAGTTTAAATGTCGTCAACTCATTATAGTCCTTTTTTCACGAGGGGGAAATCTTCTAAAGGTACTCAATGCCGTGGGAACGACGCGGATTATGAGGGATTCTTACCGCACTAAAACCCTCTCGGTGGCCGTCTTCATCGCTGCGTGAGGGACTCCGGGATCTCATACGGAACACAACCGGAGTCCTCTGAGCGCGATGCCTATTTCAGGCTCGGGCCTGGTGAGCGAATACGCTCACCGCACCTTCTGTCATTTATGGCGGCGTGCGACCACATGCCACCGTTCTTCCCGAGGTAGCTTGGCTGGACGCTTTGCACTCTAGCCGCCCGCAACCCCGAAAGCCTCTTTTAGTCGCTTTTTACGACTGGCAAGGAATACCGTAGCCCTATTCTGGTACCGGGACTACCGGGCTATTTATAGTCGGGCACGTGTCTTCTTTCAGAATGAGAGAGTTTAAGGCCATAGTCCACCGCGCTGGCCAAATGCGATTGGTAGATTATACACAACTGTGAAATCATTTTTCTGGTAGTCTTGACATACCTTTGAGCCCTTTTTTTTAAAGCATATCAGGTGTGTAGGTTTCTTCACAATGTTCCTGAGGGTCTAAATGCGAATGGAATATTCTTATAAAAATAATAAGTAAGGCAGCAATGATTCAACGTTGTACCATAATTGATCATTGCCAACTGAATTTCATTCCAATATCGCGATATCCGATTTCTCATTACCTTGTTATCCGGTTGTATAGAATTACCAATTTGGCGGTCATTTATACCGGTTTATACGCAACCCGGTGGATTTTGAAATGCTGTTACGATAACTAAACAACTAACATGCGGCCACCAGCTTTCAAAATAATTATTCATGTTAAACAAATATAAAATGATGACAATACTTGTAGATAAGTGTAAAATTTTGAAAATCAGTATTATTTTAATGTATTTCCTTTTGCTTAAGTGTCCCAATGGCATGCGGCTCATCTGATATTTAAATCAAAGTATCTACTAGCACGGGAAACGGATATGTCGCTAATCCATCCTTCCCGCTACGGCTCGGTTTTCTCTGAGAGTGAAATGGGTTTAATGTACAGCGTGGCAAAGTGCGGATTGGCTGACTTACAAATCGTCAAGAGCTTTATTTTTAAAACATTTACTTTAACGGTGATTCCTTCTGTTAAATTAGGTGATAATAAGTATTTAATGTATGATTTTACAAGCTTTCTATTAACTTACAACGTATGTATGTTTGTCAGGGTGGAATCTTGCAACTGAATTTTGAAGCAGTTATCATTAACCGATTGAGCTGAAATAGGGCTATGGTATCCCTTATTTGTCTTTTAGAGTCTTTATCGCAACACTCAAGTTGGCCAGAGAGGATTTTCGTGACCAATTTTTTTTCTGTTCTTCTTAATAATTGCTTTGTAAATTGATGTAAATCATAAAATGATCATCAAGTATAGTTATTACTATGAAAACAAAATGTTAATTTGTGTCGTCAACCCATTATTGTCCCACTGCTGGGCACGGGTCTTTTCTCATAATGAGAAAGTTTTAGGCCATAGTGCGAATTGGTGGACTTGACACACCTCCGAGAACTTTTTTTAAAGAGCTCTCGGGTGTGTAGATTTCCTCACTATTCACCTTCACCGAAAAGTAGTGATAAATAATTAATTTCTAATACGCACTAAAAAAAAATCAGTAGTGCGTGCCTGGGTTTGAACTCGAACCTCCCGATCGAAAGGGCAAGTTTCAACCATTATAAGCTATCACTCTATCATTAATTTGTACTGGATCAAAAATTCACAAAATACCAGTCACAGTTTTAACTTTACTATCTTGCTTTTAATATATCGATAGTATAGTATTGTTGATAGTTTATATGGTGCAATATCGACATGATTGCTTTCGCTTTATTTTGCGGCGTTCACTAAATTTCACGCGTCATGTGCATGTCGAACTAAAATGCTGACGTTTAATTTGCAGCTTTAACTTGTTACTGGTTTGATGGCTTACGGAAAATGTGAATTAAATTCTGTTAATTCAGTATTGACCCTCAAAATTTTCTGTGAATAGCATGTTTATTAACTTTTATGCTATGTATTTAAAGTAAACAAGAGAAGTAAAATATAATATATAGTAATGTACAGAATTCGCACTTTTATAAATTTAAGTTATTTATTAATAGACATCGGATCATATACATTTGCATATCTGCATATGCAAATGCATATAATGACAGTTTTAAGCGTTATTGCATATTTTACCATTTTTTCATTAGTTTGACGACCAAAAAAAAGGTCGTCAGATGTAGGTATACTGATTAAAGTTGGTCTGCCAAAAAAAATCTCATTTCAAACATATACTGGTTTAAGTTTGACTACTAAAAAAGATCGTCAAATCGATACCGACTTCAGTTTGACGACCAAAAATGAAATAAATGTGTCTTTCATAGTGCATATTTTGCGTAAATTTAACCATTTTGGTGCATATTTTACCACTTTATTCTGCATGCGTGCATGCATATTTTGGCATTTGGTAGTGCATATAATCCGATATCTATTTATTAATTATTAGTTTAAGTTTTTTGCCGTTGAACAAGTTTTGTTTTTATGTTTGTTCATAGGAGCATAGAGATATTAATTTTTTGGGACCTTTAAAATAACGGTTGCAGAAGCAATACAATGATATACTAATATATACATATACAAGAAAACATTTCGATGTACTCATCTATCTAACGCAAACCTGAACGTTGAATTTGATAGATAGTAGGTATAATTATCGTGGATTCCTTTGAATTTAATTAGTATTAATTTGAGAGCTAATTGAAGACAACAATCCACATTCAATTAAATTTTCTCGAGTGCAATGGTAATTTGCAATTACGTCATTTCAAAACTAATACCAGGGCCACGAAAAGCATCAAGCGTTATTTTTAATTTTCGAAAACAAGCATAATCCACGAAAATTTGGAGCAAAACTTCTTGGCGCTATAATGGAAATACATATTTGTATTACAGTAATTATGAACGGTAAATGATTAAATGCAAAAAAAATAACTAAGCCGAAATTAAAATTAATTCTAAAATAAATGAATGAAGTCCACATTTAAATAAAAAAAAACGGTCCAAGCGCGATGTGTGTCAAACTATTTAATAACTTGCCTATCGACCTACGATTAATAGAGACAGACACAGAATTTTCAAAAAATTAAAATAATTTTAATTAAGCCAGGCTATTATAAGCTAGGGCAAGGGAACTAGGGAGCAAATCTTTATCGTACGCCAAATCATAGAGAAAGCGCGAGAGTTCAACAAACCTGTCTATATTTGCTTTGTTGACTTCTCCAAAGCATTCGACTCTGTGAAATGGCCAGTCTTGTGGAACACCCTATTGCAAATGGGTACGCCAAAGCACCTAGTTAACCTTTTAAGACGCTTGTACGAAAGTGGAACAGCCTCAATTCGAATAGACGACTACCTATCAAGCAGTTTTCATCCCAACGCAGGTGTCCGCCAAGGGTGCATATTATCGCCACTTCTTTTCAACGTGTACACAGAACTTTTAATGCGTATCACCCTTGAGGACTGGACAGATGGTGTTACGATTGGCGGCTACAAAATTGCAATTTTGCGTTACGCAGATGACACCACCCTGTTCGCTTCTAGTGCACAACTAATGGAAAAACTGCTCCAAAAGATGGAACAAGTCAGCCTCGAGTTTGGATTGAAGATCAACCGCACGAAGACCAAAATCATGATTGTTGACCGAGCTAAAAATAACTCGCCAGAAGTAACTAATATAGCGAAATGTGAAGTGGTCCAATCCTACATATACCTGGGAACTTCAATCTCAAACAACGGCGGATGCGTGGAGGAGATAAAGCGACGTATGGCCATGACCAGGAATGCAATGGACAATCTAAAAAAGATCTGGAAAAATCGAAACATCACTAAGACCACTAAGACCCGGCTTGTTCGAACCCTCATTTTTCCTATCTTTCTGTACGCCGCGGAGACGTGGACCCTGCGTGAGATCGAAAAGAAAAAGATTGACGCCCTAGAGATGTGGTGCTGGAGGAGGATGCTCGGAGTATCATGGACGGAACACCGCACAAACGCCTCTATACGTAAAGAACTTGTCATAAGAGTACGGCTATCAGCTCTAGTGCAAAGTCGCATTCTAAAGTTCTTCGGCCACGTCACTAGGAGAGGAAACGACTCCATCGAACGTCTGGTAGTTCAAGGCAGAGTGGAAGGCACCAGATCACGAGGTAGATCACCGATGCGATGGACCGACCAAATCAAGTCCGCCGTGGGCGGTCCATTGAATGAATGTACCAGAATGACCTCGAATAGAGCGAAATGGCGTAAGATAGTGGGGAAAATTACATCTGCCAATAATGCGACTGCATGATGATCACGACCGCTCTGCCAAGAGCGAAACGGAAAAGAAGAAGAAGATTATAAGCTATCAGATTATTTAGAAAACAATAATATAACATAGATAGGTTAGCTCGCACTATAACTTAAATTGCCACACCCTAACAGGGTTATAATGTAATGTTTTAATGTACCTAAATATATATTATGTAAAACATTATAAGGTAAAAAATGGCTTTGAATAAAAAAATAATAATTTCCTAGCCTTCAGGTGAAGGCAAAATCAATTGTTGTATTGTTACTTATTCAATTTTTGTCTTTTACAATCTACATAAGAGTCCCCATAAACAGGCATTTGAAAACATTTATGCTAAATGGAGAGTTTCCCCACATTTTATGTCATACGTCTTATATGAAATATGCCGAAATCTCTAAAGTGATTGTTGACCCGAGTATCGTGGGTGGGAGTGGCCAAACGGAACAAATTTTGTATGCGTGTAACATTTTCCTTATGTGAAACGACTAGTCATTATTTTCAAATAATTCGAGGATTTCTGGGGGAGTGGAACTGTTACCTTTTACAAGCCTGTTACAAGCTTTCAACTTTACGAGTTTTGTTGACGGGCGAAGTTATCCAATTTAAGTTGTAACTGAGGCTTTTAGTCTGATCATTCTTATACAACTAGATGTAAGGCAGACGAGCTATCTGATGGGAAACAATCGCCATTGCCTATAGATATTTGCAAGACCAGAGTTGCTAATGCTTCGCCGGAGAAAGAGATTTTTTGCACCTTTTTGCCACGAAGACAGACAGTTCATGTGGATAGAACCTCATCTTTCGGATAGTGGTGCGGTGACGATTGTTGGTAAGTAGTTACTGCCGCTTGATAGTTTGTCCTATCTTAAGCTGATAATTGGAATTTTGGTGAAAGTTTTCTTTCTTAATGCATGTCTATAAATTATTTATGGTGGTACCAATTAATGGTAGTAGAACCAATGTAGTTCGACCGGGGAAATACCACCGCCACACCTATTTCTAACGTGAATTATTTTCCGTTTCGATGGAAGGGTGTGGTTGTCGGCACACTTTTATATGAGGCGACCATTGCAGTCCTTAGGAGTAGCAACGCATCTGTGATTGACTTCAAATAGAACCCATGTCCTATATGAAGTTGCTTGCAGATGTTCATGTCCGGCAGTGACCACTTACCATTAGGTGGACTGCATGCTCGTTTGCTACTTTAATCAGAAAATAAATACCCAAGTATACCCAAAATACCCAATAACCCAAGAGATGAAAAAAACAACCTAATGTAGAAAATAAAGGAAATATAGTTACTATTGCGTTGTAAAAGTTGGAGAATATGATTGTTATCCAAAACTCTGGTGTCTAAACCAATAGCAACAAATTGAATAATGACGCAAGACATTTTCCTCATGCGAAATCGCAAGTCATTACTTATAAATAATTCAACCGTTTCCACCCTTATATCGCATTTTTTGGGATTTTCTTTTATCGAATTGTTATATTAGGTTATTTTGTGTTTGAAATTGTTTTTCGGCGATTTTATTTATTATTTTGTAATGTAATACACGGAGCAGTGATAGCCTAATGGTTGAAACTTGCCCTCTCAATCGGGAGGTTCGAGGGTCAAACCCAGGCACACACCGCTATTTATGTGCGTATTAGTAATTAATTATCACTGCTTTTCGGCGAAGGAAAACATTATAAGGAAACCTACACATCCGAGTATTCTTTAAAAAAAAAGGTTCTCGGAGGTGTGTGAGGTCCACCAATTCGCACTTGGCCAGCGCGGTAAACTATGGACTAAAACTCTCTCATTCTGAGGGAAGACCCGTTCCCAGCTGTGGGACAATAATGGGTTGTACCCAATGTAATATACGCTTGTTTGCATTATATAATTATGCAGTTGACAGATTTATCATGGTTTCATTGGAGTAATCGAACTGACCTAAAATGAGAGATTGCAAAACAACCATAGAATAGTAAATGGTCCACGTGTCTGTTCATGGCATATTTTTGCAAAATATAGTTGAAGTTAGAGGAATGTTACTGTTTGTCCACGTGTTTGAAATTGGATCAAATCTGAGCCGCTAAATTGTATATAAAGTGTAAAAATATACTTCTTGAGTTTAATTTATAATCCTGAAGTTTAACCCAAGAAGTATTTCATTAAATTCCATCTACTTTATCAGATATATATTTAAGGATATATAAAAATTTTAAACGCAAGACTTAGATAGCCGATAGTATGCATAAAAAGAGTCATATTAATTTTTTTTTGCCCCACACTAGGGGGCCCGCACATCCCTAAACATTGCAATAATCTCAAAAGCAATATCTACTAAAAAATAGTTAATTGGTAGGTATTACTTACATTATTTTTTTCTCTACCAAATACATTAAACATACGTTCTCACTATTGCTAAATCAAAAAGATATAAAACTAACTTGAAAGATATAAAACTAACTTGACTTAATCTCTCAAAAACTCTCGGTAATAGACTCTCGAGAATGAAAGCGTCTGCTTGAACTTTGTGTAAGTGTGGGGTTAAGTCTCGGTATTGTTAGTGTTAAGTCTCAGTATCTCAAATGAATTTCTAAAAGGTCTTATTGATTTGGGTTTTACGAGAGTAGAAATAGTTTTATGAATTTCGAACATTTTACAATGAAAAATAATTTAAGGATATGTATTTTTTAAACATGGATAAAACAACATGGCTTAAATAGTTGGTAGTAGTATAAATATAAGAGACATAAAGATTGTAATCATCTTAACAGCATTTTTCACTAAAAATAGATAATATTTATTAATATTTACATTTATTATTTATCAGTAAAATACATTAAAAAACCGTTTTTACTATTTTTGAATCCAAAAAGATATAAAACTGAACTTTAAGATCTTCACTCAATCTCTCAAAAAACCCTCAGTAATCGACTCTCGAGATTGAAAGCGCCTGCTTGAACTTTATGTAAGTGTGGGGTTAAGTGTCGGTATTGTTAGTGTTAAGTCTCGGTATCTCAAATGGATTTCTAAAAGGTCTTAGTGATTTGGGTTTTACGAGAGTAGAAATAGTTTTATGAATTTCGAATATTTTACAATGAAAAATAATTTAAGGATATGTATTTTTTTTAAACATGAATAAAACAACATGGCTTAAATAGTTGGTAGTAGTATAAATATAAGAAACATAAAGATTGCAATCATCTTAACAGCATTTTTCACTAAAAATAGATAATATTTATTATTACTCACATTTATTACTATCAATAAAATACATTAAAAATCCGTTTTTACTATTTCTCAATCAAAAAGACATAAAACTGAACTTTAGGATCTTCACTTAATCTCTCAAAAACTCTCAGTAATCGACTCTCGAGAATGAAAGCGCCTGCTTGAACTTTGTGTAAGTGTGAGGTTAAGTGTCGGTATTGTTAGTGTTAAGTCTCGGGATCTCAAATGGGTTTCTAAAAGGATTTGGGTTTTACGAGAGTAAAAATAGTATAATGAAATTTGAACAGTTTTTAACTTTACAAGCACTAAGTCCTAATGCAGGAAATTAAATATTAAATAAATAAAATAGAGAAAACATTAATAAATTATTTGCATAAATGTTGTTCAATTCTGCACTTTGTGGCTCTATTTCAAAGAAACTATTGTATATAATAAGTTGACACGTGCATTGCCAGTAATTAAAATTTAATCGGGACTTTAGACGGGTAAGAAAATCATATCAAACATCAAAACCTTTTTTGTTTTGCTTGTCATGCAAATCTTGTTTTAAAACCCTTCATTTACTCTATACTTAATATAGGGAATACGAAGTACAGAGTTGAAAAAATCTGAGACTATCCAAGTTTACTTTGCCAGTCGCCACTGTCAGACTTCCCCTTAACAAAGCTACAGCAATACCCATATCATGTAACATCACACTTAAGAACTCTCGTAACAAGAGAACCGTGTCCAGTAGTGAAACATTTACAGACAAATCATCGCATAACTTGATCAATTGTACGACAATAATGGTTTGATGAATCTAAACTACTACATTAATACAAACTGAAGCAGTATGATGGAATGTAAACCATCCTCCTTGCAAACTATTATTAGAATCGTGACCTTTAGCTTGCTACGGCTACTTATGAGTTGTAGTATAGTGCACTGAATGATGTATTCCCTGTTGTACGACTGATTACATCCACTACTGAATTAGTGTCACATTTTTATTTCAGTAGTTTAACTCTTAAACGTACGCAAACGGAGTTAAACTATTGAATCTTCAATAAGTTATAAATAATTACAAGCAGCACACTACACACTGCACAAAAAACAGATTTTGTCGCCTCAAGATTTAAGTGTTCTGCCGTCTTGTAATATGCCGCCCGGGAGTTCAAGCTGGGTTTTAAAGTTTTACCTAGAGGAAACACCAATTGTATAGCACAAAAAACAGATTTTGCCGCCTCAAGTTGTGCCGCCTGGGCCCATAGGCCCCTCTGAGTCCCTCACGCTAATACACTGTGTGTATAAGTATATATGTACATTGTAGGTAGCTTTAGCCCTAAAGGAAATTTATCAGAGATGAATTACAGTGGTATTGAGAACTAAAGGATAACGTCTTTTGAAACCTTATAACACATCAATACTATACTGCCTGAAGGTGTAATTATTCTAGGTTTATCTACAGCGGAATCATCGAGTATTTTGATTATGCGAAATAGAAACAGCATTAGTACCATATTACAATCATAGACTGTGTAATTGAATCTAGGACTTTATTACGAGAACATCTTCATTCTCATTGCTACTGTCTATTTTGTTTATTCAATTTGCTAGGTGGTAGAACCAGTGTAGTTCGACCGGGTGCTACCACCGCCGCACTTATTTCTAGCGTGAAATAGTTTTTGTGAGTCCGTGGAAGTGTGTGGTTATCGGTTCACTTTTATAAGAGGCGACCATCATAGTTCTAGGGAGTAGCAACACATCTGTGATTAACTTGAGATAGAACTTCTTTATGAAGTTGCTTACAGGTGCCCACGGGCGGTGTTGACCACTTACCATCAGGTGGGCTGCATGCTCGTTTGTTATTTCAAAAAAAAAAAAAAACTACACGTAATTGTTATCGTATTTCTAATAAAACTGACGGTGCAACTAAATAATTAGATTTATTTTCCATAAACTAATTATTTAGTCTCTCCCTGACCCGGGAGACGTAGAATTCCTTAAACAAACTTTCAAGAACGATTTTAATGAAATTATATGGTAATTTATTCACTCTAATGACTCCCATATGGAATTAACAATTTCGTCGAGCCACTTAGTAATCACTCATGAGTGGAATTGTTATTGTATATGGGCTGAATAATATTGTCGTTAATTATATTTCATACAACTTCGAGGTTATTGCAGGTTAAATACAAAACGTGTGAGAAATCATGTTTAAATGTGAAAGGTTTTTCAGATAAAGGCGGATTGACGTCATAATTCACACACCTTTAAGAATATAATGGAGAACTTTCAGGTGTACAGGCCCCGACGATATTTTCCTTTAACGTTAAAGCAAGTGATCATTATTTTTTATACGCCACATTTCTTCAAAAACTCAAAAAAGAATTTTTTTTTCCATAGTACAGTAAATGCTGAATTTCGTGAATTGTAAGTTAATATTACTTTAATGTTACCTTGTACAAATATTTAGAAGTACAGCCTTATTTATGGCAACTATTCACGGTGGAACCAGTGTATTTCGACCGGGGAAGTATCACTGCTACACCTTCTTCTAACGTAAAGCATTTCTTGAGTTTCGATAGAAGGGTGTGGTTGCCGGCACACTTTCACAGGAGGCGACCATCATAGTCCTCAGGAGTAGCAACGCATCTGTGACTGACTTCAGACGGAACCCATGTTCTGTATGTGGTTGATAATAGATGTCCATGAGCGGTAGTGACCACTTACTATCAGGTGGACTGCATGCTCGTTTGCTACTTCAGATAAATAAAATAAACCTGAATCATTTACATCGGCAAATGTTACAAACGGGGCAATGTCAACACGGGGCGCGCGGCTGCGAAATGGCCGGACAATCGAGGGACGGCAAACAATATTATCACGCAGCAATCAATGTTAAATTTGCCCACTCCAAATATTTGCTTTATTTATTCAACATCGAGCAAAGCAAAGTATTTTGCTTTTATATCAACAACCTACATTAGTGTATGATTACTGAAGCGAGGTGCTGTATTGATAAGCCTGCAGGAGATTTTTTATTGTTAGGCGCTGGTGTCTAATTTTGGGGTATTTTGTGAACTAAGTACCTACTAGATCTTTTAAATCTGATTGAAGAAGCAAACGTGTGTGCAGTCCACCTGATAGTAGCGGTAAGTAGTTGCTGCCGCCCATGGACATATGTAAGCAACTTCATATAGAACATAGGTTCTATATGAAATTCATCACAGATGCGTTGCTACTTCCGAGGACTAAGATGGTCGCCTCATATATAAGTGTGCCGTCAACCACCATTCTCACCGAAACGCAACAACTGCTTCACACTAGAATTAAGTGTAGCGGTGGTACCTTCCCGGTCGTACTACACTGGTTCTACCACCTGGTGATTTCGTTTGGTAATATCGTCTTATATGAACATTGAGCGGGCAACCGCTGGATTCAGATGGCTCAGGACCGTTCGAAGTGGCGCAGATCAGGGAAGGCCTATGTCCAGCAGTAGACCAAAGGCTGATGGATGAATGGATGTACAGTTTAGTATGCACTCGGACCTATATTAGGTAGTTATATAGAACAATTATATATCCGTCAAAAACCGCTTAAATTTAAATGTGTTACGTGTAATATAGTGGAGGTATTTTTAATATTGTTACGAATTACTTAACAATAATATTTAATACATATTAACGAATAGTTAAGTATACAAACTTGCTGTGTACTTACATTTTATGTATAAAATATCACCAAATTCCCGTCTGCTGCTGGGAATATTGTCTGAAACAGCATCTGTAACAATGAGAAAAAAATCATATTAATAATAATTCAAACAAAGTAGAATTAATTATATTTGCGTTGATAACGTAAGCAGTGGTAGAAAAATAGTTCGAAAATCGGCAACTAATTTTGGAGGTCCAAGGTTCGGATCTCAGGTTTACGTTATTTTTTCACTGGCAAGAGGCTTAAATGAGGTTACTAATTTTGAATGCTTTGAGTAATATACATCTCCATTACCACACTCTTCTAGTATCTTTGATCAATTTGAGGCAAGTATAACTCCTATTTAACACGATTTAAAATTACAAACAACTTCGCTTAAAGAAGCCGCAATACCATGTTTTTATTGTAGGCTCAGTTAAGTGCTCAAAAAACTACAAATCCAGCTTATTTTCCATGGCACAATAAACTTCCCGTGACAACATAGGTAGTTTATTTGACCTGATTTCATACTGCGAGTACACTTTCAATAAAATTGGATGATACTGTGCGTGCTCAGTAATAGAAATAATGATATTGTAGTGGAGGTACTACAAGTATATTCTCGTATTTTCAATGCCACAATATTTTGCTTTACTCTTGATTATACTACATGATAAAATGTATATTCTTGCTTTCTAGTTTACAGTGATTTTAAGTTTATTTTGAGTGATGCTCCATTATTTGATCATGACATAAATACATTGCAGAAAAGATCTGGGGGCACGGCAGTGCCCCCGCCAAGTCGAGCAAAAAAGCGGCACGGCCGTACCATACTTTTCTCGAAGCAATTCGGGCCACTTTCAACCCCCTATAACTTCGTTCTGGATAAAAGTAGAAGATCAATAATATTTTAATATATTAATTACATATATTAAATTAGATTGTTTATTGCGACTGCCGAGTCAACGTACTTATTTAAAACTTTAAAGATTTTAATATTATATAGCAGGGACTGAATAAATTAATAATCGACTTTTTTCGGTAGAAAAACTGACTTGCGAGACTTGGATTTTTTTTAAGTATTGATTTTTATTGCATATGTTGTTTCTTCAAAAATGATAAAATGTATATTCCTGCTCTCTAATTAGTTTACAGTAATTTTAAGTTTATTATGAGTGATTTTCCATTTTTCTATAAGACATAAATACGTTGTAGAAAGGATATGCTGCGTCTTCAAAAATACATTGACGTGTGTGCAAAAAAGACGTCACAATGACATTTTATAGAACAACAAGACAACCAAGTCCAAGTGACAAACAAACGAATAAGCAACCCGCCTGATGGCAAGTGGCTATTGTCCACAGACGATCCTCTGTAACGAACCTCAAGTAAGATTTTTATCTGAGGTAAGCCACAAATGCCTCTGAGGGCTAAGTTAAAAGTAGAAAGCCTTAGATAAATGTGCCCTCCGTACCACATCCTTTAAATGAAATACAGTAGCTTAAAGTTGATGTTACTAGACAGAAACTTTCACTGAACCACGAAAAGACTTCAAAGTTAGTACTATTCAAATTTGAATTTGAAAAAAGGGTTTAAATTTTTTTTGTCTGAAGTTAAGATGTTAACATGAACTATTGTTAATTAAACTCACACACTTACTACTATATCTTTCAAACGGCGGGGTTGATTATTGATATCAATGAGTGGAAGTAGTAGCTTATCAAAACATGTACAGAAAGGACGTATGCTTTTTTTTTTTTGTCGAGGGGGAAACCTTTCAAAGGTACCCGACGCCGTGGGATTTTTACCGCACTAAAACACCCCCGGTCGCCGTCCTCGGCGCTGAAAAGGAGGACTCCGGGATCTCGAAACGACTTCAACCGGAATCCTCCGAGCGCGCTGCCCCATCGGGCTCCTCCCAGATGGGCGGCTGGGCCCACCGCTCCGTCTAGTCTTTACGACGGTATGCGACCACACATACCGCCGTCCTTCCCGGGGTTGCCTGACCGAACGGTTCGAGTACTCTAGCCGTCTGCAACCCCGGAAGCCCCTTTTAGTCGCCTCTTACGACAGGCAGGGGATACCGTAGCCCTATTCTGACCCCGAGGCTACAGGGACAAGTGCTACTTCTATATTATAAAATAAAAACCCCATGATTTACTGTCATTTATCGCCAGGAAGGCGGCATGCTTGTTATTCTACTTCTATACGAAAAATCAGAAGGAATATAATTATGATCAGATTTCGACGCGGCTATAGCAAATTAAGTATGTCGGTGGAAACATTTTGCGCACAGCCGGTCGCTCTTGAATCGCCTCATTAGAAGTAGTCGTTACAGTGGCTCCGAGAAAAAGTCAAGTATCGCATCCTATATTTTGTGCGTTAAAAAAGTAATTGGGTCTGCTGAAGTATCTTTTGAGATTTGCGTACCTGCTTTAATCATCATTTTTGATTAATGATTACTTTGTAGGTCAGCAGTATAATAAGAGTTATATTTTCAAAAACATTTGTTCAAAGCAAAAGAGGTTCATTTCCTAAAACAAATGTTCAAGTGAAGTGATAGTTAAAATATAATAAAATAAAGACCCCATTTCGTAAGTTTAGAACTTTCGATTTAGAATCGATGGATTTTAATGAAATGAAATCAAAGTGTTATCTTTGTTTACAATCGGAGAGTTAATATATTTTCGATTATTTTCAATTATATTCGGCACTTTTGGTTTGATACAATTTCACACACAAACAACAAGAGAAAAAAATCGTCTATGTGTCGTTTCCGACACATGACTATAGTTTACTATATATTACGTGACCACAACAATAATTAGGCGCATGAAACAAAAGCGGTTCTGTACCCTGCACCTCGCTTCTGTCCCCGCGCATTCCCTAGTGACGTGCAGTCGTGTATCGTCTAGGTGTTTAAGTTAGCCAGAACGTGTTTAATGTTATTTCGTTATAATGGTAGTTTAATGATTGATTGTTGAATTTTTAGTTATTATTAAATTAGTTGATTATTCGTCAATCAACCTCAAAATGGGTAGGAAAAAGACTATTCGTGGAGAAGAAAGGACTCTTAGGTACATTCAAAATATGCATTTTTTAACAAGAGAAGGTGCATGGCTCAGTATTCCTGCCCCCAAGTCGAAAATCGAGTGTGTGCTGCAACAGATATCAGTCTGTTACACAAATAAAAAACGAAACGAGAATATTTTATGTCTACGAATATATTAAACACATGAAAGTGCTTTAATAAATACACGACTATTGAACATACACTATGGCGTATGTTTTAATAATGGTGTACCTACATACTCTTGGTATTTGGTAATAGAATATACTTCGTATCGGGATGGGAAATCCCTAGTTCTAATGACGTTTCAACTGTCATGCGCCTAATTGTTTTGGTCGAATAGTACATTAGTATATTATGATACCAAAGTGATGATATATGCGCAATGGACGTAGTAGATGAATATGATGCGCAATGGACGTTACGCAGTAGGCGTCACTCGCAGCATTACTGTTACACAATCTTACTTTCCAATATTACTTACTGTTAGTTCTCCAAACAATGGTTTTGTAAATACATACATATATACAAGGTACAGGTATGCTACTTATATGTGTACAACTGTACATATGGTAATTAGCATTTTTACATAATAAATATCTATACTTTGTTATGTTACAGGTTTTTGTAAATTCCGACGCCGAAACGTGGTCTTTCACTGTAGGCCACATTCGAAGCCTCAGGGTCGCTCAACGTGCTATGGAGAGGGTTATGCTCGGAATTTCGCTACGAGACATGATTCGCAACGAAGAAATCCGTAGACGAACAAAGCTTACCGATATAGCTCTCAAAATTAGTAGGCTGAAGTGGCAATGGGCCGGCCACATCGCTCGTAGGACCTATAACCGATGAGAAAGAAAGGTCCTCGAGTGGCGACCACATTTAGGCAAAAGGAGTACAGGTCGCCCCCCTACCAGGTGGACCGATGACCCGAAGAAGACAACGGGAAACCATTGGATTCAGAGGGCACAGGACCGGTTGGAGTGGCGCCATTTAGGGGAGGCCTACATTCACCAGTGGACATCAAAAGGCTGATGGATGAATGGTTGGATGGTAACTTTCCGCCTTGAAGACGTATAACGTAAGAATTAATTGTAACATCTCCTGATAACGGGAATCTCTGAGTAGGTAACTTATCAAGTTACCTATAGTATATTTGGAAAAGAGACGAGTTAGGCACAATCAATATAAGTACAAATTGATTTTGCGAATATTTTTCATGTTGAATATTTCTTGGAATATCTAAAACGTGTCGTACTTTGGTATAGGAACCTCTTTAAATATTCTGTATTTTTTTAAGCGTCTTCTTGTTGCCGTTTTAATAATTTATCAAACAAAAAAAACTTTTGTTGCATTTCTTGTCAGAGGTACATCATGTGTGAAAATTACAACTAACTATCACGGTTCATAAGATACAACGTGCTGATAGACAGACAAACAGAAGGACAACGGAGTTTTAGTAATAAGGTCCCGTTTTTACAATTTGGTGTACGGAACCCGAAAATACAACCACAATTGAAATGAGAGAGCTGAAGGCAACATGACAACTATCACTTGCGGAACAAGAGAACAGGTTTTCCAATTTCCTTCCCACTGCTCGCTAGGAAATTGACGTTTGTGTACTGTTTTGGTGCTCCATGTCACTGGCATTTGCAATATTTCTTTGATATTTTCAAGCCTGTATTACTCAACAGCAAATTTTAAGGAATCTTCCGCTACATAAATATTTTCCGCTTCGTAAATTTGTGTTTTGAAAATAATTTTGTGATATTAGATAGTACTTACAATGTGCAGATAAAGTATTTATTGATTTATCTTAAGTATATTACTTTGCACATAATAGTCAATGCTTGTGCCGGATTTTGGTCTTAAAATAAAATAAAAAATGTGTGCGTGTACTAGCGTACACTCGTAAGAAGTGAAACTTCTTTATGACGTTATTTTTCAAAAAATAATTTACTCTATGCAACTTTACATAAATTGGTTAAATAAAGTTTAATTAGATAAAGTTTAATAAAAGGCTTTTATTAAACTTTATCTAATAATCTAATCTATAATAATCTATCTAATATCACGCGTGGTAGGGATAAGAAAAAGATGGCGCGTAACGGAAAGAAAAGATGGCGCGTAACAGAAAAAAGATGGCGCGTAACAGAAAAAGATGGCGCGTAACGAAAAAATGTTACACTAATTTTTTTTCCAACCCCGACAAAGAAGTTTCACTTCAATAAAGTTTTCCCAATGGATAAGACGGTATGATATAAAAAGTACTTGTTTTATTTAAAGAGCCAGTAAGACAGCATGCTGTCCATCTGAAGGTAAGTGGTCACGACAATGGAAAATTAAAAACACCTATAATTAAATCAGGAGTTCCATATAAATTGATTTATAGATGCGTTGCTCTTCTCAAGGGTTGGGATTCGCTCCTCACTTGAAAGAAAGCCGGCAACCATACTTGAGTTGTTTTCTTTTACGCTTCTGACAAGTAATAATTAATACCGTATATCGTTCGTGACATTTAAAGGATATGGCTAACTTTTGTACATACGGCTCCCTGACTAGGTTCGTAAAGTGAATATACATTTATGAATTTTAGGTTTTTGAGTTTCGGGTATTTAAATAAAAATAAAATAATAAACACCAAATCACCACAACACAGAAACAGTTTACCAATTCGCACTTGGCTAGCGCGGGGGACTATGACCTAACACTCTGTCATTCTGAGAGAAGATCCGTGCCCAGGAGTGGGACAGTAATGGGTTGTACCTCAAAATAATTAAAAAGTCCAGGAACTAAAAGTTTTGTAGGTGTGAGTATGATATTACATCAGCAACATCGTTACGTTTAGACTTTGCTAATAAATAATAAAAAGGATGTATGTAAGTGTGTAAGCATTGAATTCGTATTCAATACGTCTTCACAGCATTCGTTGTTAACAAATGTTCCACCACTATTTTCAAAAGGACGTAGGTTACGTTGGTAACCTAAATAGAGATCTATCAACAGTGCCGCTAGAACAATCGGAATAGACTTTCCAATTTCCTACTAACCGCGCTAAAGGAAATAGTTGCTTTCGAGCACCGTCTTTTGTACTTGATGTCAGAGAATGTTTCCATATGTTTGTCATCATTTTACAGTGTAATCTGTGTTTACTTAGCTCTAATTACAATTAGAAACAAATTGTTTTTTTTTTAAATTTATATTTCCATATACACCAGGTATCTGGTATCTATACATCTATACTATCTATACACCTGTAGTTCTGCAGTCTTGATTGACGTTAAGTAGCCACTGAGGTCCTTGAATATCTGTACTAATTCAATCTATAAATCTAATTATTTTAACTATAATTATTAATTTACTTCCTAATTATAATCTAATTATTGCAATTGCAGTCCTCAGGAGTAGCAACGCATCTGTGTTTGACTTCAGACAGAACCTATGTTCTATATGAAGTTGTTTACAGATATCCATGGGCTGCAGTGACCATTTGCCATCAGGTTGACTGCATGCTCGTTTTCTACTTCAATATATACTGTTTTCTTAAAATCTATTATTCTATGAAGAGTTATTACAATTGAAAGTTATGTTTTTAAGCACGGATGAAGGAGCAGGGCATAACTAGTTCCAACTACGTGTTTTATGAAGTTTCTATGGCTTCCATCTCAGTACTTGGTGATTCTATGTGGTGGTAATTTGTTAAAGTTCTAAAAGAATTTCGAAAATATATTATCATACCATACATTAAATATAATATCTTGATTTCTAATACGTAGTGATACTCACTTCTTTGTCTTTGAGGCCTAAGTTACTTGTGTTTAAATAATCTCAACATTACAACAACCTCAAACCAAACTTCCGACAGTGTTTCAAATTGCTTTTAAAAGCCTGAAATATTTGTGGCTTTTGTATCGCTATATAAAAGTAAACGACCAAAGGTTCTACCATATTTGAAATATTTATTATTGTAAAGTCTCTATGTCTACGTCACTACGACAACAGCAATTTATTTATTTAAAATGGCACTAACACTAACAATTTTACATAATTATTTACACATAATAAAAGTGTTACTTTAATTATAGGCGCAAATAACACGACTGGCGCGACATTAATTACAATAAATTTAATATATATAAAATAGACATTACTGTAGTTACAAAGTACTATTACATTAAATGAATATTAAATAAAATTAGAAATTATATAACTTAGTCTCCAATTACTCGACTTATATTTTGCTTAAACTTATTTTGGGCGTTTGAGAATATGTCCAAATGTCCTTTAAATTTATGTGGTACCGAGTTATTGGGAGTTACACTGTAAATAAGATTATAGCTCCTTAGTAATCGATTTAATGAAACGATAATAACAAAACAACGTAAAAATTGATCGCATTTGCAAAGTGAAGAGCTAAATATAAAATAAATATCAAATTCTCTAATCTTATAAAAATCTGGTACGAAGAAACTTGATAATTTAAACATAGCTTATATCTCACTTGGTGTGTTCTGAAGTGTTCAGACTTCAAAAAGATTCGCGTGAAATCAGTATTCCAATGATGTTGCCTAACGATAGCCGAGAATTGGCAAGTTTTTCCCCAAAAGAAGGTTTCCTTTTGTTATATTTCTGTGACCAAAATATGAAATAAGTATATTAGGTGAATACTATGCAATTATGTTGACTTATAATATAAAATGTGGATAATATAGGGAGTACCTTTACATGACATGAAATTTGACTTTCATATTGCAATAATTTCAATAATGGTTAATGTGGTGGTATACTCTTTTTATCTTTTTTAACTTTTTATAAAGTGGAAGTAGCAAACGACTATTTTTTCTACCTGATGGTAAACGATCACTCATATACACCTGTAAGCAACTCCATGAAGAACAGAAGATCTATCTGAGCTCAATTACAGTTGCTAATCCTTAGTACGACTTTATTGAGTTTCACGATAACAATAATTGTGTACGTTGTCTTCCACTTATATCAAATTCACATAGCACATTCACGTTTTACATTATATACTATACTTTGCAATGTACATTGGAATGATAAATACAAACGTATGCAACGATTGGGAAACATGATAAACTCGTACTAAAGGTACTAATGGTTATCATTGTCGCCTCGTATTTAGGTTAGCCTACATCTATTATTATCCATTATCATCCACATACACATACATCCACTATACAGAGCAGTGATAGCCTAATGTTTGAAACTTGCCCTCTCAATCGGGAGGTCCGGGTTCAAACTCAGGCACGCACCACTGCGTATTAAAAAGTAATTATCACTGCTTTTCGGTGAAGGAAAACATCGTGAGGAAACCCTACACACCCGAGAGTTCTTTAAAAAAAAGTTCTCGGAGGTGTGTAAAGTCCACCAATTCGCACTTGGCCAGCGCGGTGGACCATGGCCTAAAACTCTCATTCCGAGAGAAGACCTGTGCTCAGCAGTGGGACAATAATGGGTTGACGATACGAAACGATACATCCACTATTTCAAATCCTTGCAAAGATACGCATGAACTGCTTCACGTTTACAACAGGTCGGTGGTGGTAGTGATATTATACTAATGTTTTTTTATATGCGATCCACATTTGCGATAAGATATAATATAAATATGATTCTTGTATCTAAATATAACAGGCTTTTTACTGATGAGTTAAATAAAATTTTAAGAAAACATATAGACACGATATAAAATAACTAAGTAAATTGATTTTTCTTTCGCAGTAAAAATCAATAAATGTTACCAATTTCAATTTTCAAATTTATATTTATATAAACTATCTATATTTTAAATCCAGTGTATGTATGTTTAAAAAGAAACAAAGAAATACACAGCACAAATAAATTAAACAAAAATATACAGCGACGTAGAAAAATCACTTTTATTTACATTGAATTTTCAAACATTAAGATAATCCATTACCCAAATAAGATATACTCACGGAGTCGTATTGTAGTCGAAATGATTAGTTACCTAACTCTGGTAAGGAAAATAAATTACCAAGTATTGCTTCTGCGATACGTATCGGTACAATCTGAGAAATCGAATCACGCAGCTAACATCTCATTAGGGTGGAAACTTGGTACCCGGAGCGGGATGAAGAGATATAACAGCTCCGGGATTAGTTTGTTGTATCGAAATGACAATACTTGTTTATTTATTAGCGATGTATCAGCAACAAACGTATGGGATTACTGTTATTTTTTACTAAAGTAAATACCAGTATTACCTTCTTTGTATTTGTACACAACTAAATTGTTCAATTAAATAAATCGAAATTAATAAACTAAATGTAATAATGCACAAAATGGGATTGACTACCTACTACATTTTTTTTTCAGTGGAGTGAAATAAAAGCTTGCTTTAAAAATATCATATTAATATTATTTTTCTTATTTCTAGTTGTTGCATATTGGGTGGATTGTACTAACATCTGTAATCTTCCATTTTTGATAGCGACTATCTAGGATTTCTTCCTTTTTTTGTAGCGAATTGTAATCAGTAAACTAAACCCTTTTATTTGATACCCATATTGGGAAGGTTATACAAAAATACCTATGTAATCTTCCATTTTTTTAAGGCGGCTTCTTGGATTTGAATATTTTTCGACGCTTAATTTGTAGAACACTTCATGTGTTCTACAAATTAAGCCTTTTCTTTCATCCATATTGGATGTGTTGTACAAATATATGTAAATGTTCCATTTTTTGATGGTGGCCATTGAATTTGGATTTTTTTGTATTGTACTGTATTGTACATATGAATCCCATTCATTCGATTCCATCGATTCGATTCAGGCCGCCATTTTGTTGCGTCGGCCATAATAATAATATAAATCGGACACTGGGAAATGGCTTAAATTTAGGTTTCAAGATTTCACCTAAAACACGTATATAAACATAAACAAACACCCACAAGCATTATAAGTTAAATAAAAGCTTTTAAAAAGAAAAATAAACGCCTGAAATATACCTAAATAAAAAGAGCGATGAGATAGGAGTTTTGAAGTTTTCATTTGTATTTCATTTGTATGAAGGGGATTACACTATCAGCTTTTCAGAAGGTTTTTTAAAATGAGGGCATACAATGTCTAAGTAGGCTTTAAGACATTTTATGCGATTTTAAATGAAAATTATTCCTATTTTTTATCAGATTGGAGTAGCAAACGAGCATGCAGACTACCATGGACATCTTAAGGAATCTCAAATAGTACGGGAGTTCTATCTGTAGTCAATCAATCAATCACATTCACAGATGCGTTGTTGCTCCCGAGGACTATGATGGTCGCCTCATATAAAAGTGTGTCGACGACCACACACTTCCATCGAAACGAATCTCTTCTAGAAATAGGTGTGGCGGTGGTACTTCTCTGGTCGAAGTACACTAGTTCTACCATCTGTAAAAAGATAGATAGTCCTAGATTTGACATATTTAATATGTAACAGGAACACGTCCAGTTTTATTTTTTTTGATACTGAAACTTCGTGGTATAACTATGCCACGAAGTTTCAGTATCAAAAAAAAATGCAACTATATGCAATGCAATACCAATGCAACTGCATTGGTCGTGTTCTCTGCAAAATTGCGGTAGCGGGGAAAAACCGTTGACAAACACCAGCAGAGATTAATCGATCTACCCTACGTCTTGTAGGGTCTTGTACGTTTATCGTCTTCGCAGGTTTTATATCACCATATACATCACTAAGTGTATCCTTGCAAACTTTGCAATTAGTAATTTACATATGCTAACGACAATGTTCCACGTTTGCGCTAACATAAAACCATCTTTTCTGTTAAAGTTCGTATGATGTTTTTGATCTCTATTGCTCTTCTAAATATGGAAAGTAATGGACGCTCAATTGAGATTATACTGGTTGCATATTATAAGATTTTAGATACGAGTATTACACCCGTATATTGTCTTGTATTAAATAAACTTTCAAGCACTTCTATTAAACCCTATGTAAGGTTTCTATTTAACAGTTGTAACAATGATTTGTGTCGGGAGCAAGTTTGGATGAAATTAATCATATAGAGTATTGTCATGTATTGTAGGCCGCAGATTTACAGGGCGTCGGATAATCCTAATTTATGGATGTTAGCAACTTGTATACAACGGCTCTAGATCACCCCACTGAGCCCTTGTATTTGTAATATTATTTTTATAAAAACGAACAAAAGGTGTTGGTAGATACAAGTAATTATAAGCAAAATGTGTTTCTCTTAGAAAACAATTAATTGAATTAATTTATTAATATCTAATATAATAGCTACTTACGACAGTCCGTAAATGCGAGATTTTATGTAATACGGTGGTTGATCATGGACAGCCTCGGACTCTCCCTGCAGTTCTGGGATCAGAATAGCCCTCAACCTGTCGTAAGAGGCGGCTAAAAAGGGGCTCTCTTTTATGTTTTGACACAATACTGCACTATTTTGAAGCAAAATACAAAGATAACAATCACGGCCTTAAAACAATCAACTGGAATTGTAGGCAATTACTCGTTTTTAAGCGGTCTGCAATTTTTATCACATTGAAGCAGCGAACAGATTGTATGCTGCCCATGGATATCTGAAAGTAACTTCATACAGAACACGGGTTCTATGTAAAGTCAGTCGTAGATGTGTTGCTACTACCGAGGACTAAGATGGTCACCTTATATAAAAGTGTACATTCAACCACACACTGCTACCGAAACGCAAGAACTGCTTCACGTAAGAATAGGTATGGCTAGGGTACTTCCCCGGTCCAACTAAACTGCTCCTACAACCTGGCAAATATGTTTATCACTGTTAAAACTGTCACCATACACAACATTAGCTAAGTAAAAGCATAAATTCGCTACGAAGAGAAAGCTGCTCGCTCTATCTCAAAGAACCACGTTGGTTGTAATAAATTGAAAAATGGAAACGCGTTGTATCCATTCGTTCTGTTTGCGAAGTGCACTCTTGTGTTTCGTCAATTAACTGATTGATGTAATTGAATCAAAGTACTGACTTTGTAACTCGAAGCTACGTTAGACTATCTTATCTATATTATTAATGCGAAAGTTTGTAAGGATGTGTTTTTTTTTTATTCTTTCGGTGTTTTTTACTTTTTCTCTTTCTTCAATATCTACTGGTCGAAAAGAAACAGCAAAAAGAATTAAAAAGAATAAAAAAACCGCATATCGTGAGTACCCGTGAAGTATTAAAATTTGTCAATTCCGCGATAATATAAGTCTAAAATCATATACTGGTCGGATTTTGTGGATATTTGGCATTTATGACCTGACATAACTATAGTCATGAAGTCCTGTTGGGCCTTAAACTTTTCTGTGGTCGTGATTTGCAATTTAAAAAGGACTTCGTGACCGAATTAACGCATCAAGAGTCTTCTAAGCGCATTGTTCCATCAGGCTCCACAGGTGAGCGTTCAAACTGATCATACCAGCTGGCATTTAAAAGGATTGCAGCAAAACTACAACATGTGTGATATCCCTTTCGGCGACTTTCGCAAACAAATCATGATTGCAGAAGGTGACAAAACCAAACCTCGTCATAACGGACCATGACCACTCGGCAGTTGCCACATTTATATTTCTCGAGCCATGCGTGGAAGTATTGCCTGGTGGCTTATGCAGTTTACGCTAGCGTTTTAGGGCACGCCTAGTAGCTCTCACTTGAAATATTCTGATCGGCTTAAAGAAGATTTTTACGGTCTTATCTATCAGAAAAACTGTAACCGCCTCAGGAAACTCTAATTAGCATCGACAGTACGACTATGCGACCTGTTGGGCGAACCGTAGCGGTCAAGGTTTTCCGTTTTTGGCTACTCAAAATTTGGCAGCAAGCACTCACTGCACTGTAGTTCCGGGATCAGAATAAGGCTAAAGGGGGGCTTCCGGAGTCGAGAGTGACATGAGTGAGAGCTCAAACCGTCCAGCCAGGCAACCTCGGAAAAGACGAGAGTATGTGTGGTCGCATGCCGTCGTAAAAACCAGATGGACCGGGTAGCCCAGCCACTCATACGGAATAAGCCCGATGGAACAACGCGTTCAGATCACTTCGGTTGCGTTCCTTTGGAGATCAGGAGGAGTAATGCGGTGCGAAACCCACATAGCACGCGGCGTCAGGTACCTTTTTAAAGGTTTCCTCCTCGAAAACAAAAAAAGAACTTGCTACCTTATGAATTCCATGATATGACGGTCGAAATACTTACCGAAAGTCTAGCGGCTATACACCTCGTAACAACATATGCCTGCCCACTTATATGACTGCGTGACCTTACCCTTAATGACATAAACATTAAGTTTCATAGAACTTAATCGAATTTTAGTGAATTTCAACCTCTTTTTTAGCGGAAAGTGTACAGAAATTCAATAATTTGCATCAATATTGGCGGTCTTTCATGATGTACATTGATATGTAAATCATTACGTCAGGTTGTTTCATAAAAGACTGGATAAATTAGTAACCGACAAGGATCCCACAACTTTTTTGGTAGAACTGAGTTGCGAGACTTGGTTTGTTTGACAAGTATTGTTTTTAATGGTGTATTCATTTTTAAAGGACGTGAATTATGACTTAATATCGAAATTTATATAAGTATCATTTTTGATGTAAATTAATGTTACTAAGTGCCATCTAAGCTTGTAGGAAATCAGTAGCATTATGCAGTACGCAGTTTTCTTCATAGCTATATTTTGTAGTGATAAATACTTTCTCTGTCAATTTCATAATTCCTATTTTCGCTATAAATACAGCGATCCACAGTGTCGTAATATAACAAAAGACATTTTTATTCATAAAACCTTTTTGAGATTAAAGCTCGGAAAAGATTTCAGCAATTAAGCGTTATAATTTTAATCCATAAATAATCTCCTTAAATAAATGCGACAAAATAGAGTTGTCAGAGATTAATTGAGGTTCTCAACTTTATTACGTACATATTAATTGCGACATTAATCTCTCGTTAAATATCATTTAAGATAATCTGTTACGCATTTATTTCAATTCTCCTGTCGACCATTCGGAGTCTTTGTCTCTGTTTACTTAGGCATAGATTGAAATAATAATTAGAGTGGACATTTTGTGTATTGTTTTGTTTTTTGTTTTCATGTCTTTCTTTTGAGGTAAGAGATAGGGTGTTTGACAGGGTGACATTTTCGGTATTATAATTTGCCTAAAGGTAAAGGAAGTAGCTATAGTTGGAATTTTAATGTTAATTAAAAAAATCAAGAACGTAAAGCAGTGATAGCCTCCCTCTCACTCTACCTTTTCATGGCAGGGTTTAAGATTCATATCCCGTTTTGACACTCAATTATTTTAAATTACATAAGGGTTACAATGCATTTTGATTGCCTTATATTCAAATGCCTTATATTATTTAATCTTTTTACTAGGGCTGAGGTGTAGAATAGTTAAATAGCCGTACCGTAAAGGTACCCGACGCCGTGGGAGCGATACAGGGTTATGTGGGTATTTTGTGAGGGTGTGTGTATATTTTTGCCGTACTAAAACCCTCCAGGTGGCCCTCCTCAGTGCTACAAAGAGGACTCCGGGATCTCGAATGGAACGCAAGCGAAGTCCTTTGAACGCGTTGTTTCATCGGGCTCCTCCCAGGTGAGCTGCTGGGCGTACTGCTTCCCGGGGTCGCCCGACCGAACGGTTCAAGCTCCCAGTCTAGCCGCCCGCAACCAAGAAAACCCCATTTAGTCGCCTATTACGACAAGGAGGGGATACCATAGCCCTATTCTGACCCCGGAACTACAGGGACGAGTAAAATAGCCCTACCACTCTTAATTGGTACTTATAGAATAGTAATGAAATAAGCACAATGTAAGTGGTTGTGTTTCAAAGTTTTAGATTACAATTTATAATTGCTATCGGATTTGTATGTCGAGGAAAATAAAATAAAAATCACAGAAACTTTGCAACCCTTAATAAATTCATGGCAGTGCGTGAAAATCCTTCTCGTTAAAAGGGAATTTTAAAATGAAATCTGATAAACGGGTGCAGACGGCGAAGTTGGAGAAAGTTCCGCCAAAGAGATTTAAAGGCGTTTTGCGTTGAACTCACGATTTTAATATAGAAAATGTTTCTTCGATTTTCCCGGATTCGTGATAAATTTTTATTTTTATCTAAAGCAGGTGGAACCCTTTGTGCTTTTACTCCTAAGCACCACCATCACACTTTTTCTATCTGATAACAACTGTTCAGTGTAGCCTTCGGGTCTACTCCATATAAAACAATTTCGATTTATGTGTATAATTAATTATTAACGTATAAATTACAAAATTGGAGTGCATTCGTTTAGAGACGTTGGCGAAGAGAAAAAAAGGAACAGACAATAAAATACATCGAACGTCCACAGATTAATTAGCGCACAACTTTTGTAAATATAGTCCAATCACTAAAAGATGGCGCTAGTAGTACCGTTCTCGAATAACAACTACCTACTGTTAGAAGGAAATAAATGTTAAGATTTGCTGTATTCTGATTGGTCGAATGTAGAATGGAGATCAACTTATCCGGGGAGTTCCAACTTAAGTCTTCAGAGCAATACATGTGTGGCTAACGTAAGATTTTAATGAAATATATTTTTTCTACCAGGCTTTATTTTTGTACTCAAAATAAAAGTATCTGAGGCCCTAGTCTTCCACGATACCTAAATGTTATTTTATTTATTTATTCACAAAATCTAAAATAAATAGGCTACATCCCAAAGATTCAAATAGGGTTTTTTAAAACGCTTTCTTTTACTGTTTCATCTCTACTACTACTTATTTTACTAGTAATTTGTTCAGTTGCTGGGTTATTGTGTATGTATGAAAAAAAAACTTGTTTAGGACTGTGGGTGTCGAAAGCGTTATTTTTATGAATGTCATTTTAAAAATACTAAGTTACTACTCGATAGGAATTACAAATGAGCATTCAGTCCATCTGATAGTAGGAGGTTACCACCGCCCATGAACATCTGTAAGTATGTTCATATAAACTAGGGGTTCTAACTAAAGTCAATTATATAATAAATGACAAATGCGTTGTTACTCCCGAGAACTATGGTCACCTAAAATAAAAGTGTGCCAGCTACCACACTTGAGGACAAAAAAACGACATTTATCATGTATGTGTGTTTATTGCGTTGCGTCAACAAATGCGTGGCTGCTTTCGAGAACTTAGACGGTCGTCTCAAGTTAAGGTCGGGCAAACACACCATTCCAGCTGTTATGAAAGAAAGAAAGAAAGATCTTTATTTAGTCAATTTTTGGGTTACAATAATATTGATTACATAATATGCCGGTTAAGGCGTTCTAAATGTATGGCACTCACATACTCGTATTTATCATTCAAATACTTACAATTAGACACTATATTACAATGCTGATAACTTTAGAAGATTAAATATTTTTTGTATTTTACATTTTTAAATCATCGTTTAAGAATTCGTCATACGTGTAATAGCATTTTTCTATTAATATATTTTTTAATTTTTAAAATGTATAACAAGAAATACTTCACGCTAGAAATAAGTGTTGTTTGGTATAGCTTGGAAGGGTATATATTTACGTATTAAACATCCACGTGAACACTATGAAGCTATCACTGGTTTTAATTATTACAACACAAATATCAAAAACATTTTTTTCCATAACAGATATCAATACCGTGGGCGATTCGAGGAACATAATATTGAACTGCAAAATAGAGGCTTCATTTTATTGGAAATTTCAGCATCAAAGCGTAGTATTTATTTTTGTAATACTCCAAAGAGAACGAGATTATATTTCGAAATACTAGGAAATATCTGTATTCACAGAATTTCACGTTTTCAATTGCACTGTTTCCATGAAATCAGATAATCTGTGTCGAGCATGGTAGGTATTCAATTGGACCTGATGAGAGCAGTGTGCAGTGGTAATTATTGATTTTGCATTGGTTTAATATTTTACGTATCAATTATAATCATATCATTTAATTATACACACGAATATTTTTAAAGTTATACTTTTAGACGCATTATGAAAAAATGTTGAGAGTGAAATTTTAAGATTCGTCACACAAAAGTCACAGTATGAAGTTGAAATGAGAATAACAATGAAATGAAAATGACATTATACATATAAGTTACATATTATACATATAAGTTATACCTTATAGTTATACATATATAATATATAGTAAGGAACTACACTTACCTTTAGATAAGAAGATAGCATTAGATATAGGTACCACGTCAGGATCACAATCTGCATGTGAAGCCAAAATTGTTGGATTGTGCAACATTCTCATATTAGAAATGCATTCAGCTTAGTGACATTATAATAGACGTTCGGCTTAACCCGAGAGAGGTTGATAATTGTAATACCATCTCCTTGGCGAATTTAATCCATCAAAATGGTTACACCCAGATTATTCGTAAGATCACCAAAGGTAGAATTAATGAAGAAGTAGAATTGTCTGTATTTTCCAGTGGTTATGGTTCCTTGTCGTATGTTTATGATGTATGAAATTAAGAAATACGAATAATTAATTTTGTGCCCCTTTATTTGATATTCAAAATGGGTGGGTTATGAAAAGTATGTAATCCGCTACTTTTAGATGGCCATCTAGGATTTGACTTTATTTCGCGATGTATTATAAATTAAGGCCTTTCATATAATGTCAACTCTATTTTGTAATGTATTACATTTTACAAATTAAGGTCTTTAATACCCATTTAGGATGGGTTGTACATAAATTTGTATACGCTATTTTGGGATTTACAACAATATTGATTATTTATAATTGCATTTTCCTGAAAACTAAAAGTATATTCCTCATTTTAGCTCATTCCGACACCGAGAAATGTCAAATTCACCTTGCAAGCTTTGATTGACTTAGTTATTTTAAAAACATGGCAAGTTACCAAAATGTTGGCGAGAAAAAAAATGTAAAAAATCATGTCTATATTAATATATAATATCATCTTTTCAACCTAAAGAGTCGCAAACAAATACTGTTCCATGGTCTCTATGAAACTGTTCTTTTCTCAATGTATTATCCGTTTCAGCCTTCCAGGGGCTCGCAGGTATAAAGTATGGTAAGCCATATGGATTTTAGAAAGGTACAGAATTTTCCTTAAAGTTATGAGAACAACATGAATATAAGCCGTGCAAAACGTTATTGAGATATTATAATTCCTGTCAGAAATAAATAAGAATAACCTTGGACAAATTGTGAATCTTATTTTTTTTAAATAGGCTAAAAATGTCTGAATGTTATTTTTTAGCTGATATCACTTACACCTGCAGCATTAAGGCTGATTTTAATAAAAAAAAGTATCTATCATAAATTGATTACCGAAGTGTGAAACTATTATTCACTCAAGGATTTTTATCAAGTACCGCCCATGTTCAGTGACCACGTGAAACACGTACAGATGTCTGCAGACCTTTGCACAAAGGGTCTCCTACGTGATTTTTCGCAGCGCGCCCTATTACAATATGGACTCTCTTTCTCTACAAATACGGTCGTTCAATACACGAACACACTACGATTCAGTGTAGCGTGAATTACAGCTCAAATCGCGTATCTGGAGGATTAATGACACACAATCCGGAAAGAGATTTAGGGATGAATGTCACTTAATTCACACTTTGCCTCTAGTTGGATTAAGTTGATCGGCGCAGAAGAAATGTTATCGTGACAAATTGTGTAGCTTCGTGTATAATTTTGTATTAACGTTTTACGACTTAGCGGGTAGTAATGTTTTTTCTAGTGGTTCTGCCCTATGGACATCTGTAAGCAACTTCATATAGAATATGGGTTCTACTTGAAGTTCCGAGGACTACGATGGTCGCCTCATACAAAAGTGTGCTGGCAACCACACCCTTCCAATGAAACGTATGAAATGCAGCACTGCTTTTCGGTGAAGTAAAATATCGCGAGGAAACCTACACACCAGAGAGTTTTTTTTTTAAAAAAGAGTTCTCGGAGGTGTGTGAAGGCTACCAATTCGGACTTGGCCAGTGCAGTAGAATATGGCCTAAAGACTCTCATTCTGAGAGAAGACCCGTGCCCAGCAGTGGGACAATAATCAGTTGCGAGACTTACTAGTTATAAAGAAATACTTTTATTTTACACTGAATCGTATATCATCAGCATATTTCCAATACATTACATAAATATTACACAAAAATAAAAGCGGATCCACATCCACAGATGCTTTTGTTTGTTCGTGAGAGCTTTTGAAAGCTTCGTACAATGAGCTTAATGAGTGTATGAGGTAATTAAATACCAAAGCCGTATGCATGATCTCGTTCAAGTTTCGTCATTGTGAATATTAAACTCAATTAAAATCATCAATTGCTTTTAATGAATGGTTTTGATACTACTGTAAAGAGTTAAATGGAATAATTAAAATATATAATATTCTACCTATTTGAAAAAAAAATACACGGATATTATTTTGAAGTAATTAGTTTTAGTTTTTTTTAATTAACGAAGCATGCGAGCATGCAATCCATTTGAGAATAATTGGTCACTGCCCCTCATAAACATATGAACTAAATTCTTAAAGAACAGGTATTCTAATTGAATTACAACTCTTCAATACATAATATTACAGGTGCGTTGTCTGTTACAGTGACTAAGTCAAGGTGGTAGAACCAGTGTAATTCGACCGTGGAAGTACCACCGTCACATCTATTTCTAGCGTTAAAGCATTTCTTGCGTTTCGATAGAAGGGTGTGGTTGGCACACTTTTACATGAGGCGACCGTCATAGTCCTCGGGAGTAGTAAAGCATCAGTGATTAACTTCAGATGGAACCCATGTTCTGTATGTAGTTGATTACAGATGTCCATGGGCGGCAGGGACCACTTACTATCAGGTGAACTGCATGCTCGTTTGCTATTTCAGTCAGATAAAAAAAGGGTCCCTTCATTTTGTCTTATCTATCTAACGTCGACATCTTCTACAATTCTACACTAAGCAATATGTGTGGCGTTGATACCTCCAGGGTAAAACTAAGCGGATTCTACTCTTTTGAATTTATATAAAACTAGTTGAACACCGCAGCTTCACCCGCGTTAAAAAAATGGTTGTATCGATTGTCGTAGGCGTAAGATATTTCCCACAATAAAAAGTAACCTATATCTTAATCTAGAGTATCAGCTAACTCCCTACCAAATTTTATGAAAATCGCTCCAGCCATTTAGACGTGAAGAAATAACAAACATACACACTCACAAACTTTTACCTTTATGATATTAGTATGATATGATTACAAAATTTTGTTAAACTAGTTTTAGTTAGTACTAAACGATGTATATGTTTTGAGTAGATGGAAGTACAAACGAAGTACAAGATCATAATTTAACATAACAAGCTTCTTATTTTTCGTTTACCAAGTCTTGAATTTGTTGGTCGGGAACGTGGGCATATAGACGAGTACTGTGGGGTACTTCTGTGTTATACCCCTAGTTGCTTGATTGTAATAGTGTGGTAGTAGAAATCTTGCATATTATGTAAGTATTTCATTGATGTGTGACTGTTTTACGGGAAGGTTTGAATCAGTCGGATAAAGTTTGAATTTGACACTGTTTAGCTTTCCGTATATGTATACAAAAATGTTTTTCATGTAAATATTTGTAAACATAATGTTTTAATAAAGCAAACTTATGGTAATAGTATAATATAACTTATGACAACATTAGAATATTACGTCAAGACATAATATTATGTCACGACATAATAAGACGAACATGTAAAGTTAAGCTGGATCGTTCAACTATTGAAGATCAGAGCAGTTAATCCTCAGCGCCACGGCATCGGGCTAAGAGACGAGCGACGCGGCAAGCGGCGGCGATTGTTGTGACTGTTGCTATTTCAATCTTATAAAGGACTAGTTGACCCAGCAAACTTCGTTCCGCCTAAAAGTAAAAAATCTAAAATTACCGATGTTTCTCCACTATATTATACATGTGTTATAAAAAAAACATTCGTCTTGAATCGCTCTATCTATTAAAAAACTGTATTAAAATCCGTAGCGTAGTTTTAAAGGTTTAAGCATAAATGGGGACAGACAGCGAGAAGAACCTTCTTTTATACTATGTAGTGACATCTGTTCCTAGAAAGACAATAAACGTCACTGCATTTGCGATTTGAAGTAATTTAAATCAAAATTTCAGGCTTTATAAAATCGGACACATAGGTGGCATATATTTGCAATGAACGCTCAATGTCGACCTAAGTATAAATATCTTGAAACGAATGTTTCAGGGCTCTCAGATTACTTATATTGTGGCGACCTCCAGCAACTCATCAAGAGATGGCGCTACTAGTATTCTGAAACACGCTATCGTAGTATTCTCAATACCTCCCATATATAAAAATTCCGAAAACCTCCCTTTGCCAAAATATTATGTCTACATTATACTGGAAACGTAGTCAAAAGTCTTCCTGTTTACATTCAAGAATATTGTGAGTCACGCAGGTATAACATTTCATTATAATTAACTTAAACTAATTATTAAATTTCATTGTTTCGTATTGAATTTGCTAATGACATTGTTAGAAATATTTGGTATAACATTAACGTTTAATCGACAAGAAATATCATGAATTATAAAGATTCCAGCCGCTACACAAATAAGGAAAAGCTGAAACATAATTTATAAGAAAAACTATTTATAGAAGTGGATGAGTGATGAGTCTGATAAAATATAGATCCACGTGTGTAAAGTAGGTACGCCAACCCTTTAAACATACATTCTACCACGCATTTCAAAATGAAATCTGAAAAATATGGAGGATTTAATAACGGGTCCGGTGTCGAGTTTCCACGCATAGCGATCTGTGAAAAATGGTTATCGAAGTATTCGGGTACGTATTGAATAGTTTTACGACTCGCGTGGAATATTTGCAAAGGTCCAAAATATCATGCATATTTTGTATCTCGCATTATAGAGTGGTGGGCGATATTGCATTTAAAGTATGAAGATATTTTGGCGAGCGTTTTTAAGTTTTATTGTTTGTTATGTTGTAATGGATATATTGCGTTTTGGTGTTTTCTCTGTTATTGCACTCTAATAGAGATAGCCTAATCGTTAAAACTCGGACTATCATTTGTGGGTCCGAGTTTCGAATCCCAGGCACGCACATCTGATATTGCTAAAGCGATGTGTGTGTTAAACAGCAGTGATAGCCTAATGGTGTAAACTTGCCCGGTGCTTGCCCCTTGCCCCTTGCTTTTCGGTGAAGGTAACCATCGCAAGGAACCCTACACTCCCGTTCTTTAAAAAAAAAATAGTTCTCAGAGGTGTGTGAAGTCCACCAATCCGCACTTGGCCAGCGCGGTGGACAGAGGCCTAAAACTGTCATTCCGAGAGAAGATCCGTACCCAGCAGTGGGACAATAATGGGTTGACGATGATTTGTGTATTCGAAATTATACTTTACGGCGAAAGCAAATAGTGAGAAAGCCCACACACCTGAGAGTTCTTAAATATAGTTATCAAAGCTGTATGCAGTCTACCGAACTGAATTTGGCCAACGCGTTGGACTATCTTAATCGTTCTGAGGGAAGACCCACAACCAGCAGTGGGATAATAATGGATGTGCGACATTTCATTGTGAATTACAATACTTTTTTTTCATTAATAAAAATGAATATAAACATTTTATTAATGAATTACAAAACGAACTGTGAATATTAGGTGGTTCGTTCTCTTATGTATATCTATGTAGATAAATGTATTCTGATTAATATGAATATTTTTGCACAAAATATAGAACATATCGATAGATGTCTATGTAGAGAGGTAGTGGTCCTCTTTATATGCAATGTGGTGTGTTACAGCTTGTGTGAGACACTATTCAGCTATTAATGGATTGATTCCCTTGTAGTTTACCACGATATTATCACAAAGAGATTAATATTGCTGATATTACATGGTAATTACGTTTAAAGACATTTATTTCTCAAAAGATTTTACACAAAATCACTTACAGAGAAATTACAATGTGAATATTAAAACAAACAATATTGATTAGCTAGCGTAGTGCAGTTGTGGGTAGATAGATTGTTATTAAACTAAACTAGGTACAGAAAAAAATTCAAAGACAAATGTTATTAAATGTTATAAATTATGGTCAACAAATATCATTATTAGGATTGCTATTGACGATCCGCGTTAATTGAAAAGTGGAGCGTTTCTAAATTCAGTCAGTTCGATTCCCGGATATGAAAATATCTGAACGACTAATTAACTTTTGAGTCTGGGTCTGGGTGCTTATTGTTTTTAACTTTTTTGTTCCATACATACTTGCTCGTTTGATGACCAAATACAAACATTGTTATTATTTTCGCTCATACATTGTAATTGATACTAGTAACCCATCGCAATGGTAGAAATTCGACCGTAATTTAAATTAAAAACTAAACTTCCTATTTGTCCAAAGTAGCACCAATATTTCTCTAATTTAAATAAATTGCAATAACTTTCAAGTTATTTTGAACGCACTCGTTAAAGGTAAAAAGAGGTTTATTAACTAAGCTGCATTTAAAAGCAATAGCGGGTATTTTGACAAAGACATCTGTCATTTTTCACGTTATGTGTTTTCATAGTAAGACATTGAATCTTCTATTTCGTTTATTATGTATGTGTTTGTGTCAAATGCAAGGTAGTGAGTGTAATGTGTTTTAGTTGATTTTATGTATGTTTTATGCATTATTTGAAAAAAACATTAACATTGCGCAAGCTTTCTTTACATCAACTATAACCGTGCGTACTTTTACTCTTCTTCGCCTGCGGCAAGTATCTTGAAAACGAATTACAAGTTTTTGCTTCACGTATTAATATATAGATTGTACGCTTACATTTTTATTTTCCATCCTAACTTGCAATATACATGAAACCATGAGCAAAACAAGTACAATGTTTTGAGGAAACAATAAACTCGCACTAAGGATACCTACTGATGTCAAATGTCTATTACCCTATTTCAAAATGCTAAATAGTGTACCACTAGTTACGCGATGTGCATTTAGATTTCTCGTTTCGCTACCGATAATTCGCAATTTCGGCTCCATTTAGAGCTTATGAGCGTAATGTGGATATGCCAATTCAGTGAGAATGTTCTGTTAGCTTCAGCAGTTAGGTAACTGTTCATCTTTTCAACTATAGAAAATAAAATAATAAAAACAATATTGTTAAATTAAACAAAAAAAAACCGACTGTAATGATTGTAATGTGATTGTAATGATTTATTTCATAGCAGTATTATAAAAGTATTATTTTCTTCTTTCTTCTTATATATAAAAATGAATGTTTGTCTGTATGTCCTCTATAGAATCCGTAAACTATTTATTTGATCATGTGATGATCTTTAGCAAAGTTGTTGTGCATGAGCTCGCGAAGGTTTCTGATTTTTTTGTGATGACGTACCAACGCTCGCTGGTTGCAGCTATTAATGCATAAATATTTCTTATGGTTTGTAATTTGCTTTATTTATATAAATGGTACTGCTTCATTGTCGTAACTACTTTTTTATAGATAAGACCATAAGATGCATATTACATTTTATTTTAGTGCAATGTTTATTTAATAGCGGGTATCATAAGGTCTGCCTAAAATTAGATAAAAAAATAAAAATTTATAGAGTTCAAAGCTCTTAGACCAAAACAAGCTTTGCCGCGTGTAGAAACTAATCTCTACGAAATCAGTTTTAATCGCCTATCAAAACTGAAGCTTTAATTTCGTGAGTAAACACAAACGTTTGTTTATCCGTATTACCTCTTTGTTGTGAAATATGATTAGCTCAGTTATATATTACTTATATATGATTTTAGACTAACATTATCGCGGAATTGACACATTTTAATACTTAACGGGTACTCACGATATGAAATATCGGCAAAAAGAAATTAAAAGGATTCAAAACCTCATATCGTGAGTACCCGTTAAGTATTAAAATATATCTTAGTTATATTGAAAATTTCGCTGTACAAATCAGACATTCACGCTAGTTACTTTCCCAGCCGATAAGAATCTTGTTAAAGTTGAATTATGTTAGATCAGATCGGGGGAGATAATACGGGGAATTTACATACATTTTATTCACCCCCAAAACCTAGGGCAATTTCATAAAAGCGTTAGCTAGGGTAAAATGTACTTAACTGTGTTGAGAAACGGACGAAATTCAATGTAAGTAAATAATGTAGACTTTTCGAGCCAGATCGTAATGGACGAAATCAATTTTTAGGGTTCCGTACCCAAAGTTTAAGAACGGAACCCGCATTACTAAGACTCCGCTGTCCATCTGTTCGTCTGTCCATCTGTCTGTCTGTCACCAGGCTGTACTTCATGACCCGTGGTAGCTAGACATATGAAATTTTCACAAATTATGTATTACTAGGGCCGTTGTAACCAAAAATTAGTAAATGAGAATAAAATAAATATTCAAGGTTCCCAAACAACAAACGTGATTTTTGGCCGTTTTTTTTCAAGAAAAATGGCATGGAACCCTTCGTGCGCAAGTTAAACTCGCACTTAACCGGTTTTATTGTTATTCTACACGAGAGTTGCGAACTAAGTAGCTTCTGTTGTCTTTGTGTTTTAGCGAATCTTTTCAATTATTCAGATCTATTATGGATTTGTTTTTATTTTATTTGCCTTTCTACTCAAAGTAAAAGGATCGGAGAGAGGTAAAATAAATGTGTGAGAAAATATATATTTATGGATACGTTAAATGTTCTTTTAATTTTGTATAGCTGTAAATAAATTTTGATTAATTAAGATTTGTATGTATAAAAGGCATTGTTTCATTTAAACAATACCCATCCAATTAAATGTAGTGTTTAAAGGGAGAGTTCAAGATCAAAAGTTCTTAGTGCGACCTTTACGATCTTACGTTAACCTACAGCAGAAACAATACACATAATTAACTAAGACTATCAAAAGTATCCACTAATTCGATAAATGAACTCTATCATTTACCTATTTAGGAGATCGCCTCTTTGTTTATGTATTAAGTAGTATTAAATAAGAAATAGTAAGAGCAGTGATAGGTAGGTAGGGTAGGTAACGGTTGAAACTTGCCCTCTCGATCGATAGGTTCGAGGTTCAAACCCAGGCACGCACCACTAATTCATGTGCGTATTAGAAATTAATTGTCACTGCTTTTCGATGAAAGAAAACATCGTGAGGAAATCTACGCACCCGAGAGGTCCATAAAAAAATAGTCCTCGGAGGTGAGTAATGTCCACCAATTCGCACTTGGCCAGCGCAGTGGTCTATGACCTAAAACTCTCTCATTCTGAGGGAACACCCGTGCCTAGCGTTGAGACAATAATGGGTGGACGATAGAGTAATAAATATCGAACTGAATGGTTGTTGCTATTCATACAAAATACCAACAACGCTTATTTCTTCACGTGTTTAATGTACCAGTGATTTTAATTAATAGATGAATGAACATAACTAGCTCAATGCATATGGAAACTAATTATTGATTCTATTCACGAGCACGTTAGAAAACTACACGAGTAAGATATTTCTGCACTGTATACCATTTTTTCTTTGTTGCTTTATACAGGATCTACATTAACGGTACAGACAACAATGCTATGTAGTTATCATTTACTGCCATTCACGCAAAACCAAGTGCTATAATTACAGAAAAACCTTCTACAAGAGAGCAATGGACTTGTAAAGGCTATTTGATACATTTTATAAGGATATACGTCTCATCAACCGATTATTGGCCTACTGCTGGGCACGGGTCTTCTCTCAGAATAACAGACAGAGAGAGAGAGTTTTCCTTCACCGAAAAGCAGTGATAATTAATTTATAATACGCACATAATCTTAGAAAAATCAGTGGTGCGTGCCTGGTTTTGAACCCCGGACCTCCCGATCGAGAGGGCAACTTTCAACCATTAGGCTATCACAGCTCAAGGATAAGGATATACGTATTTCTTATTAAATAAAGCTCTTAGTTACGCCTGATTTGCTGACAGGGCTGAGACTAATCATCAGTTATTCAGATTTTCCGTTCCAAGCCGAAATTATTTTGAAATCAGTAATATGTACGTGTAATTATAACTTTAGGCCTTCAAGTTAGATTATAGTAGCGCAAAAATATATAGCTGCTATCTCGTGAAGTGAAAATGGATGCTGGGATCGATTTCCGACCAGATAGATATCGGAATGATGGATTTAGATTTCTGTTCTGGATATAGGTATTTGTATATTCGTCTTTATGTGTATTCACGGCACCCACAACATAGAAAAAAACACTATGAGAGCTCTCACCGAAAAAATCTGATCCATTGTTATCCTCCAATATACGACCATAGTTAATGAAATGCTAGTTCAGAAATAAACTTCGAATATTTGTTAGAAAGCGTGTAGGTGAGTTGTAAGTCATTGTTCCCGATAAATTAACGTCTGGAAAAAATATAACTTCATTAAATTCAAAAATGCTCTCGCTGCGTATTAATCTACTCAGTCCGTTTTGTCCGACTGAAGAATGGGAATAATTACGTGGCATAATTCAAGGCACTCGAGGGAAATGCTTGACATTAATTTTCATGTCAGTATTGTTCGAACGCTTACAAAGTTTTTAGGGAGCGCTGTACAGGTTTTTGTTTCGAGGTTAGCATTTGACTGTGAAATTGTGCGCTTTCAATGAACTTTCAATTAGTACATCTGTGTATGAGCAAGATACCGATGTAGTAGCCGCTAGCTGCCTCACAGTAAGTGACTGTTTTTTTATCTGACTGAAGTAGCAAACGAGCATGCAGTCCACCTGATGGTAAGTGGTCACTGCCGTCAATGGACATCTGTAATCAACTACATACAGAACATGGGTTCTATCTGAAATCAATCACAGCGTTGCTACTCCTGAGGGCTATGACGGTCGCCTCATGTGAACGTGTGCCGGCAACCACACCACACGCAAGAAATGCTTCACGCTAGAAATAGGTATGGCGGTGGTACCTGCCCGGTTGAACTACACTGGTTCTACCACCTTCTCCCTTCACCTGGTTTGTCAGGAAAGTGGAGACATTCGTAATAAGGACAGGAATCTTCATCGCCAATACATCCACGTACTATTGCTAGGTTCAAAACTGATCATAGCAGCACTCAATACTGGCTATTAGCAGGGCCGGGCAGGGACTGAGCTGGGGCCCTTGGGCACACAAGAGTCGATTTGAACCGAATTTGAATCCGGAGGGATTCAAATTCGGAGTCTTTTTGGAATGTAAAGAAAGTACATCATCCAGGGATTCCCCCAACATAAACAAAGTCGACATTTAATTATGGCGGCATGATTTTAGCATCAGAGTGGTGTGCATGGATGATCGCTAAATGGTGTGCTTAGTAAATTAGGATACGTTCAGACATATTATTATATTTTGTAAACAAATTACCAAATTAAAAAACCAAATAAGTAACTTGAAAATAGATGTTAAGATTATAAACTTAAATGGTAAGTTATAATAGTGATCGAATCATTCAAATTATTCATATAAATGTATTGATTGGAATAAATCTGAAAATGATCGACGTTCGTGCAACGAGAAAAGTGTAATGCGGCCGACCAAAATATTTTGAAATTATAAGTGAGAAAAATTGTCGGGGTTTCGGGGCCCTCTGAGGATGGGGGCCCTGGCCCAGTGCCAGAGCCCTAACTGTAAAGATGGCATTGGCTATTAGGGAGTAATAAATGGCATTGGCGCATCTTGAATCGAACCATAAGGAGTTTTATCACCTTTAGCTATTTTATCTACCTACTGATTTACTTAGATTTGCGTTCTTATTGTAAAAGCGTAGTTGCAAAAATACTTCCCACTTTATGTGGGAATAATTCCACAATATCAAACCACGACCTCAACATCCTACATCAAAACTCGATTTCCCATTTTTATTAACAAAAAATATCTATTTACTAAGATTCGTTGCTTATTATCATTTGTATGTTTTTACATTTGATAGTCCACCGAGTTTGAAATACAATTACAACAACGTATGTTTGACATACTTTAGTAGCTTTACATGTGGGACATAGTAGTAATAATAGAATCATGTTGTTGGTTGAAGTTTATAACTTAAATTGCAGTTCGCTAACGCCAGCAGTATCGCTTTGGGAGCGTTGTAATACAGGTAGTCGTTATGGCAGTTTTAGCATTACTTAGTTTCACTAAGGGATTTCCTAAAACTAGGCTATTTATCCGACTGCATCAAAAAGAGGGTAATTTTTATCGGGCTATGTAGGTATGTACGCCCATTTATTTGTTACGAGTTACACCCCAAACGGCTTGACGTATTGTAATATTGTTAAATTTATTAAAATATTACCGAAACCAGGCGTTTGATTTGTCTGTAGGCAGTGAATATTTTTTACTACCGCTTTTTATAGTCTATACGGTGTAGTATAGACACTATACGGTGTGGTATATAAAGTGGTAGTAAAAAATACAGCAACGGTGCGGTGCCACCGTTGCTGTATAATACGCAATAGAACAGTGATAGCCTAATGGTTGAAACTTGCCCTCAAACGGGAGGTCCGAGGTTTAAACCCAGGCCTGCACCACTGATTATGTTCGTGTTAGAAAGTAATTATCACTGGTTTTCGGTGAAGGAAAATATCGTAAGGAAACCTACACATCCGAGAGTTCTTTAAGTCCACCAATTCGCACTTGGCCAGCGCGGTGGACTATGGCCTAAAATTCTCTCATTCTGAGAGAAGACCCGTGCCAGCAGTGGGGCAATAAAGGGTTGTACCCCATACGGTGTGGTTGTTCATTGTGACGTATGCGGGGTTGTTGTGCCGTGTAGTTTCGGTCTTGAATAACACTACCTACTCCCGCTCTTACTATTTATTAACGGACAAAATCATAAGATAGGCAGTCGTGTCTTTCTAAGTGCATCAACAACTGCTGTGGTCACCACCACGAATGAGGTGACTTTAAGCAAAATCTTCAATTGAAGGAGGTCTATGTCAATTAGTAGATTTCAAATCTATGACTGTGGATGGACAATATTAGACATTTTAACTGGACGCGATAAAAAAAAATGTCGGTATGTGACTAACTTAAAGTGCGACTTGGTTACTGGTCTAATTTATGAAAGTCAATGACAAAAGTTTTTTTTTAAATTTGAAATAACAAATGATCTTGCAGTCCGATTATGTATAGGTATGATAGTTGCCTCTTATGAAGAAACTATTTCCATAATGATTAGAGTAGTAGTAGTGATTGGAGTAGTAGACTGGTATGGTCGCCTCATTTATAAATCAGTCTGTATCCAGACACTTCCACTAACACAGAATTGATTCAAGCTTAAAATAGTTGTAGCGGTAGTAACTCGCCGGTCGAACATTCTGGTTTTAGCAACTTCCAAATTCTAAAGTAGTATCACGTAGAATCAGTTTTGTACTCTTCGTAGTATGGGTTCTGACCGTGGTGCACTACTTTATGGAACTTGATCTTAACTACGTTTTATGATATAGCGAATTTCGATTAATATTATAGAGGTAACAAAGTGTAGTCCATAATGGTAAGTATTGTGGTGGCCTGCTGTAATCTGATAAAAAACTTCCGTTTTTTTTTATTAGATTGAAGTAGCAAACGAAAATGAAGTCAAGCTGATGGTAAGTGGTCATTGCCGCCCATGGGCATATGTAAGGAACTAAACATAGTACATGGGTTCTATCCGATATCAATATGCGTTGATACATTCGAGGACTGCGACGGTCGCTTCATAAAAAAGTGTGCCGGTAACCAAACCCTTCAATAAGATACGCAAGAACTGCTTCACGCTAGAAATAAATGTGGCGGTATTGCCTTCCCGGTTGAACTACACTGGTTCTACCACCTGATGAGGTTAGAATGATATCTGAGGCATACCTAGTTGCATTTAAATCCATAAGGATTAAGTAGGAACGTGCTATATAAGTCTCCTTTATCCTCCACTAATTTTAGCGCAGAAACTAGTATTCTGAATACGGTAATAAAAAAAGTATACAAGCAAATTTTGCTAAGGACACTTCATTGAGCAATACAAAGTTAAGTAGAGCAAACATGGCTGTCTCCGTAGGATATAACGAGCTTATTTAGCCGTGTCATTTATAAGCTGCCTTCTGGCACCTCATGTAACCTGATTTTCCCCGCAATCAATACATAATTTATGAATACAGCCTCTGGGCTAAAACCTCAGATTAGGGCTCGGTACTTCTCAAGTTATTAGGTTAATTTGAATACGCTCTATTGGCTGTTATTATTATTCTGTTATGATTATGTTCTCCAAATTTCAGAGGTTCAAAATTATGTTGGTGCGATATTTTGCTTCGATTGCACGGTGTAATAAAATAATACTAAGAACCTAAGAGTAGTTACTAATTTATTTAAGAAAAAATATAGGTACGGGACGAATAGACAATCTCCTTCCTTTGGGAAGTCAATAAAATAAAGGGTTTCGGATACGCTTTTTTTTATTTTTCATATTGTTCTTAGATAACCCTTTAATTTGATAGCCATATGAAGTTTTATAAAAAATAATTGATCCACCATCTTGGGACATCTGCTATATTGTATTAAGGATGACATCGCTAAACTGCAAAAAATGCAATGCATCTAAACCAAAATTCTATGCAGAATTTTTGCTCAGACGATATGTTAACGTAAATGAACGCAAATTAGGAATTTGCGTTCATTTACGTTTAATTTACATTTATAAAATTATTTATATCATTCTTTTTCATCATATTCAAGAAATTTAGTTCCGTCTATCCCGACGTTTATTAAGATTTTTAAACTCTTCATGTCTTATTACTCTCAGATGTAATAAGGATTATTCATAAAGTCAGCTATAGGTATTATGTAGGTAATATGTGGTTACTAAGTTAAATAAAAAATTGGTAGGTACTTATTAAGCGATAGTGCTCCCGCATACGAACTGAAGTTGTTCCTACTTTATTTAAGGTAGGTAGTAAATATAGTAAACGTTGTTCACGTTTTAAAGATTTATCATCTTTTCATTTTGTCAACGGCCGGAATCAGTAGCATAAATATTAAATACTAGTTGAATCCCGCAGCTTTGCCCGCGTTAACAAAAATCAGTAGTCGCGTGGGAATAAGATATTTCTCCACAGTAAAAAGTATAAAAAGTAAGCCTATATTTTGATCCAGAGTGTTAGCTAACTCCCTACCAAATTTTATGAAAATCCCTCCAGTCGTTTACACGTGAAGAAGTAACAAACATACACACTCACAAACTTTCGCCTTTAAAATATTAGTATGAAGTGTGATTAATCTTTAAGACGCGTATATTTCAAGTGGCTAAATTTCATGAACATAAGTATCATATTTCAGAAACAGCATCAAAATGTGGGGCAAGTATGTATTTGTTAATCTTGGTAAGCGCAGACGTTCCGACAGGCGGGCATAAATCAGAAGAGACAACAATAACTGATGTAGCAACGTCGTCATCTAGCACCTGCGCCCAAACTGATGCGCGAACTTGTTTGTGACACCGTACAAATGATCCTTGAGGTTTTTCGGTTATAAATGACGAGATTATGACACGAGTTTCTCTTGAGTTACTCACCAATATTAATATGGAGTGCTGGTTATCTGTAACAAAAGAATATGAACATTAATGTAGTGGTGAGGTTTTTTATATCTACAAATATTAGGTAAGTGTCACCACAGGCCATTGAAGACAAAATTACGCAGTAATACGTAACCACCTTAAACACACCGTAATCCGGTGATAGACTCAGTGTAGTTAGACCGGTGTGGTACCAACGACACACCTTCTAGCGTAAAGCGGTTTTTGCACTTAGGTGGAAGGGTGTGGTTTAGTCGACTGACCTCAGCCAGACAGATAGACTCCGTGTTCTACATGAAGTTGCCCACAAAGGCACTACCGTCAGTGCCCATCAATTGGATTTATTCGTAAATAGCTAGTAAATCGAACAATATGAAATGTGTTATCTCGCGGTTTCAAGATTGTTACCAAAGTAAAAAAGTAAGCAATGTCGTAAGTTGGATAATAGCTAATAAGCTAGTAGTAACATTTTACGCGTGGATCGGAAATTGGTGGAAACACACTGCTCGTACATATGTCTCCGCACATCTTCGCTTTAATAGAAACCAGTCTTTAGTCAATAGTATTGATTGTTGCCGTGCGATTTATCAATTCTTGTCGGGAGCCTTATGGCTAACAAAACAACATAACATGGGTTAGCTATTAACTCATATTTGCTGAAGAGCAGCGTGCATAGTAGTGTGCATAGTTTACTCTCCTATTACCTAAAAGAATCAACCAACCGTATCAAGTTATTCTGTAAGCATTTCATCAAAGTTACCGTCTATGTAAGTTTGTTACAGGTAACTAGAAAACTAAGTTGGCACGGTCTGTGTGTCTTGCTACAACTTTGTGCATATATAGGCTCTTTGACGACTTTGACGACACAGTTTAACATTGTACAAAGTTTGTCTATTAGCACTTATATTCAAACAAAAACAGAAGCAAAAATTAAACTAGGTATGACCACCAGTCTTTTTTTTTTGTTCTCGAGGGGGAAACCTTCAAAAGGTACCCGACGCCGTGGGAGCGACGCAGGGTTATGTGGGATTTTTACCGTACTAAAACCCCCCCCCGGTGGCCGTCCTCGGCGCTATAAAGAGGACTCCGGGTACTCGGTCCGGGCGCAACCGGAATCCTCTAAGCGCGTTGCCCCATCGGGCTCCTCCCAGATGGGTGGCTGGGCCCACCGCTCCGTCCGTCTAGTCTTTACGACGGTATGCGACTACATATACCGCCGTCGTTCCCGGGCTTTCGAGCTCCCACTCTAGCCGCCTGCAACCCCGGAAGCCCCTTTTAGTCGCCTCTTACGACAGGCAGGGGATGCCGTAGCCCCATTCTGATCCCGGAACTACAGGGACGATGACTACCAGTCTACGTGTTCTGCACCATTTAAGACTAAACGTAGATGTATTTCATTCAAGATTTTCACATTCTATATTGAGGTCACTACTAAGTACCTATACATATTCAACAATGAAATGGACAAACAGACATATTGGAATTTTTGTGTACATATTTAGAACGAATATTTCTGTAGTTTTAAACAATTGTTTCATTAATTTACTTAAAAATCGGAGATATGTTAAATAAAAAACCCTGAAATATTTTAGCCTAAAGCAAATGATGAGTGTCTCGTAACTCGGAGGAATGATCCTTAAATCATAATTATTACATACCAATTGTATTTTTAATGTAAATATTTTAAGATATTCAATTTAAACGAATCTATTTAAGCTAAGTTACAATCTATTTAAGCTAAATCTCATAAATCATGAAATTTGGACTGTGGGTTCTTTTTATCATATAGTCCAAGAAAAGGTTTTTGATATTCCACAAATATAAAATTAAATTGGGAATCACTTATTTATAATACATTTAATCAACTTCTTGTATCATAGCCAGCACGCAATACCTGACAGTACTATAAGAAAGTAGATGTAATTAAGAGCATCTTAAAATATAAACAAGAGAAGCAAAAAGGCAAGTCTGTTTCAAGTTTCAAAAGACATTGTTTACAGGAAAACCTGTTACGTAACAATGCAAGGAAAACGAAGGCTTAGGCGAGGAAAGCTGACACTTAGTTTCACAAAGCGATCCTTATGCGTTCACATGCATAGAAGTAAGTAAAATAGTGATATGGCAAAGGGAAAGGAAACCGCATTAATTTTCTTATTCGAATTTGTTTGCCGCTGAGTGTGTAGTAGTGGTACGCAGAAGTTGGAGTAGAATACGGTATGAGATTATGTAAGTTTGTGTGATTTTTAATTGTTATTGCGAACTGTGACTCATCATAAGTCATCCTCAGTTTTTAACAAATTTAATAAATGTAATAAAAATAATTCGCATCTACCCATTATTGGCCCACTGCTGGGCACGGGTCTTCTCCCAGAATGGGAGAGTTTAGGCCATAGCGCTGGCTAAGTGCGAATCGGTGGACATAAAAAAAAATCCTTTTAATTACATGGACTAAGACTAATTTCAGAATTGACGGGAATTTATCCTGGTCACCATGTTACATAGCGAAACAGTATTTCGTTTTTAGGTAGCCGTGGATTTACAAACTAACATACCTATTGTATAATCGATGTATAAGGGCATAAAAAGGGCACGCGCTGCATTTCGTTGTATTAAGCAACAAAGCAAAGTGGTGATAAACAAAGTAGCATTTCATAAACATAACAACCTAATGTAGCTTTGAAATTCACTTCCATACTTCAACTTTACTAAAATCTGTTATAACTGCAAAACTTCGTGCAACTCCATTTAAAGTTACTAGTTATAGTAGTTATAAGAATAACTCATGAACGTGAACAATTTTATAAATCGAACGAGGTAACGTTAATCTTATGTTAGCCTAATGAATAATATATGTTCTAGCTATATTATCATAGGATGAGAACACACGAAGAAAACCAAAACATTACATGTAATCTCAATAGAATTGTAAATAAGGGATTAGTTACTAAAAGTAATCATCTGTATCCTCTTAGGTAAAAACTTAAGTGAACTTTAAAATATATTTTTTTATTTATAACCCATAACAATATTGATGTCAAATGAAAGTTAGTATATATGTATATTCGTTGTTTTATACTTATTGTAAAGTAAATTCACCAAAAGCTATCGTTTAGTTTGTAATCGCTTTTATCACAATCTACTGACCGAATTGTTGTGCGGTTTTTATTAAAATATAGTACAATTCTTGAGAAAGATTTATGTTTATAGTACATAACGATATGTAACTTGACTTAAATATAAGGATTATCGTTGAAGAGGCTGCGCGATTGTAAAAAATCTCGCCTGCGAGGAGTTTTACACGCGTACGCCACGTAAACCAGCAGAGTAACACTAAAGAAATGTACTAAAGAAATGTAGACTTACAAAAGTACTATAAGTCCACAGTAGCATGTCTCTATCTCTTATGGGTAACTCACAATAATTACATTTATGTTAATAAAAAACTCGTTAATTTCGACATTGTTCTCGTTACTTTCTTATGTTCTCTATTTAATTCTTATCGAAATAAATTATTGCAATACATCAACCATCTAATATAGATTGAATTAGCTTTTCATTGCACGTAATTTGAATAAACGGTTTAGAAAATATGACGAATATTATATTTTGCGTTCTAATTATTTGTGCAAAAATGGCTTTTATTTGACTTATTACATACAAAGCATACCTAATCAAACTTTGTGAGTAGTAAATGTAGTTTATATAATGAGATAATAAATAATTAATAAGTTACATGTATAAGAGTAAACACTTACTTTGAGTAAATAAAATAAATTATTATAAAAACAAAAAGATGAATAAAAATACTGTTATATGATACATGATAACACTTTTACGTTAAACAAACAATAATCTGTGTAAATTTAATTTTAGTAGTCGGGTTTTTGTTTTCCTACAAATTTCTTGTTATATTTCGTTTCAATGTGTACTTATGAAGTTATGATCTCTCGTAAACCTTACTTCAATTCAAGTTGTTGAAAGAAAGAAAGAAAAGTGTTTATTTAACCCTATAATACGTTCACTATTTTCCTTTCCACCCTAAACGAAAACATTCCCGGGTAATATTGTAAAAGTATGTCAATATTTTATATGTACCTGTCCATTTGCATAAAGCTTACCTCCGTTATTCCGGTGGATATGGGCAGTAAATCTATTTCATAGGTAAATATATCTTTAGGGAGACCACCCACAAACACCCCCGCTGGTCACGGTAGTATTTATAGAAATAACAGGTGTTCCATTACGAAATTTTATATTTCATTTTCCAATGTTTTTACTGCAATAAAATCGACTATCCATTTTTGAATAATATGTAGATGTACAGAAAGCATGCAATTTTTGCGGAATTTAAACGAATGAGTACCTTTAAAATAGTACGAATGAATTTTTTGTAAGAAACTTTATGTTTTGGTAATTTGTTATGGTTTTCTCACATTTTAAGTAGTGAAAAGTATCCTACAGTAATTGTATACTTATATTACAGAAAACGTATTATACTTATTTCTACGGGAACTCTATAATAATTAAAAAGAAGACAAGACATAGAAGAATAATAGATACAGTCATAAAAACACTTTGAATTTGCACAGTAATGTACATTTGAAAAAACACTTTAAGCTGTAATGTTAATAAAATTCGTGTCGTCTGTTCAAATTCCCTATATAAACAAAAAAAAAACACATGCACCACTGGTCCGTGAAGACAAAGTCAATTTGGGGACGAAAATAGAAGCAGCGTCCATTCGCTTTGCACCACAGGTTATGCTTGCCCGCTTTGTATAGCATTTTTTGGCTTATATTCAACTTGAAAGGTAAATTCCTGTAAAGGTATTTTCAGTGTTGATTAGTTTTTGCTTGTTTGTTATTTCGACGAAGTTTTTCCAAAACAAACATTGGAATAGGTCTATTATTATTTTTATATAACGTAATAAAAATATCAAATATAGTTTTATAAACAGTACCCCAATAAACACAAGAAGACATTACGTTTAAAATATCAAATATTAAAAAAATGTTACGAGACTTTACTAGGAATATTCTCTACATGTATAAAAACTTTTTTATAAAATATTCTTTGCAATATATTTTGAATCCATCCATCCATCAGCCTTTGAAAGTCCACTGCTGGGCATAGGCCTCCCCTAATCTGCACCACTTCGACCGGTATTATTATATATTAGTATTGTTATTTTGCATAATGGTAATTAAATTAAAACTAGAATATAAATAGCTATTTATTAGTACAGTGACTTCATCGTTAGGCTTGTTACACGCTACACTTATAATGTCGGTTGGCCGGCCATTAGTGTCAATCATAAAATACTTTTATTTTTTATTAAACTGAGTGGAATCGGATTTTCCAATTACAGCTTTACGATAAGTTTGCAATCGTTGTAAGTGATGAAATTTGGATTGTAAAAAATTTTGTTCATTTAGGTCGGTATTGTTTTTGGTCTTTTTTGGACATATATACAGTTATTAAAAATTTAAACTAAAAAATAAAGAAGCTTTGCAGCCGATATTGGGCATGAAGTGGGAAAGTTAAAATACTTAAAACTATTATAATTATCACAATTTGAGTAGACAAATCTAAGTAAACCAGAAGGTAAATAAATAACATTTAAGTTAATGAAAATGAAGATAAAAATACAATAAGATGCTAAAATAGTAACTAAACTGAAAGCTTGTATAAATTTGTTATATTTTAAGAAGTTGCTACCATATCTAAGTTTGGATTTAGTTATCGACCGATTTTAGTTATAGAACGCCAGCGCTGACATCGAACGAGGGTACTCGTATATAAAAATGCATGAGCAGAGCAGATGGACCTTTCCGTGCTTCAACGTCTACTTCGCTTCTATCTATAGCTTCGTCGCCTCATATACATGCGTGCCAGCAACCACACCCTTACAATCGAAACGCAAGAAATGCTTCACGCTAGAAATAGATCTGGCGGTGGTACCGAATCGAACTACACTGGTTCTACCACCTTGTAATATAGAATATGGTCGTTCAGATAGTCATATATATATAAGAGTATTTAGTGCTGTGATATGCTTCTGTGGATTATCTTCAACGATTGTAAATTTATCTTTCACTTTAAAACCTCTCTTTGGTTGTACAAACATGTGGTACAAAAATAAAAGCATGGCTAAGTTTGCGAACATCTATCAAAATAATTTGGCATAATAAAAAAAAAACTCGTATGTTTGCAATTATAAATAAATATATACACAAAACTCCTTTTTTTATCGATCGACCATGATTGGATGAATATATTATCTTTAGTCGCATTTTATGATTGCTTATGTTCTATTTGTACGCACAAATTATTGATTTTAAACTAACTTCACTTTCCTTCGTATGTATACATCTGACTAAATTTCTCAGTTAACTGCTAACCGCTCGGTCACGACTGACGGCTGTGAGCATACCGTCTACGCGTATGGTCCGCGCTGCTCGTCGTCACTAAATCCAACCTATGTCTCAGAGAATCCTATAGATAAGGTAGCATGATTGTTCAAAGCATCTTAACATTATTACGGAAGTACCCTTTTGCTTGTATACCCTATTATCTCTCAGAAAATTATTGTTCCGTGAATATGAGTTTACCAGATCACGGAACCCTAAATCATTGATGCGTACTTTAAACATGTATATTAAAGGTATATTTATATTTACAGGTATTGATAGACATAAAACGTTATCAAAATAATATTTCCTATAACCGTATTACACATAAATATATGCATTGTAACATTGTGTTACATACAAATATAGTCGTGGGTGGTTTCTATTACTAAACCTTATCAGCTATTCCATCCATCTATCACCCTTTTGATGTCCACTGCTGAACATAGGCCTCCCCTAAATGGCGCCACTCCAACCGGTCCTGTGTCCTCTGAATCTTTAAGCTATTACATAGCTTTTATTGCTAGCTTTGAGCGTAGCGACCGAATCAAGAAATTCCGTAACGAAAATAAAACCTAACACCCACTCCGCCTACCATGTAGCTCAGTCTTGGAAGAATAATAAGCATGGAACCTGTGGTAAAATAAGAAGTGAAAAGCATATACGTGTCCTACTTTACGTATGATGTGAATATTGCGTACAAAAGAGACAAATATTGCCGTTCTGTTTCGTTATCTTGTAGGTCGTTACAAGGTAATTTTTCATAGTGATGACATATCATCAACATTGTGACGATGTAAAAAATGTATTTTATTTTATTAATAAATAAATAATTATTAATTATAATTGCATAAGTTGAAAAAAAATTGACATTAACAACACTTAACTTACCAATGCGCCGTCTTTGAACAAGACTTATTTATGTGCCTTCTTTTGGGCTTCATGTCATATACGCTCCGGGAATACCAGAAAACTTTCGGTAAGCGAAAATATTACTTGCTAATCGTAATAAAATTAAGCTAGTGTTGCCATTATATTCTCATTCATAACTGTATTGTTAAGTGTAGACTCCTTTGTTTAAAGCAGCGTTGCCATGCGTCCCGATTTTGGCGGGACGTCCCGGTTTTTGAGTCGAAATTAAATGACACGTGCGGCACAGGCTTAGTCCCGCTTTCCGTTAAGGACTGGACTTTCGCAAAAAAAGGTCACCAAATCTATACAAATTTTAGTCGAACTGCTGTTTGTCGGCCAAAAATGGTCGACTAATCTATACAAATTTAAGTCAATGTGCAGTTTGTCGGCAAAAAAGGACGTCAAATCTAGATCCTTCGGCCCACTACACCAAGTCTCGGAGAAAATCGCCACACCGACCACACCTTATGCCGCCTCTGCTTTTGCCTATGAAATACCGCTTTCTTCACTTAAAAAGGTTCTAAATCCCGACTTAAACAAATCTGCCAACGCTGGTTTAAAGGCACCCTCACCCTAATACTTACCTACCCACTGATATGAACAGGTCTCCATTAAGAGGGAAAGGGGTTTCTTTTTTTTTTTTTTTCATTTATTTAGGTTAACAAACAGTTACACACAAAAAATAGGATACAGATATGATTTACAAAGTATAGGTAGATGTGAAACCAGCACCGTTAACCACAATTTTATTATATAATAATTCACGTTGAAGGTGACGATGATAACAGTTTATTTAAATTTATGTATTTGCTTGTCTGAAAGTATTACTAAGATAAGTGTTATACAATACTACGAGTGGTAAGGAGAATTGATCTTTTAAAGTTAATATATCTGTTATTAACAATATCTATATGATTGAAGTATGTGTTATAAGTATTAATTATCTGATACATTGGGGAGCGCTTACCAGCTTTGGTTCGGCACTTGAAAGTAGCAAATAAATGTTGTTCCCTCCGGACATGTGTGTGATTAGGTATTCTATAGTTTATATAGTTAATAAGAGGTATACAATCATATCTCCCGTGACATATATCATAAAGCAGCATGACATTCAGTTGAAGGCGCCTAGATTTAAGAGTTTGAATGTCATATTTCTCACAAAGACAACGATAAGTTAAATAATTATGAAAACATTTGTAATGTACGATTCTTAAATATTTTTTTTGTACAGATTCAAGAGCATTGATATATTTGCAATATAAAGGGGTCCATACGGGTACCGCATATTCCAATTGTGATCTAATGAGGGATTTGTAGATGTAAAGAAAAGTAGATGGTCGGGTGAACGTTGAACACGTACGCATTACGAAGCCATACATTTTGTAAGCCTTATTAATAATATTCTCTATGTGTAGATCTAGATGTAATTTAGAGTCCAGGGTCACTCCTAGGTCTTTTATGCATTCGGTGGAGTCTATAGTAACACCGAGAAGCTTGTATTGATACCTACTGATTGACCTTTTTCTTAGAGAATGTAATTACTTTACACTTGTTTAAACTGAGACTTAATTTGTTTTGTATACAGTACACAGAGAAACGATCTAGATCATTTTGGATATAAGAATGTTGAACAGTTTGATTTATAGTCTGGTAAATTTTTAAATCATCTGCGTATAATAGAATGTGACAATATTGGAAACACTTGTGTATGTCATTTATGAATATTATAAATAGCAAGGGTCCCAATATTTACGTTACGTTACGGGTTACGTTACGGGTGTAAACATGCATTACAATCAACAGGTAATGAACGGTTACATTATATATATTATATGGTACATACATCAGAAGAGTATATATAGTAGGCACACTACTTAATTTGAAACCCAAAAAGTTCATTTATTTAACCTTTACCTAATCAGTTTTGTTTAAATTGCACCCTTTTAAGCTCGTATGGAAAATATTACTTTCTGTAATATTTTTTACATATTTGTTTCCTTTGGTTTGGACGTTGGGCGAAAACGTATATTTGTTACGTGACTTACATTCAACAAACCGTATTTCACCATTCCACTTGCGTTTGAAACAAATATATCTATATTTTATAGGTGGTAGAACCAGTGTAGTTCGACCGGGGAAGTACCACCACCACACCTATTTCTAACGTGAAGCATTTTTTTGCCGTTTCAATGGAAGGGTGTGGTTGCTGACACACTTTATATGAGGCGACCATCATAGTCCTCGGGAGTAACAACGCATCTTTGATTGACTTCAGATAGAACCGATGTTCTCTTTGAAGTTGCACACGAATATCCATGGGCGGCAGTGACCAATGACCATCAGGTAGCCTGCATGCGTTTGCTACTTTAATCAGATAAAAAATAACAACATTTTAATAATTTTTGACAGTCTAGTTATTTGGATTTAAATGAAATAAAGGCTAAATATTAACCTATGATATGAACTACATATATATTTTCAATTCTTTTATTTAAGTCAGTTTTTTAATTATGTATTTTTAAATACGATTCCACATGGAGACAAAAAATCTATTATCTACTTTTTATTAGTCGATTTATTTCGCAAATACGAGTATATGTGATTTGCAGGCACACATAAATTAATTTTATAATATTGTTTTGATTTATTTTGCTAATTTATTTATATTACACACACAAGAACACCAAGTGAAGCACAAACATAACACCGTATTATTAGTATTGGTTATCAATGCTTGTATGCCACTTCAGTTAATTATCGAAGCCTGCCCATTGACTTTGTATCAATGTGATTATGCTGCTCATTCCGGCCAATTATTATTGTTTTGAAGTAGCAAACGTATAAGTGGTTATTATTATTGTTTGAGAGCAGTGATAGCCTAATGGTGAAACTTGCCCTCTCAATCGGGAGGTCCGAGGTTCAAAGCCGGGCATGCACCACTGATATATGTGCGTATTAGAAATTAAATATACTGCTTTTCGGTGAGGGAAAAACATCGTGAGGAAACCTGTACAACCGAGAGTTGTTTTAAAAAAAATGTACTCGGAGGTGTGTGAAGTCCACCAATTCACACTTGGCCAGCGCGGTGGACTATGGCTTAAAACTCTCTCATTTTGAGAGAATACCCGTGCCCAGCAGTGGGACAATAATGGGTTGACGATATTATTGTTCAGAAACAGTGGTAGTTTAATGTTGAAACTCGGCCTCTCAATCAAGCATATGAGATTCGAATCCCAGTAAATTATCATTGCTTGATGGCGAAGAAAAACACCTTGAGGAAAATACAAACACTTGAGACTTTAAAAAGTTCTTAAAAGTGTAGCAAGTCTAACCATCTGCACCGCGCTAGTGCAGTGGCCTATGGCCTAAAACTCTCTTATTCTCAGAGAAGATTCATCTGTTTATGACGAAACGCGTAAATAGTTATGACCATTAACATCAGTAATTAAAAACAAATAGTAATGGAGTGCTGAGATCGGCCGCAGATGTAATGCTATACCAAAGGATTAAGTTTAACTACTAAGTCTACATCTTGTGTATGTTTAGAGTAACATACTAGAATGCAGCATTTAGCTCTGCGATTATACGGTCGATATCATCTGTGACCGAGTGAAAACGGGTACATGTTTGATTTTTGTCAAATTACCATTTTGTACCGTTATTGCACATTTATACCATTGTTGGAGAAAAGGAATGGTATTGAAAGATCTCTATCACTCTAGATCTCCGTTTTTAAGGTTTTCTTTAAACAAGATATATTGATAGATGTCCATGTTGACGTTGAAACAGAGATGATCTTCGCTTCTTAAACAATTTTGGCAAAAGTAGTACATTTGGCAAAAATGTGATGTACTGTAAAAACTTTAAGTTTCCTTTTACTTTAAGTCCATCTTTAGATCCATTCATCCATCAGCCCTTTGATGTCCACTGCTGGACATAGGCCTCCCCTAAATGGCGCCACTCCAACCGGTCCTGTGCATTCTGAATCCAACGGTTTCCCGCTGTCTTCTTCAGGTCATCGGTCCACCTGGTAGGGGGGCGACCTGTACTCCTTTTGCCTAAACTTTAAGTTTACTTTAAGTCTTCCTAAATAGTACAATTGTACTGCCTAGTGTCGTAAAATGTACTTTGAAATGACATGTGAAGAAGTTAAGGATATAGTCAAAATTTAAAAAACTCTACGTTGCTTGTTGTAGGTGTTATATGCGCTTTGCATCAGTATAAATAATATAAATGTTCGATAAAAATATCGAACATTTGTTTACTTTCCATAAACTTTATATTACATACGTTTCAAAGGTTTCAATACCCTTAAAATTAAATGTAATAAATATATAAAATTACTTAAATATCTTATAACTTTAAGGTTTTATAATTATATTATCAAAGCTTCAATCATACAAGGCAATTCATAAGTACTTATTCTAATTGAACAGCATAAGGTTTCATTAAGATTTGTTATTATAAACCATGAACGGACTATGTCTACACATACTATACGTATACCTGCAATATTGGAGATTAAATTAAAGCCATCACGAGTATCGAATCGATACATGCGCATATGAATTCCGAACTGTGGGATATTAAATGTTCTATTGATTTTGTATTTGGACTAGACGAAATCTACTCTCAGTAATTAGTCGTGAGCGTCTATCTAGTACTATATATGTTGCCTGGATTTATTATGTCCGATTTTATTAGAATCACTAGCTAATATAAATAATAGCGGTATTTTTTATATTGCAAAAGTTAGCAAATGATTCGCGATGACCACATAATAACACTATTAAGACGTCCATCTTCTCGAATGGGAGTTTTCGCCAATAATTATTATGGGTGTTGATGTTACACTGGTAAACAACGCAGCCCATTCACGGAAGGATAGGAAGTGATGACAACATGAATATAAATAAGAAAAAAAGACAAACCCGCTGAGTTTCTTGCCGGATCTTCTCAGTTGAGGTCGTATTCCAATCGGTTGGTAGTGTAAAAAAAAAAATGTAACTGACAATTTGTAAGTGCCCCCGTAGGCCTATACAAAATAAAGACATTTCATTTCATTTAAATAGGAACTCAATGTGTATCAGCATTAATACACCAGACTCCATTTGTTAATACTAGTCATCCGTCAAAACGGTTGAAACTCGACCGTAAATTAAATAAAAAAACTAAACTTCATAGTGTCCAAAGTAGCATCAATATTTCCATAATTTAAATAAATTGTATTAATTTTCAAGTTACTTTTAACGCACCCGTTAAAGGTAGAAAGAGGTTTATTAACTAAGCTGCATTTAAAAGCAATAGCGGGTATTTTGACAAAGACATCTGTCATTTTTGACGTAATGTGTTTTTAGTTGATTTTACGTATGTTTCATGCACTATTTCAAAAAAATATTAGCATTGTGTAATAATTCTCTACATCAACTATAACCGTGCGCAATTTAATAGTCCTCCACCTGCGGCAAGTATCTTAAAAACGAATAACGAATTTTTGCTTCACGTGTGAATATATAGATGCTATAGTTTCAAAAATTTCGTAAAAGTGTTAAGAAACTGTTTGTGAAATAACGTTTGAAACTGTTATGGAGATTTTCCACGTGTCTATGTTTTCTTAAAATATTTTCTTTCAGCATTGAAGCCAGGAACAATAATTGTACAGAAAGCGAATATCTTCAAAAATGTGTTTATGAATTTATAATTTCCTTAATCGTCATCCTCTCCTATTCCTATTAATCTCTACTATCTACTACGGATTTTTGATGACTGTTACAGTAAAGTATTTTGAACCAATTTGCTGTTACTACTCGATTCTAAAAGCGTTTTCATTTATTTTTTATGTTTTGCTGTTTTGTACGGAGATTAATTATTTTCATCAGTACTTTTACTGACGTGTGTGTGTAGTGTATTTATTTACACAAATGTAGCGCAGCTCTCAGGTTTTCTCTGTTTGGTTAAATATTAATACCACGTTTTCTATACGCCTGATTTGTTTTGTTTTCTAATGATACATATTTTTTGTTAAACTCAAATACTAAATTGACGTTTTATGTATATTGTGCCAAAAGAACTCCAAGTTCTATATAATACTAGCCTTTGCCCGCGGCTTCGCTCGCGTGGAATTTAGTCTGCCACACAAAGTTTCCAAGCTGGTAGAGCAATGGTTCAACCAGGGAGGCATCACCACCGCACCTATTTCTACCGTGAAGCAGTTCTTGTGTTTCATTAGAAGGGTGTGTCTGCCGGCTTACTTTTATATGAAGCGATCATCATAGTCCTCGGGAGTAGCAACGCATCTGTGATTGACTTCAGATTGAACCCTTGCCCTACTTCCTAAGGCGATTAACATACGGTACCGCTCACTGCTGCGGTAGGCGGTGAAGCGGATCTCATGTTGTATTTGGGGTCTAATAAGTCCGTTGATGCCTCACACACGTACACCGACCGACCGCGTGGTCCAGCGGTGGTCTCATCACCACCGTGTCACCGCGCAAAGGACAGTGCGGAGGGTCGGCGCCTAACACACCGGCTGGCGCTTAACCGCGCGGACCATCGTTGATGCAGGCCGTGTTGCAATTTAATAAAATGAATTTCGATGTCGAAAAGTTTATTTTGATGATCGGTCCATCCCCGCGTACAGGTGCGTAAACCGCCTTACCGCGCGGGGCACCGCTATTCGCGACGGTGCGCGGTGCCGTGTGTTAATCGCCTAAATCAATGTGTTCAAATTTCAAATCACAGGCACGTATATTAATTTGAATTAGTTTTGTCGGCAACAGGTAATAATGCTTACTCTGAAATTAAAAGTTTTAAGAAAGGCTCTCTAAATGCGTGACGGTTACCAACGCGCAGTTGGCTAGCTTGGTCAACTACGACCTAAACTACTGCTAATCTGACATATCTTATGCCGTGTGGCTCCGGCGCCATAGAATAGACCACCCCATTTCTACCCGTGGGTGTCGTAGAAGGCGACTAAGGGTTACCACCACCAGGTAGATGGGCAGCAGCGTCTACTTTGGCACTTAACACCTTACTGCGACGGTCCCACTGGTCGCTGGGTTTGGCACCGCCTGGCGTAATTCCCAAAGGTGTCTCGCTTGGTGGTAAGATCCCTTCGCTGGATCTGCCTGGCTAGCTACCACCCTCAGGTCGGAATCTAGCGTTAATAACGACTCGTCGTGTTTCGGTAGTGCACCTGAGAGCCAGTTCATCCCCCTTCCCCCCCTTCCCATCCCCTTGTGATGCCTCCGACGGCGTATCTCCCGGACCGGTGGGTCCTTTGGGCACCGTCGCTCGCGGTGGCGTGGTGTATTGGCGCGGGGGCCAGGGAGACCCGGTGAAACGGTTATCCGCTGGCCGCCCGCTGGTTAGTTGGGGACCCGAACCCGGGCAACACTCTTAACCTCTGGCCCGGGAGGCTGTCCCGCCAATCGGCGAAAAATCCCGTTGCACGATTACCTTGCCGGAGTAAGAGACCGGGGTGGAGCCAGGTAGTCGTGCACGGGGGGGACCGGGGGCCCTTCCGTCCCCCGCGCCAGCATCCCACCTCCCCTCTGCGAGCGCTGTGTACTTGGACTTGCGCCTTACCTCGGAGGGCGTCGACGGAGCATCGCAAATCCTTTCCAGTTCCCTATCTTTTCGCAAAAAATACAATGGGCAAGCACAAAAGAGGTAAAGATATTACAGCGGCGACCCTCTCCACTCTCATTGTGGACATGTGTAATATCAGAGGGGTCCATTCCAATCTGAATGCCGTCCACCACCATCTTGAGACGGCAAAGCCGGCTTTACTCTTTTTGACGGAGACGCAGATATCAACTCCAGATGATACATCGTATCTGGAGTACCCCGGCTACAAACTAGAGCACGGATTTAGACGTCGAGCCGGGGTGTGTGTGTATATTCGGGAAGATATCTGCTGTCGCCGTCTTAGCTGCCTTGAAGACAAGGACCTATCGTTGTTATGGGTGCGCGTAGACATCGGAGGGCAGACCCTTGTTTATGCGTGCCTGTATAGGTCCTATAGCGGAGATGTGGAAACAACTCGATTATTTGAGCACATCCAGTGGGCGACCGACAGAATGTTGCAGCAGTGTCCTTCGGCGGAGTTAGTGATTCTGGGTGACTTCAATGCCCATCATATTGATTGGCTCGGCTCCCGGATCACTGACTTTGCTGGAAGAACTGCATATGACTTCTCCTTGGCCTATGGACTCTCTCAGGTCGTGCCCGGTTTCACCAGGGTACCTGATGTAGAGACCCATACTGCTTCTTTGCTGGATCTTCTGCTGACCTCCCACCCTGAAGACTATCAAGTAATGGTCAAGGCTCCACTTGGTTCGTCTGACCATTGCTTGGTAAGTTCCACTGTGCCCTTGTCTCAACCCGTGAGGACACGTCCCAGCGGGAGGAGACAAGTTTGGCACTACAAGTCAGCAGACTGGGACGGATTCCGGGAATTCCTGGCTTCGTACCCTTGGAGGCAGCTATGTTTCGTCTCGGGTGATCCTAGCTCGTGTGCTGAGTCTGTCGCCGACGTGATACGGCAGGGTATGGAATGCTTCATTCCAAACTCTGTCGTGTCCGTCGGCGGGCGGAACCAGCCCTGGTTTGGTGCATCTTGCGCTAAGGCGTTAAGCCTTAAGCAAGATGCCTATCAAGCCTGGGCTTCAGCGAACGCGTGCAAGGACCCGAAGTGCCCCGAGCTCCGAACCGCATTTAACGCTGCCTCCCGTACAGCAAAGAAGCAAATGGCTAAGGCGAAGTCAAAGCACATCGGCAGAATTGGCGAGCGATTAATGGGTTACCCCTCAGGGAGTCGAGCCTTCTGGTCGCTTGCCAAGGCTGTCGAGGGTAATTTCTGTCGTTCCTCACTTCCGCCACTGCGGAAACCAGACGATTCTCTGGCTCATACAGCAAAAGGGAAAGCCGATCTTCTTGGTACCCTTTTCGCCTCAAACTCGACACTTGACGATCGGGGGACCACACCGCCTACCATCCCGCGATGTGATAGCACAATGCCTAATATACGGTTCACACAGAAAGCTGTCAGGCGTGCTCTATTGTCCCTCGATATCTAGAAGTCGAGCGGGCCAGACGAAATCCCCGCAGTGGTGTTGAGGACGTGCGCTCCCGAGTTGGCTCCCATCTTAACGCGCTTATTCTCGCTTTCCTACGCGGCGGGACAAGTACCGTCTTCGTGGAAAGTGGCCCTCGTTCATCCGATCCCTAAAAAGGGCGATAGAAGTGACCCGGCCAATTACAGGCCCATTGCAATAACCTCCCAGCTCTCTAAGGTGATGGAGCGAATAATCAACTCCCAGCTCCTAAGGTACCTTGAGGAGCACCAGCTGATCAGCGATCACCAATATGGTTTTCGCCAGGGCCGTTCAGCTGGTGATCTTCTGGTGTACCTTACGCACCGATGGGCGCAAGCCATAGAGAGCAATGGGGAGGCTTTGGCGGTTAGCCTGGATATTGCAAAGGCCTTCGACCGGGTTTGGCACAGGGCTCTTCTCACGAAACTTCCATCTTACGGTCTTCCCGAGAGGTTGTGCACGTGGATCGCCAGTTTTCTGTCTGAGCGGCATATTAAAGTTGTGGTTGATGGGTGCTGCTCAGACATGAAGACCATCAATGCTGGTGTTCCTCAAGGCTCCGTTCTTTCCCCTACGCTGTTCATTCTGCATATCAATGATATGTTGCAGCAAGTCGGTAGCATGCATTGCTATGCAGATGACAGCACGGGAGATGCCTTGTACACGGGCCGTGCAAACACCTCTCGGATACTCGTGCAGGAAAGCAGAATTCGACTTGTGTCTGAAATCGAGCACTCTCTGGAGCGGGTCTCAGAATGGGGTCGACTTAACCTAGTTGAGTTCAACCCCACGAAGACACAAGTCTGCGCGTTTACCGCTAAAAAAGCCCCATTTGTCATGGCGCCAAAGTTCCAAGGGACCTCTCTCACCATTGACAAAAGCATAGGGATCCTGGGCGTTGACATCTCGTGTGATGTGCAGTTTCGGAGTCATTTGGACGTTAAAGCAAAGTTGGCATCCAAAAAGTTGGGCGTTCTGAGCAGGGCCGAGCGGTACTTCACTGCGGGGCAACTCCTTCTGCTTTATAAGGCTCAAGTGAGACCCCACATGGAGTACTGCTCGCATCTATGGGCAGGGGCGCCCAAATACCAACTTAACCCACTTGACTCCGTGCAGAAACGTGCGATCCGAATCGTCAACGACCCACGGATCACCGATCGGTTAGAACCCTTAAGCCTGCGGAGGGACATAGGCTCCCTCTGCGTGTTCTACCGGCTTTACAATGGCGAGTGTTCCGAGGAACTTTTTGACCTGGTGCCTTCGTCACCTTTTCTTCACCGCACCACTCGCCGAAGGATGAAGTTCCATCCACACCAACTGGACTCGTGGCGGTCCTCCACGGTTCGGTTTGCACGCTCGTTTTTGCCACGGACGTGCAAGTTGTGGAATGAGCTTCCTTCTGAGGTATTCCCGGAGCGCTATGACATGGGGTTCTTCAAGAAAGGTGCGAAAAGAGCTCTCCTGCAAAGCCGGCGATGCATTGGCGACTCCTCTGGTGTTGCGAATGTCCACAGGCGACGGTGACTACTTTCCATCAGGTAGCCTGTCTGCCTTATCGTTAGGTTAAAGTATAAAAAAAAAAAAAAAAATATCTGCCGAGTTAAGTAACATTAAAAGGTCGATGACGATTGAATAACCTATAAATATTTAACCTATCCACTGTTTCATTCTCATTGACCTTTTTTTATTTTTTGTCGAGGGAGAAACCTACAAAAGGTACCATACGCCGTGGGAGCGACGCAGGGTTATGTGGGATTCTTATAGCACCAGGACTCCGGGATCTTCAAAGGCACGCAACTGGAGTCCTCTGAGTGTATAGCCGCATCGGGCTCCTCCCAAGTGAGCGGCTGGGCCCACCACTTCATCTGGTCTTTACCACGATATGTGACCACACGTATACCACCGTCTTTCCCGGGATCGCCTGGCTGGACGGTTCAAGCTCCGTCCATCCTGGCTCTCACGATAGCATGCGACCACACATGCTGACATCTTTCCCGAAGTTGCTGACTGGGTGTTTGGAGCTCCCAGTCTAGCCGCCCGCAACCCCGAAAGCCCCCTTTTAGTTGCCTCTTACCACAGACAGGGGATACCGTAGTCTTATTCCCGGAACTACAGGGACGTCATTGACCTTTCACATTTTGCTCCGTGTTTTATAACCATTCAAATATTAATATCATACAACTACGTTGTATACGGCGGCTGTATATTGTATACGGTTGTATATATATATCTTCTAAACTACTTATCCAATTTACATGGTGTAAAAGGCAGATTCAATCTTTATTAGATGCTTAATTTTTTGAAATCATTTATTTTGATAAGGATTAATATTTAGTTTGTATAAAACCTATGGAAACATCAACTTCATATTTTTTTAATTTTCAAAGTATAAAAAAAGTTATTGTGGGTTACACATAAAATATAGACATATGCTTTCGCGGACTTTTATTTAGATCTATGTGAGCCAAACAATCCCACGGTATATTATATTTGGATATCTCCAACGGCTTAGGCAGCGTACGCGAAGATAGCTCTCAGAGAACAACTTTTTTTGCGACTAACCTGATATTTCTCGTTATATTATAACCTAATTAAAAAAAAAATCGGTATAAATTATAGTCCATGTGTTATTCTGATGTATAACCTATACTACTGTAAAGTTTCAACCAAATCCGTTGAGTAGTTTTTGCGTGAAAGAATAACAAATACACATACATCCTCACAAACTTTAGCATTTACAATATTATAAGTAGGATAATATTGTTTGTTAATATTGTGCTTTTTAATTTATCAGCATCTAGAGTATTTTTTATAGGTTTGGGACAATGTAATATAATTTATAGCTATGAATAAAATTTGAAAAAGAAAAACAAATGTGTGTAAGGACATAAATTTTAAGTACCTGCATGACCAAGCTGTGCTCGGTGTTTTTGTTTAGGACATCATGTTTTTTTGGAATTATATTTTCTTACTACGAGTAGTTGCCCCGGAACTTCGTTCCGCCTAAACGTCAAAAATCTAAAATTATCAGTGTTTCTCCACCATATTGTACTTGTATTATACATAAAATTCTTACTATTGAATCACTCTATCTATTAAAAAAACTGCATTAAAATCCGTAACGTAGTTTTAAAGATCTAAGCATACATAGGGACAGACAGTGAGAAGCGATTCTGTTTTATACTATGGAGTAATAGCTATGTAAATTACTTACTGATGAAATATGAATAATATATTGTTATTTTATTGACATAATAATAATAGAAAAAAAGAGAAAAAATAAAAGAAACAATAGGACCTAGTTTGTAAAAAATGTACTTACAGAAATCTGTTCAGAAGATTTTGAGAAAAACATTTACATACAGACAGACAGCCTTTGGACACTTTGTTTTGTAATAAGTATAGAAGAAGATCGAGGTCGTATTCAACCATTAAGCTCTCACTGCTCCATTCCGAACTATATCGGCTATCAATACGTACATTAGCTTAGTGCCACGACCATTACGCTCACTTTGGCTAATTAGTTGGCGGGGAGCAACTCCCAATCTGGGATTATTTGTGCTATCTACCATTATGTATAACGTATCAAAGTCATGTACTAATACATTTTGTGTTCCAAGCGGGTATTATGGCGCTCTTGTATTGATTAAAGTAAGTTGCGGCAAAAACGTGCGGAACCCGGGGACAGCCGCGGTAAAGCTATTGCATAGCATTTTTTATAAACTTATGCCATTATAATTATTTTTTTATGCAGTATTTTTTTTGATACTAATTTGTTTAACTTGGATCTATATACTTTCTCACAAACAGCTGCTTACATATTCGTCCGATTACCGAGCAGCTCGTGTTGATCCGTGCGAGCTTCGTACTCGAACCATATACATACACGTCATGCGAACACTCGCCCGCGCTACAGTGGGTGTTAGCTTTTTAAGTTATGGAATTACTTGATTCTGTCGTCTCGCTCAAAACTCGCAATAAAAGGTATGAAATATCTAAAAAACTTAAGCAAAGAAACTCCACGATGGTAATTATTTTTCAATAAAGATAGAAGAAGTTAGATTGAAACTTGAATCATGAACGAACAACGCGTTAACATAAGATTTTTTAGATTACAAAAAAATTGCCATCGAAGCTTAAAAATCGTTAAAAATAAGTCGTTTAAATATTAAATTTAAACAACTTAGGTATTACTTTGTCAACTTACCATTTTGTTGGTAATGAAATTATTTACCGCATTTTCCATCATACCTAGTATGTATAATGAGAATTAATACCAATCCACAACTTTTATTTTCAGCTCTTTGAAGATAGCGACTGCAGAAACAAAGCACCGTGTGGACAGAAGCTTTAGAAATGGATATCTATACGTATACATATATAGATTGTTGATATGGTCTGTGTATGCTGTAAAAAGGAAAACCAGATTTTTGCAGCAGAGTTGTACTGATAGGGATGAAAAAGGGATATTCATTCCGTACCTAAGGATTATAGAGGGTACCTAGTTCAATTTCCGGCTAGCTATCTAAGAGTTAATTTATCTAGGTCTGAGTGTATGTATTTGTCTTTGGGTGTGTATGGTTTTCAAACTGTAGGGATCCTTAATGTGACCCGTGTGTAGTAAGTATCTTTTTCCTTTTAATTACTCAGAAGTTAGTATATACAAGCGGAAATACAATAGTATCCTTGACATATCGCTCATCCTCTAAAAAACTGTCATAACACAAGAAATCATTGTTTTGAGTTAAAAATGCAGTTTGATTCCATTTTTTCTCTTCTATCGATCGATAAAACCGCCACAATTTTAGAGTGAGTTCACAAAAGATGGCATAAATGTCTGTAAGTAAGCATTAGCGTTCATTGAGGAACAAAATAATAAAAACGCGATTATTTCAGAACTTGGTTTTTTGTGTTATGACAGTTTTTCAGATGATGAGCGATTTTTGTTTTTTTTTTCTGTACACTTAACACTGTCGCTGGACATATTGATTTATTCTGTTGCTCACTGTATGAGTTTACGAAGGCTACTTATAATATTATAAATACTTAGTAATGGATTTACAATATAAATAGTATTTTAAATTACATATCTAACGCATTAGGTTTTCCTGTAATGTTAGGTATAAGTTTGGATACAATAAATAAATAAACAAATTAATATTTAGTGTAAGCTACAGAAATAAAAATACATGAATTCATAAAGGCAAAAATATATTAACTCTGTCTGTATTTTATAAAAGCTCATATAAAATGAAGAACAGCATCATAGTGAAACGTAAACAAAAACTTTATCTCGTCCGTGACTCTTTGAAGATAGCGGGGGCAAATAAAACAACGCACTTCTATAGAGATTTATCTCTATAAAGTGAAGAGATGCTGGAATTTACGGCCTTTATTTCCATACAGGGATTTAAAGATATATATTTCGATGTACTTATTATATACTTCTTATTATTTTTAAGGCTTAAGCTTTGTAGTTTAACTTTTATGGCATCTACGTCACACATATTTCTGCCTCTTGACATTAGTGTCAATTGCTGTGGTGCCTTGATTTTAAAGATGTGGTAAAAGACTTATCCTTTATTATCCTTACTTATCCTTTTTTTTCTCAGGGGGGAAACATTCAAAAGGTACGCGACGCCGTGGGAGCGACGCAGGGTTATGTGGGATTTTTACCGCACTAAAACCCCTCCGGTGACTATCCTCGGCGCTACGACGGTATGCAACCGCATATACCGCCATCCTTCGCGGGGTCGCCTGACCTAACAGTTCGAGCTCCCACTCTAGCTGCTCATAATCCTGGAAGGCCCTTTTAGTCACCTCTTACAACAGGCGGAGGATAGTAGGAGATACTGTAGCCGTATTTTAATCCTGGAACTACAGGGACATCCTTACTTGTCCTAACTGTTCAACTTCAGTCTTCAAGGGTAGCAAGGGTCTGTGGTCGATCGAAAGTAAAATATTTATGTTATCTGGGAAGGACTGCAAATGTCCATGGACGGTAGTGGCCAATTACCGTCAGATGGAAGCTCGTTTGTCTCTAAAATAGTATAAAATCGTGTAATGTTACTGAACCGGCCATTGAATATGAGACAAGAACGTTGTTATAAATTTCTTTGTTATTTCAATTCGATTGATTGAACTGATAGGAGCATGTAGTTTTGATGATAAATAAATATTATCGTATGATATGATCTGATGTAGGCAAATCTTTTATTATTGTTATTAAACGATTCAATTATTCTCCGTCATTTTTAGGCCTCTTGGGTATATTTATAGTTGTAGGACACTAACCAATAGGTTGTCTGCTCTCTCTTTTACTACTTCAATCTTATAAACGAGATTCGATTATAAGATTGAAGTAGCAACTCTATTTAAACTGATTTTAAATGTAAATTGAAAAGCAATGACTTTAATTGTGTTAATTATTATTGATATTGTAATTAAATAGTATACAATGCGAGTTTTAAAGTTACGAATATCCCTACTAATATTATAAATGTGAAAGTAACTCTGTCTGTCTGTCTGTCTGTCTGTCTGTCTGCTACTTATTCACGCCTAAACAACTGAACCAATCTTTATGAAATTGGGCACACAGATAGTGTTGACCTCGAGAAAGGACATAGGCTGCTTTTTATCGAAAAAAATGAGTTGAAAGCGTTAAAATCGGGCATAAATGTTTGTATGGAAGTTCGTTTTTGACAAAGTCCCATATTGACAAGTCCGTCAAGGGGTACGATAGACTTACTTAAAACCTTATCTAAATAATCCCTACTAATATTATAAATGTGAAAGTAACTCTGTCTGTCTGTCTGTCTGTCTGTCTGCTACTTATTCACGCCTAAACAACTGAACCAATCTTTATGAAATTGGGCACACAGATAGTGTTGACCTCGAGAAAGGACATAGGCTGCTTTTTATCGAAAAAAATGAGTTGAAAGCGTTAAAATCGGGCATAAATGTTTGTATGGAAGTTCGTTTTTGACAAAGTCCCATATTGACAAGTCCGTCAAGGGGTACGATAGACTTACTTAAAACCTTATCTAAATAATAAAACATAAAAAAACATTGATTTCGAGTCGACAACATATATCCGTAAAATTCGGATTGTCGCGTATTTTGTTAAATTCTAATGTAAACATGTGTGACATGACAGTAGTGTGACATGACAGTAGCCATCATGGCCGCCCGGATGCCATTTTGAATTCATTCAAAAATAATACGAATAAATTTGTAACTATCAATTATCATAAAAATAGATGTGATTCAAATCGATTTTAATTTAATTTATGAATTTATGAAATATTTCGAAAATAAAAAAAGCATCCGTTGACGCGCTGCGGCCGCGCAGCTTGCGACCTAATGTAAAATCGCTCTTAGAGTACAGGGATTCCCAATTGATAACAGATCATACTATTATAGTAAAATAGTTATTCGAATCTAATAATTCTAAATAATGTTTTAACATTGTTTCAAAATAAAATTATCGACTCCATTTGTCACTCCATGTTCATGTTACGTAATAGTTACATAAATAAAGTTATGTTATTGACCACACCCGTACTTTTTTGGGGAAAATAAATATTAAGGACAAAATACAATTGATAGTCTTTTAAGCAAAATACTAACATTAATAAGTCGATCAGTATCTAAATAAGATATAACAATTATATCATGAATTATTATTATAAAGAAGCTTTTGCAACTTTTGTGATAAATAATTGCATTTTTAAATATTGAAGCATGGTTGATGAACACTTGGCTCTAATAACAAACGAGCAAGGTCAACATTATTGTTCTTTTTATATTTATGATATGTTCATTATAAATAATGTTATAGAAAACATGCATTTAAATAACAACATATTTTAAATTAATTTTAGAATAACAAAGTGTGTCAAAATAAGCCAAAATAGATGATGTTCTGAACTCATAAGTGTGTGAATTTCGCATCTGTTATTAAAATCGTGATAGCCGTGTGGTGCCAAGTCGGGCGGATTAGAAACGCGAGGTCTGGGGTTCGAATCCAGTTGTCTTATGTACATTATTATTATTATTATTATTATTATTATTATCTGTAGTTTTCATAAATACTAATTTTAGTATTACTTTCTTAATAACCAGCTCATTTTTAAATATTATTTAGTACCTATCGGAAATGTAAAGCTTTCGCCCGCCTGGGAATCAATATGTCACAAAGTTTATATGAAATTAATAGAGGTTTAACCTCAGTCAGGTAAAAGTACAAAATAATTTGGATTTACCTTGCCGACAAATTCAAATTTTAATGTAATGAACCACAAACAAGGCTTAATAAAGATAAACTACTTATAAACATACCTAAGCGCCGCTTAAATGTTAGTAGAACCAAAATTAGTTTACGTATCATTGATACTGTCATTAGATTTTTAGTTTTAGTTAGATGCAATAGGGGGCACGGGTAAAACGGTTTTAATAAATTTACTATTAGCGAAAAATATAAGATCTGATAGAAAAATAGCTATTGCCGTGGCGTCAGCGTCGTCCAGCGTTGCGCTCATACTTTTGAAAAGCGGTCATAATACCTGCCTATTCGCCTTTGAGCGTCCACTCAAGATTTGTAGCCACGATTTCTCTAACATTTTTAATATTTCAAATCAAAGGAATACTAGAAATTCAATGCGGGATTGTTATTTGACTATTTGGGATGAAGATTCTGTAGATATAGCCATCGAGATCGAAGACATTATCCAACAAAATTTTTGGATTCCTTCAACCGCCTCCCGGTACTCCTCCACACAAACTTTTTTTTAATAAAAATACGCTTTTTACACTCAATAAAATAGAAAATTTCTACAATTTCAATTTCTACAATAGGCCCCACACTACGATTTTTTCCTGTGTCGTGGGTACCATGGACACATAAGACGTATATAGAAACACTCAGACCCAGAACATGAATCTATTCAGATTCCTGTCTGGCCGGGAATCGAACCGGGTGTGGTAGCTGCTCCGCAACGCGGGTCGTCAAGGTTGTCAAATTAATGTTAAAAGTAGGTTCACCTATATGTAATCTTACTCAGAAATTTAAAAGGACCAAAATTACTTAAAATAGTATTTTTCAATTCATAAAAGTTAAAATCCATCTTTATAATCGATGCGCTTTGGTTTAAATGTGGAGGCGTTGTTTGAAAAGATGTATTCCGATATTGTTAATGTGACCACTCAGACTGTAAATTGGTTCAAAAAAGGGGTTTACGATATTCTGATTCGTCTTATTTTCATAACATTTTACATAACAACATGGACCTACCCACATATACACACTTAAAATTCGTTTTTTCACTCTGTGTTTGTCCGGGTAATCCTTGACCGGCTAAACCGATTTTTACGGGATTTTTACTATAGAAAATATTATGGAACTACATGTAGAATACCTTTATCGTAGAATTCCCACTGAGTGAAGATTTGCGCGGGAAAAACTTTGTGATACATTGATTTGCACGCGGGCGTAGCCGCGGGTACAGCTAGTAAGTTATATACCTATTTGGTGCACGGTAAAGTAGGCAAAGCTAAGATATTCACTAAATAACTTACGGCGTTTTTGGAGTTTCATACCTTTATTGAAATTTTGTAATGAAGGCTGTTTGGCCCTCCGGGCTATAGACCGCTCAAACTTTGGTTTATAGTGTATAATTAGGTATAATGCATGTAATTACAAGATTATATTTTAGGAGAGATAAATCAAGTTCAATTTTTTGGAGAAATTTTAATAGTCTAACTACGAAGATACCATCGCCTTGTCTATTAGTGCCTTATAATAAAATTGATATTGATGTAAGCTGTTGCATTCTTGATTTCTGGTAAGGATAAGGTATTTATCCAATAAACGTTTCAACTTAGTTCTTGAGGATACCAAAGGATCGATTGTTTACTTTATGTAAGAGTAGTCTAATGTAGATCTAATTATAGATGTCTATTGGCGACACTACAAACATTACAAAATTTACCCATTACTAAAATAAACCAGTAATCAAAATTAGACCGTAATAATGAATATTTGAGAAAAACAACTTAAGTTGGGAGTTGAGCACCACCTTAAATGCGCCGTGTTAGAGGCGTGCAAATTTTATTTTTTAATATTTATAACACTAAATCACAGTAATAGATACAAGAAGATATCTAACAAACAAAGAAAAGGTACTGAACTATTTTGTGTATATAAACATAGTTAAATACAATCATATTTTTTGGTCGAATTAACGAGAATCCACGCCATTCAAACCTAAAACGACAAATCTTCACAAAATAGGAAAATAACAAAGTTATGCAAAGCGGGCATATTACATCAGATTTACCATTTGCAAAGCAAAAAAACGGCATCCGTAATCCACGTCAGGTACGACAAACAATGAAAAACTTGCAGGAAAGAATAAAGTCAATCCCAAAAGATGAATTTGCATAATAAAGAACGGCCTTACGAAGGGTTGGGATACAAATATCTGCGCATAATCGAGCACTCTGTGGGATCGTTGCTAAATTGAATTCTAGTTTGCTTACGAGCTTAAGCCATCTAGGGATAAGGCGTTGCATTAAACTGAATAACTTTACTGACAAGGGAGTTTGTGGTCGAAATTTGGCCGAGGAGAGGAGGACATGTACCTATCTTATGTTGCAGTTAGCTTTACATCGTTAAGTGTTATTATGGTTATTTTAGCAAAAAGTTAAGAAGGAATAAAGCATACCGAAAGTAAGATAATGTGATACATTTTATAGTCATATATATCAAATTTTATTCTTATACCTACCACCTAATTAATATTAATTAAGTTCTTAGTCTCCGTCATAAGAAAATAATTGAAGTAAATTATATTTTTTTAAAAAGGTACTGGCGTTTCGATGTTATAACGGACACAGTTACATAATATTAGTTATTTTGATTTTCAACAACTACAACATAGATACGGATATATTAACTACCAAATTTACTTTATTTTTTTCTGTTACACTTCGTGCGTGTGTATATGTTGCTACCCGTATTTCTGTTGTTAATGCTGTATATGTAAGGCACATAATTATAGTGATCATATGACCGTCAAGAGTGTGTATTTTGTTATTGTTTTCTCTACTTATCCTATAATAATAATAATTCTTTATTTCGGACAGTAAGAATCTATATATGTTAGCTACATTTACTTACAAAATATGTTATGTTAGAGATGAATGTATATTAATTATAAGTTATTTCCCCTTCGAGTAACGAATACATACCTATATACACTCCTCATTATATTTTATTAATATACAACTAAAGAATCTTCTCTAATGAAAACTTTATATTTAATAAATAGGTATGAGTTTTGCTAGTAAAGAAGCGAAGAATATTTTCTCACTGATTTATACCAGTACTAAATTCAACTCATATAAATTCAAACCTATAAAAAATATTTGCAAAATATAAATTTATATTTCTTTGCTCTTGCGAAGAACTTATAAGAAAAAGTAATGTTGACCTTATACTTTTACAACTTTTCGGACACCGCCATATAACTTCTTAGTAAGTTAATGTTACTTGGTAAGTATTTTAATAAAAGTTACAAATCGTTAAGCTCTCGTACTTGTAAAAGCTTTCATAACCTCCTTTAAATGGCGAAAAGAGTTTCGAAACGATTCGGGTGATTACACTATTATAGGGAAGTAGATCTTACTGAAGCGTCACTAGTAAATCCAGAAACTACATACTGTACTGATAAAGAAAAAATATAATATATTATAAGCCATTTTTAGATAAATATAACTAATACTACTACTACTATTTTTTCATAAAAATAATGCATGCTACCCAAATGTATTGCTATATCAGAGTCACACCTGCTTTTTATATGAAACTCAAGGGAGTGGTAGTTAATTGAATATCGCCTGCAGTCTACTTCTTTTTATGTCTTCCTCCGAACTTCTTCCAAATAGCAAACGGGTCAAACGATGACCCGGTTTTTCCAACAAAGGAAAACTGTAACAATAGCAGATTATCACTTTTTACCTTTTTATCGGTCTAGAATAGTATCATTTTCTTCTCGTAGGTCCATTGAATATCACGTATAAAAATTCAATGGATTATTATCTTTACTTGTAGATAAGGCGATTTTTATACTTGCTCAATACTTTATAACTGGTGTTTTAAGTCTGTAGCGCTAGTTCGAAGTAAGTGGTCCTTTCCAGAAGACACATAACGTAGTCCAACATAGTTTTCAGGGTAGCAACACCATCCATCCATCCATAGGCCTTTTAACGTGCAATGCTGGACATAGGCTACGGTTTGTCAATAGCCACCACGCCTGGCTTACGTATTGGTGACCGCAGTCGGTGTTGATGTTTGAACGTGGTAAAACCAGTGTATTTCGAACAGGGAAGTACCACCGCCACACCTATTTCTAGCGTGAAGCAGTTCGTGTGCGATGGAAGGGTGTGGTTGCCGGCACAATTTCATAACAGGCGACCATCATAATTATCGGGAGTAGCAACGCATCTTTGGTTGACTTCAGATGGAACCCATGTTCTGTATGAAGTTGATTACAGATATCCATGGGCGGCAGTGACCACTTACCATCAGGTGGAATGCATGCTCGGTTGCTACTTCAGTCAGATAAAAAAAATAAAAAAAACGCAGGAGGAGGTTGATTTCCATCTCCTAGATGCTGTCCTCAGTCATCTCCTTCTATGGTATCTACGGGAAGCAAGAGAGTAGTACTTCAAGACACCACACGGAAAACTAATAACAATAAATGTCCTCCTAATCTCAATTCCAAATATCTAAGGGTGGCAGTTCTCAGTCATTATGATTTTATGAAGTGCATCTAAACTTTATGTTCATCTGCTACTACTATTCGATAAAATGCAGTAAAAAGGATCGGCTGAATAGATTGCACATTCTATAAATATATACTGGAAAAGTAATTTTGTTTACGGCAGTCGTGATGAACCATTTCCCTTTGAAGTGGCGTGCGTTACTGGGCGTTTTCAAACTTGGCGCTCCGTGAAATCGCGAGCAACAGGTCAGTGCGCGCGGTGCACTCATTATACAGGCTAGAAACACTTTGGTTTTAATAAAAATGAGACTGTACATAAGAGAATGGATATATACGTAACTTATAAGTGATTCTGGACTTCTCCATCGATATTGGATAATTCGGAATGAATTCGGATAAGTAAGACTTAAATGGTCACTTATCATTTTAAAAATGTTTCAACTGTTTACTATTAACTTGAGTTGAATCTCAAATAATATATAGTTATAAGCTGTATTATGTAAGCAATAGAGTATATATTTTTGGTATATAATATTCGAAAATTGGGATAGATTGGAAGCATTAGTATTCGTGATATATTTTCTTATTACGAATTTTTATTGGTTTACAGTAGCACTCATTGCATAACTCAAGTATTCTATGTAATTAACATTATAAAAAATATTCAAACAATCACGTAAGCAAGGCTTGTTAAAAAATACTTATAAATGTCTAATATCACACAGAATTTATTCAAGACGACAAATCACGTAGTGTTCTATCCGCGAGGGAGAGCTGAATATTGATTCCTATTGTAACACGATTCCTTTGTAACAGGATGTAGCTGTTCAACGGCTGTGAAGTCTAGCTGTAAACTCGTTCTAAAGGGGTAAAATAGGGCGGAATTTTGTTTGAAAATCGCTGTTTATAAAACAAGTAGGTACCTGCTACGAAATTTGGTATTTAGTTTTGAGTTTGAAAAAAAAAAACATTTTGAAGTGCAACTTATTTATCGGGGTTGGAAAAAAATTTAGTGTAACATTTTTTCGTTACGCGCCATCTTTTTCTGTTACGCGCCATATTTTTTTTTCGTTACGCGCCATCTTTTTCAATAATCAGACATACGGGCTAGCGGATGTAAAATAGTCGCATAAGGACATTTACAATACCAGAGGAGTCGTCAATGCATCGCCGACTTGAAAGGAGAGCTATTTTTGTAGCTTTCTTGAAGAGCCCATGACACAGCGTAACATGTTGTATGTAAAGTTGTTTACAGATGTTTATGGACGACAGTGACTATTTACCACCTGGTGGACTGTACTGGACTGCTGCTTTACGTCATAAAAATAAACTGACATTATCATTTTAGTTCTATATCTATGCAAGAATAAATATAGGTCTTAAACTATGCCTTTGAGAGTAATCATTTCCAACGTTTCCTTTATAAAGTTTCTAGGTATTTGTTAGATTGTAATGTAATCAACGCTTATTTTAATAGAGCTTATTTGCCATTTGTTGCTGTTTCTCACAAAGAACATTTCTCGAGTTCAGAAATACTCGCTAATTCTGAAATGCTTCAGTGGAATAAGTTATTCAGCTAAAGGTATTCAGGCTGCATACCGTGAGCATACTCGAAACTTACTCTCTGATGTTCCGTAGAGTAAATTATGGTCATATTAGTATTTTCATAGGGATGTTCTTGGGACAATCTTGAATATCTGTTTAATAATTAACCGGTACTCACGATATGCGGTTTTTGAATTCTTTAAGAATATCTGTGTCGTGATATAGAACCTAAAAAAGAAAAACGGACTAGACGTAGGGTAGATAGGTTAATCTACACTAGTTGTAGATTAACTTGTCAACGGTTTGTCCCCGCCGCCGCAGTTTCGCCGTGACCACGATCCATGTAACTGGGTTGAAATATCGGCAAAAAGAATTCTTAAAGAATTCAAAAACCGCATATCGTGAGTACACGTTAATTATTAAAATGTATCAATTCCGTGATAATACTACTATTTTTTTTTTCCATAGTAAGTAGTAACCATACGAATGTGATATCGATCTTGAGTATTTGACTGTCTCAGAGATGTCTGATTTATTTGTACTGTAAAAACTTTTTCAAGCTGAAATAAAAAGTTTACTATAGCTTACAATCGGCCTGGAATAACAAAGTTTATTTTCATGATTTTCGTGAATGTCGCAGAAGATAGCTGAGGAATAAAACTCCACTAAGGTAAAGCCTCTTTCTATTTCTTTGTTATAATATAAAATTAGTAACAAGCATGCAGTTTATTTGATAGTAAGTGGCCAATGTCGCCGGATCTTTTGTAATCTACCCCAGATAAGATCAGAATCTTTCTTGAGGATGGTTATATTGGTACCTCTAATGACTAACTTGAAACTTCTCTAGTAAATATGTCTCTCATATCACACCCTACATATCCCATAACATAGCGGAATTTAACACAATTGTTATTACCCACAAAATAGTATGATGGTGCGCCTAAAGAAGGAACCCTAAGAGATCTACCACTTTTATTGTGTGCGTAATTTCTTATGCATTTTGCTTTTGACGTCCCACGTGGCGGAGCGGTTACAATACCGGTCTGACGCGCAATGGGTCCCGGGTTCGATTCCCGGCCAGACAGGTATCTGAATGATTAGTTTAGATACGTGTGCTGGGTTTGGGTGTTTGTCTATTTATCTTGTGTGTATCCATGGTGCCCACGACATAGGAGAAAATCCTACTGAGGGCCTAGGAGTGTAGAAAGCGTGTTTTACTTATTTATAATAACATTACTGTGATTGGTTATTGGCAATGAAAATGTCGAATAATTTATAAAATCTTTACACTTAATATTAATAAGGCTGCATGAATATCATTGTGGAAATGAAAAATATCAGTTGTCAGGTAACAGACTAAGTGAGGCGGTAACCCTAATTCTAAGTATTCTCACATTTCTGGTATTTCAAAACGAGCATCCATTCGTATAGAAATGAACCTGAAATACAAAACCCTCAAAACTTCTGACTTGAGCTTCTACGAATTCATAGCGGCCCCAGAATTATTTGTTAGTTAAACAAACAAGGGCCCAATCTATACTATAATAAATCTGTAAGAGGTCGCTGTCTGTACATGGAATAAATTTAGGTGAAAACCATTTCTAGAGGTCTTTAATACGATATAGAACCCAAAATAATGGTTTTTAGAAATCTTTTCTGTTTGTCTGTTTGTCTGTTTGTCTGTTTGTCTGTGTGTTTGAAAACGCTAATCTCAGAAATGGCTTATCCAATTTGAATATAATTTTCACCGATGTGTTGTGGGAAACTTCACTTAACATTTAGTGTTTATTTTATGTAAATCGGTTTACGAATAAAAAAGTTATGTCAATTTAAAACTACGCAGTATTTATTATGTGTTCGATAAGTGTTAATAAGATAAGTAACTGCATTGTTGAATTGGTTGAAAAAACATGTTATGGTCTGTAAAATGTATTCCTTTGTTATGTATTTTTTATTGGTTATGTGTGTACCTATGTTATTTGATACTATACAAATCTATATATATATATAAAAACGAAAGGATGCTCTCTCACTCATCTATTGAGTAAACATCGTAGAGCCTAAACTGCTAAAGATACGAATATGATTTTTACTAGGGGTTCCTTTTATGACGTAGACGTCAGTTAAGAATGTATTTTCTGATATCCCCCCCCCCCAATTTAACCCAAATAGGGGATGTAAGTTTGTATGAAAGTCCGTCAATTTTGAGGCCACCTCAATAAAATTTATATAACATCGTTTTAAATCGACTTCCAAAAAGGAGGAGGTTATCAATTCGTCTGTATTTTTTTTTATTTTATATTTGTTACTCGATTTCTCCGCACTGGGTGAACGGATTTGGATGATTTTTTTTTTCATTTAAAAGGTAGTGCGTGTCATGGGGTCCCATTTATTTTTAGTTCACTTTTAACAGTGGCATCCATAAGAAAAGCGCATAAGTCTGATATTTGTATTAACGATGTGCGCGATAAATAGATGAATAACTCAATTTCCCGCCAACCGATTTTGATGATTTTTCTTTTATTTGAAAGAACGTACTTCAACTCTGATGAGTTTTATACGGTTCTGATCATAGGATCCATTTCTTTGAAACAAATTAACGAAATTAGCGATACTCGGCCAAACCTAAGCTGTAGGAGTCCAATTGGGTGAATGTAGAATGAGATTACTAAGCAGATATTTCCTAAAAAAAATTGACCTTCAACTCTTCAATCCTGATGATGCAGGGGTACTGCTAGCCTGAACCGTAGAAGTAAGTCAATTTGTTTTTATGGATATATAATAAGATTGTTAAACAAATTCATGGGACAAAAATTTGATCTTCAACTTCTCAACCCTGATGATGTAAGGGTATTTCAAGACTAAACCGTAAGAGTTGGATATTTGGTACTTACGGTTATGTCATAAAAATACCAAACAAAGATACACGGTAAAATTTTTGACCTTCAACTCCTCAACCCTGATGATGCAGGGTTACTTCAAGCCTAAGCCATAGGAGATGGCCATTTGGTGCTTTCAGGTATGTAATATGATTACTAAGCAAAGACACAAAATGAAAATTTTGACCTTCAACTCCTCACCCTTGATGATGCAGGATACTGCTTGCCTAAACTATACGAGATGGGCATTTGGTACTTTCAAGTATTTAATATAATTACTAAGAAAAGACACATGATGAAAATTTAGACCTTTAACTCCTCAACCCTGATGATGCAGGGGTACTTCAAGCCTAAGCCATAGAAGTTAGCTATTTAGTGCTTTCAGGTATGTAATATAATTACTAAGCAAAGACACAAGATGAAAATTTCGATCTTCAACTCCTCAAGCCTGATGATGCAGGGTACTGCAAGCCTAAGCCGTAGGAGTTGGCCATTTAATGCTTTAGGGTATGGTAATATAATTACTAAGCAAAGACACAAGATGACAATTTTGACCTTAAGCTCCTCAGCCCTGATGATGCAGGGGTGCTTCAAGCCTAAGCCATAGAAGTTAGCTATTTAGTGCTTTCGGGTATGTAATATAATTACCAAGCAAAGACACAAGATGAAAATTTCGATCTTCAACTCCTCAAGCCTGATGATGCAGGGTACTGCAAGCCTAAGCCATAGGAGTTGGCCAGTTAATGCTTTAGGGTATGTAATATAATTACTAAGCAAAGACATATGATGACATTTTCGACCTCGGTCGCGGGAGGAGAGATGTCTCGGTGTGTCGTTGCCGTGCACCCTGTCTCCCGCGACCAAACGGGGGCGCGCCGTCAGATGCGTGGGCGGTGGGGCCGCAAAGGATGAGGAGATGCGGTGTGTCGTTGCCGTCCTCCCTGTTCTCTGCGGCCGTATGGTGGTTAGCGGCGGAACCAGGGATCGGATCCGCCGCTGGGTGTGGGAAGTCGGTGCTTTTACGGGTGTCCCCGCGCCGCGCCCGTGTTCCCGCCAAATGGTGCGGAGGTAAAAACACAGTGGGGGTTTAGCCGGCAAGAGTCCGGCATAACCCAACTGCTGCCCCGGGAGGCTGAGTATCCATGAGGATTACCCACTTAAAAAAAAAAAGGTTGGAACATAAAAGAAAACATAAAAAATAAGCGAGCAGGGTGTGGCAGCGCCCTGCGAGCGGGTGCACCGTGTTTGTATGAATTGTAAAAGTGTTTTGATTATGTCTTCTGCTTTACAAAGAACAATGCGGGATTTACGCACACAAATAGCCCGATACACCTCTTAAAAGATCTTATCTTTGGCCACATGAAACAAAATATGAACTTAGAATATATGTCGCTGTTCAGTGATATTCCAATTTTCTAATGATTTACTTCAAGTATATAATAGTGCTTTGTTATCCGAAAAAGTTAAAATCAATCTTTATATCGATACGTCTTTGTTTAAATGTGGAAGAGTTGGTTGAAAAAGTATATCCCGATATTGTTAATACAACCAACAACACTATAAATTGGTTCCTAAAGACGGCTATATACCCACCCACCAATGAACGTGTCGATAAAACAAATGATTTTTTTTTTTTCAAAATTTAAAGCAGCGTCACAGATCTACTATTCGGTAGACACAGTCATTGAGATGGAAGAAGCAGTACATTATCCAACAGAATTTTTGAATTCCTTAATGCCTTCCGGAACTCTTGAACATAAATTAATATTAAAAGTAGGTTTACCTATAATCTTACTTAGAAATTTGAATCCGCCAAAATTACTTCGAATAGTATTATCCAATTCGGAAAAGTTCAAATCAATCTTTATAATCGATACGTTTTGGTTCAAATGTGGAGGAGTTGATTGAAAAAAAGTATCCCGATATTGTGAATTAGACCACTAAGAATGTAAATTGGTTCAAAAAAGCGGTTTACAATATTAGAGTTCGTCTAATTAAAAAAAAATACATAACAATACGTTCCTACCCACAAATACACCCTTTAAATTCGTTTTTTCACTCTGTGTTTGACCAGTAATCCTTGAGCTGCCAAACCGATTTTAATGTTACTACTTTTTATCATAGAATTCCCACGGTGTTGAGATTTGCGCAGGAAAAACTTTGTGACACGTTGATTTGCACGCGGGCAAAGCCGCGGGTACAGCTAGTTTTAATATAAATCCTTTGAATTGAAATAATATTTTAGTAACGGTTGTAATCTCAGTTTCTAACTATATGAATACATCGTATGTTTTAGTAATAGTAGACATGTATTAGAAGTAATATATTGAAATAAACTACAAAGGATATTGTATTAAAACTAAAAGTAATAATTTTAATACCGAAAAAAGGGAGATTACTATAAGTTTAAGATCAATTTTACCCGTAACTTCAATATATCATATAACGTCTTAAGCTTGTGTAAGCAATTTAATAGTTTTGTATTGAAACTTCTGTGTACATAGTTATGACCTTAACATAATATTGTAATTGAAATAAAAATGTCACAAGAATTATAGAATTATTTACTCAAATTAAATCATGGCCTTGAGAATTAATTTTCATACTTCATAAGGTCCAAAAAGGTAGAAATTCTAAAATATATTATAATACAATTTTGACACAGGCAGAAGATTTAAACAATAGATAAAAATATGGCCCCTTTCTAATAATTAAAGATGCCTACTTATCGTTAAGGATTACATAAGTCGGATTTCTTTAACTATATTTAATCAATAACTACTTCATACTTTATGTACCAAATCGTTAATTGAAAACTTAAGTGCGGTGCGTCAACAAAAAACACGATATTTCTACTACGGTGCGTTAGTTCGTACTTTAATAAAAATTATATTAAAAAGACATCTTAAAATCAATCACTATTAAATCACAACTCCTGATTTTCAGTACAAAGGCAGATTCTCAAAGCTGTAATCGTCGCCTGTCATAGTGCCATCAAGGTAACGGTGGAGGCTCTATGCCATTAATGAAGGTCTCTGTGAAGCTGTCCTTTCATCGTGACGCAAATTAAAAATACCTGAAGCGTTTGCCGATGACACGTTAATAATATTGCCCAGGGTTTAAAATGTTTGAGAAAGTTTGAAATTTTGTTTTGTAAGATTATTAAAGGTGTCAGTGCCATTTTTTGTTTATTATTAGGGAAACTCGAGAGGGGTTTTTTGAAGTAACTTGAGTGCGGCAGATAATTATAAAGTAAGATACTTTGTATATTGATTAGTACCTCCAGACAGCATGAGGCCTTAATATAGGGGGTACGCTCAGGGGAACTTTGTATCCACTCCCTTATTTTACACTTAAATCGTCAGATTAACAAATTTGACACATTAGGTTGTACTCAACCTTTCCTTACTCTAATATGATGCACTCAAGTAATTCCATATCATAGATTTTTTTAATTTTAAAACTCTGTAAGCGCTTCTCCCACCGCTCAAAGTAAAAAAGTATTACTTATTCTTCAAGAAAATTTGGATAAAAAAGCGTTACTTAAATAAGTGTTTATTAGATAAATCAACAGACATTAAGTTTGATCTTTTGAATCTTTAATATTTCTTAGAAACGTTAAAATAAATATGTAAATTAATAAAAAATAGACATAGCACAGTCGCCGTTTTTAATAAGTTGTCCAATTACATTCTCACAAAAATGTACCCTCGATTTAAAAAAGGTATCGTTATCCAAAATCTGCAAAAAACGTTCTAAATGAAATAGATCTAACTCAAAGTAAAAACTTTTAAAAGGGTTAAGTTTATTCGTACGCAGACTTTCAAGCGATTTGAACTTGTAATTTATTTATAGGCTATTTCAAGAAAAGTTTTATTAAATTTGAGGTAAGAGCTACGCTTTGGAATACTGAATCGTAAACATATACTAAATTATACATAACGAAGTGGTCGTGTGACGTCAGGAAGGTCGGAGTCTTTATTACTTTCCATTCTTGAAGATTTCAAGAAAAACGCAGGAGATATTCTTCTTCGATTTATTCAAAGTTGAGGAAGTCCGATCGCTTCGACGGTTGAACAAGAATCTTTTTTTACCGTCATAACAAAATTGCGTGATTGACAATAACACATTTATACACAGGTACACACAGGAGGGTACACTAAATTAACATCTCTAGAAATCACTAAATATTGCCAATTTAAAAAGCAAATAATTTTCGATCTTTAAAGTAACTAAAATAATTATTTTCGCTAACGTGTTTTTCGTAAATATGCGGTGTCCCGCCGACATACATAATACCTTTAATTTATTAAAAATAAGGTTTTTAAGAATATAATTTACGTAAAAATTGTATCTTAATAGGCCTGTGCTTCATTTTCGGGCCTCAAACGGAAGAAATTCCAGGAATTTTATCAAGGCATTATTCACAATATAACAATTATAAACAGCAACGTCTTAAACCTTATTGAGTTATATATCTTCTCCAATCTTGGCAGTAATTATGGTGAAAAAAAAAATTCTGTAGACTTATGACTTGATTTAAGGTGCAAACGAGCATGTAGTTAAGCTAGATGTTAAGCGATTACTGCCGCCCATGGACATCTATAAGCAACTTCATAAAGATTAAGAATTCAATCTGAAGTCAATCACATTTGCGTTGGTACTCTCTAGGACTATGTTAATGGCCTCATATAAAAGTGTGCCGATAATCACACCCTTCAAAGCAAGCGCAAAAACAGCTTGGCTGGTAAAACGGTGATACCTCCCCGGTCGAACTACACTGGTTCTACCACCTAGAAAGTGACTTGTTGTCTTTGCTTCACAACATTGAAGTCAGAAACGAGTATGGTAGTCACGTGGTCCGTGCCTGGTAACACAAGACTTGCATCACGCTAGAAATAAGTGTGGCGGTAGTACGTAAGGTAAGTATGTACTTCGCTGAACTCTACCCGTTTTATCAAATTGCAGATAGATTTACGTCTGTGTTCTTTGTTACCAGTGAATCGAGTAGAAATATGTAAATATTGCTTTTGCACTTGCATGTGTATATAATACGCAAGACTGCAAGCTAAATTATATAGATTTATCGTACTCGTAATACCATCTCCGATCTTGATAGTAGCATACCATAAACGGCTTGATGTGGAGAAAAAGGCGATGCTTAAATAATTACTGGACAGAAAAATTTAAAAAATCCTTGTTAATTTACTGGTTTTAGTGAACGAAAACAAACGAATCTAACCAGATGTTTGAAGTTTTACGCTAAGAAGTTGAAATAATATCAAGGATGTCTAACTAAATTAAAAAAAAACCATTCGCAATGGTACAATCTCTACTTTTAAAAATACGAACTATGTACCAGTATAATGTGAAAACTAATTTATTGCTAATTTAAAACTTTTTTACTGCAAATTAAATTCCTTGGAATTTAATTTTACGAAAAAACATTATTACATTATTTATTAAAATTGCCAATATAAAATTGTTTTATGAAAATCCTACAGTGAAAAATAAAACTGGTTATATTATACAGAATTTTAATTGAATATTAATTGTACTGAAAGAACTCTTTGACGGCCCGCGTGGCGGAGCAGTTACCATACTGGTCTGACGTGCAATGGATTCCGGGTTCGATTCCCATCCAGATCTGAATGATGAGTTTAGATTCATGTTCTGGGTCCACGACACAGAAGAAAATTCTAGTGTGGGGCTATGAGTGTGGAAAGCGTGTTTTTTTTTTCGATGATATAGTGAATATGTATTACCATATAAATTTTAACTATCGGTGCTGATTGCTATTTCTTTCCGTAATATATTCTAAATATTGCAATCATTGATATATCGCACTGTTAGGAATAAGTACTCCTCCATAACGGGATAAGATTTACAGCATAGTCAACCAAATATAAATGTTTTCTATGAGTCATTTAAAGATTTTTTCAGTTCCGTCCGAATTGTCTTCAGGTCTTCGTAAGTTTATGCAATAACTGAAATATCTTTAATTATTAAGTTATATTCGCTTGTCTTGCGCATTGCCTTTGCTATAAAAACAATAATTAATTGCTTTAAATAACAATAAATAACACTGCTCGAAGACTGATTGAACACAAGCAGTGTGGAGTGTTTTTCAAATGCCCATAAGGCGTCACTTTTGTGGTTAGTTATTTACCAAAAAAACCCTTAATGTATTATCCAAAGCACCAAAGCAATGATACTTATTGTACTACCTTCATGAGAGCAACCTTTTATCCTTTGCATCAAGTGTAACTTTGTGTAAAAAGATTATTCAACTCGCGGCATTGAGTTGAATATAAACTCCGAATTTTTGAAAATCCTAGACGAGCTCTCCTATCCCAGTGGCTGTTCGTTTGTTTAAACGTGTTTGTATTTGTCCATGTTACCCGTCGACTTTTTAAAAACGTATAGGCCGACAGATCCCATCGAGAAATGATAGATCCCATTGCAAAATGAAAAAGGACGCAGGGAAAGGGACTGTATTTTAGTAAATCTCTTTCTAGGAGAGTATTTCTTTTTGAGTGTACGTATGGTGTATATATGTGAAATACATAGACACGCTTTAACTGAACTCAAGAAGTAGACAGACTTTAATACAATGCTATTTCGATAGATTAATTTTATAACACTTATTTTAGCGTGAAGCAGCTATTGCGTTTCGATGGTAAGGTGTGGTTGCCAGCACACTTATATATGAGGCTAACATCTTAGTCCTCAGGAGTATCAAAGATTTGTATTTAAAGTACTCAAGCTGAACCCCGCAGCTCCGCCCGTGTAAAAAAAATCTTATTTTTATTGTATCGTGGGAATAAGATATTTTCCACAGTAAAAAGTAGCCTATATGTTAATCCAGAGTGTCAGCAAACTCCCTACCAAATTTTATGAAAATCGCTCCAGCCGTGAAGAAGTAACAGACATACACAGTCACAATATTTAGCCTTTATACATTTTGTATGATTATAGATGAACCTTCTAATCTCTAATCTAATTTATACATGTATTACTTGCGAGATGTATTGTATACATTGTGTTTTCAACAACCTATTTATTTAAAACGGTAAAGATTTTAAATATTAATATGGTCACTATAAGATGTTGTTAGGTTAGATAATTTAAGATAATTTAAGATAATTTAAAGGTTAGATAATTATGTAACAACTTAAGTCAGAAAGCCCCTTAAGTAGGGACTGAATAAATTAATAGGTGATCGACTTGGTATTACATTCATCTCACAAGTTTTTTCGGTAGAAGAACTGAGTTGCGAGACTTGGGATTTGACAAGTATTATTTCCTTTATTCAATACGGAATATGCATTGTTATTTAGGCAGTCGAGTTATTATTTTTGAAAATATGATTTGTTTGGAATATTGTCTAAAGTACCACTTAATTTTTACCATTAATATAACATTTTGATACATTAATTAAAAAAGTCCAACTGCTTAAAATACCTGCTTTTATATATGGATAAGTACCTCCAGACAGCATGAGGCCTTATCCCTGTAGTTCTGGGATCGAAATAGGGCTACGGCATCACCTGCCTGTCGTAAGAGGCGACTAAAAGTGGCTTCCGGGGTTGCAGGTGGCTAGAGTGGGAGCTCGAACCGTGGTATGCGACCATACATACCGCCGTCCTTCCCGGGATTGCCTGACCGAACAGTTCGAGCTCCCACTCTAGACATCTGCAACCCCGGAAGCCCCTTTTAGTCACCTCTTACGACAGACAGGGGATGCCGTAGCCCTATTCTGATCCCGGAGCTACAGGGACGATAATACATGATTATAAGTGAAGCAAAAACTTGGCATCCGTTTTTAAGATACTTGCTTTAGATGGAGGAGTATGAAATTATACACGGTTATAGTTGATGTAGAGAAGGAGTAACAAACGCTAATATATTTTTAAATAATGCATAAAACATACATAAAATCGAATTAAAACATTCAATGTTACTATGAAAACACATAAAGTCAAATATGTCAGATTTATTTGTCAAAATACCCGATATTGTTTTTAAATGCGGCTTAGCTAATTAAAACTCTTTTTATATTTAACGAACGCACCGTTCAAAATTACTTAAAAAATATTACACTTTATTTGAATTTGAGAAATATTCGTACTACTTTGGACAATTTGAAGTTTAGTTTTTTAATTTAAATTACGGTCGAATTTCAACCGATGCGACGGGTGACTAGTACATATAGTCCAAGATCCCATGGCTGCCAGACGTCACGTATTTTCTGACGGATGAAATGTGGACGATTGAGTAGTGTTAGTATGTACTATGATCGTATGCCTACCTGCTAGCTTGGTCAAACGGCCAATTTCCAGGTATCAGGTAATCAAGGTACATAAAAATATTACTTACTTCATGTAAATTCTCATGGCTGATTTTCATATATGTTTTCGAGTGTATAGTTAAAAATAAATTGTCAATACTCCCAGACACTTTCCGTCGGCCATATTGCTTGGGAGACGCCTTAAGGGTCTCAAAATAATTAGTTAACTTCACGTAAATTCTGACGCTCCATTTTTATATATGTTCATCCGACAACTATTTTAAAACCTTTGACAAGAAGACAGACCGATCCAAGGGGCCAATCATCCCCTAAACTAAATTTTAATATCTCTGTGAGTGGGAGCGCGAGAGCATTATCTACGCGCATGAGACTGAGTGAGACCGACTGCGCTGTTAAGGGCATGAAAATTACTTAAACAGATATTTTATAATTTTTAGAACTTTTGTTGACAAGTAAATTATGGCAACAAAAATAAAAAAGAATTGACATATATTAAATAATATTAAAGTTAGCCGACATTTTTAATTTTTTTTTTCTATTTATTTATTAGAAATAAAAAATATTTTTTAAAAATACCACTTATATTAAAATAAGAGCAATTATTTTTAATAAATTATTTATTCGAAATTTGGAAACAAAGTAGAAAAATATTAATCCTTTAATATTTCTTAACAGTGGCTTTTAATCTTCATTATCATCATCGTTGAAATTAGATAATTCATCATCTAGCCAATCTTGAAATTGAATATCTAAATCGTGATCGTCATCATCAGCATTATCCTTATTATTATTTTTATTTTTCATTAATTCACTAGAGAAGCCATTATATTTTTCAAAACACTGCAAATATTTTTATTTTTTTTACACACGTTGCTACTATAGTCACAGCTGATGCACTCTACAGACACGGCAGAACACTGAATACTTATTTGGGAGTGACTTTAGCTGTTGGCCTCAAGAGGGCCTTTAAATTACGATAAAGTTAGCTGTCACCTGACCAATTTATTATTTTATTTAAAAATTATATTAATTAAAAATAATTAGTAAATTAGTATGAAAGTAAATTAGCTGACATCTAAAAAATTTTAGAAAATTTTTTAATTGATAAAATTATTAAAAAAAAAATTTCATTTGTAAAAAAATTTAAAAACTATTAGTGTTATAGTTTTTCAAATTTTTTAAAAAATATTTTTTATTTCTAATAAATAAATAGAAAAAAAATAAAAATGTCGGCTACCTTTAGTAACATCAATTTGGGTAACATTGAACAACGGTGTAACTTTGAACAAAGTTGTGAAAAAAATATATTAATTTATTACATGGAAACTTCTTGTTGTTTCAATATCGTACCTGCGTAAAATGGTTTGCCAAAATGTTGTAATAGCAATGAAAGTAAAAAAAGGTACCTGTCAATGTCATAATTTTAAAAAATACCGCCTTTTCCGTAGTGAAGTTGTTGCAAGTGTTTGATGCTTCATTTTGAAATAGCAATTATAATATAAAACTTACCGTAAACAGGTGTGTTTTGGTGTTTATCTTTAAAATGTATATTGTATATTATTATTTTGAAACTGTACTATCCGTATCCCATGTTGAATATTACGTAAAACTGTTAACTTTGGACGACGTCGAAATTGGATGTTATATGGGTAACTTTGAACGGTTCAAAGTTACCTGTATCATAAAAAAATATTTTTTTCGGAGGCTCAGGGTCGCTCAGCGTGCTATGGAGAGGGTTATGTTCGGAATTTCGCTACGAGACATGATTCGCAACGATGAAATCCGTAGACGAACGAAGCTTACCGACATAGCTCTCAAAATTAGCAGGCTGAAGTGGCAATGGGCCGCCACATCGCTCGTAGGACCGATAACCGATGGGAAAGAAAGGTCCTCGAGTGGCGACCATGTTTAGGCAAAAGGAGTACCGGTCGCCCCCCTACCAGATGGACCGGTGACCTGAAGAAGACAGTGGGAAACCGTTGGATTCAGAGGACACAGGACCGGTTGGAGTGGCGCCATTTAGGGGAGGCCTACGTTATGTCCATGTTCCGTCCATCCTTTTTTTTTTTGTTTTCGAGGGGGAAACCTTCCAAAGGTACCCGATGTTCCGTCCATCCTATGGATGGATGGAATAAATAATAAAAAAAAAACTAGTATTCTAATTTACCACCAAATTGATCGACCTTGATTCATATGGCAAGACCAAGTTATCTTTTGTATTTATATATCAAAATAAATGTATTTTTTATAGATTTGGTTTTAATTAACAAAAATATGTTAATTAATTTTACTCAGACCTTAAAATATTCGATTAATGACGGATTTTATATCCTCAAAAAATTATATTCAAAGTTACCCAAAACTAAGGATAACTTTGAATTTGAGTTTTAGGGGTAATTGTGGATAGTTTAATTGTTTTCGCCGTAAATTTATTGTGTTAGATTAATAAACCAGCTAAAAAGGACACTATTCATTTAATAAAAACAAGGTGCAATAAATATAAAACAGATTATAATATCACAAATATTGTAAAAAATGTTGAAAGTTACCCAAATCGAGTTTATTATTTATTATATGTCAATTTTTTTATTATTTTTGTTGCCATAATTTACTTGTCAACAAAAGTTCTAAAAATTATAAAATATCTATTTAAGTAATTTTCATGCCTTTAACAGTGCAGTCAGTCTCACTCAGTCTCATGCGCGTAGATAATGCTCTCGCGCTCCCACTCACAGAGATATTAAAATTTAGTTTAGGGGATGATTGGCCCCTTGGATCGGTCTGTCTTCTTGTCAAAGGTTTTAAAATAGTTGTCGGATGAACATATATAAAAATGGAGCGTCAGAATTTACGTGAAGTTAACTAATTATTTTGAGACCCTTAAGGCGTCTCCCAAGCAATATGGCCGATGGAAAGTGTCTAGGAGTATTGACAATTTATTTTTAACTATACACTCGAAAACATATATGAAAATCAGCCATGAGAATTTATGTGAAGTAAGTAATATTTTTACGTACCTTGATTACCTGATACCTGGAAATTGGCCGTTTGACCAAGCTAGCAGGTAGGCATACGATCATAGTACATACTAACACTACTCAATCGTCCACATTTCATCCGTCAGAAAATACGTGACGTCTGGCAGCCATGGGATCTTGCACTAATACAAATGGTTGAAAACATTACCCTGATTCTGATGCAGTCGTTTAAAAATAGGCTTCCTATTACCTTACGACACTCCGATATTTATATGTGGCAGGGCTGTCACAAAAAAAATATTCATCACTTATTTTTTGATAAAATCAAAACATTCCATGAATTAAGTTACAATATTGAAATAGATGGAAAGATGTTGGATAGAATAATATTCACTATTACCATAATATTAATTAATTAGAGAACTTATTTAATTCAATTACAAATATATCATCATCAAGTATGCTCCAACATGTACATTGCATTCTCTTCATCCAACATTGAGTCCTGGAAGCTTTACAAAGGTTTTAATTAAAAGGCTTTTATTTTTTTATCACAAACGCGCCTTAGGGATACAAAGACAGAAAAATACATTGTTTACGGTATTAATTATAACCGAGTAGACAAAAAACAAGACTTTCTATAAACTTGCGTTGTAAATTCGTATGTATGTGAGAGTTATATCTTATAGCTTAATGTCAATACAATAAATTTCAACAAATTGAGCTAAAATTTTCTATTTTATTCCGGATTTATGACAATTAATTAATTTATGACATCATTTCTTTAAAAAATCTACTTTCAAATTAATATGTCAAACGCAACAAAATCCCTTACCTAACTCCACATTGTCATCTTTTTGTATATAAATATATTCGTAGACATATATGCTACGACGTAGCTCGTAGCATATTGTGCGTGAATCGGTCGACGGATATGACGGATTGTTAGATTAGTCTTAATCATTTGAGTGATACGTCACTGGCGTAATTATGATGCATCATAGCATATTTTTGTACCTATGTAATAAATGATAGAATGTTTTTGGATTTAAGTTCCTTAGTGCGGCTTAACGTGTGATTTAGTAAAATTCCTCACTTTACGAAATGCCATATGCTATGTATGTATGCGTGCGTGTATCGAGCCGACTACAAACAAATGAGCAAACGAAAACTATACTGATTCTTCAGGTGGTAAAACCGGTGTAGTTTGACCGAGGCAGTACCATCGCCACACGTATTTCGAGCGCGAAGCATTTCTTGTGTTTCGATTAATGGTGTGGTAGCTGGCATAGTTCTATATGAGGCAACGCATCTATGATTGACTTGAGATAGACCCCATGTTCATGGACGGCAGTGACCACTTACCATCAGGTGGACTGCATGCTCGTTTGCTACTTCAATCCGATAAAATAAAATAAAAGTGCGCTGCCATCAATAACATAGACATTTAGCACGTTTATTTATTTCGGCGACTAAACACCAATTCGCACTTGGCCAGCGCGGTGGACTATGGTCTAAAACTCACTCATTTTTAGAGAAGACTCGTGCCGAGCAGTGGAACAATAATGGATTGACGAGACGAAGCACCATTTAGATTAATTTAATTCAAATTTTAAATCAAAACATAAACAAACAGTGAAAACAACTGAGATTTATAGGTTCAATAAAAATCTGTTAACAACAAGCTATGAGGCTCCGGAATTCCGTTAACGACCGTACAGCCTTCAACGAGGGTGTAACTGCCACTTCCGAGGGACGTTTTCATTACCGCTCCCACTCTGGTATGCGATGCCTTCCTGAACCATGTTGCTGAAAATTAGATATCTAATATCACTAAGCCACATAGTTTTGGTAACAAAGTTACAAGTAATTATTGTGGAAATTGTATGTTTTATTTGACACAAGTACAAATGGACTTATTTTAATGCGTACTAGATTTCGAATTTGAATCGGAGGATTTAGTTAGTATTCTACTGGTAAGCAGATGCTTTAAGAAAATCTGTTTTTAATTAAGATTTTTACTATGTTACAAGCATTTACTTAATTGAAATTGTTAGTCGATATATATGTATGCAAATGTCAAATTTTACTATTCAATTTTTAAGAAGTCAATGGCGCAGCGTGGGTTGGAGTCATTCAGGGTCGAAGTTGAATGCGCTGTCCAACTATTACTAATTTCAGTCAGAGCCTAAAAAAAGAAAAAAATTAAAACATTGGCGACCAAATAAAGAAAAGTCGCCGAACCTAAAATTTATTCGACACTAGTATATCTACAATTTCAGGACAAATAAATAGAAAAAAGTGGTCGCTGTCCCCACTAAATGTACTGTGATATTTTAGAAGTAATATTAGATTAATTTATGTATGTTCATATATTTATTTCTGTAAGTAACATCAAAGAAATAGCGTATTTAGAAAGTATTTTCAACAAACAATATGTAAAATACTCAAAAGAAACTTTTCATCATAAGTGCAATGCACTCTGTATATGAGTGTATTATTTTGTACTTCAAAAAGGTTAAAGTCGTTAGTGTATTTCTTACAAACGCTTATTTAAAAGTTTTTAAATTTTAAAACCTCGTTTGTAGCTTTTAAATTCTGATTATAAATTATGTTATGTAAAAAGATCGTGGGTAGCCTCAACAAGCGTTAAAGAGCACAAGCATGCAATCTCGTAATGCATAAGCGGCATTAATAATACCACCAATACGGTTTTCGCAAGGGCCGTTCAACTGGTGATCTTCTGGTATATCTCACACACCGCTGGGCGCAAGCCATTGAGAGCAATGGAGAGGCATTGGCAGTAAGCCTAGATATTGCCAAGGCTTTCGACCGGGTCGGGCACAGGGCCCTTCTCGCGAAGCTTCCATCTTACGGTCTCCCCGAGAGGCTGTGCACGTGGACGGCTAGCTACTTGTCTGAGCGGTACATCAAGGTCGTAGTCGACGGGTGCTGCTCAGACACGAAACCCATTAATGCTGGTGTACCTCAAGGTTCCGTCCTCTCTCCCACACTGTTTATTCTGCATATCAATGACATGTTGCAACAAATCAGCAACATGCATTGCTATGCAGATGACAGCACGGGGGATGTTGCATACACAGGCCGTGCGAACGCCTCTCGGACACTCGTGGAAGAAAGTAGAATCCGACTTGTGTCTGAAATCGAGAACTCTCTGGAGCGAGTCTCGACATGGGGTCGACTTAATCTTGTTGAGTTCAACCCCACGAAGACACAAGTCTGCGCGTTTACCGCTAAAAAAACCCCATTTGTTGTAGCGCCAAAGTTTCAGGAAATTCCGCTCACCATTAATAAAAGCTTGGGGATCCTGGGAGTTGACATCTCGTGTGATGTGCAGTACCGGAGTCATTTGGAAGGCAAAGCCAAGTTGGCGTCTAAAAAACTGGGCGTTCTTAACAGAGCCAAGCAGTACTTCACTGGGGGGCATCTTCTTCTGCTTTATAAGGCACAAGTAAGGCCCCACATGGAGTACTGCTCGCATCTCTGGGCTGGAGCGCCACAGTACCAACTTACCCCACTTGACTCCGTACAGAAGCGAGCGGTCCGAGTCGTCAACGACCCAAGGATCACCGATCGGTTAGAACCCTTAAGCTTGCGGAGGGACATAGGTTCCCTTTGCGTATTCTACCGGCTTTATAATGGTGAGTGTTCCGAGGAACTGTTTGATCTGGTGCCCACATCACCCTTCCTTTATCGCACCACTCGCCGACGGATGAGGTTCCATCCGCATCAACTGGAATCGTGGCGGTCCTCCACGGTTCGGTTTGCGCGCTCGTTCCTGCCGCGGACGTGCAAGATGTGGAATGAACTTCCTCCTGAGGTATTCCCGGAGCGCTACGACATGGGGTTCTTCAAGAAAGGTGTAAAAAGAGCTCTCCTCCAAAGCCGGCGATGCATTGGCGACTCCTCTGGTGTTGCAAATGTCCATAGGCGACGGTGACTGCTTTCCATCAGGTGGCCCGTCAGCCTTATCGTTAGGTCTTAATATATAAAAAAAAAAAAAAAAAAAAAAAAAAAAAAAAAAAAAAAAAAAAAAAAAAAAAAATAAGAAACTAGTCGCCCGTCGCATCGGTCGAAATTCAACCGTAATTTAAATTAATAAAACTAAACTTCATATTGTCCAAAGTAGAACGAATATTTCTCAAATTCAAATAAAATGTAACTATTTTCAAGTAACTTTGAACGCACCCGTTAAATATAAAAAAGAGGTTTATTTAGCTAAACCGCATTTAAGAGTAATAGTTATTTTGACAAAGACGCTAACATTTCTGACGTTATGTGTTTTCATAGTAAGACATTGAATGTTCTATTTCGTTGATTGTTTATGTATTTGTGACAAATGCACGGTAGTGTGTATGTTTGTAATATGTTTTAGTTTATTTTATGTATGTTTTAAGCATTATTTGAAAAAAATATTAACATATTAAAATTTCATACTAATTCGTCCGCGGCATATTACTTAAAAATTCTTCACAAGTTTTTGCTTCACATATTAATATATAAAAGATATTTTGTTAAAACAATTATGTATATAAAGATAAAGATACAGAATACTTATTACTGTGGTAAAGAAGACCGAATCGGGCCATGGAACGAAAATATGTAGACTAAAATAATCAAATGATACTAAAATAATAGTCAAAGTTGCTGAGTTACTACAAATATAACAAATAACTTTGCCGTTTCTTGTAAAAAGATTTGTGTTATTGAAATCAAATAGAGACTTAATCAGTATAGATCTTTGTATTGTATTGTATCTTTAGCATGATAAAGATCTGTACAGCATTCAGTACTATTCCTTAAAAATGGCGAGTGAATAGTTAAAGACTTTTGTACTTATGAAAGCAGCCATTTCTTTGGGATTATTAAAATGAAGTCATGTTTAGTAAGCATTCGCTTCATTCTAAGAAACATAAAAGTAAATTTAATTAAGAGAAACGTTCAGAGAGAAAAGATTTACATGGACAAAGATAACGCTCCTGGCAGCTGTTTAATTAATTTTGAACTCTTGTTTGTTTGGATCTCTTTTGTTTTGAAAAATGAAGAAAGTGTCACTATTGTGAGTGTTTTCCAAGACACAAGTGGTGAGGTCTGTAGAAAAGTTATTTAGTTTGCTTAAAGGTGGTTCAAGAAGGAAGGAGTTACCGTCGCTACAATTAGTCCTACGAATGACTTAATTATAAGCCGACCATGACAGATCTCTGGATTGGTAATGCATGCGTGAGCTTCACGTCAAACCAACACACACACACTTTCTACACTCATAGTCCCACCGAAGGTATTTTCTCCTGTGTCGTGGGTGCCATAAACACACACAAACACCCAAACCCACAACAGTAATCTAAACTCATCATCATCATACCTATCTGGCCGAGAATTGAACCCGGGACTCATTGCGCGTCAGACCGGTATGGTAACCGCTCGGCCAGGCTGGTCGTCAACAGTTGATTATTGATGGTCTCTGGACAACAGTGGCCACTTAAATCAGGTGGACTGCGTGATCGTTTCCTACTTCGATCGTATAAAAAATATACACAGAAATACTCGCACATACCAAGACTTCTATACGCATCTATACAGACTACAAGTGATTTTAAGTATCTGTGTAACCAGTTGTCTAATTGGTTTCGTGTTTTAATCAATAACCCTCTGGAAATCAGGTCAGTATGGTACCACAGAGCACGAATAATAATATTATTTTTAATTTTGATAACGAATATATTGAATTGTATGACGTAATTTTCTATTCAGCTTAATCATTACAACTGTCTGAAAAATCCATATAAATGCGAAATGATTTTTGATGTTTTTAATGGACAAATTTTTATTACTATCATTTGAAACCTGTCAACATACCGATTAAATACACACCAAAATTAATCAACGTTTGTTTGGTTTCAAGTAAATAATCTGACAGAAGTAAAGTTCAAAGATACTTTGAAAATTATTTCCTTTAGTTTCCTTTTGAGCTCCAAGTTTAAAGAACTACGCTGGTAATACACGAATGGTCCATTAAATTGATTACTTTATACCTACCTGCAGTTTTAACTTCATTCTCGATAATGGAGAGCTAATTTTAGTTTTGCCAAACAGAATATTATAGGACAGGCAAAATGCGCCGTAAGAGGATCTTCATAATATATTACTTTGTACTTGGGTCGAATTTATTGGAAAATATGTGGGTGGCGGACAGGCAAGGTGGTAGAACCTATGTCGTTTGACCGGAATGGTACGGTTTGAGTTTGAGTTCGGGTTCGGTGGAAAGCTGGAGTTGCCGGCTCATTTTTATGTGAGGCGACCATTTAAGTCCTCGGAACTAGCATCTGTAATTGATTTCAGATTAAACCCTTGTTCTGTTTGAGGTTACTTATAGATGTTCATGGGTGGCAGTGACTTACCATCAGGTTAACTATATAAAATGAAGTAACGGTCACATAATTTAGTTATTTCAGTCTTACAAAATAAAAAAAATGTCTATAGGACTATCATTCCACTCTTTTGATGCCCACTTGTGCACGTAGACCTCCCCTACTGTCTTTTGCCAATAATCATCATGCCCGGCATGGCATGTGTCTCGGTGACGATACTATTTAGACATTATCATAGATGTATATAGATGTGAGTATACAGAGAGATGCTGTTCCCATATTGTCCTTCAGTTGCCTATACACCATCCAAGAGTAGAGACACCACAGATCATGCTTATGCGTTATGGGACTATACAAAGTGATAATATACGAGTCTTTAGCTATAATAATACATGTCTAATTTAGTATAAACCTCTTGAGTTGTACTTATAAATTAAATTTAATAAACTGATTTCTAAATAATACACTGAATACTTTATCTGTTAGTATATAACACTTTGGGATTTAATGAAAAATGTATCACGTTTAACCTAATGCCAAGTTTAACGTAATGCAACGTGACTCGGCCCATCTAATAGTGAGATAATCATAATAATAAGATTACTTGTCCTTTCCTATCCTTAGAATACTTTAGCGACCTGTAATGAAATCAAGCTTTTATAAAAATGAAAAATGAAGTAAAAAAAACAATCCAAGATCTACAAACACTTCCAATCTCTGAACTCTATTCAAATCATGAACAATAGAAACAGCTTTTGATTGTGAATTATTGTTAGAGACCAACCACAACAAATTATTTAATAAACAGACGTACCCTCGCAATTTGTTCCGAATATTCTAGGAGTCACCGACCCTCGTCATAACTTTACATAGCTGCTTTGGGATTTTAAGGGACGTTTCTAAGACTTAGGTAAATGTAATGAAAATAATGTAACAGAAAATTTGGTAGTGTCTGTATTTTAGATGCTTTTTATTAAATTTGCACGGTTATTAGTATTTGCGTTAAGGGTCAAATCTTGCAAATTTATCTTCAATCAGTTGTCTCCTACTGATTAAGTTAAAAAAAATTCATAAACGTTTGATATGAATGACAATGTCTGCTTCGTTAGTTAACTGACTTCATTCTAAATTCAATATGGCGGACGTCCCAAGATGGCTGATCATTAGTTTTTAAGATCAAATATTTTTAGGTAACTCCATCACGTAAGCTTTGAAGGAAAGAAACTTAAGAGATAGGAGTACGTTAAAAATGTTTACAGAAAAATTAGCAGGCTTTAATTATCAGTGTATAAAATTGTTTGCAAAGTTTAATTAAATTGTGATACATTTAATACTTATACATATTTTATATAACTGTGTTGTTTATAATTAAAGTAAAAGGCAAATAAGCAGATAGGCTTTGAGGAGGTTATTAACAATACATCAATAAACAATCAAAGTGCCAATCAATATAGTTGTTGTGCCCTATTTAAATAGTTCTGATCTGTTCCGTTTCTATGGGCGGAAGCTTGTCACCTCCTCGAGTTGACAAGGGTTGGCCTTTTGAAATTCTGGTTTCATCTTCTTATTAATATAAGGGTAGCGAAATAATATATTTGATTTTTCTTTGTATTATAAATAAATAATAGCAATATAATAAAGAACACTTTCGGGATTTTTGTTTCATTGGTTTTCGTTGTTCCAAATTCCAGAAATTTTATTTAAGTAGCACGAAGGTCACAACCTGTACGATTCAACCGTTGGGGTACCAACGTCACTCTTATTTCTATCGTGGAGCTGTTCATAAATTTCACCGTAAGGATGTGGGTGCTGGCTGACTTAATCAGAAGAGTGGCAGAGCATCTGTAATTGATTTCTTAAAAAAAACACTTAAAAAGTCTCATCGATTTGACTTTTTTTATCTCATTGAAGTGGCAAACGAGCATGCAGTCCACCTGATGATGGTACGTGGTCACTGCCGCCCATGGACATCTGTAAGCAACTTCAAATAGAACATGGGTTCTATCTGAAGTCAATCACAGATTTGTTGCAACTGCCATGGACTATGATGGTCGCCACATATAAACACGTGCCGGCAACCACACCGTTCCAAAGAAACGCAAAAAAATGCATCCCGCTAGAAATAGGTGTGGCGGTGGTACTTCCCCGGTTGAACTACACTGGTTCTATGACCTTCTTGACTTAATTATTTATCGATTTACATGGCCGACTGAGAGAGCATTTAATACTTCAGTTTTATAAAAAAAATATAAAAATACCTTTGAGTACTCGCACTTAACGTTAATTATAACGTTAGCTCTATGTTTGTTTATTCATCATGTGTGCATAAATAAATAATTAAAAACCTCCCTGTTAGTAATCTTATGGGGCTATGAATATAATTCTAAGAACGCGTCTGTAATATTGCCAACCATACTTCATTGATGCAAAGTATTGTGTATAATTGCAATTCAGCGCATTTGATATCGAATGGATAGTAACTACTTCAAAGGGTATTTCTGATTAATAAGCTAAACGGAAATAATTCAAGCTCTTTATCTTCAGATTTGAAGAGTACGTTTTAGTGTATTTATGAAATACCAAGGGTGACATACTTACCTGAGGCATGTCAACTTATTATTTTTTAATTTGGTAGAACTAGAATAGTTGGGTATTCGGAGAGGGTACCATCTTCACACCTTTTTCTATCGTCTAGCAGTTTTTTTGAGTTTCGAAAGGCTGGGGTTACGGCTTTATTTCAGGTAACCATATCACTTCTCTCTCTCTCTTATTGACTTCAAATAGCAATTTTATTCTTAATGCATATCTACATGAACTTAATGAACTTACCATCAGGTGGACTGCAGGGTCATTTGCTATTTCAATTATTATATAAAAATAATTAGATAAGATTCTTATATAAATTAAAAATATATAGATATTAATGGGCGGCAGAGCCTGTCATTCCCATTAGCTGGATTGTTCGATTGTTTGCTACTTCTTTATTATAAAAGTAAAAATAAAGGTTGCGGTTACCTTGTTCAAAGACGGTAACATTGGCTATATAATTGTGGCTACAAAATGCCGTTAAAAGGTCAAACCTTTTATTTTCTTATACCTGAAGCGCGCAGTTTCACCCGCGTTAAAAAACAAACGATGTATCGATTGTCCCGTGGGAATAAGATATTCTCCCATAGTAAAAAGTAACCTATATGTTAATCCAGAGTGTCAGCAAACTCTCTACCAAATTTTATGAAAATCGCTCTAGACGTTTAGACGTGAAGAAGTAACAAACACACTTACAAACTTTCGCCTTTATAATATTAGTATGACTTGTATGATATGATTCCCAAACACCATATTTAAAACTTGTATAGCTAACACGCTTGAAAATTATTCCTAACGCAGTGAGGTAAAATGACCATAAAAAGAGGCCTTTACTTACCTACATAATAATCTGTCCCATGGGTTTTTGAAATTAGTAACCTTTGGGATATTTTAATATATAAATTTTGTTTAATAGCATCTCCATTTAATATAAAATTTAATAATAAAAATTTGCAATGATAAACTTCATTTCTATCTTGAGTTTTTCAACAAAGCGTAGCTAAATGTAGACTTTGGTGATCCAAGTTTGTTATCCTTCTGATTGCACAAGAACACCGCTTGAAGTTTTTAGTTGTCTTTATTGTTAGTGTTAGGATTTTCACACAAAGTTCTAGATGGCCTTTTCTTTGTGCCTCGGGTTTAGTACAAGTAATTGTAAATATTTAATTAAATTGACTTATCTTAAATTGCTAAATAATTAATAGAGTTGAAATTTCTCATGAAGCATTATTGTCCCACTGCTGGGCACGAGTCTTCTCTCAGAATGAGAGAATTTTAGGCCATAGGCCACCGCGCTAGCCAAGTGCGAATTGGTGGACTTCGAGAACTTTTTTTAAAGAACTTTCGGGTGTGTAGGTTTCCTCACGATGTTTTACTTCACTGAAAACAGTGATAATTAATTTCTAATTCGCACATAAATCAGTGTCGCATGCCCCAGGCATTGAACCTCAGACCTCCCGATTGAGAGGGCAAGTTTCAACCATTAGGCTATCACTGATCGTGTAAGGATGTGTGTGTGTTCATTACTCTCACGCAAAAATTACTAGTCAGATTTTGTTGAAATTTGGCTTACATATGGGAGACTTATTTTCAAGATAGATGTAACAGAAATGGGCAAAGTCGCGGGTATAACCTGGTCTTATAAAAATATATAATAAAGAAACTTTCGTGGAAATAATGCTAGAAAAAAGAAAACCCCGAATCATTGAAACTTTGCTGGCACACAATAAACAAAATCCAACATATTATTTGTTGTCGTGAAGTACTAAAACTGGTATTGAAAAGAAAGATCCAAGTGAATTTCAAAAGGACAACCCTCGTCAACTCGAGGAGATGACAAGCTTCCGCCCATAGGATCTGTTATCGGATCTACGGAATTAGTTAAATATACAATAACTATATTGATTACGACTATGATGAATGTAAGTTCTCATATTAACGACGTACGCAATGTAAAATAATTTATAATGTTTGAGGAAGGGTGATCGTTAGTGACCGATTGAAAGTTCGGTTTCGGTTGCGGCTGGAAAAACAGTTTTGGTCGAGCACTAGTGATCGTCTACCGGCTCCTTTTCCCCGGGTATTCTTGGGGTGCTATGACATATGTGTATCTAAAATAAGGGTACACTAAGAGTTTATATTCTACTACAATACCGGCGATGCATCAGCGACTCTGGTTTGGCCTTATATTTGGGGTTTGGGGGTGACATTTCTTCTGAAGCCACTGTACATTGGCAGCATTGAAAATAGTCACCAGGTAGGGAGGGTGGCTTTGTCGGGCAGGTCGGTGCAGCGTCGGGTATCCTCTATACGGCGTCGGGTATCTTTTGAAGGTTTCCACCTCAACACATAAAATAGGAGAGTAATTGAGGTTAAAATTCCACATAAAACTACCTTCGCTCGCAAGACATCGGGTACCTTTTAAAAGTTTCTCCCTTCGGAAAAAAAGGTCGGCATCCTTATTTCACATTCTTTTAGCATGTGCAGCCTTAGGGTTTTACTGTCATTTATTTTTAGTATATGTATTAGCATATTTCATATTACGATACGTTATTATCATTATAAACTACGCGGGGGCTTAATCGATTAAACCTAAACTTAGCCTTGCATTACAGCATCGAGTAGGTGTATATCCTGAGCTGCTTACGTTTGAGTAGCTTAGAGTATTATTGCCTGGATTTCTATAGTTAAATGTGGCTATTACGTTGCCGTGATGTTGCAATGATCATTATGTGCTAATACTATAATAACCGTTTATTATATTAAATTTTAAAATATGTTAGTCTCATTTAATTTTAGTCATTAATCAGCAACAGTTAAGTTATATCCTTTTGGAATTAAGCAATTGTCCACCAAGCAGACCAAGTGTAGATCGATAAACTACAGGACTTACGTATATTTTTATATTATTCTCTGGCATGTGGCTTTCCTCGCGTTTCCTTCGCCATTAAACTGTGATAATAATATAGAACGCATATAATATGTTTCTTCAAATGATTGTACGTGTAAGTACGAACTTGCACACGTCTCTAACTTAAACACGAACTAGGTTTAAGCACAAATGTAACGTTTGTCTTTAACTTAGATCTCTAGCCATAGTTATTGAACTGTAAGTTATTGAGCTGAAGGTGGTAGAACCAGTGTAGTTCGACCGAGGAAGTACCACCGTCACACCTATTTCTAACGTGAAGCATTTCTTGCGTTTCGATGGAAGGGTGTGGTTGCCGGTACACTTTTATATGAGGCGACCATCATCATAGTCCTCGGGAGTAGCAACGCATCTGTGATTGACTTCAGATAGAACCCATGTTCTGTATGAAGTTGATTACAGATGTCCATGGGCGGTAGTGACCACTTACCATCAGGTGGACTGAATGCTCGTTTGCTACTTCAGTCAGATATAAAAAAAAGTAATACTCAATACTTTATTGCATGCATACATAGTGAACATTACAATTCGGTGGTCAATATTATTTTGAGTCGGACATAGTATGAACCCTGTTATGGTATAGCAATTTCGTAGGAGCAAACCGATCAATAATTTGGTAGTAGGATATTCGATTTCTTTTTGCTATCCAAGAACATTCAGTTTTTAGTTTTGCCTTAGGTGCTACAATTGCCAATTAACACTTTTTTCAAACTGTATTATTATAGATGAATAACAAGTACCTCTACCTGCCTTATAGATATTATTTTGTAAAATCGCAAGATATGCGAAAATTAAATATCTTTACATGAAGTTTTCTTAAGAGTTTCACTTTATTATGCAGCTGAAATAAACGTATACTCGAGTAAATAAATAAAAAATACTTAAATATAATAGACAGATAAACATGATGTTCTTATGAAGTATGACGATCTAAATTGGCACATGTCTGGGAATGATGCAAACATGAATGGCTGGTAATTTTACGAGTATTTTTTATATTTTTTTTGTGACAATTTTTGTTGAAAAACTCTAAATACCTTCAGTTTTAACGAGTATTTATGAATGAAGGATTATCGCAGGATTATTTTGAAATATTTTTATAAAAATCAATACTGAATACATGATACAAAGCATTACGCTAAAATTCAGTAAAATAAAACCAAGTCATTCGAAAGCATACACGTCGGCTATCATGTAATCCAATCGGCAGGTGAAATTTGAATCTAGTAGGGATTGGGTTGGTACATCGTAGGCGTATCGGAGTATGCCAAATATTTGAAATGGACATAGAATATTCCAAATATTCGAAATGGACGAACTGTAGAATAAGCGCAAACAGACCCGTAAAACCGGCTCTGTATTTCGACAAAGCTAGCTTTGATTAACTATTTTTATTCTGTTGTTTACTTTGTAAGCCTATGTTTAAAAGCCTTTTACAATTAATTATTTACATTTTTTACACAGTTTTAGTGTTATCGTATATAGTTTTTGTAGGAAAATGGATATGTATATAATAAAATAAAGAGTATTTTTACCATAACAAAAATAGGGAAAGAACACTCTTTACATTACATTGTATTTACTAATTAGTACATGTTATAGTGAATTTTTTCATGAAGCGTTAACACCGGCGAAAAAAAAGTGGTTAGATAATGTGCAAACTTTTGTAGAAAATATATTTTAATTTACAAAACAAATGTTGTAAAGCAATATATGTATCTATTTAGATGGTAAATATGCATTACAAATCATATGCAACTCTCATAATAGTTCGGGTTTAATTTGACTAGAAAAAGTTTTATTTTCTAATAACGGCGAGGAAATTCAATTTGTTACATAAAATACATATAAACTTGGTAGGATTTAGAAATGTACTAATAGTGTTCCTTACATTTTAATATATTTTCTGGGACTTTAAAAACTGGGACAGACCGATAATTGCGACAACTTAAATAGTTTAGAGATTAATTGCATTTTAATTAATTGCATTGCATTGCATATTTGTGTTGCATAACTTAACACTAAGGGTGAAAGGGCCGGTACGGATACATTTTTGCACTTCAGTTGAAGGATTTGGAAGACGGCAGTCTATCGTATGAGGGAGCCCTCTTTGTGTTCCGGAGTGGCATGGCATCGGTGTTTAAATTCAGATAGAGCCCTTTGATTTTTATAGAGTTGATCATGTAACCGGCTTCTTGCTGGCAACTCGAAAAACGCGAAAATCCAGTGGGATTTCGACGAGGGTTGGTTAGGTTAGGTTATAGGTTAGGTTAGGTATTTACCACGGTATGAACTATATGCTCGTTTACTTATAACGTGGCAAACAAAATTTATATATATTTAAACTTCAGCTTCTTTCACTCAATTATAGAATTAGTGGCTATAGATCCAAAACACGAAATATAATAGTATTAATTGTACCGCTGAGAAAAATCATGACAGTCTAAAAGAAAAACGATATTTTTCATTTCATTAATTAACTCTTACTTTTTCTTAAAGGGAATAACAATCAAAGAGATAAAAAGAAAAGTTGTCCAAATACGTTAAAAATTAAATTATCAATACAAATTTATTCTTCTTTAGATCCTCTAAGTTTATTAATATTCTTTTATTAAAGATCATCCGAGAATAACTGCGAAGACTTTTAAAGACAGCCTTCAATAAATAATTTCCGTGGGAAGCCTACGAAGTTTGACTGTTAAACGATGATAAAAATTAAATTTTGTTTTGATGTTCATAACCAATTGGGCCTGCTATAAAATTGTAAATATTTACAATATGTATATTCTTCTCTATATTATTGCACCTTTCATTAATACACAGTGGGTTGCGTTCGTTTTGAGAATTCTCTTTACGTATATATAATGATAGATGTATCGTTGTTTTTATGTCACAATGCAGATTTGACGGTTTATTTTATTGCGATTCGTATATTGAAATGAACCAAGTAGGTAAGACTCGTGAAAAAATAAATTCGTCTTATAAATATATAATATATATTAATATATTGCATATCATAAGAGAAGTAAATAAGAATTTCATCCCATCTGACGGTAAGAGTTCCCTGGGCACTTGTGATAACCCTTTTTTTCTCGAGGGGGAGACTTTCAAAAAGGTGTCCTACGTCGTGGGAGCGACGCAGGGTTATGTGGGACTTTTACCGCACTAAAACCCCCCCAGTGGCCGTCCTCAGCGCTACGTGGAGAACTCCGGGAGCTCCAACGGAACATATCACCGGAACGCAATACCCTTTTCCTTGGGAGGGGATACACTCATCGCACCTTATGTTCTTTACGGCGGTATGCGACAACACATGCCGCCCTCCTTCTTAAGGTAGCTTAGCTGAACGGTTCGAGCTCCCACTCTAGCCGCCCGCAACCCCAGAAGTCCCTTTTAGTCGCCTCTTACGACAGGCAGGGGATACCGTAGTCCTATTCGGGTCCCGGAACTACAGGGACACCTGTGATCAACCTCTGGAAAGATAAGATTCATACTTGTCATCTAAAAAAATGTGTTGCTACCCTTGGCTACTAAGTTAGGACGCCTTGGATAAGTATATCTACCGTAACACACTCTTCAAACTAGAATCAGCACTCCTATTCGACAGAAATAGACGTAGCCATGGTGCTATCGGTGTCAAACCACTACCCTCAAATTGTATGTATTATGCAAGTAACATAATATTTTTTCGAGTTCCAGTTTGCGCCCAACAGTTTTATCTCCAATATAAAATATGAAGCCGCGAAATCCGACGATTATTGAAAAATGAGCCCCGGAACGTTACTCGAAATGGTTTCCGATGCCTCGATATACCGAATAAATCTCTTAAGGTAGGGTTCGATTGAAATCTTTTAAAATCTTATAAATGTAAGCTTTCAGCGGTTTCCATATCAATACTTCTATCAGAAAAAACTGGAATATTGATAAGCGTTTACGATATTCATAATTTACCCTTAAATACTTAACTTTTTCTAAGAAATCGCTGCACTATTATTTACTTCTTGACCTGGCGAACATCGTTCCTCCTAAAAGTCAAAAACCTTCCTTTTGGAATTACTCTATATATCAAACAAACTGCATTAAAATCCGTAGTGTAGTTTTAAAGATTGAAGCATACATGGGGACAGACAGCGTAAAGCGACTTTGTTTTATACTATGTAGTGATACTCTTCACATGAAACATTAAGGGCCATTAGTCATAAATTTATTCAACACTTACATTTCAAACGAGAAAGGATGGATATTCTTATAAGTACTCACAGCAGAGTATGGCTGTTATCATCTGATTTGAAGGGTAAATATGTGGTCAGGGAGATATACATTCCAGTATTCTATTCTAGTCGTTTCTATTCGTCGTCGTTCTAGTCGTTCAAACTCAAGATTAATAATGCATCTACAGAAACTGCTGGTAAGACTCAAGTCTTATCCGTGGTTGATTATAGACGTTCATGGGATGACAGATGGCTCTGAATGGCCATTGATCGTAAGTACTTCGAGTTAGTTTGCAAAATCTATATAAAAACATTCATATATTTGTTTATTGCAGAATTCACTTGGTTTTCAATCAATAAGTAACCTTGTTTTTCCAATAACGTCAAATAAACGCATCAAACGTTGTTGAAACAATACAAGTATCAATTTCAATCCATTACAGTAGACACACGAAGGCTTTCCTCTCAACCGGTACAGTTATTGTTTACGTCGTAAGTACTCGTTTATGAACAATGCATTTCTGAACAAAGGAATTGCGTTAGTGTCCCATATTGAATTATCGTATCGACATAAGCCATGACCCCTCACTGTTACTCAACCTATAATTTACACAACGTCATACTTAACATAAAAAGGCTTTCTATTTAAGCTGCTGCAATTATTATTTACTTTACTAGTACATCTAATCCAAGAGTTGAAAGTTTAGTCGTTTAGAATTTAAGGAGTCCGCGGTTCGAATGTAAAGAACCAGATGATATATAATTATGTAAATTATTTTATTAGCTTTAATGCTAAAGTAAAATAAGGTAAAAAAACTTGCCTTAAATTAAAAAATCGAAGGTGAACTTTACCACTTCACGCTTGAACATTCTGGAGGACCTTGGCATAAACCCGGGAAGGGGTTAAGTACTGTAGTGGAGACTAATGTCCCAGTCATCGTCAACCCATTATGGTCTCATGGCTGCGCGCACGGGTCTTTTCTCACAATGAGGGTTTTACAATATAGACTACCCCGCTGGTCAAGTACAAATTGGTAGACCTTTACACACCTTTGGAAACCTTTTTTTAGAACTCTCAGGTATGTAGATTTTTACACGATGTTTTCCTTCACCGCAAAGCAGTAGTAATTAATTTCTAATATGCAAATATTTTTTGAAAAATCAGCAGCGTGCCAGGCATTCAAACCTCGGATCTCCCAATTGAGAGGGCAAGTTTCAACCAATAGGCTATCACTGCTCCTGTACTAGGACAATAATGGATTGTTGACGATGACGCTTTATGAACAAAATTTACATTCCTATCTGAATAATATCCGTATCTATAATTACAGCCAAATATGTAATAGTCTCAGAAAATGTATATGTCGAACAATGTACTTGGTTGTAAGGATTTCTTGCTTGATTATAAATCTCCTCGGATACCAAAGGAAAATGACACCACGTTATCTGTTAAGGAGATTTGGTAGAAATAACTATGCAATGAGCAATGTTAAATATAAGTGTATGCCCTTCTTTAACAGGTGGTAGAACCAGTGTTCAACCGAGAAAGTACCACGGCCTCATCTGTTTCTAGCGTGAAGGAGTTCTTGCATTTCGGTGGCAGAGTGTGGTTTCCGGCTTACTTTATTGCCCGTTTGTCACTTTAATCAGATAAAATCAGAAAAAAATACTTGTGGATAACGAAGAGGATTTTAAAAATAAGTTCTTAAAGGTATGATCTTTACCGATTTAAATTGGTCAGCGTGGTAGACTATAGATTAAATCCTTGTGAAGAATGCAACAGATATAGTTGCTATATTAATATTTTTTTATCGAACTAGAAAATAGTTGCGCACTTACACGATCTTGACCTAACATAGTCAGTGTGGGTCCCGATAATAACATTACGCTCAGTATCGAATACCTTGACCTAGTACTTGCAGTATGAGTGCGCTGTAAATTGTTTATGCGCCCACAGTAATTGAAGCTTCGAACGTTCCAAATAATTGCGTTATCCCACAGGATTTAATGGTCTACAAAGTTACCTGCTCCACTTTAAAGGTTTCGAACTTATGTTTATGTCAGTTTAAGTATTTAAATTTCAATATCGACGGACCCCGAGAACAAAATCGTATATGAAAATTACCAGTTTACAGTACGAAGTTTTGTTGATTATAATAGCTATTTAGGAACCTATTTAATAAGTTCATAAATAGCTATTACAATGAATTTCCATGTTGGCGTAAGTAATCAATGTTTGTATGTCCACAAAACTTCTAATGTTCATACTGTAAATTGGTAATTTTTTATATACGATTTTGTTCTAGGGGCCCGTCGATATAAACGCTCCTAATGCCAAAAGGTTTAGGTGCAACATTACTTGGTAAAACAAATGATTAAATTTTCACTATGAATGTTATGTAGTTCGTTACGTCAGTAACATCTTTACAAAAATGTAACTTAGTTTTTTATTTTCATGTAGATGACCCGGCGAACTTCGTTCCGCTTAGAAATCAAAAACTTAAAAATATCAGTATTACTCACCTATATTAAGCATGTATTATACGTAAAAACCTTCCTATTGAATCACTCTATTTATTAAAAAAAAACTGCATAAAAATCCGTAGCGTACTTTTAAAGATCTAAGCATGTATAGGGACAGACAGCGGGATTCGACTTTGTTTTATACTATGTAAGATATAAGTATATGATAAGATACATTGAAGTAGTTAATGAGCACGCAAATCATCTGATGGTAAGTGGTCACTGCTGCCCATGGACATCTGTAAGCAACTTCATACAGAACATGGTTCTATCTGAAATCCATCACAAATGAACTACTACTGCCGAGGATTAAGACGTTCATATAAAAGTGATACGGCAACTACACAATTCCACCGTAACGCAAGAAATGTTTTTCACTAGAAACAGGTGTGGTGATGGTACCTCCCTGGTCGAACTACACTGGTTCTACCACCTGTTTTGTTCAAAGGGTAATACTTAGTTCAATGAGATTATATTGCAGTAATTATGGGCAACAATTCATCTAACAAAAATAGCAATTTTCTACATAGTTATTAAATTTGTTACATGGGAACAGAACGGGAAAGAAAATTTAAAAATCGGCTACCACGTTTATAAAACGCTAGTTAATGTATCATGTATGTATCATCAATTGTCAATCCAGGATTCCACAGCGGTGGAAGACAGGTCGTCTGATCCTCCTCAGAAAAACAGGGCGTCCAGCGGAATCCCCATCTGCATACCGCCCCATCGTGATGCTGGATGAAGATGCGAAGCTTTTTGAGAGGGTGGTGGCGTCTCGTATTGTTGGGCATCTCGAAGGCTTCGGTCCGAATTTGGCGGACAATCAGTATGGGTTCCGTAGAGGGAGATCTACTGTAGACGCGATACAGAAAGTGAAGTCCCTGATAAAGGATGCGGTTAGCCAGGGTGAGGTCGTGTTGGCGGTGTCTCTTGATATCGCCAATGCATTTAACTCCCTCCCCTGGTGTTGCATTAAGGAGGCACTCCGTTACCACGGACTGCCCCTCTACCTGCAACGAATTGTCGGGGACTACTTGTCTGAGCGTGCAGTGGAATACCCCGGCCAAGACCGGTGGTGTCGGCGGGAAATGTCGTGCGGAGTCCCACAGGGATCAGTGCTAGGTCCCCTCCTGTGGAACATCGGCTACGACTGGGTGCTGCGAGGAGCTCCCCTTGCAGGTGTCAGCGTTGTATGTTACGCGGATGACACCCTGGTGACTGCCCGTGGCAGGAACCATAGGGAGGCTTTCCTCCGCGCCACCGCCGGCACGGCATTCGTGGTGGGCCGCATACGGCGATTGGGTTTGCGGGTAGCGCTCGAGAAATCCGAGGCAGTGATGTTTCACGGTCCTCGGAAAGCGCCGCCGCGGGATGCCCATATCGTTGTTTCCGGAGTTCGGATCGACGTGAGGCCGTCGATGAGGTATCTGGGTCTTGTCCTAGATAGCCGGTGGAACTTCGGTCCCCACTTCGAATGCCTGGTGCCTCGGCTTCTGAGGACGGCAGCGGCCTTGGGAAGACTGCTGCCAAACCTCGGTGGGCCAGAGACGTCGTGTCGACGTCTCTACACGGGCATCGTGAGATCGATGGCTCTGTACGGAGCCCCTGTGTGGTCCGATGTCCTGAATCGTCGAAATGTCACGCTACTGATGCGTGTTCAGCGAGTGATGGCGATCAGGATTATACGGGGCTATCGCACGATCTCGTGTGAGGCAGCCTGTGTGTTGGCGGGTTCTTTGCCATGGGATTTGGAAGCAAGAGCCCTTGCGTTGCTACGTCAGTGGCGCGAGGAGGTGCACCGATCCCGGGGCCATCCGCCGACACAGCAGGAACTGGAGGGGCACAGAGCTGAGCTGCGTCAATGGGCTACCGAAATGTGGACGTCCAGGCTGGCACATCCTAGTGCTGGCCTGTTGACCATCGAGGCAATCCGTCCGATATTTCAGCAGTGGTTAGATAGGCGATTCGGCGTCCTGTCATTCCGTCTGACTCAGGTGCTCTCGGGACATGGTTGTTTCGGGAGCTACCTGTGTCGGATCGGGCGGAGGCCGACGGCCAGGTGCCGTCACTGCGACGATTGCCTCGACGAGACGGTCCAGCATACGCTGGAGGTATGCCCTGCGTGGAATGCGGAGCGCAGCGCGCTCAGCTCTGTATTGGGAGCCGACCTCTCGCTCCCGACCGTGGTTCATGCCATGGTGGGAAATGACAGGTCGTGGCAGGCGGTGCGAACCTTCTGCGAAGCGGTAATGCTCGCGAAGGAGGCGGCGGAGAGACTCAGGGAGGAGGTTACGTCTCCTCAGGTACTCCGTCACAGGCGCACAAGACGCCGGAGGGAGGCTGTCGCTGAAGGTCTCCCTTTCCCCGTCCCATGAGCCTGCGGAGGCGGATTCGGGGGAATCCAACTCCGGTCTTAAGGCTCGAGATGTCGTGTGTGCGTTCTGCACGCACATCTCATAAGAGACGTCAATGAGAGGGGCCCCTCCCTCTCGAGACGTGGCTGGCGTTTACAGCAGCGCCGGCCGACGTTGCCGGGTCGCGAATGTAATGCTAACGCTTCTCGAGACCCGGCATGGAACGTCTAGAAGAACGCCGCGGAGTTTTAGTCGGTAAGAGTCCGACATACCCCTTTTGCTCCCCCGGGTGAGAGGGGATCCATGAGGATTTCTCCGCGTTAAAAAAAAAAAAAAAAAAAAAAAAAAAAAAAAAAAAAAAAAAAAAAAAAAAAAAAAATCATGTACCAAACCTACTGATTCAAATACTAAATTGGATGATTAAAAACTATAGTTAGGGCATTACAAACGTCAAATATTTTGAAAGTAATGTACACTGTGAAATTACTTTGGGAAAATAGGATTTATTTAATCTACAACTTCAAAAACGATATTGATACTGTCTACTATAAACTGTAGCCAACTTAATTAAGTGAGGGTTAAAGCTAATAACTAAGTCGATTATACAGTGTTTGAGTCTAAACCTTTAACGAATGGTCAGTGTGAACCTTTGATATTAAATAAACACTGAAAGCAATTATACGTTTTAATAATAAAGGGCTTAGGTACAGCAAACAAGTATTTAACGGAAAGATAAGTGGTGGCTGCTGTCCGTTGATTTATCGCCACTCTAACGATATATTGTAACTCGTGAGTTAGAATGCTTTTATAAAAGGGAACCGTGCTTAGTAGTGGGGTAGGAATAGGTTAAGGGTTGCAATATATTTCTTATCCGTTTATAATACTTCAAACTTACAACAAGATGGTAGAACCAGTGTAGTTCGACCGGGGAAGTACCACCGCTACTCCTATTTCTACCCTGAAACATTTATTGCATTTCGGTGGAAGGGTGTGGTTGCCGGCACACTTTTATATGAGACAACCATCATAGTCCTCGGCAGTAGCAACGCAACTCTGATAGAACACATGTTGTATTTGAAGTTGGTTACAGATGTCCATGGGCGGCGCTGACCATTTACCATCACGTGGACTGTAAGCTCGTTTGCTACTTCAATCAGATAAAATAAAATTAGTGATATATTTTTTATATCATCGGCTAATGTATGTAAACCAAAGCTTTGAAAACATTTTTGTATTCCAGATGTAGTAACCGAGCTTTGTTCATCTGACATTTGCAATCACTTAAAATATGATATTTTGACATTTTGTAATTTTTTTGACATATTTTATTGTAGTTAGTCTTTAATATTACCATTTAAATGATATTTGCATGCCTAATAGGTAAATAAGAGGACTTAAAAATTTATGTAACATAAAATTGTACCTTATTTTGGCAAATAAAGATGATTATGATTATGATTATGATACAAGTCCTACTTAACACATTATAAATGTCTATTATAGGAGCGCTGCTAACTCAAAGGCCTAAATTGGAATGCCTTATATGTTTCTTTGTTACTGTATACTTCAAATCATAAACAACAGATTTAACAACAGTAAAAATACCAGTTGTCAGGTTTTGAATTAAGGCAGGTAGGTATGCTGATAGAATCTCTAGACCATCACAGATTATACGTATAAAATTGAAGGTTTTCAGATGTATGCAATAAAAAATGCTTCATCAATTTGGTTCTCAAAGCTTTGTCATCATTTAAATGTATCCTCATTTTCCTTATCCCCATAACAATGAATAATGGTGACCAATTATCTTAAGCGTTTAATAATGATGCAAATGAATATGAGCGGAAGCATTAAATTTAAAGCTAAGATGATTTTGAAAAGACGACTCATTTTCCTTTATCAAGAAATATAATTTACTTTTAATAATTTTATGATCTCCTAAACTTTGTATATTGTCTATGGGGATGTTACGCCATCCTCCATGAAAAGATGTAGAACCACTCATAGTTACAGGCGGCATCACTTTCCCTTTAATTTCTGCGTTTTCTTTGTAAACCAATGACTATTCAGACCACCTGTTAGCGAGTGGCTAAAACCGCTAATGATCTATTGGTTCCTAATAGGATTACAGTACCTATTTACACATGAGTTACTTTTGAGAACTATCATCACCGCTCCTATGGGTGTAGTGGTGTACTAACTCTCTATGGTTATTATGTACACAGGTTTTTGTGTATCATTTTTATATGTGGTTTGGTGAGGTATAAGTATTACAATTTTGTTGTGGCATTTGTATGTCTTGAGATACGCAAATCACAAGCAGAAAATACATAAACTTTTCGGTAAGGTTTGAATCATAGACCGTTCTAATTCACGATGCTAAAATCGACCCTATGTTAAAGATGTAATAGTTTTGAAGTCCATCTTTATTAAATTGTAGCAACAATAAATTTTCTTAAAAAATACCCATTTAATTACATACTTTTACCGTTACTAAACACCCACCGCTACGCCAGAAATTCGACAGTTAATTCAATTCAAAAATTATATTGTCCAAAATAGCCCGAATAGTTCTCAAATTCAATTAAATTTGAAATTTTACCATTAACGGAAAATTAAACTATTTAAGTATTTCGTATTAATTTTCGAATTATTTTAAAAATACCTGTTAAAAGGAAAAGAGGTTCAATTGCATTTAAAATCAATGACGGGTATTTCGACAAAGACATTTATGACACTATGCGTTTTCATATTATGACAATAGACGTTTTATTTCTTGTATTATTATTTATGTTTGCGTGAAACACAAAGCAATGAGTGTAACGTGTTTTAATTGATTTTATGCATTTTTGCATGATTTAGGAAAAAATAATTGCATCCTGCACTCCTTCTCTATATAAACTATATCCATGTTTCATACTCGTCCGTTCGTGTTATTTTGTTAAAGAGGGATTACATACATATACTTCAAAATATGATGATATATAAAACGTGTACTTCCTTTGTGGTAAATAGAGTTTACCTTTCATTCCAGTAGTATATTACCCGTCCTGAATCGATGTCAGCAACACACTATATTAAAGAGCTGACGCCGTGGCTTTGACGTTAAATTAATTACGAACGATAAAATTTGTGGTTTGTAGAACGCAGTACGAGATTACAGTACAGAGTTAATCAATAGAAACTATAATTATATTGAGTATAGTCGAGTAACTACCGATTCGTTTTCATACAAATGAATACGACTTTAGTATGATTTTCTAATAACCCTTAATTACATTTCATTGGTGGGTTCGAATCTCTTTTCTTATGAAAACGGCATAGCGTTTAAATCATCAAGATGTCAATACGAATTGTAGGAAATATTACTGATTTAATTTCCTGAAACTACTGAATTCAATATTATTTTGTTTCTAGTAAAGACTGAAAAAATAAAGTTTTGGGGAGTACCTGGGTGATTCGTAGGTGGAAGATATTTTTTACATAACCCGTAATTTTTTTAAATTAAACAAAGTAATATATTAAATAGGAGTCTTTCTTTCTTTCTTTCTAATTAAATGGCTTAACTCATGCATGTCTTACAGTATACACCGAATAGAGTAATGTAAACTTACACGCTAAAGGTAGGTACTTATATTAATACCGGCTTAAAATTACGAAACTTTTCGTATATTAAAAGAAGACATAAATAAACTACTTACTTAATAGTTTAATACTGTTATTTTAATTCAACTCATTTTCACCTAGTAGTTTTACGTTAATTAGAGCTGAAAATGATTTGATTTAATGTAGTAATATTGAACTATAGATTATTACTGTTATCAATAGCAAAGTGCGGTTAACCGCACGCTTTTCATACCCGTAATGGTTACCCTGTTTATTTATAAACCAAGTACACATGAAAATGAAATTTAAATTACTGCATTATTTCTAGACCTTTTAATTATCCCGGTGTAATTAAACCAAAGCCATGTTTGCTACTGAAATGTACGTTTTCTCTTTATTTATCATAATTAAAAAACTGTTGTTAGAAAACATTATGAAAATGGAATGAATGTATAATATTCAACTTCCTAAACGAGACCGTACTTCGGATTATACAGAGCATTTTTCAATTTTAAAAACACAACAACTATTTTAGCTATCTTTTTTGAATTTAAAATAGTAAATGAGCATGCGGTGTAAAATACTGTTGTACTCTATATAAGTACCATCAAATGGATTGCATACTTTTTTGCTATTGCAAATAAAATTTAAATTGAGTATTACCTTGGTAGTAGCGTATTTTATTTGAATAACTATTTGGGCTACTTTTTTCCTACCGGTGGTCAAAACTTTAGAGGATCGCTGAGTAGGGTACTCATTGTAACTTATTTTAGTCCAAAATTTTAAGTACTACTTTAAATGTTGTTTCTTTAAGGGTTACTTCATTAGCAATTTTGTCACGTAGTAAATTAACGAACGAATTCCACTGGGATAAAAATGTACTACTTTCAAAATCGAAACAAAAATAAATGTGACCTTTTTGACTGGTCCAACTAAAGGTCGTTTTTTGACCGAAACCGCAACTGAAGCTGATTAATCGGCTATTGTCACAACCATCGGCCGAAGTCGAAGCCAATCTTAATACCTTTGGGGGACTTTTTAATTTTAAATTTAATATTATTAACTAAAATATTTATATCGAAAGATATAAAAATATAATTAGGATGGCTGTGACTGTGTCTTTACTTAATGCTGGAAAACAAATCAGGGTTGTTGATCTTTGTATTGATTCTTTATTTTCATTTTTTTGTCTACATGTGTCTTTTCAATTATCGGGGTCAGAAATATAATCCATTTGCTTAAAATATTTAAGTTGTAAGTAAAAACTCATACGTACGTGGGCATCATATTGTAGGCAATTTAATAGGGTACTTGACAACATCTTGAGAAATATGAGAGAGAAACGCGACGGCTCACAGGTAACCACTATAGAGTGTAATAAAATACTTTACGATAAATTGCAGTGTCGTATTGTAGATATGTAAGGGGCAACTCTTATTGAACATTATGTAATATAGTTTCTAGGTATTTTATTTACTAGATTGGAGAAGAGTACGAGCATGCTAGTCCACCAATTCGCACTTGGCCAGCGCGGTGGACTATGGCCTAAAACTCTCTCATTGTGAGAGAAGACCCGTGCCCAGCAGTGGGACAATAATGGGTTGACTACGACGAGCATGCTATCTAGCTGATAATTAGTCAGTACCGCCTAACATCTGTTAACATATCTTATAAGCAGGGGTTCTAAAATCATTCACAAATTCATTGCTACTCCCGAGGCCTATGATGGTTGTCTTATATAAAAGTGAGCTGTCATCATCCCCTTTACTTAAACTGCAATTTCTCTACGCCGATGTAGCTGTGGTATGTCCCCGGTCTTACGTATTATTCTCTGAATTACATTAATTTGGCCTCAATCTCTATGAACACCTCATGTGTTCATGTCATCTTAAAATGACAGAAAAAAAGACTAATACCTAAGAGAGAGAAAAACATTGTTTTTAAGGCAATCCAAGCTTCATTGCTTATACGTTAATGGAACACATCTTAAGAAATCTACATGCAAGAAACTGGAAGGGAAATTCTAAACAATGTTGTCAAGGGTACGTGAAGTTTACTAATCTGCTGGGTTGGTCAAACATCAGCGCCGTGGTCTAACCCAACCCTATCACTCTGTGAGAAAACTAACGTCCTGCCATGTACAAAAAAAAATGTTAGGGACACTTTCAAGGTTGTAGAACGGTGGTTCGACCGGGAAGGTACCACCGTCACACCTATTTATAACGTGAAGCAGTTATTACGTTTAGGTGGAAAGAGGTTGTCGCCAGCTCAGTTTTATATAAGACTTAATCTTGGGCTCGGGAGCAGCAATGCGTCTGTAATTGACTTCAGATCGAACCCTTGTTTTATATGAAGTTGCTTACAGATTTCCGTGGACGGCAGTGACCACTTACCATCAGGTTGGACTGCATGTTCGTGTGCTACTTCAATTTTAAAAAAAGAAACATATTGTGACTTTCTGTGAGGACTGAGTTGAAACATATGAAATTTATACCTTACCACATCTATTTATGATTCGGTTCATTGATGTGGAACATATTATCTCAATGTAATTTAATTAACGTAATTTATGCATGTTTTACAAATGTTGAATCTGTTTCATGGAACCCGCCAAATTCATTGGTATAATTAATTCTGCCCACTCAACCATAATTTACCCCGAAGTATCATATAATTATAATAAGCGAATAACATAATAATATTCTATCATAACTCTACCTGTGTGTTGGTGTAGTCACATTACTGCCCCATTGTTTGGCCTATATCTACTTTAAGAGGAGTTTTAATATACCGTGTTGGCAAACCAACTCTTTAAAAAAACTCTCAGGCTCGTTAATATTCTTAACCATTACGATTAATTATTAAGACCTTTAAAATTTTAAGGTGTCCAGTATTCGGATCTGGGACGTATTTTTATATAAGAATGAAAGAGTAAGCAGGCATGTAGTCCACGGATGATAAGAGATCACTGCCGCCCATGGACGTCTGTAAACTACTTAATACAAAACAAGGGTTCTATCTTAAGTCCATTGCGTTGCTACTCCGGAAGACTAAGATGTTCGTCTCCTATAAAAGTGAGCCGGAAATCTATCCCTTTCGCAACAGACACAGGAACTGTATCACGTTAAGAACAGGTGTAGTAGCGATATCTCACCGGTCAAACCTAAGTGTTTTGACCGCTTTGCCACCTTTTTTTTTTGTTTTTGAGGGGGAAACTTTCAAAAAGTACCCGACGTCGTGGGAGCGACGTGGGTTATGTGAGATTCCTACCGCACTAAAACCCCCCTGGTGGCCGACCTCGGCGCTGCGAAGAGGACTCCGAGTACTCCACCGGATCGCCGCTGGTGTCCTCTCAGCGTGTTGCCCCATCGGGCTCTACCCTGGTGGGCGTGCACCGCTCACCGCACCTTCTGGTCTTTATGGCAGCATACAACGATACATGCCACCGTCCTTACCGGGGTTACTCGGCCGGACGATTCGAGCTCCCACTCTTCCCGCCCGCAACGTCAGAAGCCCCCTTTAGTCACCTCTTACGACAGGCAGAGGGTACAGTAGCCCTATTCTGGTCCCGGAACTACAGGAACAGACCGCTTTGCCACCTAACAAGGAGTCATCGTCAAGGGCCGAATTCAAAATCACTAGCCATTAATCCTAATGCTTTTAATAACGAATAACGGTAGCTTCATATTTGACTAGCTAAACCCCGCAGCTTCGCCCGCGTAATAAAAATGGATGTCACGTAGGAAAAAGATATTCTTCTATAATTGAATATAACCTATAGGTTAATCCAGAGAGTCAGCTAACTCCCTACCAAATTTTATGAAAATCGCTCCAGCCGTTTAGACGTGAAGAAGTAACAAACATACACACTCACAAACTTTCGCCTTTATAATATTAGTATGAGTATGATATGATTACTTTTATGCATAACAGGAATTCATAGTACATGCACATTAGTGGAACAATAATGGGTTGTGATGACGCAGCCCTTAAAATAATTTCTGAAATGATGATACATATTTAGCCGAATAAAGATAAATCTTTCCAAGTAACTGCGAGGCTAAGGTAATTTTCATTAAAGTCATTTGCACTAGAATTTCTACTCGGCCCATCTTTTCCTTAACCAAGTTTATATTAAGAGTATCGTTAAGGTCTAAGACTGTTGAATATTTATTAATATTGCCGGGAAACTTGCGAGACTTTAATAAATACCGCTTCATTATTAATTCAGCTTTTCGATAAAACTCGGCTTTCAAAATATATCGTAAAAACCACGCGAAATAAATGTAGTAGGTAAATGTATTTCGAGTGCAATTTAAATATTATTTAGTTTTTTGTCTTATAGACGAAAAAGGAAGAAAATAAAAAATTGTTGTGTATTTTTATCTGATTGAAATAGCAAACGAAAATGTCGTCGTCGTCAACCAATTATTGTCCCACTGCTGGGCACGGGTCTTCTCTCAGTATGAGAGAGTTTAGGCCATAGTCCACCGCGCTGGCCAAGTGCGAATTGGTGAACTTCACACACCTCCGAGAACTTTTTTTTTTTTTAAGAACTCTCGGGTGTGTAGGTTTCCTCACGATGTTTTCCTTCACCGAAAAGCAGTGATAATTAATTTCTAATGCGCAAATGAATCAGTGGTGCGTGCTTGGGTTTGAACCTCGGACCTCCCGATCGAGAGGGCAAGTTTCAACCATTAGGCTATCACTGCTCTATTAACTTAACGAAAATGTATTCCACCTAAAAGAAAGTGTTGTTGCCGCTCGTAGACATGTATAACTTATCTATGCGGGGGTGGTGCGCTCGATTGCGCTCTACGGGGCGCCGGTGTGGTCGGACAAGCTATCTGGCAGCCGGCGCCGCGCGCGGAAGTTAAACTCCGCGCAACGTATGATCGCAATTCGGGTCGCCCGCGGTTATCGTACCATTTCGTACGAGGCGGCGTTTGTCCTGGGGCGGCTTCCGCCTCTGGACATCCTGGCGGATATGGATGCACGGGTCTTCTTTAAGATCCGCGTCCTCCGTCAGGGGACTGAACCCTTCGACGCAGAGACGATCGAAGCTTTTCGGAGGAGAGCCAAATGGCGCGCTCTGAGGTGCTGGCGTGAGCGACTCGAAGAGCCACACAGCATACGCCAACGGGTGGTCGACGCTATCTTGCTGAACTTTCGCGCATGGATGCGAAGCAACAGTCGAGTGACCTACCGCCTGACTCAGATACTCACCGGACATGGCTGTTTCGGTCAGTATCTGAACAGGATAGGGAGACAGGAGACGGCCCTCTGTCACCATTGCGGGCACGACGAGGATTCCGCACAGCACACGCTCGAGTACTGCCCAGCTTGGGAGTCTCAGCGGCGGATCCTCGTCCAAAAGGTTGGAGCGGACCTTTCTCCGGCGGCTGCCGTTGCGGCGATGGTTCAGCGGCGAGAGGCCTGGAACGGCATGATCTCCTTTTGCGAGGACGTCATGTCGGCAAAGGAAGACGCCGAAAGGGCCAGGGAGCGCGCTGAACCCGCTCGGAGAAGAAACGGCCGCGGCCGCCGGCAATGGCGGCGCGTCCCTGTAGTTCCGGGATCAGAATAGGGCTACGGTATCCTCTGCCTGTCGTAAGAGGCGACTAAAAGGGGCTTCCGGGGTTGCGGGCGGCTAGAGTGGGAGCTTGAACCGTCCAGCCAGGCGATCCCGGGAAGGACGGCGGTATGTGTGGTCGCATATCGTCGTATAGACTAGACGGAGCGGTGGGCCCAGCCGCCCATCTGGGAGGAGCCCGATGGGGCAACACGCTTAGAGGATTCCGGTGGTGTTTGTTGGAGATCCCTGAGTCCTCTTTTTAGCGCCGAGGATGGCCACCGGGGGGGTTTTAGTGCGGTAAAAATCCCACATAACCCTTCGTCGCTCCCACGGCGTCGGGTACCTTTTGAAGGTTTCCCCCTCGAAAACAAAAAAAAAAAAAAAAAGACATGTATAACTTTATAAAGAACAGAGCTTCTATCTAAATAGATCATTGAAATTTTACATGAGCTTTGCATTTTAAAAGGACGCAATTTTATTTTTGGGACATGTGTGGGGGGTCAATAGAAGCTTAACCTCAAGTTTGTGGGGTCGCCACCCTTGTTCCCCGGCCGCCATCTTGGAAAACACTTTTTTTCACTTCATCTCGGACACTATGCATCTTACAAAAAAAAAATTCATAATTTGTAGCAAATTGTTTTGCCTACAAGTATGTTTATGTAATTTTTTGCCCTAATTTAAAAATTAAAGAAGTAAGAAAATAAGCAAAGAAGCAAAATAAGTAAAAAAGTAATAAAAATATTATATTTTCTTTTTTGCTCTGTAACTTTTTTTTATACATTTTACAAAATAAATACTTCAAACCAATCTTGGATTTGAGGTATTTTTTTCCTATATTTTTTTTAAATTTCATACTTTTAAACGCTGCTACAGTGCTTTAAAGTTGACTGGGTTCGTCAATTGTCATGAGACCGGTCGACATTTTCGACGAAATCTAGTAATTAGCATAGGAGGTTGACCGTAATGTTTTTTGGTAGTTACGACAATAGTGGGCGATGATGGATGACTTACACGCATTACGGTGACACGTTTTTACTACTGTATTTTAGTTCTGTTAAGTAGACACTGGTTTTATATACTGTTAAAATGTTTATTGTAAGTTACTATAAATTACAACCCACATTAAACATTTATATGTTTTATTTAAAACACATATTATAGTTATAGTTTGTTTTATTCAAATTCATTTATTAATTAGACAACTAAGATCCATTTGTTAGTAAAGAACACTTATACCTATTGTTAGTAGAAATTACCATATAATTAATTAAATCAATATATAATAAATCAATAAATTCTAAATTCTAAAATCATAAATTCAATAAAATAAAAATTCAATAAGATAAGTCAGTTTCGTAATAATAATAATTTTTTAAGTGGCCTAGGCTATGTCAGAACCACCCTTTTCACAAAACTACGCCACATTAAGGCTCTACAATCTTCAGCTACTATTTTTAGTATGGTGTTGCGACTTGCCCTTACAGTACTCATCAGAGCTGCAGTTTTTTTGCGCAGGATAGCAGCAAAACCATCCGTTCGATTCTCCGCAAACATTTCTGAGGCACTACAAAATCGAGGGAGTCCCAACACCATCCCAAAAATGTTGTTGTATTGGACACGTAGGGCATCTATTTGCTTTCTGGTGTAGTTGACCCATAGATGGCCGGTGTAGATGCTCTGACAGTATGCTTTGAAAAGGGTGATTTTGACTTCCCTAGAGCAGCGAGCAAATCTACGGGCCAACATATTACCCCTCACAGTCAAAGCCCTACGCTCCCTTTCAATATCAGTATTGTCCTTGGAGTCATCGGTAAGGAAATGTCCCAAATATTTAAATTTATGGGCTCTTCTTATTTCTATGCCATTTAACATTAGCTGTTGTTCAGGTTGTTCTTTTTCCTTACCCACAACTCCAAAGACCATATACTCACACTTTTTAACGTTGTACGTTAGGCCATGAGCTTCAGCAAACCTCTCACAGACCCTTAGCATCTTCCCGATCGACGCCCTGGTCGGGCCCAGCAGCACCATATCGTCAGCGTAACTGATGTTATTCACGCTGACACCACCAATGCAACATCCGACACGCATGCTGCTGAGCTCGACCAGCAAGTCGTCAACATAAAGATTGAAGAGCCTGGGAGAGGTCAGACCACCCTGTCTCACGCCGCACTCCAGTCTGTATGGCTCAGAGAAGTCGTTGGCCCACTTAACCATATTTTTCTGGGTCGCATACCAATATTTCAGGATGTTAACAATTTCCTTGGACACTCCTCTGTTCTCCAGCTTTCCCCAGAGCAGATCATATGAGACTAGATCAAATGCCCTGGAGAGATCCAGGAAACAGGCATACACAGCTGTTTTACGGCTGGTATAATACTGGACAGTGTGCTTGAGGCTCACAATTGCACTTTCAGTAGATAGTTTGGGTTGAAAGCCAAACTGTGCATCACTTACTTGAATAAAGGGATCTAGATACGAGTCAAGCAACCTATCCAGTATTTTTGCCATCGTTGTAGCCAGGGAGATCGGCCGGTAATTTCCCTTATCAGTGATGTCACCTGTCCTACTTTTCACTATGGGGATAACTACTGTTTTCATAAACTCTTCCGGAAGATACGAGTGTCTAATACACATAGTAAAAAGCAAGGACAGTACTCTTGGTAGATGCGACCCAGCATTTTTAAAGTGCTCTATACTGAGTTCGTCATGTCCAGGGGATTTGCCTCTACTCATGTTCCTTATAACGCTTTTAACCTGGTTAGCGGTGAAAGATACCATTGGCTTCTCCCCGTGATTCGCAGGCGCATTATCATTCCAGACCGACGAGGGACCCAGCGATGATTGCACCTGGAAATGTTTCGCAAACATATTGGCGATATCCTTAGGATCTGTTTTTCCATCAACACCCACAGATAGACCAGGCCTAGGATCAAGCTTGCTAGTAGATTTCCAGAATTTTCTAAAATTTTTATCTACTCTTTGTTTGGCTATTTCATCCATTTTTATTTGGTCCTGGTGGTTCTGGCACCACTTAAGGCGACTTTTAAAAACTTTTCGCGCCTTGCGCATTTGTTCATAGACCACGCCAGAGGATGGTCTGTTATGCAAAATCCATCTTTGGAAACTAAGCCTGGCCTCTCTGTAAGAGTCCTTGACGTGCTTGTTCCACCCACATAGCACTTTACCCCTTCCAGGTCCACTCACCCCCCGGTCACTCGTCAATCTGGCCGCTTCCGTCAATACACCCACAATGTCCCGATGTAACTCATTAATAATGAGTTTATGTTTGACAGAGTTGCAGAAGCCATAATTGCACTTACAAAGCTCAGGGGGAAATATAATTTTGCGCAATCTTTCGTGACAGATTTCGTGGTATCTAGTGGTTTATGAATGAATTATTGGTATATAGTGGTTTAGGAATGTATCAAAATGCTTACAATGAATTAACATTTACCCATGATCATTACAATTATTATTTCTAGTTCATTAGTACGTACATCGGTATAAATCCACTATGAGATAAGCTTTGAAACTATGATAATATATTAAAATAGTTACTACTTGTTACCGCCAAGGCAAAAGTCCTGTTTACCCGAAAATAATATGTTTTACATTTCGATTTTGATTTACTATGTATGGATTTTTTTATAAGACTGAAGTATCAAGGTTCTTTTAGACAGTAAGTGGTCACTGCCACCTATAAACGGATGTAAGCTACTTAAAATAATGCAGGGGTTTATATTTCAAGTCAATCACAGATGCGTTGATACTACGACTACTACTAGTACTAAGATGATAGCCATATATGTACATATGAAAATGAGTAAGCTAAGTCACCCTTTGGCCGAAATACAAGAACTGTTCGGTTCGGTTTGCACGCTCGTTTTCGCCACGGACGTACAAGTTGTGGAATGACCTTTCTCCTGAGGTATTCCCAGAGCGAAATGACATGGGGTTCTTCAAGAAAGGTGCGAAAAGAGCTCTCCTACAAAGCCGGCGATGCATTGGCAACTCCTCTGGTGTTGCTACTGTCCACAGGCGACGGTGACTACTTTCCATCAGGTAGCCCGTCTGCCTTATCGTTAGGTTAAAGTATAAAAAAAACAGTTTTATATCAGAAACAGGCAATGCGGCGCAGTTATAGTAATTATAAAAAATAAAAAACTTATTACGAAATTAACAGGTATAACGAAAAATAAAATATCAATGGAAAATATAGCACATAGTAATATCATAAAAATATCCTTTCAGTGGAGTTCAGGTTTTACATTAACTAAATTAATTAGTGCAAACTAGAATAAGCAACAAAAATTCCACATTGAGTGTATGTTGTAGAGGGAACACGTTAACAATAACAGATCTATATTAGTAGTTAATTTCAAAATGAAATTATCCCTAGCTGAAAGAGTAACATACATAGTTAGTGCTACTTTGTCTATCATATGTTCAGTTGCGTGTGTAACAACATGGTGTCTGATGCCAAGATGGCGGTCACTCCACAACTTCATAAGTGTAAACCAAATTGTTATGGCAACGATGCACTTGATCTCAGTAACAGTGTATATGCTAACAGAAGGATTGGAATATTATTGCGTTCCGCTTAATGGTTACTTGTTCCTCGCAACGGTATGCTGCTCATTGGGCGCTTCGATATTCGCGTATGTAAAGTTAGTGTTGGTATTTACGGGAAGAATAACTTCAGAAAAAAGAAAATTCGCAGCAAGTGCTTACGGAACACCGCTCGTGATCAGAGGAATTTGTGATGGCGTCATACCATATGTGTATCCAGAATCACGGCATATGCTTGAATTAAAAATGGTGCCATTATATTTAATAGTTACGATGAACTTAGTTATTTTTGTTAAAATTACTAAGTCTGTTATGGGACGAACGAGTATGTCTCGAGTGAATTCAAAACGTGTTATATCATTAATAGGGGTGGCTTTGATATGCGATTTTCTCACAACGATATATTTGATATCACTTGTTTGGCCTATCCTTATTATTCCAGTAGATGCACTCGAATTCATATTTTTATTTCGATTGATTCCACAAACTATCGTTGTTTTACTAAACAGAACGTCCAGAAAACACTGGAATAATTATATTTTAAGAAGAAGGAGATGTGCTCTTAATTCAAATGATGTAATATAAGTCTTATTTATTATACTGGACTTTTAGTTAATGCGTTAATATTTAAAATATAATATGTATAGGTTTACCCATTTTGCGATTGTAAATATATGTACACTATAGGTATCTACAATATTCTACTTTACGTAATAAATCCACTTTTATTAATAGTATTGTCTTTAAAAATCACTTGTGTTTCCAATTCAATAAAATCCTATCTTTAAATTCATTTTTCAGTATTTCAAAGATCTTCAAACGTAGTTTGTACGCTATGAAATTCGAAAATATACATATAGTTATTTTCGCGCCTTAAAACGTAACCATAAAGACCAAATTATTAAACTTGAATATAAAATTACCTGAGTGGATCATGTATAAGTACGCACTAGTTTGGAAGTGAAAGTGTTTCTTTGTTTACAAACATTGTCATCACATACGCTTTTCATTGTTTTTCTTTCTAATAGAAATATCTACATCTGTATGCTTTTTAGTATGCTTTCAGAGTGTGTAGAGACTGACATAACTAGACCTATCTTAAAGCAAAAGTAGAGGTTTTTTTCGCTCAGATTGAAAAATAAATCGATGTAAATATCTTTGATTAAGATATAAGGAGGGGACTTTGTTTTATAGATTAGTAACAGGGATAACGATTAATATTTAATTTAAATTGTAAACAGTTGGACTGCAGTAAATAGTCGCATACAACTAGTGTTAATATTAGAATTTAAAACATCGAATAATTACAGAAAACAGTTTTGCTAGGAACTTTTTCGTATATCAGTATATCAGTTTTTTTTGTGGGTTTTCTACACAGAATTACTAATAGTCAGTTATCCGTCTGTCTGTCATCAGCCTGTATCACATGAACCACTACACAAAATAAAAATAAATAAAATTTTCACAAATATGATATTTCTGTCGATGTTATAATGATAAATACCAAAAACAGAGTGGAACACATATTTAAGGGGGCTCGCATACAAAATAGATGATGTTTTGCCGTTTTATAGATAAAACGGTACGGAACACTGTGTGCGTCAGTCCGACACGCATGTGGCTGATTATTTTTATATTTTATCAGTATTCACTTATATGTTTCCAAGAGCAAGTAAGTAAGAATTCGGCATGAGCAGCATAAATTTATTTAAGCTGATACAAAAATTGGTATACTCAGGCTCTCAGTGGATTTTTGTAATATAACGTAGGGTTAAATTTCAATATACCTCTTTTAGTGGAGTTCAGGTCCTATATTTATCGTATTAATTAGCGCAAGCGAGATTAAATCAACAAAAATTCTACATCCAGTATGTGTGAACTACCACTAGGAAACACGAATGCAATATTATAAAAGTGGTTAATTTTAAAATGATCATAGCTGACACACTAACATATGTAGTCAGTGTTCTTCTGTCTATCATATGTTCAGTTGCGTGCATAACAACATGGTGTCTGATGCCAAGATGGCGGTCACTCCACAACTTCATAAGTGTCAACCAAATAGTTCTGGCAACGATACACTTGATATCAATAACTGAGTATGGGGTAACAGAAAGATTGGAACATTATTGCGGTCCGTTTAATAGTTACTTGTTCCTTGCGTCTATATGTTGCTCATTATGCGCTTCGATATTCGCGTATGTGAAGTTAGTGTTGGTATATACAGGAAGAATAACTTCAGAAAAAAGAAAGTTTGCAGCAACTGCATACGGAATAACGCTCGTGATCAGAGGAATTTGTGATGGCGTCATACCAATTGTGTATATAAAATCACGGCATATGCTTGAATTAAAAATGGTGCCATTATATTTGATAGTTACGATAAACTTAGTTCTTTTTCTTAAAATTATTAAGTCTGTTATGGGAAGAAAGAGTATGTCTCGAGTGAATTCAAAACGTGTTATATCATTAATAGGGGTGGCTTTGATTTGTGATTTTTTCACAACGATATATATGATATCACTTATTACGCCTATTATTATTATTCCAGCGGAGGTACCTACTCGAATTCATATTTTTATATCGATTGATTCCACAAACTTTTGTTGTTTTACTTAACAGAACGTCTAGAAAACACTGGAATAATTATATATCAAGAAGAAGACGGTATGCTCTTAATTCAGAGGTGTAATATAGATTTTACATAATTATAAACTGGACTCTTAGTTTATGTGGTATTTTTAAAATATAATATGTGTAGAACCCATTTTCCGATTATAAATGTACAGCATATAGTATAAGCTGTACGTAATAAATCAAAATCACGTAATTCTATTGTCCTATACTTCGAAGTGTGTTTGTATGTATAGAAATACATGTGTTGTCATCACACACGCGCTTTTCGTTGTTCTTATGTCTAAAAGAAATATCTATATCTGTATGATTTTTTTTAAATATGCTTTCCATTTGGAGTGTTTAGAGGCTGATACAACTGGATTTACTTTAAAGCAATAGTGGCGCAATTATTTGCGCAGATTGAGAAATAAGTCGATGTAAATACCGTAGGTACAGATTTAAGGATTGTACTTAATTAAAAAAAAATGTATAACTATTTGCATACAACTAGAGTTAATATTGTGATTTAATGCCTCCAGTCATTACAAATATGAGTTTTGTGAACGACTTTTCATTTATCGCTTTTCTTTCATTTTTGTAATTGTATCATCATTATCCACTTATATGTGTACAACAACCGAGCGAGAAAGAATTCGGGACAAGCTGCGTAAATTAATTTAAGCAGATAAAAGAACTGGCATACTTCGCTGGCTCTTGGTGGACTTTCCGAGCAAATTTATACAAATTCATACAGCGTATAAAGGACTTGTTCTTTTAACTTGCGTGTATAGAGAACTTATGTGCTTGACCTAATCCTCCCCTTTTCAATATATATATTATCTTCTTCAAAGTTTCTTAACATGAACCCCGTAATTAAATTTTATATTTCGTGATCGCTGTATTTTACCTTATATACATTTATGAAATGTGTAGAATAATATTATCTTTTTTTAGCGGATAGTATATGAAGCATAAACTTGAAACTAAGAGCAGTGATAGCCTAATGGTTGAAACTTGCCCTCTCGATTGGGAGGTCCGAGGTTCAAACCCAGGCACGCACCACTGATTTATGTGCGTATTAGAAATTAATTATCACTGCTTTTCGGTGAAGGAAAACATCGTGAGGAAACCTATACACCCGAGAGTTCTTAAAAAAAAAAGTTCTCGGAGGTGTGTGAAGTCCACCAATTCGCACTTGGCCAGCGCGGTGGACTATGGCCAAAACTCTCTCATTCTGAGAGAAGACCCGTGCCCAGCAGTGGGACAATAATGGGTTGACTAGAAGATAAGAAGCATCGGTTAAATACTATACGTTATTTAGCAAAATACTACTCGTAATAAAATATGTTTTTGAAGTTTTTATTATTGAGACTGTAATAACATTTTATTTTGTAGAAGTAGCAGGCACTTCACCTTCACTTCACCTTTTTGTCGTAAAAAGCGGCAAAAAGGTGGCTCCTGAGGTTGCGGGCGGCTCGAGAGAGAGCTCTAACCGCCAATCCAGCACCCCCGAGTAGGACAGTCGCATGTGTGGCTGCATGTCGCCGTAGACACCGGAAGGTGCAGGGGGACTGCTACATGTTCTCCAAGATACGAGCCCATAAGAGGTGCTGCGCTAGGGATCACTTGCGCGTTCCATTGGAGATCCCGGGGTCCCGTACAAGCGCTTAGGAAGGCCACCGAGGAGGTTTTAGTGGGTAAAAATCCCACATGACTCGGAGTCTCTCCGTAAGGCTCCGGCGTACCTTTTGAAGGTTTCCTCCCCGTCAAAGGCATTTCACCTTTGGTAAGAGGCAACTATCGCCCGTTGCATCTGCATTAAGTCCCAGTTATGATTAGAATCCGACTTGAGGTCGGCCACCCCTGCGTGGTACGGATCTGTGGTGGTGGTGACGACTCCCTGAGTAGTAAGTTCGAATGTCATTCGCGCTTTAATCACGTGTACCACGATAGTAAGTATGCGTTCATTTATGTCATAAATAATGTGTCCACCAATTCGCACTGTCCACCAATTCGCACTTGGCCAGCGCGGTGTACTATGGCCTAAACTCTCTCATACTGAGAGAAGACCCGTGCCCAGCAGTGGGACAATAATGGGTTGACGACAATGTGTGGTTCAAATTTCAGCAAAATCCAATTGGTTTTATACATACAAACTTTTACATATTGGTAATTTTATTATTTCTAGTTCATTAGTAAATAATATAGCGGTACTTTCCGGGGCAAAAGGGGCATAATTATCCACTTTAAAATACGCTTTAACACAATAAAACGAAACGGTAACTACTATATTTTTCTATTTATGTACTTTAATGACCAACGCGATATTGAAGTTATTGGTATTTTTAATGGTATACAAGGCAAAGGTTCTTTTTACACGATTATTATGTGATAAGGTCTTAATGTTGATCTTCTATAACCGTCATTAAACAAATATTGTCTTTCGGCCCTCGACGACGAGACAGATAAAATTCCAAAAAACAAACGTAAAAACAATAATTTTAAAGTTATAGTTACATAGTCATAAAATAAAGTACTTACGAGTAATATGAGTAATATCGCGCAAAGTAAAGTTTCAAAATATCTCTTTCAGTGGAGCTCAGGTCCTATATTTATCATATTAATTAGTGCAAACAAGATTAAATCAACAAAAAATCCACATCCAGTGTTTGTTATAGTGAAAACACGAATACAATACTAATACTTTAAAGGGATTACACGTTTACAATAACAGTTTTATATTCTAATAGTATAGTAGATAATTTTAAAATGAAATTATCTGTAGCTGAAACAGCAGGATACATAATTAGTGTTATTTTGTCTATCATATGTTCAATTGCGTGTGTAACAACATGGTGTCTGATGCCAAGATGGCGGTCACTCCACAACTTTATAAGTGTCAACCAAATTGTTATGGCAACGATGCACTTGATTTCAATTACTGTGTTCCAGCTTTCAGAAGGAATAGACAATTATTGTGTTATCTTAAGCTATTACTTTTTCCTTGCATCTACATGCTGCTCTTTGTGCGCTTCGATATTCGCGTATGTGAAGTTAGTGTTGGTATATACCGGAAGAATAACTTCAGAAAAAAGAAAGTTCGCAGCAGCTGCGTACGGAACAACGCTCGTGGTCAAAGTAATTTGTGATGGAATTATTCCAAATGTGTATCCACAATCACAGCAATTGTCTGGATTAAAAATGTTGCCGTTGTATTTAATATTTATAGTGAACTTAGTTATTTTTATCAAAATTACTCAATCTATTATTAGCAGGAGAAGTATGTCTCGGCTGAAACCAAAACGTATTATGTCACTAATAGGGGTCGCCTTGATATGTGATTTTATTACAACGATATTCATGATATCATTTATTTGGACATATCTCTTTATTTCAGAAGACGTACTCGAATTCATATTTTTGTATAGATTAATTCCGCAAACTATCGTAGTTTTATTAAACAGAAGGTCTAGATACCACTGGAAGAAATATATATCGAGAAGAAGAAGATATGTTCTTAATTCAAATGGTATATAGAACTCATATATTTTACTAGAAATAGAATAGAATATATTTGTGTGTTTGCACCAATATTTATCCCGTTTAGATGTTTTTTTTTTAGTTAAAGCCAATGTAATATTTAGATTTCTTTTCGTCCCTTTTATTCCAAACATTCGGTTCACGTGTACCTACATTTAATGAAATTTTTACTTTAAATTCTTGTATCAATACTTATTATATAAAAAAAACGTGCGGCACTCGAGGACTGCTGCGGCAAGGCTATTGCATAGCATTTTTTTTTATCAACTTATGCAATTATAATAATTTATTTGTTTATGGAGTGTTTTATTTTCTTTGATATTTATTCAAGTTATACTTTTTGAGTATGGTGACAGTTAGATATCTAACTGTGATTGACACGACAATGTCGATCATAAGACATCACTATCAAAAATTATCCTGTGAAGACCTACAAGATAACGAAACAGAACAATATTATTTGTCTTTATATGAAATATTTACATCATAAGTAAAGTAGGACAAGTCTACGCCTTTCACTTCTTATTTTACCAAGGGTTCCGCGCTTACTATTCTTCCAAGGCCGAGCTACATGGTAGGCGGAGTGGGCGGGTGCTAAGTTTTATTTTCGTAACGGAATTTCTTGATTCGGTCGCCGCGCTCAAAGCCCACGATAAAAGTTATGCAATAGCTTAAAAGAAACACTGAAAGGTTTAAAAAGATTTACCTGATTATAAAAAGAAATAAATGTAAATATCTTAAAATAATTTACACGTATCTTACCACGCTATCAATGCTTAACTCTTGAGTATTTGCATACATTTATTATATTATTGGTTAGCCATTATCAGAGCAGTGATAGCCTAATGGTTGAAACTTGCCCTTTCAAACGGGAGGTCCGAGGTTCGAACCCAAGCACGCAAAACTGATTTATGTATTATGATTTATTAAAATAATTATCACTGCTTTTCGGTGAAGGAAAACATCGTAAGGAAACCTACACACCCGAGAATTCTTTAAAAAAAAGTTCTCGAAGGTGTGTGAAGTCCACCAATTCGCACTTGCTCAGCGCGGTGGACTATGGCCTACAACACTTTCGTTCTGAGAGAAGACCTGTGCCTAGTAGTGGGACAACAATGGGTTGTTATTATTATTATTGACATGAAAATATGCATGCTAAAGATAACTAAATGAGTACTTACATTCATGAATATTTCATTTTCTCCCAGTTACTAGATACCTGTAACAAAAAATGATTTGAACTGTAAATATTATTTTTAAAATTAACTAATGATGACAGAACATGGGTTCCGTCTGAAGTCAATCACAGATGCGTTGCTATTCCCGAGGACTATGATAGTCGTCTCATGTGAAAGTTTGCCGGCAACCACACCCTTCCATCGAAACGCAAGAAATGCTTCACGCTAGAAATAGGCGTGGCGGTGGTACTTCCCCGGACGAATTATCGAAATATTTGACGCAATTTTATTTTAATGTGATCAATGCCCTAGATTGATAAAGAAAGTGGTATAACGACTTTTAATATATTGCATTATTAATATGTTTCTTTACAATTAAACCATTTATTTGCAAATCTCTGTTGTACCTACTTTAAGTTCATCGTTCAAACCATATGAGATTCGACGCCAGCAGCACACTTACCTTTTTATTTTTAACTTTTAATAGAAGTATTCAGTTCTATTATGGTTTACTTCGACAAGTCTCGTAAGGCATTAACTAGAACCAAATTGATGAACAACCAAATATGATGAATGAAGGTCATACGACATGTAATAAGCGTTAGAAATAACGCATTCAAAGGCAATTAATGTTTACACGCAGACAATTAAAAAGATATAAGGTGCTTAGTATTCAAACCCCGGACATGCCGATAGCATATTTTTACTATTTTTACTGCTCTTTTTTACATATTTGAGATGTAATTTCCTGCAAAAATGATTCCAAAAGTCAATAGACTTATTCCGAAAGGCGTCTAATTAAACTTTTGGTTGTCGAGTATGAATCAGAAAAAGTGAGCTCGCGAAGTTACGTCGGGATTCAGGGTCTATTGAGATGAAGACCCACGTCAAAACCATTGTTAGCACACCGTTATACTGAGCTCAATACCCCAAACAAACTTTGATTGCCTTTCTGTCTGTCACTCTTTAATTATTTGCACATTTTTTGGTTTCACATTAAATCTACTAGTACTCAATTAAATGCTATGTTAAGTACTAGGTATATCATTTGTTATAAAATAAAGAACTTTTGCTTTGTAAATGATTCTACATCTCTTTTTGACCTACTTTAAAAAGGAGGACGTAATCAATTTAGTTGGTAGGTATACTTAATTCTTGTTTTTTTGGACTATGGCCTAAAATTCATTCTGAGAGAAGAGCCGTGCCCAGTACTGAGACAATAATGGATGGTACTCCCAATTCTTTTTTTACAATGCAGAAGTTGCGAACGAGTATATGGTCTATCTAATGGCAATTAGCCACTACCGTCTATACACATGTAAGAAACTTTACGTAGAACAAAGATTTTATCTAAAGTCAATTATAGATGCATCGCTTCTTACGAGAGGTAAGATAATCACCTGAAAAATAAACCGATAACCACACCTTTCCACCAAAACGCAAGAACTACTTCACGATAAAAGTAAGAGTGACAGTGGTACCACCAGGACGAACCATACTCATTCTTCTGTCTTGTATATTACCGATAGGTATGTAGTATAGAGATAATGGTATAAATTTTTTGAAACATTTTTTTTTATTATTTAAACTTTTATTTCCAGAGATTAGCGAGTTCACGCAAGGAATTATACCTAAAAAGGATTATGAGAAAACATCGTTAAATATTAATCGTGGTTGGTAATACTACAGACGCATTTGTACCACAAGGAATACAATAGTTTCCTCTCAAATTCCAAACTGCATTTACATAAATGTTTTTGTAATGAACATCATATGCTCTTAAAGTGTCGCTGAGTAAGCTTTTATGTGCATGTGAAACCGCTAATCACTATTACACATTTCACACGACGTGAAATATCCGGGTAGAATACGGTTGTAACTTTTAAATATTTAACGGGTACTCACAACAGGTGGTAGAACCAGTGTAGTTCGACAGGGGAAGTACCACCGCCACACTTAGCTATTACTTAGGTAATATATTTTAGGTTGCAACTTTCCTTTTCTTGGGTTTTGACTATGCAAGTTTCAACAATATAAATGGTTTAAGCTTATAGTTACATTTCTCTTTGTCCTCTAGAGGATGTTATATAAGAACACAAAGGGATTTAGATAAGCTCGGAAAGGTTTATACTGCATAAACTTCCATTTCTAAAATCTATATAGAATAGGACAATGAAAATACTGATGAGGCTGATGAAAATACAATTTAAATATAATTTTTTAATTTATAATTTGTAATAATATTGGAGTAGCAAACAAACATGTATGCCACCTGATGGTCGCCTCTTACAGAAGAGAGCCGGCAACCATACTCTCCAACTTAAACTCAAGAAATGCTTCACGCTAGAAATAGATGTAGCGGGTCATACCTGGACGACCCATAAACACTACTTCTTGTCAACCCATTATTGTCCCACTGCTGGGCACGGGTCTTCTCTGACCAAGTGCGAATTGGTGGACAAATATAGAGTAAATAAATGTAAGTTATTTGTTATGCAATGTTGCCAGTTCATTGACTATGTCACAACTGAGACATCTCGTTGTCAGTGTTATCTAATCGGGGTAAAGCGTACCAGCAAAACCGGTCAATCGGAGAAACAATTGGACGATCCTTATCTTTTTCAAGCCGTTTTATTATTTTATTAATTCTATTTTATTTTTAGACATATATACTTTAGTTTTTTGTTTATTTTTTTTTATACTTAAACTTAATGATAACAGACGGGCTACCTGATGGAAAGTAGTCACCGTCGCCTATGGACATTTGCAACTTCAGAAGATTAATTACATAAATAAGATAGACATATAAAATTTGTTTACTAAACAGATTAGTAATCAAATATTTTATAGGTATAGTAAAATAAGTGATATTATTAGTGAAATTATTCCCTATAGAACCTTGAAAGCACTTAAAGGTTTTACTTATTAAGTGCAATTAATTTGATTTATTTCTAAGTTTGCTATCTAAAAAAAAATATTAATAGTCAAAACATTACATATGAATAAATTAGGAAGGGGAACCGATATTATCTATTACAAAATGAAAACGAATTGAAGACGATGTGCGGACGATCTTTATCACTATTATTCTTAATGTTAAATCTCACGAATAATACTTTACAGAATCATTTAATCTATTTTTAAGTGTAGTTATTTTGTTACCATTTTGCTACTACAAATTATTAGATATCACCATAGTCACACTTTAGGCATAAAATTCCAGAACTAATTACAAAAGATAATAATTATTATATAAGTAATAATAATATTTGTGATATAAGTAATTACAATTATTACTAAAGAATATAATAAGAATTTACATGAAAAAATGAATTATGCACTATGTCGCTACAATAATTTTCACAGTGGGAAAAAGTTTTTTACTGAAATTATAATTGGAATTATTTTATAATAGCATCATATAATTTTCTTAAAACTTTATTGTATAAAAAGCCATATAATTTCCATTTTTGAAAAAGAATACTCTAGTAATTATCGCCTTCTTACCTTAATTAACTTGTAGCAATAAACTCTAATTTCCCTTTGCGAAGTTCTAGTACCCCGTAATGAAATTTTAATCCTTAATTACGAGGGTCCTTAATTAGGAAGAAAATCTTCAAAATACCTAAGAAATCGAAATGTTGGAACGGTGGATCCCAGTCTTTACAAAAGAAAAGGCAATCATAGCCCTTCCTTTAATTCTATTATGTTGTAAGTTCCTTGAAGCAAAACTCTGCTTTGATTTTTGTAACAAGGGTGCTTTTAATATTGTTTGTGACGTTTCTTTAAAAAATCAATACAATATAAGTAAGTTAAAGGTTGAAATAAAGTATGTTTAATAAATATTTGATTTATATTATAGTCATTGCATATATAGTTATATACATAAGAATAAGATAAGAGAAACGAGCTGGTAGCCTATTTAATAGAAGGTTACTTGAGTAACAGGTGCACTATTTGCGGTTGGTTTCAGATGTTTTCTCGCTTAAAGCTAAAATATGTTGTAGTATATTAGTACTTTGGCTTAGTATCTGTTCAATTTAGATATTTAGATGATTAAGAAACTTATTTTTATTAAAGTGGTATATTTGTCATAGCACACAAACTACACAATGTGGTTACAAGGGCTTAGAAAAACAACAGACAAAACAAAATAGTAACGTAATCACAACACACGGCAGCGAAAAATTATAGACAAGCTGTGTTCAAAATCTGATCCTTGTGAATAAAATAATGATTTTTTATACAAATATACACCGTTTACGTCGACATAGTCGTGTCATTGTTGCGTGATTACGGTAACGAATGAACTAATAGTATATAGGAGGGAGGATTAGGCTGGAACCCCTCGGATAAGTTTACTCTCTATAGACCAGAACACAGCAGCGCTTACTTGTTGTTTTATAAGGCATATGAAGGTGGTAGAGCCAGTGTAGTTCGTCCGGTGAAGTACCACCGCCACACCTATTTCTAGCGTAAAGCATTTCTTGCGTTTCGATGGAATTTTCGTGTGTTTGCCGGCACACCTTTATATGAGGCAACCATCATAGTCCTCCGGAATAGCAACGCATCTCTGATTTTATTCAGATAGAACCCATGATCTGTGTGAAGTCGATTACAGATGTCCATGAGCGGCAGGGATCACTTACCATCAGGTGGACTGCATGTTCGTTTGCTTCTTCAGTCAGATAAAAAACTATAGGAAGAAGGATTAGGCTGGAACCCCTCGGATAAGTATAGGTACTCTCTTGAGACCAGAATGCAGCAGCGCTCACTTGCTGTTTTGAAATAGGTTTGGCGATATTTCCTACACAGTCGAACAACAAAGAATTCTACCACCTTCAAAGAACCCTTCTGACTTATGTTTAACCTTAATTCCTACCACCTGAACTAAGCTAACAAAAACGATTTCAACAAAAAGCACCGTAATTAAGGATTGAATTTTTCGCTTTCCGGTTATACAAAATATCGCTCCACCAATTTAACTTCAAACAGTTTCAAACAATTGAAAAACGTGTTCAATGTATCGCAAAACCCATTTATCACCAGCATACAAAGCGAATGAAGCTTGAATAAAAATATGACCGATATATATATTATTTGTTTCCATTTGTTACTTACTGTATTTTGTAATAAGAAATAATATGGTCTTGTATTTGCTCCAAAGGCCAAATTAACATAAATAAAAATAATATAAAATATTTCTAAAAAAAATATTATTTAGTATACAGTTATTTATATTATCTTATGAACAAAAATTGTACATACGTACCGTTTACGTGCCGGGTACTTACGTAACCCAAGTGGTTAAATTTAATAAACTAAAGAGGAAAAGCGGTGACAAACTTAGTTGTGGTATGTTTCCTGTTTCCTCCTGCATACCTTATAAAATAATTATATGTTCCAATTTAATGGATATGTAATAGGCTTTACAGGAATAACATCCCTTAACGCAAACATCACTACACACAATACAAGACAATAACAACGAAGACAAAATCTCAAACCGTTTTACCAAAAATTCCTTTCTCAAATATTTGCCAAATAATAATAAGCTTTATCGATACAACAGTATGGTGTATTTTAAGATTGGGTGTCGGCCGAATAGGAGATTTGACTCGGTCCCAATTAACGTCGATATTTCGTATCCCAATTATGGAGTTCCGTGCGCAGCCAATTATTGTACAGACAAAAAGGATGATATACTATCGCGTGCTAAGTTTCAGAAATCCAAGTAAACGTTATTCGAGAAGACTATTGTGTAGGATATTTGATAGTTTGTATATTGAAGGACTGGAGCTTAAGATTTTAGGCAGATTTTATCACGGAATTGATACATATTTTGTATAGTTGGCCTTTGCGATAATGTTCATCTTTCACCGATATTTTAATCATCTTACGTGATTTTCATTCATTACTCGAATTCCTAACAATGAGTTTCCAAAGTACAGGCAACATTACCGCGCAGATTTAATAAATTTATTCACTGATAAAAATATATGTGACAATTGTTTACTCATTAAAGCTATCGATATCTCGGGTAGATCTATGGTTTTTACATGCATTGGAACATATAATTAGGCATTTATCAAAATAATATATTTTTATCCATTTCGGAATTCATTATAGCATTACCTTTGGCAAAGCAGTGTCGTAATTGAAGATTTTAAATCAATAATAATTACAAACCAAAGATGGCATCGTCTTAAACTTTCCTTTGATGTGCTTTGCATCATACCTCAGAAACTTTAATAAATGATTAAAGTTTTTGCTCCTTTCTCCAGAATTGCTTTGACAACCTTAAAAGTAATTTGCGGGCGGAAAAGGAAGTTATTGCCCTCTCAACGGTATTTATGAATATTTCGAATGTTTTGAAATGTTACTTGATTTGAAAACAGCTTCAAATAATTATTGTCCCGAACTCATTTCAATCCTTGGCGATTTTACTTAAGTAGGACGCCAAATAAATTTATTATTATACATTATAAAGATCTGAACTGACTGGAGTTTCAGAAAAATAAAATATAGAATATTTTTACGACTGAATGTAAAACTTACGTTATATTACGTGTTGGATAAGAATTTAACCACCTTTTTTTATGTATTTTTTTGTTTTCGAGGGGGAAACTTTCAAAAAGTACCCGACGTCGTGGGAGCGACGCGGGTTATGTGGGATTCTTACCGCACTAAAACACCGACCTGACGACGCTGCGAAGAGGACTCCAGGAACTCCGATTGACCGCCGCCGGTGTCCTCAGCGTGTGCCCCATCGGGCTCTTCCCTGGTGGGCGTGAACTGCTCACCGCACCTACTGGTTTTTACGGCAGCATGCAACCACACATGCCACCGTCCTTCCCGGGGTCGCTTGGCCGGACGGTTCGAGCTCCCACTCTTCCCGCCCGCAACCCCGGAAGCCTCTTTTAGTCGCCTCTTACGACAGGCAGAGGGTACTGTAGTCCTATTCTGGTCCCGGAACTACAGGGACAAATAATTTAACCACCTAGAAAGATAAGCCTATCTTTCGGATCTTCGAAATCGCCTTATCAATACCCGAAGGCTACAACATATTTGCTGGAAGCGTCAATAGCGCTGCGCTGAAAAGCTTACTGATTGTTAAAAAAAAATTATGTGTTTGATCTTATAAGGCCACGAAATTTTACTTTACATTGTAGCAAAATTTACCAAAATTCGCTCAGAAGGGACGCTTGCTGGCAAAGTGAATGGATTATGGAAAAATATATTGAATTTAACTATTAAACATATGGTATGTTACAGATGTTATGCTTCAATAATTTTCGAATAAAGTAATTTAGCTGTTCAGGTTCATCTTTAACTGTATTATATTCTCTAGGACTGACCACTTAACGTCAACATAACTGATTTGTCGTAATCAGTAAAAGAAAATCTTTCAAATACTTTATTCATACATTTGCACGTTTCAAACTTTAAACAGCTTTCAAACGGGCAAATAAAATATTAACAAGCACTTATCACTTCGGTTCTTTAGCTGGATTATGCTGGCTTTAACATCAAAGCGATTGAAATCCTTTTACCTCGATTTCGCTTCAAATGAACGTAAACACAAACAAACATTTTTTATAGAAAACAGCGCTTAGGTACATATATTTGAATGTTTTTCGAGCTCAGCTTATACCAATAGTGGTCGCTCCCCTCGAGTTAATAGGATTACGGTCTCGACCAAATTATGTACAAGATGTTCGTATACCCATTTGTGGGTATTATATTTAATGGGCTTAAATAAATTGTTATGTTGATGTCTCTAGAGAATCAAAATTAGTTATTGTTATTAAAATTAATACTATGGCACATAAATAATGTAAGTATGATATCGAATCTTACACTTTAAACATTAATATTTGTTGAACTTTTTACAATGGAAAACCGAAAAAGATTCGTGAATATAAATCAAGGATCTCTATTAATTTCGGAGAATAAAACTTTTTGCTTTTAAACAGTTCTTCAGCGATAAAAAAACGTTGAATCTATCATTAGTTCAAATTGAACCTATCAATGGCATATATTGACCATTTATATTAAGCACTGTTTAATTTCGTCGCGTTAAATTCATCAAAATTACCTCCTCAAGAGTAACGGTAAAGGTAGCTCATGATCATCATTAAACCTAAATACGATTAGAGTCTTATTAGAGTATGGCTCTGTTGAAAGGCCTTGGATGATTATATCTACCTTAAGATTCAGACCGAAACATAGTAGCGGTGTAAAGCACCGCTACTATTAAGTACATTTTATGCAGGTGGTAGAACCAGTGTGGTTCGACCGGGGAAGTATCACCGTCACACCTATTTCTAGCGTGAAGCATTTTGCGTTTCGATGGAAGGGTGTAGTTGCCGGCACACTTTTATATGAGGCGCCTATCATAGTTCTCAGGAGTAGCATCGCATCTGTGATTGACTTCGGTATTGCCCATGTTCTATTTGAAGTTGCTTACAGATGTTCATGGGCGGCAGTGACCAATTCCCATCAGGTGGACTGCATGCTCGTTACATGCTACTTCAATCAGATAAAAAAAATGTAGGTATCGCGATGATGCCCTTCACAACTACTGTCTGCATTTCAGTATCATTATTCGACGAACCGGATCTAATAATATATTTCCACTATACTTTCCCTAATATTCGTCGAATACGATCAATTTAAGAACTGATTAGATCTGTGATTGACTTCAGATAGAACTCATGTTCTATTTGAAGTTGCATACAGGGGTGGCAGTGACCACTTACCATCAGGTGGAGGTATGTAGGTATCGCGATGATGCCATGTCAAACTACAATAAATTCTACCACCTACAAAACTGCTGTCTGCGTTTCAGTATCATTATTCGATGAACAAAATCCGGATCTAATAATATATTTCCACTATATTTTCCCTAATATTCGTCGAATAGGAATCATTTCGTCAATTTAAGAAGCATTTCGACTGTTTTTACGCAAGAAAAATCAATTCAGTTTGGGGCACATGTTCCAATACAATTTGTATTCATTTAGATCGGCTGCGTATTTCCGTTCCCAATATTAGGTAACTTACTTTACTTTCAACGGGTGTTTTATGTGTTGTAGGGAAAATTGTAGTATATTACTAGTAGTATAAGCTCAGTTATATCACTCTATCAAATTTAATAATAGTGGATAAGATGTTATTTCGTTGCTTTATATATCGTCAACCCATTATTGTCTCACTCTTGGGCACGGGTCTTCTCTCGGAATGAGAGTTTTAGGCCATAGTCCACCGCGCTGGCCAAGTGCAAATTGGTGGACTTCAACACTTCCGATAACTTTTTTTCAAAGAACTATCGGGTGTTTTCCTTCACCGAAAAGCAGTGATAATTAATTTCTAATACACACATAAATCAGTGGTGCGTGCCTGGGTTTTAACCTCGGTCCTCCCGCTTGAAAGGGCAAGTTTCAACCATTAGGCTATCACTGCTATATTTGCTTTGCTTTATATAATACTAGGTAATTACCGCAGCCTCCCTCGCATTCGTCACTTCTACCATGGTTTTGAGTATTTTAATATGTGTTAAGTCATAATCTATGTGCAAAATTTTAGCAAAATCCAACCAGTACTTTCTGAATCATTGCTTTGAGTAGTTCAAACTTCCTTCCTCAAACAGGAGTTGGTTTTTTTCAGTTTTTAGTGTAGGAAGCCGGAGGATATACATTTTGGTGACCTTTTTTTTTGTCGACAAACTTCAGTCGAATTACCTTTGTATAAATTTAGCGACCATTTCTCCGCAAAAAAGTCGCACATTTTTTGCGAATATCTACAAACATACGAATATTCGCGAATGCGAATATTCGTTTCATCACGTATGTTTCATCACCTATGTGTCTTAATATCAAATAGTATTACAAGTGTACATAATAAGTCAATTTAAAAATTATATGACTTCCCGTTATACAATGTTGAAAGGATCGTATCTTGTTACTGAGCACAACAAAACTTAATACGCTTCAAGATTGTCTCACTGATGGCAATTAAGGTTGCTAATTAGCGAAATAGGTTAACTTGATATCTGCACTTCAGATAATATTATCATTTAACGGAATTTATACAAACATTTATAAAATGTATTATAGTAAATACTGTGAAGGTATTGCCTTATGATGGCAGGGTTGAGCTTTGAAACGATCTTGGTTGAAAGGTTTGGAGAAGGAGAAATACTTTTACGAGACATTGCATCAACCCATTATTGGCCCACTGCTGGGCACGGGTCTTCTCCCAGAATGAGAGAGTTTAGGCCATAGTCCACCGCGCTGGCCAAGTGCGAATTGGTGGACTTCACACACCTCCGAGAACTTTTTTTTTTTAAGAACTCTCGGGTGTGTAGGTTTCCTCACGATGTTTTCCTTCACCGAAAAGCAGTGATAATTAATTTCTAATACGCACATGAATCATTGGTGCGTGCCTGGGTTTGAACCTCGGACGTCCCGATCGAGAGGGCAAGTTTCAACCATTAGGCTATCACTGCTCTTTACGAGACATAATAATCCATAATCCCTTAGTTTAGAAAGGGAGAGTTACGTAAAAGTATTTCTTCCTTTCCAAATCATGGGAATTTGTAACTTTTACGGGGCTTAAATTAATATTTAAGTCACGTAAAATTATTCTCCCTTACATGATCCCACTTAAACCGTGAAGCCTAGTTTGGGTAGTCAGTTTCAGGTTGAACTTCAATCTTACATGGTCTTGTTGACAAAGGAGTTGGCCAAAATAATACATTCTACGTACACGTACATGGAAAATATAATGCACAATAAAAATCTAAAATATAATTAACACATAGTTTTCAACCTCTCCACACTTGTCAGTCCATATTTCAAAATAATAAGTAATTAAACGTATCGTTTATCAACTGCCGCCATGATAGACCAATAATATTAATGACAATCAAAATAATATTATTGAACGTTCCTCACCATGCATACCATGTAATGTAATGTACGTTAATGTACCTCTTTTTTATTTAGCGCATAAAAATCATGAAACGGAACGTATCAAAATGTTTGGCAAAGCGTCAATAATAAACGACATAAACATCAATGTCATATTGGTGCACTTATTGCTAGCAATATAACAAAAGGTACAAGGAAACTGTTTACGTCTAATAATCTAGCTTCGTATTATAAGTTATACGAGTTTTTTTTTATTTATAGCAATCAAATCGTTCTATTAGGCAGAAAATTACTAGGTGGTTGAAAAAGCATTGTTTGACTGACCACCTACGTCTATTTCTAGCGCTAAATAATTCTCGCAGAGGAGAGGTGTGTGGGTGTGGATTTGTGTAGCCAGCTACTTTACATGTACTTATAACCGCACGTATTATGTAGACTAATATAAGGAAATATATATAAAAAAAAATTATAACCTACAAAAAATCTGCGCATTTTCTGAATAGGTATGCCTCGTAGCTCGTTCCATAACCCTAACTCAGCTCTTCATAACTATCCAGGGACATACCAGCGCAGTTTGTTCAAAGTACTTCAGCAGCCATTATAAGCATTATGAACAACCATCGGATGCACGTGACGCCATTTTGTTGCACCTGCACGGAGTTTACGATAACTAGATAGCTACTGGTGTCATACCATGCGATTTTATCACTGTCCGATAATCCTAATATGCTAGTTCGTTAGTAGGTATTTGACCCCTAACTGATTATAAAAATGTATTACTGTTAATTTTATGCACATTTTTATAGAGACAAATTTCATTCAAATATAGTTCATTTAGAGTGTAGCAGACTATGTCAGATGATGTATTTAAATAATATATCTAAAGTGAGATTCTTAGCAAATAATTAAACTACATGATTATTAATATACGAGTAATATAATTCAATGAGCATAGATTCGTACCCAGCAGCGGGAGTGTAATGGGTTGAAAATTACTACCAGACATGATAATGTAATGTTACGTTTTTTAAACCAGAACGTAAAATATTTTGCACCTTACTAATAAAGGCTATTTCTAGTCTATTTATTACTAATAAAGGCTTGTCTAGTTTTAAGAACAATTTATATAAGTTTCGAAAGCTTTTTACTAAATGTCTGTTAAATTAGAGTTCATTAAACCAAGCGTATTTAGAACTTAACAACGAGAATTTCAAGTAATATAAAACCGCAGAGAGATACGCCGTGGTCAAACTACGCGGGGAATATTCAACTATTTAAATTATGTGATCCGTTACACATATTTTCAATACACCAGCCTTGTGGGGGAGTTACTTATGTGCGGTACATGTAAGGTCAAGTAGTTGGAATTCCCGCTGACAGACCCTTAAAGGGACTTGCCACTAACAAAGAACAAAAACATAAACTTTGACTAATAGCGAAACACTATAATAGAGACCAAAAGGAAATGTGTGTTTATAATTTTGATTCATATACTGGTATATATAGTTAGTAGTATATATAGCTGGTATATAAAGCATATACTGGTATATCATAGCTTAGGTTTGCGTATTTACTTGCGCATGAAGATCAAAGATTGTCAGAGATTTCACGGAAGAAAATATTATACAGCTGAAAGTATCTCAGCTTCGTGTACTCACCCTAACTTTTTTAAATGGAAAACCAATACAGTTTTTGTTTTGTTTTAAAGATGAAAATGCAATTATAGAAGAAGAGAATAAGATTAAGAGAAGAGAATAAGAATCGATTTTGCATTTTTTCAACATGTAAATAAGCAACACTTTGAAGAAAAATGTAAGTCCACATGATTTATTGTGTGCTCCCTTACCACACAATCTGAAACCTTCCAACTTTTCTTCGCTTCGGCTTTAGGGGGTAACAATGTGTCTGTAGCTGTATGTTTAATATTATATTGCATAGAAAGAGCAGTGATAGACGAATGAATGAAACTTGCTTTCTCGATTGGTCCGAGGTTCAAATCCCAGGTATGCCCCACTGATTTTTCTAAAATAATGTGCGTATTAGAAATTAATTATCACTGGTTTACGGTGAAAGAAACATAGTGAGGAAACCTACACACTTGAGAGCCCTTTAAAAAAGTTCTCCAAGGTGTGTGAAGTCTACCAATTTGCCTGTGCCCAGTTGTGGGACAATAATGAGTTGACGACAATGCCACCTACTGTTTCGCTAATAATAATATTACTTGTCTGAGTACTGAGATCGTAAACATAAAAGCCGATGTCGTTGCCTCGACTTCCCGCTGGCATGCACTTAAAGAGAGAGATCTGAATGGAAGCCTGTTGATTTATACAACAAAATAAATACTCTTATTTATAACTATACTAGCTTTACCCCGCAGCTGGGCCCGCAGGGTCAAAGGGAATTAACATTAGCATTTGATAGCGTGATTCAAAACTTGCAAATGAATTTTACTAACGCCATCTATTAACAAAGTCTGAAACTACTAAATATGTATCGACTAACAAAACATCGATATTGGGAATGAGAGAGCGCGGTAAAAAGTAGCCTCACGTCACTCTCCGCCCTCCTCACTATCTCCCAGCATATAAAGGATATCATATAATAGCTATGTGGCGACGTGAATGAGGAACAAACAAACACACTTTCACATTTATAATATTAGTATGGATAGTATGGATTAGTATGAGAAAAGTAGCGCTATTGTGTACTGGACACTTATTTGCGCATGATACAACAAAATCTCGGTTTGAAAATACATTATTCAATATTCACTGTAATTGTCTTTATTTTTAACCGACTTCAGAAAAGGCGGAGGTTTCTCAATTTTTATGTTTGTTTGCGGATAACTTCCTCGTTTATAAACCGATTTTAAAGATTCTTTTTTTTTTTTGTTGGAAAGAAGACATTCCAGGAATGGTACCATGATAAGGAAACCAGGATCTGATGATGTCATTCTAGAGAAATTGAGGGGAACTTTCGAAAATCGTAGAGGTGACTAGTGCGTTTGTTAATTTTTTTATTATACAATTTAAAGTACTATAATATAATGAAGGTCTACATTATATTATAGTACTTTAAATTGTTTATTAACAACATGTACAAAAAAATAATTAATAGTAATGTCTTATATTGTTATGTAAACGTTAAGGTAAGGACTCGCATATTATACAATTTAATAAGCGTATGTGTTGTATAACAAACAATACGCGGAAAATTTAACGTGATCTATCACACCGTTTCGCCTGACAGCTTTGTATGATATAGTGAAATATATTCATAGTATAATAATGATAGGTTGTACGTTATAGGACTTAAGGACGGTTTTAAAAATTACAACATGAATGTTTAGAATAAAAAACAGGCTATAAATACAAATATAAAATGTTGCTTTCGTAGTATAATACAGTTTATAAATATATTGCATGCTAAGAATCCCCCGTTCTATAATTTAACTATTCATTATTTTTAAAGCAGGTAAAAATTATACTCAAGTTAAAAAAATCGGTGTGTATGAAGAAAATGTATCGATAGAACACCAACGTCAAAGGTTTATCAAATTCTTTACAATCTTTCATAGAAATAGATAATAGTAGATATAAATGTTATTCCATAAAAAAAAACTATAAATTAAGCTTTTAAAGTATTAAGGCGAAATATTTTGACCACGCGTTCATATAGATTAAGCTTGTTACAATTGTATATACATACATAAGCTATCTTCATGTCTTTCGGTATGTATCTACCTTTACCACTAGGTATTTTTATATTGCACGACTCTACGGCAAAGCGTTTGATATAGAGCTCTACTTTTGCTTCGTCAATGTCAAGTAATTTTCTCGACTTAAATTGCTTTTATCGCATATATATTGCACTTATGTCAACAATATAAGACCACGTATGTCAACATGAACATTAAAAAATTTCTTTATTGAAAAGAAAATCTCATCTGTAAACAAAATTTTCTGTGACCGCCCTTTGCGCAACATTTAAGTAGTTGTTTAAATTTTTCCACTCTATGTTATTTTTTACATATCAGTTACGAAATAACCAGTGCGTTTCTTAAAAGCTGCAAGTCGTTTTTTTTTTGTTTTTGAAAGGGAAACCTTCAAAAGGTACCCGACGCCTTGGGAGCGACGCAGGGTTATGTGGGATTTTTACCGCACTAAAACCCCCTCGGCGGCCGTCCTCGGCTCTACAAAGAGGACCCCAAGATCTTCAAAGAAACCGGAGTCCTCTGAGCGCGTTGTCTCATCGGGCTCCACCCAGTTGGGCGGCTGGGTCCACCGCTCCGTCTAGTCTTTACGACGATATGCGACCACACATACCGCCGTCCTTCTCGAGATCTGCTGGCTGGACGGTACAAGCTCCCCCTCTAGCCGCCCGTAACCCTGGAAGCCCCTTTTAGTCGTCTCTTACAACAGGCACATGATACCGTAGCCCTATTCTGATCCCGGAACTACAGAGTCGAAAACTTGCAATTCAAGTTCTAAGTTCTAGGTTTTATCTTTATCTCCTTATATAAAATTAAATACTAAGTTAATATTTCACATCTATATTATTAATAGTCCCCGTAGTGTTTACACGAAAGCAACGCGTGTTTTTGACAACCGCGACCGCAGATGAGAAGTTGTAGTTTGTGTTCCCAACTGGAGTAACATTGTCGTAAATTAATGCGCCTCAACCTTTGCCCATTTGTGCTATAAGTAATGTTACGCTAGAGAGAATTATTCGTGATTAATTTTGTTAACAGCATCGTCGTATATTATATTCCCACTGTTGGGAACGGGTTTTTAGAGAGATTAAGGTTAAGGGGATAGTCAACTGCTCTGACTAAGTCCTAAGTTGTAGACCTTACATATCTTTGCGAAATTATAATGAACCAGGTTTTTTGTTTTCTGACTGAAGTAGCAAATAGCATGTAGCCCCACTGATGGTAAGTGGCCACTGCCGCCCATGGACATCTGTAATCAACTTCATACAGAACATGGATTCCATCTGAAATGAATCACAGATGCGTTGCTACTCCCGAGGACTATGATGATCGCCTCATGTGAAAGTGTGCCGGCAACCACACCCTTCTATCGAAACGCAAGAAATGCTTCACGCTAGAAATAGGTGTGGCGGTGGTACTTCCCCGGTCGAACTACACTGGTTCTACCACCTTGAAAAGTGGTAAGTGGTAAATTAATAAAAACCAGAATGACAAACTTAGATTTTTCTGAGTCTAGGTGTATGCGTACTCATCTTTGTATGTTTTTCAGTCACCCACGATACCAGAGAAATCTCATTGTAAGGCTATGAATGGAAAAGTTTAAATGCAATTTCTTTTACATGTTATCCTTCTCTACTTAAACAACCGTCACTTTTAGTACGTACGTAGTAGTATGTAGTACGTTTACTTCTTATACCCAAATGACAAATCAGAAGTTTATGCCTGGGATTCGAACTTTGGACTACCACGCTGGAGATATGTCAGAGAGGAAATCGTCATTAATAACTACCAAACTCAGGATTCAGTGCAAACTCATAGCAATGAAGATGTTAACCTACATATCTTGTTTGTATATATAAAAGCCTTGTTTAGCTTATCTTGGCTTTAGTCGCGGTAGCAACCAAGGCCCCTTCTTAGCAAGAAGCGAGTCTCATTGCCTAGTTTATGAAATAGAGATTAATTTGTTGGTTGGGAAAATGTTTGCTTTCCTATCAACCTTCATAGGAATTAATCTCCATTTATCTTGCATGTACGGTATTGTTAATAACATATATTTTACTAGCTGTACCCGCGGCTACGCCCGCGTGCAAATCAATGTATCGCAAAGTTTTTCCCGCGCAAATCTCCACTCAGTAGGAATTCTACGATAAAAGTTGTCTACATGTTGTTCCATAACATTTTCTATAGTAAAAAACCCGTAAAAATCGGTTTAACCGGCCAAGGGTTACCCGGATAAACACAGAGTGAAAAAACGAATTTTAGGTGTGTATTTGTGGGTAGATGCATATTGTTATTTAAAATGTTTTGAAATTAAGACGAATTAGAATATCGTAAACCCCTTTTTTGAACCAATTTACAGTCTTAGTGGTCATTACATTAACAATATCGGAATACATCTTTTCAAACAACGCCTCCACATTTAAACCAAAGCGCATCGATTATAAAGATTTAACATTTCTGAATTGAAAAATACTATTTTAAGTAATTTTGGTGGATTTAAATTTCTGAGTAAGATTACATATAGGTGAACCTACTTTTAACATTAATTTGACAACCTTGACGACCCGCGTTGCGGAGCAGCTACCACGCCCGGTTCTATTCCCGGCCAGACAGGAATCTGAATAGATTAATGTTCTGGGTCTGGGTGTTTCTATATACGTCTTGTGTGTCCATGGTACCCACGAAACAGGAAAAAATCCTAGTGTGGGGCTAATGTAGAAATTGAAATTGTAGAAATTTTCTATTTTATTGAGTGTAGAAAGCGTTTTTTTATTTAAAAAAAATGTTTCAACACGTCTTCCGGTACTCCTCGTACCGGGAGCGGGTTGAAGAAATCCAAAAATTTTGTTGGATAATGTCTTCGATCTCGATGGCTGTATCTACAGAATCTTGAACCCAAATAGTCAAATAACAATCTCGCATTGAATTTCCAGTATTCCTTTGATTTGAAATATTAAAAATGTTAGAGAAATCGTTGCTACAAATCTTGAGTGGACGCTCAAAGGCGAATAGGCAGGCATTATGACCGCTTTTTAAAAGTGTGGGCGCAACGCTGGACGACGCCACGGCAATAGCTATTTTTCTATCAGATCTTAGATTAGATTTTTTGCTAATAGTAAATTTATTAAAAACGTTTTACCCGTGCCTCCTAGTGCATCTAACTAAAACTAAAAATCTAATGACAGTATCAATGATACGTAAACTAATTTTGGTTCTACTAACATTTAAGCGGCGCTCAGGTATGTTTATAGTTTATCTTTATTAAGCCTTGTTTGTGGTTCATTACATTAAAATTTGAATTTGTCGGCAAGGTAAATCCAAATTATTTTGTACTTTTATCTGACAGAGGTTAAACCTCTATTAATTTCATATAAACTTTGTGACACATTGATTCCCAGGCGGGCGAAAGCTTTGCATTTCCGATACTAAATAATATTTAAAAATGAGCTGGTTATTAAAAAAATAATACTAAAATTATTATTTATGAAAACTACAGATTATAATAATAATAATAATGTACATAAGACAACTGGATTCGAACCCCAGACCTCGCGTTTCTAATCCGCCCGACTTGGCACCACACGGCTATCACGATTTTAATAACAGATGCAAAATTCACATACTTATGAGTTAAGAACATCATCTATTTTGGCTTATTTTGACACACTTTGTTATTCTAAAATTAATTTAAAATATGTTGTTATTTAAATGCATGTTTTTTATAACATTATTTATACTGAACATGTCATAATTATAAAAAGAACAATAATGTTGACCTTGCTCGTTTGTTATTAGAGCCAAGTGTTCATCAACCATGCTTCAATATTCATAAATGCAATTATTTATCACAAAAGTTGCAAAAGCTTTTTTATAATAATAATTCATGATATAATTGTTATATCTTATTTAGATACTGATCGACTTATTAATGTTAGTATTTTGCTTAAAAGACTATCAATTGTACTTTGTCATTACGGGTGTGGTCAATAACATAACTTTATTTATGCAATAATAGTTAAGAAACTATTTCTGTAACATGAACATGGAGTGACAAATGGAGTCGATAATTTTATTTTGAAACAATGTTAAAAAAAATTATCGCCTTTGAATTATTGGATTCGATTAACTATTTTACTATAATAGTATGACGCGCCATCTGTTATCAATTGGGAATCCCTGTACTCTAAGAGCGATTTTACAATCGCGGCCGCAGCGCGTCAACGGATGTTTTTTTATTATTGAAATTTCATAAATTCATAAATTAAATGAAAATCAATTTGAATCACGTCTATTTTTATGATAATTGATAGTTACAAATTTATACGTATTATTTTTGAATGAATTCAGAATGACATCTGGGCGGCCATTATGGCTACTGTCATGTCACACTACTGTCATGTCACACATGTTTACATTCGAATTTAACAAAATACGCGACAATCCGAATTTTACGGATATATGTTGTCGACTCGAAATCAATGTTTTTTTATGTTTTATTATTTAGATAAGGTTTTAAATAAGTCTATCGTACCCCTTGACGGACTTGTCAATATGGGACTTTGTCAAAAACGAACTTCCATACAAACATTTGTGCCCGATTTTAACGCTTTCAACCCATATTTTTCGATAAAAAGCAGCCTATGTCCTTTCTCGAGGTCAACACTATCTGTGTACCCAATTTCATAAAGATCGGTTCAGTTGTTTAGGCGTGAATAAGTAGCAGACAGACAGACAGACAGACAGACAGAGTTACTTTCACATTTATAATATTAGTAGGGATATATTAGTAGGGATATTGAATGTACCAATGGACCTATATTGTTTGTATGGTATTAGATGTGTGTCTTATTTAATGTAAAGTATTAATTGTTTAGAGCAGTGATAGCCTAATGGTTAAAACTTGCCCTCTCAATTGGGAGGTCCGAGGTTCAAACCTAGGCACGCATCACTGATTTATGTGCGTATTATACATCAATTGTCACTGCTTTTCGGTGAAGGAAAACATCGTGAGGAAACCTACACACCCGAGAGATCTTTAAAAAAAAAAGTTCGCGGAGGTGTGTGAAGTCCACCAATTCGCACTTGGCCAGCGCGGTGGACTATGGCCTAAACTCTCTCATTCCGAGAGAAGATCCGTGTCCAGCAGTGGGACAATAATGGGTTGACGACACGATTAATTGTTTTATTTCTATACAACATATTTATTTTTTATAAGATTAAAGGAGCAAATAAGCAAACAGTCCGCTTAATTGTAAGTTGTCACTACCGTCCATGGACATATGTATGCTATGAAGACATACATAGGTGCCTACAAATAAAACGCAAGTTCTATTTCAAGCCAATCTCAAACGCGCTGCTACTCCTGAGAATGAATCAGACTACACAAAAAGTAACAAAGTCTGTATTATGTATATATAAAGTTAAAAAGATAAAATATAAGCTTATAGCTTATAGCTTGTCATAGCACAAGTATGTATTCTACAAATAATGTACGTTCTACGAATCATAATTGGATGAAACGTAGACCTTTCATGGAAGGCAATAATTTGGTAATCCTGTCTCGATCCACTAAGGTTTGGTACACCTTAGACGCACACTCTAAAACCACATCTTGTCACTTCCAATCTAATGTATAACACTGGTACAATATACTTAGTTGTTACTAGTTATACTGTACTAGCTACTGATAGTCCCGTTGAACTAAAATATTTTTCCACAGTAAAAAATAGCCCACATGTTATTCCAAAGTGTCAGCTAACTCCCTACCAACTTTTATGAAAATCGCTCCAGTCGTTTGGACGTAAAAGAGTAACAAACATACACACTCACAAACTTTCGCCTTTATAATATTAATAAGTAGAAGTATTAGTAGTATAAGTATGATTCTTCAATTACTGACACACATACTTTTTAATAGAATTCTACCTATTTACGTATTTTTCGTCTTATAAAAAATACTTAAAATCTACACTAATTTAATAGTCTTATTCATATTATAAATATAAAAGTTTGTGAGGATGTATATGTTTGTTATTCTTTAACAAAAACTACAGATCGCATTTCGCTAAAAGTTGGCAAAGAGATTATGGCCTAGATTAATATATGGCATACACATTAACATAGTAAACGTAATCAAAGTCGGGAGTCGCGAGATTAAGTAAGTCATATACTTATATAGTAAGTTAACAAATTTGTCCACCAATTCGCACTTGGCCAGCGCGGTGGACTATGGCCTAAACTCTCTCATACTGAGAGAAGACCCGTACCCAGCAGTGGGACAATAATGGGTTGACGACGACGACGAAGTTAACAAAAAAATATTTTCACTACATAGCATATAACAAAGTCGCTTGTCGCTGTGTGTTCCTATGTATGCTTAGATCTTTAAAACTATGATTTTAATGCAGTTTTTTTAATATATAGAGTGATTCAAGGGAAAGGTTTTTACGTATAATACATGTATGTGTAGTGGAGAAACACAATTTTAAATTTTTGACCTTTAGGCAGAACGAAGTTCGCCGGGTCAAATAGTCATGAATAAAATAAAGCATTTTAATTGGTCGTGTGAGGCATGGGAACAAAAAAAATGTGTGCGTGTACTAGCGTACACTCGTAAGAAGTGAAACTTCTTTATGGCGTTATTTTTCAAAAAATAATTTACTATATGCAACTTTACAGAAATTGGTTAAATAAAGTTAAATTAGATAAAGTTTAATAAAAGGCTTTTATTAAACTTTATCTAATAATCTAATGTATAATAATCTATCTAATATCACGCGTGGTAGGGATAAGAAAAAGATGGCGCGTAACGGAAAAAAAAAGATGGCGCGTAATAGGAAAAAAGATGGCGCGTAACAGAAAAAGATGGCGCGTAACGAAAAAATGTTTCACTAAATTTTTTCCAACCCCGATAAAGAACTTTCACTTCAAAAATGAAATATTTCTATTTCATAAAACAACAGTAATTGCTTCACCACTTCTATTGTTTTCTTGTTACATTTATTTTCTTCAAGTAAAATGTGCTGATTCACTGTTTCGTTTAAAAACTAATAGTTTTCCGCTACTGAGAACGTTTAGTTGGTAATATGTTCTTACAATAAAAGCAGCAAAATTTAAAGTGTTTTTATGATTTTATAAACTGTAGATAAGTAACGTTTTAAATGTGTAACCCTATTTACAGTCTGCAAAATCATGCCTTCAAATTCCTAATAATTATGATATAACATACTAGAAGCTATAAGCATTTTATATAACTAGTCACCCGCCGCTACTGTCGAAATTCGACCATAATTTAAATTAAAAAACTGACCTTCATATTATCCAAAGTAGGACTAATATTTCTCAAATTCAAATAAATTGTAATAATTTTCGAGTTATTTTGAACGCACCCGTTTAAGTTAAAAAGAGGTTTAATTAGCTAAGCTGCATTTAAAAGCAATAGCGGGTATTTTGGCAAAGAAATCTAACATTTTTGACGTTATGTGTTTTCATAGTAAGACATTGAATGTTCTATTTCGTTTATTATGTACCTATATGTTTTTTTTTAAATGCAAGGTAGTGTGTGTGTAATGTGTTTTTAATGAATTTTATGTATATTTTATGCACTATTGGCATTGCGTAATCCTTCTCTACATCAACTATAACCGTGCGTAATTTCATACTCCTCCGACTGCGGCAAATATATTAAAAACTAATCACAAGTTTTTGCTTCACGTGTTAATATATAGATAATAACCCTTATAATTAAAATTGTTGTAATAGTGAATTCTATTCCTCTCATTACTCATATACTTAATTTCAAAATGAAATGAGAAATCGGTGAGGCTCCACAAATAATAAACCGCTGCTTGTCCTTGATTTTGTCTGACCTTTAATCCCTAAAATTGACCGCCAACTCTACTTTACAAATACTAAATACGTCGTAGCATTTATATTATTATGTATTTTTTATATTTTACACACATCTGCAATGTATAGTGTGTTACATAAATGTTATGATTAATTTAATTAATTTTACGTTTAGTAAGAGAAGCAATCGAGATCAAAAAACATCCTAAGAACTTTAATAGAGAAGACGGTTTTAAGTTAGTGCAAACGTGGTATCCAGTGGTTAGTTTATGTCAATCACATAGAGTTCAAAGTTCGGTGCGTAAGGATACAGTTAGTGTTGTGTGTCGTGATATGGAACCTAAAAAAGAAAAACGAACTAGACGTAGGGTAGATAGGTTAATCTATCACTAGTGCTTGTCAACGGTTTCTCCCCGCCATCGCAGTTTCGCCGTGACCACGATCCATGAAACTGGGTCGAAATATCGGCAAAAAGAATTCGAAAAGGATTCAAAAACCGCATATCGTGAGTACCCGTTAAGTATTAAAATAGCAAATTTAGTTTTTGAGTTGAATTACGGTCTAATTTCGACCGTTTCCATGGGTGACTAGTTTACCGGAAATCCTGTACAAGCATTCAGAGTTGCTTCCCAAAATAACGTTGTACCTAATTGCAGTTTTGTGCCAAAATATCGTCAAAAGAAGATAAAGTACAACGACGCTGTAAAAAGCCTTTAAAAGTATTAAGGGCTGAATACGTAAGATGATTGAAATATCAGCGTCGGTCGCCACTTTGTCACTGCGTTTGTTGTAAAATTAGAAATTATAATGTATTTAGGCGTACCCGAGAGGAAATCGATTTAAGCTTGGATAAAGGAAATGAGAGACATACACTTTATCAGGAATATATGAAGTTTTGATATCACCTGTGTCGTTTATGTTTTGACCGTTTTTTTTATATAAAGATTCAGTAAACGAGTATACAGTCCACCTGAAGTAGTATTTGTCGTAAAGATTTCTAGTCAACTCAACAAATTATTGGATACCAATTTTAGGCCGGTCGCATGGGTTGCTACACCGTAGAATTAAAATGTAACGCCTCGTATAAATATTGGTCCTACCATACCATTTAAATTAGAACACAGCCTCTTATCATTTATAACTTATTTTGTGAGGTAGCCAGAATCATAAAAGAAAATTAAACTAAACTTTCTAGGAATCAGTTCTTAACACTGATTTCGTGGGGTAGGAATAATCATATGAGGACGACGCTTTCGTGAAAAAATGCAACAAATCAGCCTAACAAAGATTAAGATGCGTGTTAAAACTACTACTATAATATTTGTATTACGGATCAGAAACTCATTAAGTATAGTAATTAAAAGCCAAAAACAATTTATAAAGATATCCAATCAGCTAATATTCGCTAAGTGATTAGGCGGAGACTGTCTAAAATGGGTATTTCTTGGATAGGCTTGAAGGCAAACAAGATGTTTAGATAGGTGCTCGCAGGCTACTAGTTATCTGCGAAACAATAATATACCTACGGGTAATCTAATGCGTAAGCAACATTTAACAACTTTGTACTCTATTCATAGAAATTACAAAAATAAAATCCGTCCAAAAACTCCAAGTAAATTTAAATATTTAAAGACACAATCGTTTATTAAATATTTAAAGACACAAGACGTTTAACAGTGTGTGATTATCATTATTAGTTTGCGACTCCGTATTATTTTGTAAGTATTGCGCAAGTTATCGGGCGAGGAGAATTTACAGTAAGTAATCCGTGCGTAAGTAACAATGTTATATTTTATTAACTCACAATGTGTGACAAAAGGCATAAAATGAAGGAATTCCACAAAATTACTGACACTCCCCGAACACATAATGCACCCTCGCGACATAACACCAATGAATTTCCCGGCATTTTTAACATCACGCGCTCTGCGCACTAGCGCCGGGAGTTGCGTCAAAACCATAATGACCGCGTTCTACCTACTCTATGATTTATGGAAGCGCTGACATTTTCTATTTTGATTGCAATGGATCAACACTGTAATTATAATAAAAATATTTTTATTTACTTGGACTTACGAAAAATCGTCATATTATCTATAATTTATTTTAAATGGATTATGACCTATGTTTTAACTAGTGTGGTAGTCCTTAAGACATAAATATAAATGATCCCAATAGGTGGTAAAGACAAGTGAAACTGCCGCCATACTTAACCTTTTCTTGAATAAATGATTTTTGTTGTGGAGACAATCATATTATATATTGTTATACAGTTTCGTGGATACATATTATTTTAATTTGTTTAGATTATTGACGCTCACAGCTAATATCATGTTTTCAATTAAGAAGTTGTAAAGGATTATACTATCCATCCATCAACCCTTTGAGGTCAACTGCTGGACATAGGTCTCCCCTAAATGACGCCACTCCAACCTGTCCTGTGTCTTCTAAATCCAACGGTTACCCGCTTTCTTCTTCATCGGTCCACCTGGTGGAGGGGTGACTGCACCTTTCATTTTGGGGGTTTTGCCGATAGTCACCGCGCCTGGCAAGCGTGTTGGTGACCGCAGTAGTTGTAAGAGTACGCAAGAAGATGCTGCTGCCCATCTCCCGGGTTTTTTGTCCCCTAGTCGCCTCGTACGATATCCATGGGAACAGAGGGAGTGGTGCTATTCAAGACAGACACCACACAGCCACACGGAAGGATTATACACCTAAAGGTAAGTCGCCAATGTCGTCCATGGACGTCTGGAATGAACCTGAGATAAGTTTAGAATCATACATTAGGTTAGTCGCAAATACGTTGATACCCTTGTAGTCTAAGGTGGAACCCCTCGAATAAGTATACCTATCGTAAAACACGCTTTAAAAATAAATTGTTAGACAGAAGTACATATGTATGGCAATGATACCACCTGAGTCGAGATGAAAGAACCCTGTTCTTCCATCAATAATTCATTAACATAAATAAAAATCATTTATTTCTGCGGTAGATAGTCATTTTTTTCAGTTGGTGATCAATACAGTTGGCCATTCTCTCCTTTTTAACGATTTTAAAGTTTGCTTTGTCATAAATTTAATATTTTAATCACTACAGTGCAAATATATAACTTTATTCATCGCAAAATAATTATTCAAAGTCATTGATATTATTCTGGACTGAAATAGGTCAGAGTCGTTAGTGGAATTCCTGCGCATGCAATTCTTTACAGCTGAACGCGCAAATATTAAACAGTTTTAATGGACCATTCAAAAAAGTGCCCTTTATTCATAAAATTCCATTTAATATTATGTACATACACGTTTCCATTTTGCAGTAAAACGTGCCGTACAATTTTATGCAATTTTAATTAAAAGCTTAATCAACGCTGATAATTTATTTACAAAATCATCGTGCAAAGTCCGTGCATGTAACATTGTTATATATTTATAAAATGAATATGAATAATTATGTGGACATTTTAAATCTGATTTTCATAATTGATTATATTAGTAAATAGAAAACAGATTACCTTAGATTATTCTCAATCGGTGACAGACCAATGTATCTAATACAAGCTTGGTAGTACCAAATATAGCGAATATTTGGATTCCCGGTGTAACAACGCAACTGTAATTGAGTTCAAATAGAAACTCTTTTGTTATTTATAACAAAAGAATTTATAACAAAACTCTTTTGAAGTTTAGCTTATTTCACATGTCCATGGCAGGAGTGACCACTTACCATCAGGCGGATTGGATGAAATATACTGAAGGTAAAAACACCTTCGACAAGTTGTTCCATAAATTAGTAAATTAATACAAAACAAATGTTATCTGCTAAAAATGATACTGTATTTTTATATTTTATAATATCGTGAATTATTGCTATCCTACGTGATGTCCCATCATTGTTTAGAAGGTTAATCTGAGAATGGACAGTAACCGTGCAAGGTACAACGTTTATGGTTACTTATTTCTAGCGTGAAGCAATTCTTGTGTTTCAGTGGAAGTGTGTGACTGTCGATTTACTTTTATATGAGGCGACCATCCCAGTCTTCGGGAGTAGCAAGGCGTCAGTGATTAACTTTAGATAGAACCTTTGTTCTGTATAAAGTTGCTTACAGACCTATGGGCGGCAGTTGCCACTAATGCTATCTGATAGATTGCATGATCTTTTAATACATCAATCTATGCTTGAAATTACTATACGCAATACACATGGCTGAATCTTATTGGCAAAATAATCTTAATTGGCTGAAGTACGGTAATAATCTTATGTACGGTATATTATACATCAAAACATGATATCAATTCCAATTACTCGCTTGTACAATGTTCATATTGAGCCACGTAAATTTTCTGTTGTATTGAATTTTGCGTACCGATAAATAAAATGATTTATTTAGGTCAAGAGGATGCGGATATATCTGATATTTAACAAAGCAAAGTAATATTTGTCAACGTTTGTTATTGCTTTGATCATGTGAGAAAAATAGATTTTACTCGAAGATTGTGTTAATTGATCGTAATAACGCCATTGTAATAATATAGACAATAGCTTTCTTTACTTCGAAGTAAAAGTGATCAAAATTATAATTACTTGCCGCGAACACTTTTTATGTTTAGGTGACGATTTGAAAATTGATTGGATACTGCTTTTAAGCAATTGTAGTGTATAGGAACTGTGCGAAAGAACTTAGTAGAACACTTAGGTTGGACTTCGTGTTTTTTGACAAGTAGGTTTAGTTTCACTGTTTCACACAGTAGGTGTTATGCGATACATGTACGAGGCATTCTTATACCTCAAATTTAGCAATACATGTATTGTTGATTTTCTGTATGTTTCTGTATGTATGAATGTCTGTATGTCCTCTATAGAATCGTAAACTATTCATTGTATCATGTGATGATCTTTAGCAAAGTTGTTATTCATGAGCTCGCGAAGGTTTCTGGTGTATTTTCTTTTTGTGATGGCGTAGCAACGCTCGCAGGTTACAGCTAGTTATTATAATTTAATTTTTTCTATGATTGTTAGGAAAATACGCATATGTTTAGTTTAACACACAGAGGTTGCAGCCTAATAATATCTTAGACTTTCTTCTTACATTACCAATGTACTTATACAATCTCTTAGTTTCCAATAACTACATAATTAAACTAAGCAATAAGTAAGGGCGTAAACTTGACACTCATTCAATAATATTGGATGACGCTGAGTTTTTCAAGGGCTCTCCCGTTCCTGAGATGCGGTGTTAACTATTGATAAATTGAGATCTCAAGGTGGTTTAGGGCGTTCGTATTTAACCCCACTTTGATTAAAATAAGGGACACTGTCTGAAGAAGTTTGGAGCGTCTCGGTCTATGAAGTACAGAGTACCCAGAGGACGTGTTTTATCGTAGGATAGTAACGAATAATATCTTTTTGGAGGTACATTACCATTTTGTCCCTGTAGTTCCGGGACCAGAATAGGACTACGGCCCTCTGCCTGTCGTAAGAGGCGACTAAAAGAGGCTTCCGGGGTTGCGGGCGGGAAGAGTGTGAGCTCGAACCATCCGGTCAAGTGACCCCAGGAAGGACGGCGGCATGTGTGGTTGCATGTTGCCGTAAAAACCAGAAGGTGCGGTGAGCAGTTCATGCCCACTAGAGAAGAACCCGATGGGGCACACGCTAAGGACACCGGCGGCGGTCAATTGGAGTACCCGGAGTCCTCTTCGCAGCGTCGAGGTCGGCCACCGGGGGGGTTTTAGTGCGGTAAGAATCCCACATAACCCGCGTCGCTCCCACGACGTCGGTACTTTTTGAAAGTTTTCCATTCGAAAAAAAAAGTACATTACCATTTGTCCTTGTAGTTCCGGAATCGGAATAGGGCTACGGTACCCTCTGCCTATCGTTAGAAGCGACTAAAAGGGAATTCCGGGATTGTTGGCGGCTAAAATGGAAGCTTGATTCGTCCAGCCAAGCGACCCTCGAAAGGACGCTCGCATGTATGATCGCATGTCGTCGTAAAGAACAGAAGATGCGGTGAGCGTATTCGCTCACTGGAAAAGAGCCTGAAAGGAGCATAGCGCTCGGAGGACTTGGCATGTGTTCCATTGAAGATCCCGGAGTCCTCCTTGCAGCGCTGATGACGGCCACTAGGGTGGTTTTAATTTTAGTAGTTTTAGTAAAAAAAACACATAACCCGCGTCGCCTCCACGGAGTCGGTTACCTTATGACGGTTTCCCCCTCCAAAACAAAAAATGTACATTATCTTTAATTATTTTACTACTTATATCAATTACTACTTAATATGTGTACATGTGTACATACACAAAATACGTACTTATATGTAACATGGTGCATTTACATATTAATTGAACGACACCCCTCATATTTACGATATAAAAAAAAAAGATTAACAATAATTTGTATAATATACTATAAAGATAAATAATGATAACCAATGGATAACTCATAGTTCAAATTGACTACTATTGACACATGTATAAATGCGAATTTGAAAACAATTTAATACGAATGTAATTTATTAATCCAATCAACTCTTATTGAAATATCTACATTATTTTAAGCAAATAGTTTATCGTTAGTCGTTCAAATGTTCGTAATACGAAAAGCGATTAAAAGATGCCCCCTGTAAACCCGATAAACTTTCACTGTGTGTCTCTTGTTGCTAGAAATTTGCAATTTATTCTAAAGTTTTAGGTTCAATTGGATGCCTCTGACTAGACGTTCAATCATGTGGCTTACTTGCAAAGATTACTAGCTTTTGTTAGAATTCAGTATGCCTTAATTTTCTGTTTGATCAAAACAATTTAAAGTTAAGTTAAAGTCAAACGATGTGTTGTGATTTAATATTTGTTACACCTTGGTAATACATAAAATGCCATAACTTTGGTAATGATGTAGTTACATATTTAATATTGAATATAAATATGCTAACCTAATCTGAAATATCAGACATCATGAAAGCAAAAGTTTGTGAGGAATTACATGTCCTTGTTACTCTTTCACGCGAATTTCAATCAATATTATCAATGAAATAAAATCTGTGACTATTGCAGATTGTATTTTCTTGAAATTTAGCAAATAAATTGTGATCTGAGTTTATGACCTAGATATTGACAATGACACATGGGATAATCATTACCCTTGTGAACGTGATCAAAACGAGCAGACCTGTGAGAATAAGCTAGTATATAAAACATTGAACAATAAATAACCGAGATCCACTTGTGTTCGCCGTTAGCGTATTTGACGACCCGCGTGGCAGAGCGATTACCATACCGGTATGGCGCGCAGCGGGTCCCGGGTTCTATTCCCGGCCAGACAGGTATCTGGACGATGAGTTTAGATTCGATTCATGTTCTGGGTCTGGGTATTTGTGTATTCGTCTTTTGTGTGTACATGGTACCCACGACACAGGAGAAAATCCTAGTGTAGCGTGTGTAAAACGTGTGTGTGTATTTAACTCATATCTAGTCATGAAAGAAAAGTATTTGTTTGTTTTCATTGCGGCCGTCAACACGTGTATTTTTATTAATAATCACTATTACGAAGGAAAATACCGTTCTCAGACGATTATAAAAGTGTACAAAAGAAATATATTATTCATTGGAACTCAGCGACAATAATATGCAAGGACATGTTTACAGTACATCTACTAATTTACAAAAATATAGGGAGTCCCAAACCCATCAAAAGCTCAACAACTTTTTCCATTTATATTCTCTGAGTAGAAACTCTCTAATTTCAACCTTAACATTTGCTGCTTAGATGTATTTCGAGTTGACATAGCAGAATCACTTCTGTAGACATTTTTTTCGCTCTGACATCTTGTGTAAAAGGACTTCGTAGTTCCAGAGAGTAGATATTAGATCATGGTAATAAGAGCGCACGGAGAAACATTTTTTCATGCAAAATTGCCGCTGTATATTTTTGCTCTCTCGGGGTTGAGGTAAGCAAACCAGTGTAAACTAATCATACGGTATACACAACATTGTTTTTGTCTTTCGGTATCTTGTTAAATTGTTTATGAGAATGTTGATGTAGGTACATATTATATGCAAATAATATTAAGAAATCATAAAATTTGCCAGGAATCTGAGGACAATCTCTGAATATCTGAGCAGTTATGTATACATAATTAAAACAGCACATTTTATAGATTTAACAAAAATGATATTCGTTTTCCCTTTTGTTTTTTTCGATATTAGATTATTAGGCTAGAGTGGGAGCTCGAACCGTTCGGTCAGACAATCCAGGGAAGGACGGCGGTATGTGTCCCAGCGGGCCCATCTGGGAGGAGCCCGATGGGGTAACGCGCTCGGAGGATTCCGGTTGAAGTCGTTTCGAGATCCCGGAGTCCTCCTTTTCAGCGCCGAGGACGGCCACCGGGGCGGTTTTACCCTGCGATGTTTTCGTTCACCGATAAGTAGTGATAATTTTCTAATACGCACATGATTTCTTAGAAAAATCAGTGGTGCATGCCTGGGTTTGAGCCTCGGTCCTCCCGAATGAGAGGGCAAGGGCAAACCATTAGACTATCACTGTTCTTCTACTAGTAATCCTGCTGTTACTAGGCAGAAATAGGTAAACCAGTACCAGTACTCAAATTGAGAATACAAAGTAGTATTATAGTACTTTCTCATTGAAAATATTAAGGTGCTCGTAATATTATTGTCATAAGATTTTATGCCTTAATATTTTAGCAAAAAGGTATTCACCGTCCAACATACGAATATAATAGATAATGAATCAACAAACTCTTAGAAATTTCTCTTTCAAGTCGCGATAAATATTCCTAGCGAGAATAAAGGATGAATTCGGGTTTAAAAAAACCTTTTCGACTAATCTAATAAATTAGAAGAATTTCATTACTGACCCTTAATCTTCTTAACAATATTGCTTTCGTGTCACAGTCCTACTTAATCGTAAGTACCTTTCGGTTTACAGATTGAGAAATTAATCTGGTCCCCAGAGAAATCTTCAATGAGCTGAATATAAATTCTGAAACAAATCTTGAACGTTACTGAGCTTTGATATTTGTGATAATTATGATAAAAGAGGAAGGAATACGGAAAACATAAAGGAAACGAAAGTAATTACCGTGCACACCTTTGAGAGTGTTTTTTTTAAATATGTTGGTTTTCTTGTCATGTTTTCCTTCGTCATTATAGCAAGCGATAATTAATTTATAAATAGGCATGTTTTGGAAAACGGAAGGCGAGATTCGGGTGTCAGTCGATTGCGAGGCCTCGCTTTAATAAAACCATCATTGCTATTTTATATACAGTTTAAATAAAAGTATAAAATCTCCTGAATTTGCTTAGTGAAAATAATATTTGAGAATTTAATATTAACTTTAATGGTCAATATTAACTTAAATATTTTATGAGTTACTAACGAGTAACGGTGCAGATTGAAGTTGGTAGAATTTCTGCCTAAAAAAAAAAAAAATTGTGCGGTATGACTGTTGCTGATAAAATATACTTCTCCAAGATGTTTCAACTTACTCCTCAGGGTAGTAACGACGTCCCTGTAGTTCCGGGATTAGAATAGGGCTACGGTATCTACTGCCTGTTATAAGAGGTGACTAAAAGGGGCTTCCGGGGTTGCGGGCGGCTAGAGTGAGAGCTTGAACCGTTTGTCCAGGCGACCTCGCGAAGGACGGCGGTATGTGTGGTCAGTTACCGTCGTAAAGACCAGACGGAGCAGTGGTCCCAGCCGTCAATCTGTGAGGAGCCCGATGGGCACCGCGCTCAGAGAACTTCCGTTGTTTTCCTTTGGAGATCCCGGAATCCTCTTTATAGCGCCGAGGACGGTCACTGGGGGGCTTTTAGTGCGGTAAAAATCCCACATAATCCTGCGTCGCTCCCAGCACCGGGTACCCTATGAAGTTTTCCCCCTCGAGAAAAAAAAGGGGGTTATAACGAATCTATGTACGTCCGCGGGTAAAATTCTAATCGTATCTAGAAATGGATTTATGGATGCCCATAAGCGCCATATTTCTTATGAATATTTTAAATAAGAATGTTTATGAGAATGTATGTGTGTTTCACGCAAAAACTTCTACTCAATTTTTTCTCAAATTATGCACTCAGATATTTCACAACCTGAATTAACACATAGGATACTATTACCATGATGAGCGTTATCAAAGCAAGCGGAGCCGCAGGTATAAGCTAGTGTAAAACATTTCTGGTAACGTAAAATTGATCACATGCCTATATTACCTTATTACATCAGCAAAATGTAACATGACGTTTAATATGAGCTACTCAGTTACACGTCACGCTGTACGTGTAACTGAGTAGCTCAACAATGTGTAATATACTCATTCTAGACATATTTACGAGTACTTACTTGTGCTTACCGCTGGTTGGATTACATAATAACACAAAGCAATGTCATTAATTAATCAGAAAAACGGGTCAAAATTAAACAATACTATTTGATTTCATCTTTTAAATGAAGGTAACGATACAAAAATGTAAAAACAATAAATGGCAACTACAGTGTAGTAAAATCACCATGTTATCACAGACCTTTATTGGATAAAGCTGCATCTTTGATTTAAAATACATTTTGGATCACGCAATTATTTCAAGATATGTAAGACATTTACCGTGTGGCTATGTGTGTCGTCATCCTATTAGTGTCCTAGTGCTGGGCGCGGGTCACCTCCCAACTTGAAAAGGCCTAAAGCCATAATCTACTGCACTGGTCAAGTGAACTTTATAGATTTCACACATTTTTCATAAAGAATTCTCGTGTTTGCGATTACAGTAAGTGATAATTGATAAATACCTAATAACGCACCTAAGTCAAAAAAATCTTAGCTTAAACTCTAGCTTCAACGATTACACTACAATCGTTTCGTGTATTTTTTATTTATAAACGCGAACCTTAAAGGATTTTGGTGTAAAAAGAAGCGTGTTTACTCTAGTTGTGTTAGCTCTCCTTTTACGCGCGAAAAATCCGCAGCGTTTCCAAGATTTGGTTAGGTATACAAATAGACTGGTGTACACTTTTAAATACTATTTTTATGTTTTTTAATCTCGTGAATAAGCTTTTAAGAGCTCAAAGTAAAGCAGCTTTAAATTGGCATTTGATTTCCGTTTGTATTTTACTATGTTTAGTATTGGATAACGTACATCTAAAATATTTTGCAAGAAACTTTGTGTAGTTATAGTTTATGACCCGGATTTGAAACCTTATAAATGCAAAATACTTTTAATATTATAAATGGAAATGTATGTTTGTTCCTTTTTACACGTCGTCGTCGTCAACCCATTACTGTCCCACTGCTGGGCACGGGTCTTCTCTCGGAATGAGAGAGCTTAGGCCATAGTCCACCGCGCTGGCCAAGTGCGAATTGGTGGACTTTTTACACAAAAACACATAATATACTCATTTCTGTGGTAGATGTAACGAAGCGGGTGAAACTGTGGAAAAACCCAGTATTCATACAAATGTTTCTCTAAACATGTGGAATTATTACAAAAAATATTTTTGGATGCTTCCTCAATGGTCAATGTCCTTTTACAACTAAAAGCCCATGAATTAATGGATGATAAGTTGCCTCGCGTAGACCGTAGAAATTAATGTTTCGGACGTTATCTTGTCTTAGGATAAACATGAATATGCATGAGACGTAACCACTGACCCGCTCTCGTTTTAAATTGATCTTTTTCTCTCTTGAATGTAGGTCAATTTATGTTATAACAATTTCAAATATAGTTTAAAGGTGATAGAAACTACGTGGTTAGACTCCAGAAGCGTTACTAGTTTACCTATTTCTGCCTAGTAACAGCAGAATTACTAGTAGAAGAGCAGTGAGAGCCTAATGGTTGAAACTTGGCTTTCAATCGGGAGGTCCGAGGTTCAAACGAAGGCACGAACCACTGATTTATATCATTATTATTATACGTATTAGAAATTTATTATCACTGCTTTTCGGTGAAGGAAAACCTACACACCCGAGAGTTATTTAAAAAAAAAAAAGTTCTCGGAGGTGTGTGAAGCCCACCAACGAGCACTTGGCCAGCGCGATGGACTATGGCCTAAAACTCTCTCATTCTGAGAAAGGACCCGTGCCCAGTGGTTGGACAACAATCACATCCTGCTGTTGGACACCCAACAGCAGGATTAATCATTGCTTTGTTTTGGTCTAAAAAGTGTCGTCGTCGTCAACCCATTATTTTCCCACTGCTGGGCACGGGTCTTCTCTCAGTATGAGAGAGTTTAGGCCATAGTCCACCGCGCTGGCCAAGTGCGCATTGGTGGACCAATCTCCGTGGACCGTCTCCTAAAAAGTGTAGTAAGAAAGATATATACACCCAAATTAGTTCAACTCAGTCTTCTGCAATGCATCTTTGGTAAGTCTCTGATCCCGGGGTTGCGCATGCACACAGGCGAAAGAGTCCATATGCCATCAGGTAAATGCGCGCACGTTTGCTACTTCCACGTTACTATAAACAGTCGTATAAAGTTAGACAAGTACTATCTTAGACCTATTTAGATCTCATAGTTGCAGTATAACTTTGCTACGAGCCGCTTTGGAATGCATCGTAATATGGCATGTATTGTTAGGTATTGCTAAACATTCATCATGTACTTTAAGTTTATCTGATTATTTCGGATTTATTACAAGTTTCGTCATTTCTCTACTTTTATCGTACCAACAGTAAATATATTTCGTAACATTATTTGTTTTTTGCTATTATTTGCCAAGAATAATAAAATAATATCTGAAAACAAAAATAATACCTTAAATCTTTCACTAAAATTTGGAATTAATTTTCCATAGTTTGGGATCTTTTATGTTAAGTTTATTAAGACGTAGTAGGTGTGAACAGCTGTTACGTGACCAAGTAGTTTAAATTAATAAGTAGGTATAATCACATACATCACAAACATCAGTAGTATATATACCTCTATACCTATATAGGTACCTCTCAGTAGCAGTGTAGTGTATTCGTCAGGCGTAGCCACTTATTTATGGTCCATTTCAGGTAGGATCACTCTAATGTTAATGTTGGTAGTATATAACTTGAATTGAATAATAACACAAACTTTTACAGGATCACCAGGTATAAAATTGTTCACAAAGTTTTTAATTCTAGATCTTAGTTCGATAAAACTGTTTTTTAACTGTTGTTAATTTAAAATTAATGATTTTTTTGTCTGACTGAAGTAGAAAATAAGGATGCAAACCACCTGGTGGTAAGTGGTCACTGCCACCCATGGACATCTGTAATCAACTTCATGGGTTCCATCTGAAGTCAATCACAGATGCGTTGCTACTCCCGAGGACTATGATGGTCGTCTATTGTGAAAGTGTGCCGGCAACCACACCCTTCCATCGAAACGCTAGAAATACTTCACGCTAGAAATAGATGTGGCGGTGGTACTTCCCAGCTCAAAGCAGCTATACCTATACCGCGTCCCTGCAGCTCCGGGATCAGAATAGGGCTACGGCATCCCCTGCCTGTCGTAAGAGGCGACTAAAAGGGGCTTCCGGGGTTGCAGACGGCTAGAGTGGGAGCTCGAACCGTTCGGTCAGGCAATCCCGAGAAGGACGGCGGTATGTGTGGTCGCATACCGTCGTAAAGACTAGACGGAGCGGTGGGCCCGCCGCTCTGGGATCTGGGAGGAGCCCGATGGGGCAGCGCGCTCGGAGGATTCCGGTTGAAGTCGTTTCGAGATCCCGGAGTCCTCCTTTTCAGCGCCGACGACGGCCACCGGGGGGGTTTTATTGCGGTAAAAATCCTACATAACCCTGCGTTGCTCCCACGGCGTCGGGTACCTTTTGAAGGTTTCCCCCTCGAAAACAAAAAAAAAGCTATACCTATACCTATTAAATATTAAAGACTAGTAATCTTCTCCTCTGAATCATATATATGTTATACTAACACGTAAAAAATCATACATAGCAACGCAGTATTTGGGCATTAGTATATTCAAACAGAAAAGTTTTTTCGGGCAAGTATTTACGATACACTCCGAGCGATATAAATATTGAATCGAAATAACATCATGTTTTCTGCGAATATTCGACGTAATACGAAATAATATTTTGTTAAAACTTCGGACAATAGCGAGGCATTATGGAGAGTTTTCTCGAGATTTATTGAAGTTGTTTTGTGTTCGTACTTATATGCTTGAGAAGATCGGGTCAAGAGTCGGATTCGACTCCGCCGTATTGTAATTCAATACTTCGCTTCAATAATAACCTTCAAAATTTGACCGATTTTCTTTCAAATTGAATTCTAGTATACCTATAAACATTGAATACGTATACGTGTTGAATTATTTGTAATGGTGTGATGAGCTTAAGTTTATGGTGAAAGATACCTTATTTCTTAAAAACATAGTGAAGAATTAATACCAAAACTAATAAGGAGGAAGTTACACCGTGAACTTATGAATTATTGATTAGTGTTTAAATTGTGTGCATTGGATAATTTTTCTTTAAGTGTATAAGGTAGATTGTAATAGTAATTCTGTGTAAAGAGACTAAAAGATAATGCGACACACTGTAATTACGGAACACGTACGGTAACTATAATTATAATAACACAACATTTTTTAATTTCTATATAATCGTAGTCTACTGTCATATTATTACCTAATTTGGTACTGCTTATAATTGGCCATTGTAAAAGGTGCGAGTTAATAAATTTAGGAGTGCCGAACGTTTGTTTAGCTAACATTTTAGGTATCTTAGTCGGCGACTAATTATTTCACAGTAATCGTCATCCTTCGTGTTCTGCTCAGTTCTACAAAATTATGCTCAAATTTAATACATTTAAATATACTAGTTACCCGTCGTAACGGTCGAAATTCGACCGTAATTCTACTCAAAAACTAAACTTGATATTGTCCACATTGTAGCATGAATAGTTCTCAATTTCAATTATGTTCCACTATGATATTGTTTTTAATTCAAACACAGTTGGTATGTACTAAAAATATTATTAATTAAATATATTTTTCAGCAGTGTATTAATGTTAGAGTTATTTGGAAAAAAGTTTGCATACTAACAAAACAATGCATGTTTTACTTTGCTTTATTATATCTTTGTGTGTTTGTTTCAAATGATTTAATTTATTTATTATGTGTATTTAAAAAAAATATCGTTCTGCACTTCTTCTCTATATAAACTATAACCTTGCAAAACCATACTCCTCTATCTGCGTATTTATCTTAGAAAGACGAGAGATCTTAAAGAGATATATGCATGTGGTTTAATGTCAATACAGAATTACAACCAATCTAATCAGCAAACAATAAATATGTTACTACGCTCCATGCATCGTGAATATTGATCGTGTATGAATGTTGTTTACTCAAAAACTGCGTCTACTTTATATGCAAATAGAGTTGGGAGTGCTCAGAACATTTGTTTGGTCGTTGCCGCGTCACACGTCGTCAGCGGGAGTTATGAACGAAATATGAATGAATTATCATTCATGTACCATTGTTAGCTTATCGGTACTTTTAGTAAATTTACCAATCGTATTTACATTAATATAAATAATGTATGTCTGTAGGTATTTTTGTTCCTTATATGTGACAAAGCGGTAACTCTTATTGCCTATTTAAAGTCATTATCAGTTATCATGATAGGATTAGAACTATCATAGCGTTCTTTTTCACCATATTTTCTACATAGTCATTTTAGGAAATTTATATAGAAAAGAATAAATAGAAATAGAGCACAGCTCGTCCAGGTGGGCCGATGACCTGAAGAAGACAGCGGGATTCAGAGGGCGCAGGACCGGTTGGAGTGGCGCCATTTAGGGGAGGCCTATGTTCAGCAATGGACATCAAAAGGCTGATGGATGAATGGATGGATGTAGAATTGCACTGTAAAACTTTAAAATTTACCTATTATTGTTCAGTAGATAGATCGAAAAATTCGTTCACAAATTACATCGTTTTCTGGTATATGGACCGCCTATTATTTTACGTTTTTCTTTATTATGGATTCATTTTATACCCTGAAACGCACCACTGTAATATACATAGATATCACTTAAATAAGGTGGGCTTTCAACAAGAACACAGTATCAAAGTATGTCAAGATAACAATGGCAACTTATGTAAACAGCTCTCAACGCGTCGTTTTAATGGAGTTCTACTTTGGTCTATATAAGTATGTTCAAGAACGAATAATTCTAGGAACTCATAAAGTGATTTCATGCTCAGGTAATTTTAATTGACGTCAAACTCAAATTAGGATAGAACACTTTTAACCGTCGGTACTGCCTGATATAATTGCGTGATAGATAAAATACTCTTCACTGCATTATTTCTCCGGGTTTGCTCGATATGGTCGTCTCTATCACAGTGATGGGTATCCTATGTGATGATTTATATCATAAACTATGTGTGTACCAGATTTCAGCGAAATATGGTACACACATAGTTTTTGCATAAAACACGCTCTCTACACTCATAGCCCCACAATAGGATTTTCTCCAGTGTCGTGGTTACCATGGACACACACAAGACGAATACACAAACATCTAAACTCATCATTCACATTCACATCAGCTGTCTGGCCGGGAATCGAACCCGAAACCCATTGCGCGTCAGACCGGTATGGTAACTGCTTCGCCACGCCTGTAGAAGAGGAACAAGCAAACATGCATCCTCACAAACTTTGCAGTTATAATACTGATAAGAAAAAAACAGTGTACTTACAGAAGAATTTAATAATGATTTAAACTTAGATCATAGTACTTTGCAATAGGCGGTCTTTTCGCTTAGCATTGTTTTCTGCAGGCAACAGGGTAACCTTGAATGATATTAGAAGGAGTGTGATTCACCCGAAAAGGTTCCATTGCCTTACCATTTTGGTAAAAGGGTGCGATTTCTGGCTCACGTTCATATAGCGCAATAATTTTAGACTTAGGGAGTAGCACCTCATCTGTGATTGATTTCGGATAAAACTCCGGTTTTATATAAAGTTTCTTGCAGATATTCATGTAGCGCCTACTTACTACAAGGGAGATTATATTCCTGTTTGCTACTATCAATCAATAATCGTCTCCTACGAAGCAATCTAGTAAATAAACCTAATTAACCTAATAATGCTGAAGCGACTAAGACTTTAATATAAGACTAGTATATTAGTAGCCCACTAATTATATACATCCGTCTTTTAATTTTTACTGGAGCATTGTGGCTTTTTATATTTAACTAGCTGTACCCTGGGCGCCATCACAAAAAAAAAATACACCCGAAACCTTCGCGAGCTAATGAATAACAACTTTGCTAAAGATCACCACATGATCAAATGAATAGTTTACGATTCTATATCCTTCTATAGAGGACATACAGACAAACATTCAATTTTTATAACATAAAATGTAACGATAAGGCAGACGAACTAATAATAATAATAATAATACTCTTTATTGTACCCAAAAGGAATAAATGATAAAGTAGCAAATTTAAATAACGATACAAAAGGCGGCCTTATCACTAAACAGCGATTTCTTCCAGACAACCTTATGGTGAGGAGATAATGTAAAAAAAAGAATAATATTAAAATAGGTGAGGTGCAATAAAAAGTTTTAAAAGTAGAATAATAAAGTTATTTAAGAAAATAAAACAAACAAACAAAAACAAAACAGCGATAGCAATGAATAAATAGGAAAGGACGTCATAAGATAAAAAGGGAGAAGACTTAGAGCTGAAGGTAATAGGATTTAACGAGATTTTTAAAGGAGTGTAGGGATTGTGCATTTCTTATAGATACAGGAAGGGAGTTCCACAGACGGATAGCTACAACAGTGAAGGATTTCTTATAAAAGGAAGTGGAATGGGACTACTTGATCGAAAGTAGTCACCATCGCCTATGTACATTTGCAACACCAGAGGAGTCTCCAAATCTTTTCGCAAAGTGTTTTTGCACCTTTTGGAAGAGCCCCATTCCCCGAGTTGTGAAGTGCATATGAGGAACATAAAAGCTGTACCTTCAGTACGAGTTTATGTTCCCAAACAAGCATTGTTCTTGTCGAAGTATATTGCAAGTTACCAAATGGTAGAAATAATGTATTTTGAAGGCTGCAAGGTACAACAGCCACACTTATTTTTAGCGGAAAGCAATTCTATCGTTTCGAATTTTCGATGGAAATATGTGGTTGCCGGCACACTTTTATATGAGGCGGCCATCGTAGTCCTCGGGAGTAGTAACGCATCTGTGATTAACTTCAGGTAGAACCCGTGTTCTATATAGAGTTGCTTACAGATATCCAGGGCAGTGACACGTCCCACCAGGTAAACTGCAGGCTCGTTTGCTATTTCAATCTTTTAAAAAAATATTTGCCTGTTTGCAGGCTGTTTATAGGCTTATAGTAACATTGTTTCTAGGCTGTTTGTCGAAATAAATAAATACATAATCAAAACAAGAACTATCCTTATTTCGGGAAAACATAACCTCCTACTAAGGGTACTGTATTCTTATTGTCATAAAATAACGCTCCAAATGTAAACAGCTCTAAAAGTAACTTAGCGTTTTGTTAACTAAGTGTTTCGTCCATTAGCTTCACTATGCCCTAAGAAAATCACTTAACGAAGCAGTTTGACTCCGGCAGTCATTTTCTCGGTTATCAAGGTTCCCGGAACTGTATTGTGGTTTGTGTTTATTCTTGAGGAACTACAGTGTATTAACAGATATTACACTTTCTTGATTTATTTTCAGATATTAACGTATTTTTTTATAATATTAAAGTTACGAATGAGCAGCCTACAGAAAATTATTTTGAAAATATTATTTTTTTACTTAAAATTATTACAACTAATCTGTCAACACCAGAGGAGTCTCCAAATCTTTTCGCAAAGTGTTTTTGCACCTTTTGGAAGAGCCCCATTCCCCGAGTTGTGAAGTGCATATGAGGAACATAAAAGCTGTACCTTCAGTACGAGTTTATGTTCCCAAACAAGCATTGTTCTTGTCGAAGTATATTGCAAGTTACCAAATGGTAGAAATAATGTATTTTGAAGGCTGCAAGGTACAACAGCCACACTTATTTTTAGCGGAAAGCAATTCTATCGTTTCGAATTTTCGATGGAAATATGTGGTTGCCGGCACACTTTTATATGAGGCGGCCATCGTAGTCCTCGGGAGTAGTAACGCATCTGTGATTAACTTCAGGTAGAACCCGTGTTCTATATAGAGTTGCTTACAGATATCCAGGGCAGTGACACGTCCCACCAGGTAAACTGCAGGCTCGTTTGCTATTTCAATCTTTTAAAAAAATATTTGCCTGTTTGCAGGCTGTTTATAGGCTTATAGTAACATTGTTTCTAGGCTGTTTGTCGAAATAAATAAATACATAATCAAAACAAGAACTATCCTTATTTCGGGAAAACATAACCTCCTACTAAGGGTACTGTATTCTTATTGTCATAAAATAACGCTCCAAATGTAAACAGCTCTAAAAGTAACTTAGCGTTTTGTTAACTAAGTGTTTCGTCCATTAGCTTCACTATGCCCTAAGAAAATCACTTAACGAAGCAGTTTGACTCCGGCAGTCATTTTCTCGGTTATCAAGGTTCCCGGAACTGTATTGTGGTTTGTGTTTATTCTTGAGGAACTACAGTGTATTAACAGATATTACACTTTCTTGATTTATTTTCAGATATTAACGTATTTTTTTATAATATTAAAGTTACGAATGAGCAGCCTACAGAAAATTATTTTGAAAATATTATTTTTTTACTTAAAATTATTACAACTAATCTGTCAACCCGTTTTATTATTATTGCAAATGGTTTTATATCATTGTCAACCATTTATTGTCCCACTGCTGGGCACGGGGTTATCGCCTAATGCTCCCTCATTTGAAGAGAAGTTCAAATGAGAGGGCATTAGGCCATAGTCCACCGCACTGGCCAAGTGCGAAATAGTGACTTCACATACTTTTAAGTACTTTTAAGTGCACAGGTTTCCCCGCAATATTTTCATTTACCGTAAACCAACGACAATTAATTATTCACATGCACATCATTTTAGAAAATGGTATATGCGTGAGATTCGAACCGTGGCCCCTCGGTTAAGGGGTCAAGTTTAAACTATTAGTGTATTACTGCTCGATGTTGTTGATTGAAAGTGATTGGCTGTCATAGATAATTGAAAAAAAAAACGCACATCTACACTCATAGCCTCCATTAGGATTTTCTCCCATGTCGTGGGTACCATGGACACCCACAAGACGCTAGACAAACACCCAGACATGTTCTGGACATGAATCTAAACTCATCGTTTACATACCTGTCTGGCCGGGAATCGAACCCGGGACCCACTGCGCGTCAGAACGGTATGGTAATCGCTCCGCCTCGCGCGTCGTCAGAAGGATTTCATGTATATAATTTTAATGTCTATTTTTCCGTCCTTAATAGGTCCTTAATAGGCCCAACTGCATTGCGGTGATTACTCTCTGACGTTATGCCAGTTGACCGGGATTTGGTAGTAAAGAACGTGTTCAGGGGTTACATCACTGTAATTAGGAAACCACGCGCCAATAAGGTTTGACGCAATTTCGGTTGAGGATAATTTCATTTGTGGGCGTAGTTTCTTCGTCGTCAACCCATTATTGTCCTTCTGCTGAGCATCGGTCTTCTCTCAGGATGAGAGAGTTTTTGGCCATAGTCTACTGCGCTGACCAAATGTAAATTCACACACCTGTAAGCACTATTTTTAAGAGCTTTCAAATGCACAAGTTTTCTCGCGATACTTTTGAGAGCATTAGACTATCATTGCCCAATGATGATGATCAAAAATAATTTTATGTATATAACTTAAATGTAAATTTTACAAGTTCGCTGTCCTGCGTCACTATGTAAGCACATAAGTACGGACTTAAAAGACCCAACTGGATTGCGGTGACTACTCTCTGACGTTATGGCAGTTGACCGGGATTTACTAGTCCAGAACGTGTTCAGTGGTTACATCATTTGTAATTAGGAAACCACGCACCAATAAGGTTTGATACAGTTTCGATTGAAGATAATTTTATTTGTGTAACTTCTTACTGTTTTAATTTTGATTTAATTTTGTCTTTATTCTTACTTCTTAGTAGTCTTTTTACCAAAATTATACTAACGAGAAACCCTCTAAAATTGATAAAAGCTCAATTGTTGTTAAATTTGTATTAAAAATTAATAGTCACTTTCTAAAAAACGTTAATCCTTTGAATGTACCTGAGCTGATTCCTTGAGATTTAATTAGTTTAATGAAATAAAACAATTTTTAAAGCGAATGAATCCGCAGATATAGCAATATATTTAAACAACTGCCTGTATCTATCTCGTGTAACAAATTAAACAAATTTCCTGAAACGTATGTGTATTCGCAAAGAGTTACTTCGTTTAAACTACAAGTACAACAAAGCGATGTAGAATATTAATTACAGTTGCTCTTTAGCGGACCTTTGTTCCCGACCCCCGCAGCTATCGAGATCTTTGTGGATGTAACGCTCGTGAGACCGTAATGTGTGAATTTGCGTAAGCATTATGTGCAAACGAGTGAAACCTTCTGAACCCTCTAAAGCTATTACAATCTTGTAACATCTGTTAGAGATATTAAATTAAATATTAATTGTGTTATCATAAACTCGGAAAACCAGGACTTTCTCTTTATTTCATGTTTTATGTTATTTTTGTTACCCTTGGTTAAGTATCTACACTTATAAATAAAATTGAAGTGTCTGTTTGTAATATCAAAATAACAGCTTTTTATCAAATGCATATGAAAGTATACATGATACTGATAACAAAACAACAATTAGTAAAATTTTTGTCTGTCTGTCTGTCTGTCTGTCTGTCTGTCTGTCTGTCTGTCTATCTGTCTGTCTGTCTGTCTGTTTGTTTGGGGTAATCTCCGAAACCGCTGGACCGATTTCAACGGGATTTTCACTATTAGATAGCTAATTTTATAGCGCGTAATTTAGGCTACTTTTATTTTAAAAAAATAATTAGGGTACTTCGGAAAAACATAAAAACCTTCAAAAAATACTTCTGCTTTATGCAGAATAAATGATAACTTAGGTTCAGCTGATATGGTTTTCATGAAACTTGGAGTGAACCTTGAGTATCTAAAATAACATAATATGATAAAAAATTTGACCTTCAACAGCTCAACCTTCATGATGAAGGGGTACTGCCTGCCTAAGCCACAAGAGCTACTTATTTTCTGCTTTCAAATTTGGTATAACGTTTTTGAGCAAAAACAAATGGTGAAAAATTTGACCTTCAACTCCTCAACCTTCATGATGCAGGGGTACTGCCTGCCTAAACCGAAAGAGCTCCTCATTTTCTGCTTTCCAATTTGTTATAACGTTTCTGAGCAAAAACAAATGGTGAAAAAATTGACCCTCAACTCCTCAACCTTCATGATGCAGGGATATTGCCTGCCTTAACCGTAAAAGTTAGATTTTTTTTGTACTTACAAATGTTTAAGGAGGTTTGTAAGCAAAAACAAATGATGTAAAAATTGACCTTTACCCCCGTATGATTCGAGGATACATTGTTAACCCATTATTGTCCTACTGCTCCGCACGGGTCTTCTCTCGGAATGAGAAAGTTTTAAGCCATAGTCTACCGCGCTGGCCAAATGCGAATTGGTGGACTTCACACACCTCCGAGAACTTTTTTTAACGAATTCTCGAGAGTGTAGGTTTATCACAACGTTTTCCTTCACCGAAAAGCAGTGATAATTAATTTCTACTGCGCACATAAAACAGTGGTGCGTGCCTGGGTTGGAACCTCGGACCTCCCGATTAAGAGGACAAGTTTCACTGCTCTCGATTCCAGGATACCTCAGTAGGCAGTCATATACTACAGAAGTTGGCCATTAGGTGCTTTCATCCATACAAATAAATGTAATCTATACTATAATAAATCTGTAAGAGGTCGCTGTCTGTACATGGAATAAATTTAGGTAAAAACCATTTCTAGGGGTCTTTAATACGATATAGAACCCAAAATAATGGTTTTTAGAAATCTTTTCTGTTTGTCTGTTTGTCTGTTTATCTGTTTGTCTGTTTGTCTGTTTGTCTGTTTGTCTGTGTGTTTGAAAACGCTAATCTCAGAAACGGCTTATCCAATTTGAATATAATTTTCACCAATGTGTTGTGGGAAACTTCACTTAACATTTAGTGTTTATTTTATGTAAATCGGTTTATAAATAAAAAAGTTATGTCAATTTAAAACTACACAGTATTTATTCTGTGTTCGTTAAGTGTTAACAAGATATGTAACTGCATAGTTGAATTGGTTGAAACTAAACATGTTATGGTCTGTAAAATGTATTCCTTTGTTATGTATTTTTATTGGTTATGTGTGTACCTATGTTATTTGATACTATACAAATCTATATCTCTATATCTATATATACTTATATAAAAACGAAAGGATGCTCTCTCACTCATCTATTGAATAAACATCGTAGAGCATAAACTGCTAAAGGTACGAATATGATTTTTACTAGGGGTTCCTTTTATGACGTAGACGTCAGTTAAGAATGAATTTTCTCACCCCCCCCCCCCAATTTAACCCAAATAGGAGATGTAAGTTTGTATGAAAGTAAGTCAATTTTGAGGCTACCTCAATAAAATTTTGTATTTCGCTTTGATTTTTATGTTAAAACATAGTTTTAAACCGACTTCCAAAAAGGAGGAGGTTATCAATTCGTCTGTATTTTTTTTTAAATTTTATATTTGTTACTCGATTTCTCCACACTGGGTGAACGGATTTGGATGATTTTTTTTTCATTTGAAAGGTAGTGCGTGTCATGGGGTCCCATTTATTTTTAGTTCACTTTTGACAATGGCATTCATAAGAAAAGCGCATAAGTCTGATATTTGCATTAACGATGTGCGCGATAAATAGATGAATAACTCAATTTCCCGCCAACCGATTTTGATGATTTTTCTTTTATTTGAAAGAATGTACCTACTTCAAGAGAACTCTGATGAGTTTGATACGGTTCTGATCATAGGATCCATTTCCTTGAAGCAAATTAACGAAATTAGCGATACTCGGCCAAACCTAAGCTTTAGGAGTTCAATTGGGTTGAATGTAGAATGAGATTACTAAGCAGATATTTCCTAAAAAAAATTGACCTTCAACTCTTCAATCCTGGTGATGCAGGGGTACTGCTAGCCTGAACCGTAGAAGTAAGTCAATTTGTTTTTATGGATATATAATAAGATTGTTAAACAAATTCATGGGACAAAAATTTGATCTTCAACTCCTCAACCCTGATGATGTAAGGTACTGCAAGCCTAAGCCATAGGAGTTGGCCATTTAATGCTTTCGGGTATGTAATACAATTACTAAGCAAAGACACAAGATGAAAATTTTGACCATCATCTCCTCAACCCTGATGATGCAGGGGTGCTTCAAGCCTAAGCCATAGAAGTTAGCTATTTAGTGCTTTCGGGTATGTAATATAATTACTAAGCAAAGACACAAGATGAAAATTTTGACCATTATCTCCTCAACCCTGATGATGCAGGGGTGCTTCAAGCCTAAGCCATAGAAGTTAGCTATTTAGTGCTTTCGGGTATGTAATATAATTACTAAGCAAAGACACAAGATGAAAATTTTGACCATTATCTCCTCAACCCTGATGATGCAGGGGTGCTTCAAGCCTAAGCCATAGAAGTTAGCTATTTAGTGCTTTCGGGTATGTAATATAATTACTAAGCAAACACACAAGATGAAAATTTTGACCATCATCTCCTCAATCCTGATGATACAGGGGTGCTTCAAACCTAAGCTATAGAAGTTAGCTATTTAGTGCTTTCGGGTATGTAATATAATTACTAAGCAAAGACACAAGATGAAAATTTCGATCTTCAACTCCTCAAGCCTTACGGTTAATAATGCTTACGGTTGTTTTCAGTATATATCATGAGTTTAATGACAGCTCATTAAACTGAAATGTGATTAATAAATTAAACTTCAATTCATCAACCCTGATAATCTAAGTACACAACCTACTTAAGCCGTATGAGTTTGGTACTTATTGATTACAATACATTACGACCCGTTCCTGAGAGAACATTATGATGAAAAGTGTCACTTTGAATACCTAAATCCTAAAAATGCAGGAGTATTGTCATGTTATTATTAAGAGTTGGATTTAGCTGTAGCTTTTTAAACAGGATGGGTTAGGTTAGGTTGGAACATAAAAGAAAACATAAAAAATAAGCGAGCAGGGTGCGGCAGCGCCCTGCGAGCGGGTGCGCCCTGTTCGTACGAATTGTAAAAGTGTTTTGATTCTGTCTTCTGCTTTACAAAGAACAATTTACACGCACAAATAGCTCGATGCACCTCTTAAAAGATCTTATCTTTGACCACATGCAACAAAATATGAACTTAGAATATATGTCTCTGTTTAGTGATATTTCAATTTTCTAATGATTTCTTTGTTATCCGGAAAAGTTAAAATCAATCTTTATATCGGTACGTCTTCGTTTAAATGTGGAGGAGTTGGTTAAAAAGTATATCCCGATATCTATACTTCTATACTAATATAAAAAGCTGAAGAGTTGTTTGTTTGTTTGTTTGAACGCGCTAATCTCAGGAACTACTGGTTCGAATTTAAAAATTCTTTTTGTATTGAATATACCATTTATCGAGGAAGGCTTTAGGCTATATAACATCACGCTGCAACTATTAGGAGCGAAGAAATAATGGAAAATGTGAAAAAAAACGGGGAAAATTATTCATCCTTGAGGGCTTCCGTTGCGTGCGCTGCGAAAACGGTACAAGATACCAAAAATATATGTATGAAAGAATTATTTCTCTTGAAATGATCTAAAAAAATGTCCGCGACAGTATATGTCTATCTTTTAAGATTAGGTCACTAGAACCGTTTTCATGGTAATCAAATTCGGTCGAAATTAGTTAAGAGTTGTATAAACGTAATAATATTAATCTTTGTCCAAATAAATGTGTTGTTGATTAAGAGTATTTACTTGTGAACAAAATTGTCTTTGACATCACTTAATTTCAATGAACATCTTAGAAGATATTGATATCTTAGAGATCTTGCGTCGTTTTATCGTCGTGTAAAAATACTTTTTAAATACTATTTGATTTTGTTTTAAGGATATTTTGTTTTAGGTTCAAATAATTTCACTTTTTTATATATGAGCTATATGAGTTAGATATGTTCTTTTCAAACCTAAATTGTCTAAAATAATAATAGAAAATGAAACGGACAAAGTCGTGGGTAACAGCTATAATTTATAAAGCTGAGGAGGTTGTTTGCAAAAATAAATTATGCCCAAAATAACTATTCCACGCGGACGAAGTCGCGGGCACAGCTAGTTTATGAATATATGTGTATGTGTATATGTAACTATTGAATATGGGAATTCTACTTTTTACTAAATTAATATGGAAATGGATATTCTGTTTTTTAATTCACAATCTACCTTTTTGTAATAAATCTACTTCGTACAAACAAATTCAGACCTACAAAAACAAAGGAAATATTATTAATTCAACTTATTTTTCGGATTAGTGACTTACCTAGGCTAATACCGAGGTGAATAACTACTTATACAAGAAGTAAACAGTGTACACGATTATAACAATATATATGATGCTGCCGCGACCGAGCATTCTCAACTCTCAAGTGTGTTTAGAAAGATTTACTTTGTGTATTATATTATTAAGGGATAACAGATGTCGCTGGATGTATCCTGAGTTACGCCAAAGGCTAATTCCTGAAGTTTGTATATAAATGTGAGTGAATTATTTTTAATTCAAATTCGATTACGTTGGATTCAATTAGTACGATCTGTTTAAAATCGAGACTTTGTAACGTATAACTATTAATTATATGCAGCTAATATTATATTTTTGTCTTAACGTAGTGATATAAGTACTCAACTGACTTCGAAAAGGAGGAGGATCAATTCGATTGGTATGTTTCTTTTACATCGATTTCTCGGCCCACTGAGGAAGATTTTTCTTTCATTCAATGAAGTTTACTTGCAGTTTGATATTATTGTCATCATTCATAACTTCAGAAATATGTGAGATTGCGATAGAGCATCATACTCTTGTATGATGCTCTATCGCAATTTTGGCATATGTACCTACCTATGTAGAATTGAAACGAAGATAACTTAAGACATCGACTTGCATAGATTATTAATAAGAGCTGATAATAATTGTAATAATATGCTGTTCAATGTGTACAAGTACCTACTGGTATTAATAAATAATTAGGGGGGGGGGGACTTTCATATGACAAATGTTATCTATTTACTCAATATTAATAGGAAACAACAGGTAGAGCTTGAAATATTCAAGGAATTTTCAATCATATATTCACTTTAAAAATAAATTAAGATTATATAAATATAAAATAAATATTTCGGGGATTCTCATATCACAAACGGAGTTTTTTTGCCGTTTTGTTTAAAGATAATGATCCGGAACCCTTCGTGCGTGAGTCCCCTTCGAACTTAGCAGGTTATGTCGTAAAAGTAAAATATAAGTTGCTATAAGTCCTACTGAAAAAATGTTGTTTACTTAAAAAAATTGTAGGCATAAAATTGGATACGTAGGTCATACGTTGGATACGTCATGTGTCCCTGTAATTCCGGGATCAGAAGAGAGCTACGACATCCCCTGCCTGTCGTAAGAGGCGACTAAAAGGGGCTTCCGGGGTTGCAGGCGATTAGAGTGGGAGCTCGACCCGTTCGGTCAGGCAATCCCGCGAAGTACGGCGGTATGTGTGGTCGCATACCATCGTAAAGACTAAACTGAGCGGTGGGCCCAGCCGCCTATCTGGGAGAAGCCCGATGGGGCAACGCGCTTGGAGGATTCCGGTTGAAGTTGTTTCGAGAACCCGGAGTCCTCCTTTTTAGCGCCGAGGACGGCCACCGGGGGGGTTTTAGTGCGGTAAAAATCCCACATAACCCTGCGTCGCTCCTACGGCGTCAGGTACCTTTTGAAGGTTTCCCCCTCGAGAACAAAAAAAAAGGTATAAGTCATGTATTTTTTAAACGCGGGCGAAGCTGCGGGTATCAGCTAGTAGTTAATATAAATGAAACGTGGTTGAATCCTTTGTGGTTGGACTACGGATGCAACTCCGCCACACCTATATCCGTTCGAAGAGCATGATATGGGTAAAAACACATACTTATTAAAACTAGTGTCTGTTGCTACTATCATCTTTGGAAGTAAAATACTATTTAATTATACGGAGGTACGTTGATTTCTTAAAGTTTTTTTAATTAAAAAAAATAACAACATTGTTTTCGCGCGGTTAAAGTTGACATATTATTTTATTTAAACTGCTATCTTTATCCATCGTGTGTAACAAATTAAACAAATTCCCTGAAACGTATGTGTATTCGCAAAGAGTTACTTCGTTTCAACTACAAGTACAACAAAGCGATGTAGAATATTAATTACAGTTGCTCTTTAGCGGACCTTTGTTCCCGAGCCCCGCAGCTATCGAGATCTTTGTGGATGTAACGCTCGTGAGACCGTAATGTGTGAATTTGCGTAAGCATTATGTGCAAACGAGTGAAACCTTTTGAACCCTCTAAAGCTATTACAAGATGTTAGAGGTAGTAAATTAAATATTAATTGTGTTATCATAAATTTGTGGAACCACGTTTTATTTGACGATTTTGGCTTATGATTTTTTTACTACGTTTTTTTTCATATATCTGATTGTTTCCGATTTGTTCATATATATAAGGTGTGGTAAAGAAGATTTACTTATCCAAGGCAATTTAACTCAGGAGTAGAAACAATCTGTAACTATTTCTAATCTTATTTGGAGTCGATTAAAGATTTTTGAGGAAGTAACTACTTATTTTGACGACCCGCGTGGCGGTGTGGTTACCATACTGTTCTGACGCGCAAATCGGTTCCGGGTTCGATTTCCGGTAAAAGTAGTATCTGAACGTTGAGTTTAGATTCTTGTCTGGGTGTTTGTGTATTCGTCTTGTGTGTATGGTGCTATGAGTGTAGAAAGCGTGTATCAGGTGGATTGCATTCTCGTTTGCTCCTTCCAAATATTAGTAATAATTTAAAGACGGTTATACCCATTTTTGTTTAACTCTAGACGCACCACCGCCGCATTTATTCCTGCCTAACAACTATATTAAGCACTTCTGTCTGGTTCGCAGCGTATGGTAAGGGTAATTACTTATCCAAGGGATTCCAAGTTAGTCTTCAGATTTAAAACGCATTTATGATCAACCATGGTAAAATTAATAACTGGAGTTGATAACATATGTCTATGGACGGAAATAGGTAGACGCTCGTTCGTAATAAGCTTCCCACTGAAGATTATACATCAACGTTTTTCGGTTTATCTTTTGAAAATTAATAGATAGACACTTACAATATTAGGAATGTACGTCTTTCAATAGCTTAAATTATATGAAATAAGTTCAAAATTTAGTGAAACGGAACCTTCTGTCAGCGAATCTGATTCGAACATGGATTTTTCTATAGTGCAAGTAAATTATTCTATTTTGTTTAAAGCCATACATAAAATTAATTCTAATTTTATTCATTGCTGTTTCTCCAGCCATTACGTATGCTATATAACACAAGGTTAATCAATTACTCTGACGTAATCGTTTCATTTTGATTCATTTTGAACATTGTCAAGGCTTTTAATTGAATAACGTTGAACGATATGCTATGGAACTGTTACGTTCATCGATGTTAATTTGCATGCAAATTTGTACCAGACGTTCATTCAATATAGACAATATATGTGGCCCGTTAACTAAGATGTTAAGATTACACATTGATTAAATCAAAGTAACTCGTAGAGCGTAAGTCATGAATTAATTTGAGTTTGTTATTTCAGAATTATAATTTACTCATTAATGCGAGCGTTACGTATGTTTTACCTTTCAAATAGACATTTATTTCATTACAAGGTGGTAAACCGAATATGTTTTGGCTGTGGGGTTACCATAGCTATTTCCAGCGTGAAGCAGATCGCTAAGAGGATTTGGTTGCAGACTGACTCTTACATAAAGCACTATCTTAATGCTCTGGAGTAGTAAGGAATAGAAACGCATCTGTGATTGACTTCACGTGGAATTCTTGATTGCTATGAAGTTGCTTAAAAATGTTCATGGGCGGCAGTGGCCACTTAGAAGTCATTCACCTTCGTGTTCGTTTGCTACTTCAAAGATATAAAAAAACAGACTTAAAATATAAAATATATATATTTTATGTTACAATAATATATAGTTATATTTGATAATAATAGAAAATAATGTTAACCTTTTAAAAAAATGAATAATTGTCTACGCTATCGTATTGGGTGCTACCTGTAATGATAGACGTAAGTCTGAATAAATAAATAAATAAATAAATAAAATATATTATGCTCTTAGTGTTCTCTTCCAGTTAACTTCGCACAAAATAAAACAGCCGTTAATGATGGTATAAAAAGTAATTGTAACATAAAATATATGAAAATCGATCTCACAAGTAATATTGAAAAGACGATAATAATATCATTGTAAATTACCCTAGCTTCTAAAAATGTGCTTTTGGAAGATCCCTTTTCTTAAAGTTTAATGAGATCTAAACTCCGAAGGCGTCCAGCTCGAACACCTAATAAATACCCATAATATTCAACAAATAGGATAATAAACTACAATGGTTAGAAAGGCCTGGAAAGAGTCAGCTTTTAGAAAGATTTTCCAGTCAAAATTATCGTTGTCCTTCCATTCACCTTACGGTTCAGAATTTTGAAAAAAAATATACTTTGTTATTACGTTATCTATTGGCATCCAAGTTATACTGTGATTAGAGGGACGATAACACAGCATTGACATATATGTACATACAAAGGGAACTTACGACATCAGAAACCCCGTTAGTGAAAGCGAGAAAAAAATCGTCAATCAAAAGATATTTTGTTTTTTTTTTCGTTTACTTATTCCCTCTAGTATACTTATATACCTTATTAGTATACCTTATTAATCATGACTTTTTATTGACGTGTTCACACATAATATGTGTTAATTAAATGTTTTAAGACAAAGTTTGTACGCCTAATAGTGAGTGAGTGTTGAGCTCGCTCTAATCAAGCGGAAGGTCCGAAATTTAAATCCTAGGTAAATATTTCTGAACTTTCTAAAATTATTTAGAAATTATTTTTATTTTAAAAGAATAGACCACGAGGAAACCTACATGCCAGAGTTCTGAGAGATGGCCTAAAATCCTCTCTCCCAAGGAAGACACCCGTGTCCAGCAATGGGACAATAATAGGAAGAAGATAATTATAACTTTGATGGGTAGCAACTTGCTTTTCCAAGCTGACATCAAATCGCATAAGCTTCAGCGAATCTGATTCAGCATCCAATATGCACTTTGTGTCACTTTAAGCTTGGACAGCTTAACGACTCTTTTATAAAATTTGAGTTGAAAATATTTTCATATAGAAGTCCCAAAGGCTCTCTTACATAGTCATATCAAATAGGTTCCTTTCAAACTTTCTTCCAGATTATATGGTTTATCTGTTACTTGATGCAACTTACATGGTTTGTTTTATATATTTATTACGATACTTATTTTTGCAAAATGGTTGAATAAATAAAGGTGCAAGAGAGTGTGTGCTTGCCTGCTGATTTTCCTCTGAGGCAACCACCTTAGTCTTCGAGAGTAAAGTCGGTGATTAATATTGCATCTAACTTAAACCTGAAATCTTGTTATATATGCACAACAAAACTTGTAACAACAATTCTCTTTGAGGTTGCCTTAAAAAGCATTAATGTCCCTACAAACGGAGTTACCACATAAGTAGTATCACTACATAGTGTAAAACAAAGTCGCTTCCCGCTGTCTGTCTGCTGATTTTAATGTAGTTTTTTTATTAGAATGATTCAAGAGGAAGGTTTTTATGCATTATACATGCAATATACAGTGGTGGAACACTGATAATATTATATTTTTGACTTTAAGGCGGAACGAAGTTCGCCGGGTCAGCTAGTATTATATATACAATATACGTCTATATAAAACTATTTTTCCATAACTGCGTCTTTCAAATGAAAACACAACAGAAACGAGCTGCTGGAAAGGACCTGCTGCTCGTAAATGGGACCTCATATTTAACGCAAACAGAGTGGGAGACTTCTTGAAAACATTTCCAAAAATTAAAGCAAGCGATGGATATAATTCGCGTACTCTTATTATGTTTTATGTTGCGAAAATGCGGATGAGGCCGTACGTGTCTTTGCAAAGAGCCAAATATTTATGTTGGGGTTGGGATGAAAGGAAAACATGAAAATCAATAAATTCTAACGCTTTGTATATGAATGGTACGAATATACTAGAATCCAGCGATATGCGATTTGTTTATACGAATCAATCACACGACTATTTGTTTTATAGAAATAAATCGTCAACTGTTCTATTTATTTTATTTATGATAGTAAAATTCGTTGAGGATCAATTTCGGTAAAAACTAGTCCAGAGCATTTGATACTACTAGTCGACATTACTAGTCACCCGTCGCGTCGGTCGAAATTTGACCGTAATTTAAATTAAAAAAATTAAACTTCATATTGTCCAAAGTAGTACGAATATTAATCATTACGAAAAGTAATCATTTTCAAGTAATTTTGAACGCCCGTTAAATATAAAAAAAGGTTTAATTAGCTAAACAGTATTTTAAAGCAATAGCGGGTATTTTGACAAAGACACTGACATTTCTGACGTTACGTGTTTTCATAGTAAGACATTGAATGTTCTATTTCGTTTATTATTTATGTGTTTGTGACAAACGCATGGTAGTGCGTGTAATGTGTTTTAGTTGATTTTATGTATGTTACATGCATTATTTGAAAAAAATATTAACATTCTACACTCTTTCTCTACATCCACTATAACCTTGCAGAATTTCATACTAATCTGTCCACGGCATATTTCTTAAGAATGCGTTACAAGTTTTTGCTTCACATATTAATCTAAAGATAGATTCTATCCTCATAACTTTCATATTTTAAAGCGTCACGACCACATAAGATAAAAGGGTTTATTCGGGGCTCAAAGGTGCCCTTCTTGCTGGGACAGATTGTCAAGTCGAAAATTACTTCCGGATTCTTATATTATCTTATGATAAAAATATTTTTCGAATTATATATTCTGAATACTGCTTACAGATAAGTGAAAAACCTGTTCTTAAAATTGAGTTGTCTTCTTGGTGACTATATGTTCAGGATTATTTATGTTGATATTATTGCAATAATTGTGCGTTTTTACTATTGTAAGATTTAAACGTTTTTATCTCAGACCGCAGAGGCCATATCAATTAATGATATATATAATACTGTATCACTATCTAAACTAAGTTGATATCAATTTTGTTTTATACTAGCTGTACACCGCACGCGTTAGTACGCCAGTACAAAAAATACACCAGAAACCTTCATGAATAACAACTTTGCTAAAGATCATCACATGATCAAATGAATAGTTTACAATTCTATAGAGGACATACAGACATTACAGAAAAAATACATTTTTATAAAGGAGAATAAGATGGTACAATCCGTCAAACCTTTTGGTCTGTAGCGCGTGCATAAGAAATGGACATATATACATATGTACCATACATGCGCTCGAAAAGTAAATACCCTCCTTCCAACTCAGTCGGGTAAAAGCAGGTAATAAAACCTCAAATAGTAATATTACCTATATATTTCTTTCTTGCGACACAAATACGCACTCACTCAAATGCAAAGCGACGTATGTGGGACGCGCGGTTAAATATTAATTAGCGCGCTGAAAATTACACTTTCTTTTCATGTGGATGACTGGGAAATTAGGGACATGTGTCATTTTGCATACAATTACGCGTATATGTTTTTATTATTCAGGGCTTTAACAAGAATTTATTCATTTTACCAGCACTTTGTTTTATTTTAATTTATGGCGTCCGTGAAATAATTTCGGACAATACATATGTGCCATTAGGGCACCATCCTGATCCGACGCGCGGTAGGTTCCTGGTTCGATTCCCGGGCAGAAAGAGATCTGAATGATGAGTTTATATTTCTGTTCTAGTTCTGTGTGTGTCCATGTCACGATACAAGGCAAATCCTAGAGTGAGATTGTGAGCGTCAAAATGCGTTCTCGTCAACCCCTTATTGCGCTGCTGGGCATGAGTCTTCTCTCAGAATGAGAAAGTTTAGGCCACAGTCCACCGCGCTGGCCAAGTGCGAGTTGGTGGAAATGCGTTATTGTTATGGTTGTTATTGTGCTGGTTTTCATGTCACCACCAGCGTCATGACGCAGCTACCTGCTCATGACAATAGCTGAGTTTGACCCTTTTCGCGTTTGTTGCAGCACATATAATAATAGTTATACTGTACAAGTAAATTATACCTGTCTCTTTTTTAAATTATTTGTCTTTTTTTGTACGGTGTTATTTCTTATTTGTGTCTATTTTTTTACTTTTAATTTATGTTATTTTTTTGTATGTGTTGCATTAACGGAATAAATCTGTTTTGTTTGCTTGTTTGTTTGTTTATTTAATTAATAAAAGTTTCACTTAGTGGAGTTTAAAATACTTACATCACCAAAATTAGTGCCGAAAAAGCCTAGGTGTGAAGATTAGCTTGTGATTAGGGTTTGATATAGACCCTTGAAGCGTACATTAGGACACGGGATAACGAGCTTAAAAAGGTCAAAGCAAAAAAGTAGCGAGTTATTTTGAATTTAGGCACACGGCTACTCGCCGTGACTCAAAATACTCCATCCCCAAAAAGGATAGGTCTGCGGTTTGTCTAATAGCAAGAAGTGTAAAGTAATATTAAATTTAAGCTGTTAATCCAGGTCTTCCATGAACAACTCTTACACAGTGCTTTCAAAGTTAGTCCTGAGCAGAAGTAATGCCCCTATGTCCAATTTTAGATATAAATTTAATTGTATTTTTAAATAATTACACATGTACATAAGCGGCTGCGCAAACTTTCTATTATACTGTGTGCTCTTTTGATATTTTATCTCATTAAACACCGGTAAAATCTTCGCTACTGTTGATTAAGAAATGATTACTCAGATCTGTCGTTCGACCCACGTGGCGCAGCGGTTACTATACCAGTCTGACGCGCAATGGGTCCCGGGTTCAATTCCCGGCCAGACAGGTATCTGAATGATGAGTTTAGATTCCTGTTCTGGGTCTGGGTATTCGTCTTGTGTGTGTCCATGGTACCCACGACACAGGAGAAAATCCTACTGTGGAGCTATGAGTGTAGAAAGCGTGCATGAGTGTAGAAAGCGTGTGTCAAAAACAGTATATATAGGATATGGTTTTTCAACGTGTATTTGGATTCAATTTTTCAGACTAATCCAGAGACTCTTTATCTTTTTAGCATCTTTATGATATACACTCCAGGTGGTAGAACCAGTGTAGTTCGACCGGCGAGGTACCACCGCCACTCCTATTTCTAGCGTAAAGCATTCCTTACATTTCGATGGAAAGTTATGGTTACTGGCATACTTTTATAATAGGCTATCATCTGATTGACTTCAGATGAAAGCTATGTTCTATATAAAGTTGTTCACAGATGTCCATGGACGGCGGTGACCACTTACCATAAGGTGAACTGCATGCTTTATTGCTACTTCAACCAGACAAAAACAAATACGAAAGCTGGTAACAGGAACTCCATACTCGAATACTCCATACTCCATGCTACGAACTCAAAGCTACGGCGTAACGACGATACTATTATAAAGTTTAAGGGTCTCGTTCTCTTAATTGAAAACCCTTTTGAGGAAAAACTAATAAAGTATTCAAGTAACTCATTTGGGTGTATTTTCTTAAATTAGCATTGTAACCTGGTACCTTCGTATGTACTCATAATATACATATCGTACGATGATTCGAGCAACCAGCTACGACGTAGACACTGCTGTGTCTACGTCGTAGCTGAATGTTTGCGCTCATTTCGATAAAATGTCACGAGGTATGAAATTTTTCTTACTTATATTTTGGTAGACTTTGTCAGTACTTACTTGAATCATTTTTCTACCAAAACTGTCAATAATAGTATTATTAAAACAATAATAGTAGTATTCTACCAATAATAGTAGTATTAAATGCTACTATATTCTGGATAACAGATTTGGAGAAAGATATTCTTGTCCGAGGCGTTTCAAATTAGTCGTTATGGTTAGCAACAAATCTACGGCCGATCTCATGATTCAAATTTAGAAAGCCTAATATAACATGGCTTAATCTTTATTTAAATTCAAATATTCTTTAAAATATTAAAACGTTTTAAGAACGAAATAAACATTTCACACCCAGTATACACCATTGTGTCGAGGACTCGCGGCCATATTTCTCGCGCATAAAGCGATGTCTCATAAAAACGACACCTCCGAAATGTGCTCGTTTAATTTATCGCAAGCCTTTGGTTTCATTGTGTACGTTTAATGGAGAAGTTTTTAAACGAAGTGTGAACATTAGGACTGTCCTAAAAGTTTTAAATTTTGCTTGAATTTTCATTGTTAATATTGTTTAGTTACAAAATATAGTATTTAAAGTTGTCGTTAGTCTAGTCACAAGACCTTTTAGTAAACTTACATATTTAATAAAGCGTATTTTTTAAATAATAAGTAGTAACACATTTTAATAACCTCTGAAATGAAATGGAATGAAATGAGAAGTCATTATTTTGCATCGGCCTACGGAGGCACTTACAAATTACATGTATATTTTTTTACACTACCACCGGATTGGAACACGACCTCAACTGAGAAGATCCGGCAAGAAACTCAATGGGTTTTTCTTTTTTATTTGTATATCTTTTTTTATTGCCATATTGTTTTTACATTGGTTATAAAAGTTAGCTCCAGTATCTTGCCTTATATTTGCCTCTATATCACTAACTGAAGTTGATTCCCGATACGCGTCCCTATGATACGCTTGTGTCTCATAGTTCACAGATGGTTTTAGTACAAATATTTTGTGTTTCTTCTGTTGTTTGAAACGTATATGCAATATCGCAAGTGATTACATAAACTATTCAGCTGAGGAGATTTGAGACGCAGAACCGTAACAAATTACAGTCCCATGGTGTAACATTAGCCCGATGTAGAGAATAACTTTCCACAGAGAAACAAAAACGATGATTAAATAAAGTTGTGAATCATTGCAATATTTAAAAAATCCCAGATGTACAGCTAAAACAAATTCTAATGAAATGCTTTGATTCGCATCAGAAACAAAATACGCCAAATGGGTTGTTCATTGTAATGAGAAAGATTTCTACTACGTTGTCACGTTCTTTGTCCATTTTACCTATAAATACTCGTCTATTACTTTTTATTTACACTAAAGCAAAATATAACTGTAAATAATCGTAATTTAAATTGGTCTGAATGGATAATATGGCCTTTTTCCACTCAGACATTTTTAATTTCTTTGTAAATACAATTCTTAAGTTCCCACAAAGTCACAAGATATTTACTAGTGTTTAATTATAGCAAAATATTTAGTGCATATTATATTAAATAAAATATTTTCTTCCACGTGCAAACATTACAAACGAAGAAAAATAAAGCAAAAGCAAGTCATTTACGAGGAGGAAAGTTTAGCTTTCGTTATTATCTAGTTTCGTAATTAGAACAACTCGTCTAGTGTTTTATTATTGTTGAATTAGGTACCAAGATCCTTACTATTCTAAGTAGTAAATGTGTTGTATTTATCCACATTCTTTTTTATGTCTATTGCACTTAAAACATTCCCTATAAATCCGTTCAAATCTCTCCACGATCAAATCACAATCATTGTTTGATTTTAATCACTTAGCTTAGAAGATATGTATTTTTATATAGAGACATACAAGCTTAAAGCATTTTCATAGTTATGTTTACTTACTTAACTTCACTTCATAGCTGAATTTTGACCACGCACACCGCTTAGATATATATAGAAAGCAATCTTTAATATGTACTTCTTAATCAATCATAACACCGCCGGCTTAGCGTACCTTCCAAAATAAAAAGCGCACTTAAAATGTATCCATTAGCGTACCATCTGAACCACGCCCAACTTTGCCTTACTTTATACGTAAATTAATAACTGAAGATCGAATGATCGGAGGAATCGAAGAGCGATGCTCTTGATTGTTCACCAACTGGTGTGATAGATTTGGATACACTTCAATAAAACAACGACTAACTACCGTCCTATGAGTAAACCGTTTTCAAAAAAAATTTCAGGTAGAGACAGACATAGACAGGATCGATGAATGTCGACTGATTCATCCTATCGTCGAGAGATGACAACAATACACATCGATGAAACAGATCGTTGATCGATTGATGGGTATAGACCCCTGTATATAGATGAATATCCATACTAATATTATAAATGTGAAAGTGTGCTTGTTTGTTCCTCTTTCACGTCTTCACATATAGCTATGTGATACTACATGATATGGTTTATATGTTGGGAGATAATTAGGAGGGCGGAGAGTGACCTAGGCTACTTTTTAGCACGCTCTGTAGTTCCGGGATCAGAATAGGGCTACGGCATCCCCTGCCTGTCGTAAGAGGCGACTAAAAGGGACTTCCGGGGTTGCAGACGGCTAGAGTGGGAGCTCGAACCGTTCGGTCAGGCAATCCCGGGAAGGACGGCGGTATGTGTGGTGGCATACCGTCGTAAAGACTAGACGGAGCGGTGGGCCCAGCCGCCCATCTGGGAGGAGCCCGGTGGGGCAACTAGCTCGGAGGATTCCGGTTGAAGTCGTTTCGAGATCCCGGAGTCCTCCTTTTCAGCGCCGAGGACGGCCACCGGGGGGGTTTTAGTGCGGTAAAAATCCCACATAACCCTGCGTCGCTCACACGGCGTCGGGTACCTTTTGAAGGTTTCCCCCTCGAAAACAAAAAAAAAACTACTTTTTAGCGCGCGCTCTCATGCCCATGAGAATATCAATGTTTTATTAGTTGACACATATTTAGTATAGATGGCGTTAGTAAAATTCATTTGCAAGTGCTTAATCACGCTATTAAATGCTAATGTTAATTCCCTATGACGGTGCGGGCGAAGCCGGGGGTAAGAGCTAGAAACAATCTATTTCACATCAGTATTATTGCATAAGTCGTTAAATTTCATCGCAAACAAAAAATATATATTTTATTTATACAGTCTTCAATAAGCTCAGAAAAGCAATCTTGTTTGTACGACAAGCAAATATTTATAGCACTTTTGTGAAATTAATCTACAGTGTCAATTAATTCTTAACAATGACTTCAGTGAGTCAGCCACGAGGGAAATCTGAAGTTCTTTTACCTGCATCGAATTTAATCACAGAGAAATGAGGTGCAGAGAAAATCCAATTACTCTCTTGTTACAGAATAATTCATATCCAAAACAATAAGTTTATTTAAGAGCACAGAAAATACAACAATTATTCATAAATTGTTATCGGAAAATTGTATATGTAAAACCTTTTGGACATGAAAATAATTGTTACTTTCATATTATGATTTTATATTGCGAAGCGTATACCGAATTTGACCAATATATATATGAATACTCAGAAATAATACTTAGATGAAATACTTCACTAAAGAAATCTTAAATGAAGAAATTTATTTAGTATGTAAGATTCATGTGTTGTGAATATATTGTCAATTCTTAGAAAGTATTCGTTATAGCGAAAAATACTAACCTATTAAAAATACGAAATCATTCATAAATCCTAAAGCTAATTTCTCGAACTCGAATATGAACATGGATTCCAATTAATGATGAGATGCTACTTCCGCCTATGTACTTCTGTAAGAACTTATCAGAATCTTCTAATCTTATTCTTATCAGAACCTAGGTGCTCCTGAGGCTTAATTTGCAACCAATAAGATAAGTATAAATTGTATATTTACTATATATGGCTATGATATAATATACCTTCTTCGTAACACTCCTTTAACTTGTATATAGCAGTGCCTAACCTGAAATGGGTGTGGCCCATTTCTACCTAAGAACAGCAGCGTTCTTAGGTCGAAATAGGTGTGGCGGCGATCCCTCCGGAGTCGAATAACGAATCCTTAATGACTGGTTGAATGATATAAATATATCACGTGAAGTACCTCCTCGTGGGTTCCATTAGTATCGAAATAATACAAGAAACTTTTATGGAAAGAAAGGTGTTAGGGACTTTGTTTTGCTACTTCAACACCGAGTAGCAAATGATCATTCCACCTGCACTGAATGCTCATTTAGTACCTCATATTATAAAAAAAAATGAATATCTCTTTTAAGTATCCTTTGAGTAGTTAACAAAATATTATGTTCATACAACATCGTAGCGAATATGAGAGTATTTTAAGATGGGTTGTTGAAAGCAATTTTGCACTTCGACACCCGAGTAAATTAACCTGAAAAAGGTTACTTCCAAATTCGTTGGTAGCTTAAATTCAAGAGAAATAAGGGATGGCCACCCCATGTCTTGTTAAGATAAACGAGTAGCCGTAAAACTAGCAAGAGGGATGTTTGAATCACCCGAATTATATGGCTCGATTAACGAATACTTCGTTGATTTGATAGTCTGGATATAGTTCAGTAAAACCCGTGTAATTTACTGTTTTTTTTATAGTTAGGCCAAACGATAAGGCAGACGGGCCACCTGATGGAAAGCAGTCACCGGCGCCTATGAACATTTGCAACACCAGTCGCCAATGCATCGCTGGCTTTGGAGGAGAGCTCTTTTTACACCTTTATTGAAGAGCCCCATGTCATAGTGCTCCGGGAATACCTCAGAAGGAAGCTCATTCCACATCTTGCACGTCCGCGGCAGGAAGGAAAAAAATTGCTTTACCCAACTGCGTCAGACTAAGGGTAATGTTTTATGTATGTATTGATTTATGTATGTTTGTATATATATCCATTTATTTGACACGTGCCATAAACATTTTTTATTTTATTTTTTTATCTGATTGAAGAAGCAAACGAGCACGCAGTCCACCAGATGATAAATGGTCACTGCCGCCCATGGACATCTGTAAGCAACTTCATACAGAACATGGGGTTCTATCTGAAGTCAATCACAAATGCGTTGCTACTCCCGTGCTAAAAATGTGCCGGCAATCATACCCTTACATCGAAACGCAAAAACTGCTTCAAGCTAGAAATAGGTGTGGCGGTGGTACTTCCCCGGTCGAACTACGCTGGTTCTACCACCTCCAAACATTACGGCTTGACGAATTGTACCATATGACATATCATTGAAATCGACTGAGTTGTGAGAGTGATGTAAGCTATATAATTTTCGAATGGCGCCCACGGTCAGAATAAAACGGGAAAGTTGTGATCTTTTGTTTTTATAACAATATGGGTACCGAATGTAAACTAGTAAATAGACCATTACAAAATATATACATTATAACACTTTCATGCTTCAATTTAACACAAATTTCTAAATTAAACACTTTCTACACTCATAGCGCCACATTAGATTTACCTCCTGTGTTGTGGGTGCCATGGACACACACAGACGAATACACAACCACCCAGACCCAGAACAAGAATCTAAACTCACCATTCAGATACCTGACTGGTCGGGAATCGAACCCGGACCAGTACCAGACCGGTGCCAGACCGGTATGGTAACCGCACCGCCACGCAGGTCGTCAGAATTCAAACTGTAATTTTTGTTAAGGCATTTGGGTTTTTTGTTTTCATAATTAGTAGTTATCGTAGTTTATAGAATTAAGATTAGTCAGCTTAGTTTTCAATTTAAGATAAGTTAATCAGTCAAATAGGATATGCCTAAGCTTTACTTTCTATGAGCGGATATTTATGTAAAAGAGGGTAGTATGATCCCATACATTGATTTGTTGCTTTGATAATATCAAAGTAATTATGTTATTATGTAATTGAACAAAAAAAAAAGTCAATTAGTACTTACCACGCTATTTTTGTAAAGAGGCGATATACCTCAGTTGTACATGATGTTTATAATAGTAATATGGATTTTAATGAAAGTACTAAGGAAGGCTCATAAGATTTGGCTGAATAGAGTGAAATATTTATGCTGATTAAAGATTTATTACCTTTATGTTTTCGTTGAAAGACGTAAATAAATCGATATTCAATCCGAATAAAAATAGAAAACTTCAGTCAAACAATATATTCTGAAGAATCGCATCTCCTGTGATCCGATTTCAATAAAGTTTTTACTACAAAGCAAAATAAAAAATGTAAATTCACAATACATCGGATGACTTAGCAGTTTCTAAGTTTACATAATATCTAAATACATGCCGTATTTGATATTATAGTATCGCACAAGAACTATACGAAAGGCATAATTCAAAAAAATAAAAATTTACACCCAATTTCTCAACTACGTCAGAAAGCAGATAATCTTTTTCGAGTGGGTGGGTGTAGGTTTGTGTGATATATTTTCGAATATATGGATGTCTTTGGCACTACAGCACAAAGGGTTTGACGGATTGTACCATATCATTGGAATTGACGGTATACAGAGTGACATAGTTATACAATTTGTTGTTGTTTTTACTATTTTATTTCTGTTACTCTTTTACAAATAATTTTAGACGCTTATTAGATTTTATTTATTTATGTTATATTTTTATTCTGCTTGCAAAGATATTTTTACTATAGCTAGCAATGTTCAACTGTAAATGATTATTCATTTATTATTAAGTTGCTTAATTCTGTGTTATTTTAATCGTTGGTGAATTAAATAAATAAATAAATTTTATAATTATGAAAAATATGACGCCTACGATCATAGAAAAGGGGGAATAGAGGGAAGGGACGATTTTATAATTACCATAACAGTATGGGTGTCAAATGAAAGCAAACAAATAGATAACTACAAAAATGTATGTACCTACTTTATAAATTCTATATAACTATTTAGACTCAAAATCTAAAGAAGCTTAAATAATTATAAATGCAAAAGGCCCGACTTCGTTTTTAAGCGTGTCAGTTTTTTGTTTGAATAATTAAATTAACAATAATTGAACCTAAATGATTTCAGTCGTCTTAAGTTGTATTTTTAAATGAAAGCAAACAAACAGATAATTATAAAAATGTATGTCGGTATTTATAACTTCTATATAATGTATGTAGGTACTTTATTATTTTATTTAGTCTCAAAATCCAAAGAAGCGTAAATAATTATAAATGCAAAAAGCCCCACTTGGTTTTTAAGCGTGTCAGTTTTTTTTAACAATGACACTAAAGAATTTTCAGTCGTTTTAAGTAGCAGGTTATTAATTTTTGAATATTGTGTATTGGTCGATAGATTTAATATTCTGTAGAACCGTGACGTTAACCATTCATTCCCGATTTTGTTAGCATCAGTAGTCCACATGTATTCCATTCTGGCCTTGGGTACAATCTGTTGCTCCGTCGTCTCTCAGTTATTGAGACAGTTATTTCGCCATTTATTTCTGGCTGGCGACGGGATGCGGATATAGCGCCTCTTTCCCCTTTTATTTGCTTTACGGGAAGGTTTATTGAATTGTTATTTTTGTTTCCTCGCTCCACAGTAGGGATGGTTTGACATCTAGGAATTGGTTGGAGACTTATTGAAACTATTCTGGGATAAACTAAATTTAGGAGGGTTATTTTAAAAACGTCGTACGCAAAACTGAGTTTAGAATATTTACATTTATATTATCTGAAATCGCGTCATTAAATGTCTGAAAATATATTTAGAGTTAGTATCTTGAGCAAATATTCAATATTTTTTCATTTAAATTCATGTATATCTATCATAAGTTGTTATAAAGTCATATTACATTTTTTAACCGAGTAGTTAGAAATAAATACGAAATCTCCAAATTCAATAATATTATCTCATTATTGTGTTGAAACGCACCAGGTGGCCGTCTCTTACATTTTAGAGTGCTCCTCTCACATATCGCGATGCTAGTGGTGTTGTTTTCGTATTATAATGCAAATTTGGCTAATGTTCTTTTTTATTATTTATTTTGATACGTGAAGTCGAACGCAAATTTTATTTTATAGTTATACCTAACGATAAGGCAGACAGGCTACCGTATGGAAAGTGGTCACAGTCGCATATGGACATTTGCAACACCATAGGAATTGTCAATGCAACGCCAGCTTTGAAGGAGAGCTCTTTTTGCACCTTTATTGAAAAGCCCCATATCTTATCAAAATATATTCAAAGTTTTAAAATAGTAAGAAACATCCAATGAGAATAAATGAGGGCATTTGAATATTTCAAACCATTAATATGTAGTTTATTATTAAAATTATTTTAAATTAGTTCTCTTAATACGTACTTAAACATTCAAAGAGCTAGATATAACTCAAAAAATTCATTATTTAAAATATTCACGTAATTTTTAAAGAATCTGTTTAAATTACAGCAAAAACTCGGATAGGACACATTAAGTGCGTCTCGAGATAAACGTTTTAAGAACGATATCTTAGCAGACTCCAGCATCTCAGTAGACACAATAAAAACTCCTAACGTAGCTCGTTGAAAGCGATAAAAGTTTATGAGTATTTAAATTGTACAACGAAATCCAATAGCAATTACGACCTTTGATTGCTGGACGATTGATTTGAAGTCAAATCGGATTTTATTTGAAGTTTTACCGCGATAAAATTTACAATAATTGAATTTCGTTTATTAAACTCACTGTTACTGGCACAAACGTAGTGAAAAGGTGACAAATTGTGTTTTACTTTTTTATTCGATTGTGCTATCGCCGTTGAATATCTTAGTTTTGTTTCAATGTCTGTATAACACGTATCAATTTTTTTAATGGTTATTCCTATAATACCGCAAAATTTAACAACTTATGATATCAAACATTTTACTCAAGATATTTAATTGTTAGCGAGTAAATTTTAACAATCGGTCCATAAACCAATAGTTTAGCTACTTAAATGTAACTTACTAAGCTTAATAAAAAGAATGTAATCAATTATTTAACTAATTGAACTGCAACTAGACTATTAGCTTAAGTTATTCGTGACTATGTTCCGAAAGAGTTTAATATTAAAAGACATTCCGTCTTTATGGATTGCATTAGTCTATGAAAAGACTCATTCATGAGAGCTGTGTGCCATAAGTTTGCTAATGAGCTGCATATAATTATACGACTCTCGTTTATGTGATCCTAATATTTGAATTATTTTATGAGTGTTGAATTGAGTTTTCGCTACAAACATTAATTACATCTTCAAATCAAATATATCTCTTGTTTTCGCTCATAATTTACAATGTACTTAAAGATGAAGGTTTGAAGGTGGTAAAACAATGTAGTTCAACTGGGGAAATACCACCGCTACACATATTTCCAGCGTAAATCAGTTCTTTCTTGTGTTTTGATGGAAAAATATGTGTACCGGCACACTTTTATATGAGGCGACTATCTTAATCCTTGGGAGTAGCAACACATCTGTGATGCCACATAGATCATTCCTTCTATATGAAGTTGCTTACAGATATCCATGGTCAGCAGTGACGACTTACTATTAGGTGGACTGCATCCTGGTTTGTTACTACAATCAGATAAAAAATTAAGAGCAAAAATAAAAACAACGCTTGTTTAATTAACGGATATTAGTTCGTAGTAAAGGTACTGTTCATTACAAAAAAAATACGAAAGCATTTTTTAGGAATTGGACTTAAAATCGGTGATTGGGTAAACGGCGCAGGGCCAAATAAAACTCAAATGTACACCGTATTTACGGCCATCGGGTTTTTCGATACAGATGCGAAGGGCTTGAATGAATATCCCTTAATCCTTTATTAAACCCTAAGCACACATCGAGGTGTGAGTGTTTGTATTATACGATGTGATTGAACAAACTGTTCGGAAAGCCATTTAAATTTTCAAATAGCCTGATGGCGTCATTACGTGTAGGTACCGTATTTACAAGTAGCAATTTACGTACAGCCTACTTTATGTTAAGTGAGTGACAATTTAATATCAGTTATAATTCTTTCTCTCTTTATTATAGTAGATTTTGTATTGTCTTTACTGTGTTTAGAATTTTTTTTCCTGCTTTGTATTTTTATTTTTTATCTTAAATTTTATTGCACGCATTTAGCGTTTTGTTCTCTTTTAATTTAAATTCTTAAATACTGCTTACAAATATAATTATACTTTGGCTTGTTATGTTCACATGTAAGAGATGTTCACATGTACTGTAATTAGCGCACAAGAAAATGTGTCATACTGAAATGTAATAATCGTAGGCAACCATTATAAAAATAAATAAATAAATTAGCATATATAAGTACCTCCTCGTCTCACATAAAAGCATTTGAGTGGTAAATGAAAAAGCAGCAGCATATATATTTACCATAGACCCGTCTAGGTGATCTTGGTACTTAGTAATATAAGTACATGTCTTATTACTTTATTATTTCTATACGCTTAATTATATTTATATAACTTCAGAATTTACATAAAATTTGCCTCATCGACTTACAGGGCGCTGCCGCTGCGTGCTACTAAGTTTGCACTTAGTTCAAAATTTTAGTTTAGACACTAATATAACACAAAACTAATCCTGTTGTAGCTGTTACTTTATTGCCCTACTTTACTCCCTAAAACTTCAAAGCAATGTCTTACTAGATCAAATACTTTTGAGAAACATTAGAAGAAATCTGGTAAACATGGACAAAACTTAACATTTAAATCAGAAGCAGCTAAATATACAATACCAGTACTACTAGAGTTGTAAATAAATGAGTTTATACATTTAGATACAAATATTGTTAAAAATTGACTACATTGATCAAAGTTTTATCCAAACAGGATTTAGGCGCAAAAGTGGATGTTTACTCGGGACAGTTTAGTCGAAATTGGCCATTTACGCGAGTCACGTCCAAACACGGCCCTTAGGACCGATTAGCGAGTACAGGTCGTCGAGCGAGCGATAAATCTGCTCACTCTCATACAACTTTATCAAGAGCTAAAAGTACTTGAACTAATATTTCGAAACATATTTCACATTAAAATTCTATTGATATTTTTATAATATACAAGAAGAAGGAGCCTGATTCAGACTGTTTTAAAAAAAACATGTCAGGGTCTTGATTACTATCATTCTGGAAGAGTCTAAGAAAAACGGAAGTGATATTTTTTTCGATTTATTCAATGTTGAGGTTGTCCGATCGCTTTAACGGTTCCAAAAAGGATAACTTTGTCTCAATACGGTTGACTCGAGTTCTAGATACAAATATTGTCAAAAATCAAGTAGATTGATCAAAGTTTATCCAAACGGGATTTAGGTGCAAAAGTGGATGTTTACTCGGGACAGTTTAGTCGAAATTGGCCATTTACGCGAGTCACGTCCAAACACACGGCTCTTAGGACCGATTAGCGAGTACAGGTTGTGGAGCGAGCAATAAATCTGCTCACTCTCATATAACTTTATCAAGAGCTACAAGTACTTGAACCAATATTTCCAGACATATATCACATTAATATTCTTTTGATATCCGTATATTATTACGTGAAGCAAAAACTTGTGATTTGTTCTTAAGATACTTGCCGCAGGCGGAGAAGTGTGAAATTACGAACGGTTATCGTTGATGTAGAGAAGAATTGCGCATAAAACATACATAAATTCAACTAAAATCATTACACTACCTTGCATTTGTCACAAACACATACATAATAAACGAAATAGAACATTCAACGTCTTATTGTGAAAACACATATCGTCAAAAACCTCAGATGTCTTTGTCAAAATACCCGCTATTGCCTTTGAAACCTCTCTTTACCTTTAAATGGTGCGTTCAAAATAACTTAAAAATTATTACAATTTATTTAAATTAGAGAAATATTGGTGCTACTTTTGACAATAGTTACTTTAGTTTTTAAATTCAAATTATGGTCGAATTTCGACCATTGCGACGGGTGACTAGTTTTTATAATAAACATGACGAAGAAGCCTGATTCAGGCTGATTATTATCCTTCCTCGAATGTTTCAAAAAATGCAGAAGTTTTCTTCCTCGATTTATTAAATGTTGAGGTGGTCCGATCGCTTCGACGGTTCGAACAAGGATAATTTAGTCTCAACACGGTTATCTCGAGTTCTACATACAAATATTGTCAAAAATCAAGTAGATTGATCAAAGTTTATCCAAACGGGATTTAGGTGCAAAAGTGGATGTTTACTCGGGACAGTTTAGTCGAAATTGGCCATTTACGCGAGTCACGTCCAAACACGGCCCTTAGGACCGATTAGCGTTTACGGGAAGTGGAGCGAGCGATAAATTTGCTCACTCTCATATAACTTTATCAAGAGCTGCAATTACTTGAACCAATATTTCGAGTCATATTTCACATTAATATTGTTTCAATATTTTTATAATAAAAAAATGTAACGATATCAGTAAATGATCACTGACGGTCATGGACTTATATAATATAATCAACCCATTCCATTTCCATCGTTCAAGCTTGGTCTGGTGAAAGAGTGTGGTTGCCGGTACACTTTATATGAGGGGCAAGCAATCTGTGATTTATTTCGTGTTCTACTTCAATTGTATACAAAACGTTAGATCAGGTCCAGGTCTACGTTTGTTATTTTACGAATTACTTATTAGTACTTTTTCATATCCATTAAATTACAACCCAGCAGTACTTAACACTGCCTATTAGGCTGAGAAATATATGGTAGTTTCAGTGACGAACTCCGACATTTCTTTTAAAAAACGTAAAAATAAATACATAACCTGTTAAGAGTTGTTCCAGAAGATTGAAGTAGCAAACAAACATGCAGTCTCATAGTATGTAGTTACTACTAATATATGTAAGTATACTGTATACAGTTCGAACAAGGTTTCAACCTGAAGTTGATCACAAATACGTCACTCCGGAGACTTAGTTGGCCGCCTTATGCCGTATAAGTTAGACAACAACATCCTTTAGGTGAAACGCAGAAATGTTTGAAATAGGTACCTGAAAAGTAACCCGCCGGATACTGCCACCTTTCTAAAGAACTAAGTCAAAATTGTTAGTATACCTGATTTTTTTTTATAAGATTGAAGTAGCAATCGGGCATGCAATCCACCTGATGGTGTTAACTGCCGCTCATGGAAATTTTCTAATCAAAATACCGAACAAAGGTTCTATCTAAACCCAATCACAGATAGTTTGCTGCTCTCGAGGACTAAGATTGTCGCTTTTTATAAAAGTGAGCCGGTAACCACACCCTTCTACCCAAACGCTAAAAGTGCTTCATGCTAGGTATAGGTGTGACGCTAGTGCCTCCTAAGTCCAAGCATTGTTTATACTGCTTTAAAGACATTTCCCTAAAGCCCTAGTAAGTAAAGAGAGATCTAAAGAAAAAATTACCACATAATTAGACAGATTTACGTCATAAGGTGTATCCCAAATATGTATATTTATTTTCTTTTTACAACACAACAGCGTCGTAATGCTATCAAAAATATAAGAAGAGAAGAGAAGAAAATGTAACATTAGTAATAAATAATACATATAATGAGATCAAAAAACACGAAAAACACTGTAATAGCACACGACCCTTAACTTTCACGTACCTGTGTAAGGGCATAGTTTACATGCATAAATGATTGGGCTATGCTATTTTATTCTATTTTAGTCCGTACTTATTATTTAGCGTGTGCCATTGTAATGTGGAACTTTTTGTACCTATATATGAACGGTTATGTTACGCCTTTGGGTAAGCAAGAGAATTTTCTCAAATACCTATTTTAAGTCCTGCTAGAATTTTCAGGTTATTATAGTAGATCCCTGCGGATGGGAGCCTTGGAGGTAAGTAAGGTAAGTGTTTTCTGGCGCCCCTGGCTGTTGGAGGGGAGCTTTATGCTCCATGCGAGAGGGGGCTGCGGGAGTGACCAGGCACCGTGCACCGGCGGATTCGTGGATGAATGCGAAAGCGCGCCCGTGTTCCCGCCGTATGGTGCGAGGAGAAAACACAGTGGGGATTTAGCCGGTAAGAGTGCGGCATAACCCAGCTCCTGCCCCGGGCGGCAGAGTATCCATGAGGATTACCCACTTAAAAAAGACGTTATTATAGTAGATATAACAGTTTATTAAGTGAAGAACTACTCTAAGGGTCATATTTATTTACTTCTAGGGCCGTTGGGTTTTTACCCGAAAGGAATAACATGTTTTTTGAACATATGTATGTATGAATGTTGATTTCTACAGCCGTTTGCGCTACAGCCCAAATGGTTTGACAGATTGTAACATATGACATAAATTATACTTTTTAAATAAGCGCGTATGATCAGAAAAATGGAGGAAAATGGACGATTATTTTTAATATAAATGTAACTGAGTAGAATAGCGACAATAGAAAGACATCGTCTGTGAAAAGTTCGTCTAGCTATCACGATGCATGAAATACGGCCCAGTGACAGACAGACAGACGGAAAGATGGACAGAGGAGTCTTCATAAATGGAGGAGGGTTCCTTTTTTTCCTTTGTGTACGGAACCGTAAAAAGTGAATAGTATAACGACATATTATTTGCAACGAATTCACAGACATAATGTTCTAATCCATTCTTCACCACAGTTATATTAACGGCAACATCTGTTACGTGAATTAATAATACTCAAGATTTTGTTGTGTGTTAAAAACCACCTAATTTCCTATTCACAAAAGCAACACTCGCATTAATAATATGAAATTAATTAGTACAGAACATGATCCCTGAAATTATTCTCTCGTGTCGTCACTTAAATCCATTTCGAGAATAGATATAGCGAAGACACGGCTCGGTATATTATAACTTGATTATACTAATGTGAGGAGAATGTTTATTTTACGTGAATATCGCCTTTTGCGTTGTTAACTGTGATAATATATGAATATTCTATACTTTTAACGTGTTTTCTGTTTTGTCTTGATATCTCATGCGTATTATTCAAGTGTCTCACTGGCTATCCATTTTTATACGTCTCTTTCTTTCTCGGTCCGGTCAATTGTCCAGAGCAAAAATAGGAAGCGGCAAAATTAAGTCACTTCGCACTTGGCCAGCGCGGTGGACTATGGCCTAAAACTCTCTCAATCTGATGGAAGACCCGTGCTTAGCAATAATGGGTTGTACACCAAAATTAAGTCAGTTAAACGTAATTCTGTATAAAGTTAAACTGTGTATTAGTTTGAATTGTCGGTTTGAAATTATTTATCGCGGCTTTAGGGTAAAGGGAAACATTTTGAGATAATCTACAAACCAAAAAAGTTTTCTAAAAAAACTCTATGGTGGTATGGTCTCTGATGGTGTGTGTATTCTTCCACTTCGCACTTTGCTAGGGCGATGCATTATAGCCTAAACCCCGTATCCTCGGGAAGAACACCTCTTCCCAGTCATGGAACAATGTTGCGTTAACAACGACAATATATTTAATGCCATTAATTAGATGAAATATTACTAGGGACTAGTGAAAGTTATTTTTTTATAATGTTGAAGTTTATGTGTTTTTAATTATTGCCGTACTACTAGCTGTAAACGTTATATAGAACAAGGGTTTTAACTGATATTACAGATGTCACAGATGTGTTACTCCTAGTAACTATTTTAATCTAAGTAGTAAGTACCTCTTTATTATTTCTAAGTATTTATTTATTCTACTTTATATGTAGGTATTCACTCAAGAACTTAACCCAAATATTATGACAGCTATGTAAAGTCAAAAATTTGTTCAATTTCTCTCAAAAGATTAACGTGCGACGTCAGTGCAGATCCCACACCCACGTTTTGGTAAGTTATAACGTCTATCTTTTCACGCTACGTTTGATCAAATATTCACTCGTAAGGGTACAGATGGCCAAGTTATAATTTCTTTGGATCTCTGTATAATTTAATAAGTTTGCAGGCGAGGTAATAATGTTAGGCCGTTACTGGTTTTATATAGGAATGTGTTATCCTGTGATATTATTTATTTATGTGTCATGACATTTGAAAACGCGAACTAGATGTTGTAAAGCACTGTACACGATATTTTAATATACCAACTGCTTAAAAATATATTATTATACCGGATTCGCCCAAAGAATATAGACCATAATTATAAAGTTATATTTTTTTAGTTAATAATTAATTCATTTCTATCTTAACATCTACTTGTTCCGCGATTTTACTTGCGTTTAATAAGCGGAAGCAAACAAATAGGTCCCTAAATTAAATGTTCGTATCAAGATTGCTTAAAAGATAAATTCTTATTCAAGAAAATTTTAATACCGAGACGTAATAAGTTTTTACTAACCGTAAAGTACACTAATCCTTCCAGTGGCAGACCGTGAAATTCAAATTTTTGCTACTTAAATATAAAGAACAACAAGCGTCATCGGAAGCTAGTTTACGAAAATGTTTTGTTGTCTAAATCTTGTTAAATTGCAATTTCGTAGTTATTTTTCATTTTGTTTTATTTTCTGTTTTAAGATTTTTTATTAGCATATTGATTAAACTTATACGAGAAAAATGAGCAAAAACAATTTTACGAATTATCTAAGCTCCTTTTAATATATTTAATCTATTTCTCTTACTTTTAATATATAGCTTGATTTGATGATACCATACCTACTATACAAAGTTCATGTAGTATTACAGTGAAAAATATTGAAAATGCGAAAACTTATCTCTTTTTTCGATCATGAATAAATATCGTAAAAACGCGATTCATTACATAATCCACAATAATATAGCCCCTAAGTGACTATCGGAAAACATTACGTTTAAAACCATATTGGATGAAAAGAGGGTATTTGCATAAAAAGAAAACATTTTTGCTATGTATTTTCTTTAACCTAATTTCGTGCAAAGTATATAGAGTGAGTGTGGTTCAAATAAGTACTATTATCAATTACTATTTCTAACCTTTTGAAGGTGGTAGAACCAGCGTAGTTCGACCGGGGAGGTGCTACCGCCACACTTATTTCTAGCGTGAAGAATTTCTTGCGTTTCGATGGAAGGGTGTGGTTGCCGGAACACTTTCACATGAGGGGACCATCATAGTCCTTAGGAGTAGCAACCCATCTGTGATTGACTTCGGATGGAACCCATGTTCTGTATGAAGTTGATTACAGATGTCCATAGGCGGCAGTGACCACTTACCATCAGGTGGACTGCATGCTCGTTTGCTACTTCAGTCAGATAAAAAAAGCCATCGATATCAATTGGTCACTTTTTCCTACGAACAAGTGTTATGCCAATGAAAAAACAGAGTAATTTTAATGTTAGTGTACAAAACTCTACACATGTTGCTCACAAAAAGCTACCTCAGTGAAACCACAGGGCATTGCCGCTTATACCATAGATTATAAATAAAGTGCGAGTCGGACTAGCGCACGAAGGGTTCTGTCTATAAAAAAAATCACGTTTGTTATATGGGAGCCCCGTTAAATATTGACAACAGAAATACGTGCTCTGTGAAAATTTAAACTGTCTCGCTATGACGGTTCTTGAGTTACACCCTCGTAACAGACATACAGACAAAAGGACAGACGGACAGCGGAGTCTTAGTAATACATTTTCGTATATTCCCTTTGAGTACGGAACCCTAAAAATACATTTCCAGCCTGACCCTAGTATTGGATCTTAAGTGCCCATTGGTGAAGATTACAGCGCTTAAATATGTAATGGAAAATGCCCACGACGCAATTACAATTTTAAAGGCCCTTAGGCCACAAAAGTCGTTTTGTCCGCTACCTATGACACTTTTACTGAACAGATTAAAGGGAAACAAAGGGTCAACAAATGTGCCCTTATTTACGTAATTGTTGTAATACTTAATTTTGTTTTTTTCTTTATAGTACTGTTTTATTGTGTTTTTCTGCAAATTAAATAAGTTTTGGTTTCAGCCGAGACATACTTTTTCTGCTAATAATAGATTGAGTAATTTCGATAAAAAAAAACTAAGTTCACTATAAATATTAAATCCAACGGCAACATTTTTTTTCCAGACAATTGCTGTGATTGTAGATACACATTTGGAATAATTCCATCACAAATTATTCTGACCACGAGCGTTGTTCCGTACGCAGTCGTCAAACCATTATTGTCCCACTGCTGGGCACGGGTCTTTTCTCATAATGAGAGAATTTAGGCCATAGTCCACCGCGCTGGTCAAGTGCGAATTGGTGGACTTAACACACCTCCGAGAACTTTTTTTTTAAAGAACTCTCGGGTGTGTAGGTTTTCTCACGATTGTTTCCTTCACCGAAAAGCAGTGATAAATAATGTATAATACGCACATAAATCAGTGTTGCGTGCCTGGGTTTGAACCTCGGACCTCCCGATTGAGAGGGCAAGTTTCAACCATTAGGTTATCACTGCTCATGTTTTGCTCATAGCCGTACGCAGTTGCTGCGAACTTTCTTTTTTCTGAAGTTATTGAATGTGAATGTATAATATGTATATGTGTGTGCATATTCAACCCCATACGAATGACGTTGCCGGGTAAGTAAGTCTTCCTTCCCATACCTAGACCAGAACAGAACATCGCTGTAACTAGGCGCAAATAGGTTTGGCGGTGATGCTTCCTTAGTCAAAGAACAAAAAGCTCAACACCCTTTCGAATTTAGTTATGAGTATGTTTCCTTTTATAGTGAAGGTGAGCATTAAGAATTTTTGAAAATTCTACCCTTTAGAGGATAAAGTGGGAAAGGGAAAATTTGTATAAAAATCCTACTTATTTTTTATCCGATAGAAGTAACAAACGAGCATGCAATCCACCTGATGGCAAGTAGTCACAGCCGCCCATGGACATTAGTAATCAACTTCATACAGAACATAGATTCCATCGGAAGTCAATCACAGATGTGTTGCTACTCCCGAGGACTATGATGGTCGCCTCATGTGAAAGTGTGCCGGCAACCACACCATTCCATCGAAACGCAAGAAATGTTTCTCGCTAGAAATAGGTGTGGCGGTGGTACTTCCCCGGTCGTACTACACTGGTTGTACCACCTCGAAAACCCACTAATTTGATGCAAGCTCAACGAAACTTAGTATCTGGCTTTGTGGTTTAATATATTGGTGACTGTTTATAAAATGGTCGAAGAAGACATACCATGTCCAGCGATGGATCATCAATATTATCAAATATGGTTGTACTAGTGTTTTATATTCCATCTATCCATCAGCCCTTTGATGTCCACTGCTGGACATAGGCCTCCCCTAAATCACGCCACTCCAACCGGTCCTGTGCCTTCTGAATCCAACGGTTTCCTGCTGTCTTCTTCAGGTCATCGGTCCACCTGATGAGGGGGCGACCTGTGCTCCTTTTGCCTGAACGTGGTCGCCATTCGAGGACCTTCCTTCCTCATCGGTTATCGGTCCTACGAGCGATGTGGCCGGCCCATTGCCACTTCAGCTTGGTAATTTTGAGAGCTATGTCGGTAAGCTTTGTTCGTCTACGTCTTCGTTGCGAATCATGACTCGTAGCGAAATTCCGAGCATAACCCTCTCCATAGTACGCTGAGCGACCCTGAGCCTCCGAATGAGGCCTACAGTGAAGGACCACGTTTCGGCGCCGTAGGCCGTGTTTTATATTAGTCAAATATATATAACAAGTCAAACTGAAAAGATAGTGTTATTTATAAAACTCTTATTCTAATGACACAACTTATTCTAATAATGTCCTTTGCATTTAACCTAAGTTTAATGCGAAGGAAATATATATGAATAAGTAGTATCCATTTAATTAGGCACTTCCTCCGTATGCAATGTGCTCTAAATCTTTTACGAGCGACGTATCCACTGGTTGAGAACCAATAGATATAAAATAAACATTAAATGCTACTTTTTGCTACAATTATATGTTTTTTTACGGAGATTAACATAGCAACTAAACATATTCATCTGCTATAAATTTTGAAATTTTAAACATTTTATAAATTTACAATTGAAAACATTTTATAACTTATCTCTTTGAATTTGACCCATTCATAGCAGATGAATATGTTCATGCATTTTTCTATATGACCAGAAGAATGCGCTATAATCACCGATAATAAATAGCTATAAGGAATCATATACGATAAATAAAAAATATTATTAAAGTTTAAGGTTTTTAAGTTTATGTTAAAATAAACAGTCCATCTGTGGTGTACTGATATTATATCTGTATTTATGTATTATCTATGTAGATAAACTTATAAATAAAGTAAGTATATAGTTAAACCTCTTTGGCTGAAACCTCGCTAAGCATAACTACAAAACAAAAGCCCAACAAAGTAGAGTGCTGTGTCAGCCCGAAGCACCCTATCGTGGTGCGATAAGCCAATACCGCTTCATCCTATTTACTCAAGGTAATACATTTATAATCTCTAATGGAAGCGGGCAGAGGTCCCATAAATCATATTTGCGACCGCTTTAGAACTTTGCCAATGGACTCTTTTAGGGCCGCCAAGAAATTGCTCTCGGTTATCTGGCTTGTCATATAATGGGACAGGACCCTTTAAATAGTGATTATGACAAGTGATTTTCCCGTAAAGGGTACGTACGTATCTTATAGATACTAAGGAAAAAATGTATCTGTATATAAATCGGCAGGAATAGTAGAATTCTATTTTTTCTTTTGGTTTGTTTGGTTTTTTCTTTGTTAACTGAATTATTTTTTACTTAGTAGTTATTACAGATGTTTGTATTAGCAATGAGTACGCAAAGACAATTGATATTTCTTCCTTTCAATAATGTTTATAGTCAAACTTCAGGCCCTAGCAGAATAGTAGTAAAATATTGAATAAAATATTTACGTACTTACATAAAGGTTGGACTTATTTGACCATATTATTTTTTAAGATTATAGTAGTAAACGAGCATACAGTCCATTCGATAGTAAGTGGCCTACAAACATTTAACACAACACATTTTATACAGAACAGAAACACACGTTTTCTACATTCTATTCCTAGTACCATGGACACACATAAGACGAATACACAAACACCCAGACCCAGAACATAAATCTAAATTCATCATTCAGATTCCTGTCTGACCGGGAATTGAACTCGGGACCCATTGCGCGTCAGACCGGTATGATAACCGCTTCGCCACGCGGGTCGTCAAAACAAAGACCAGAGGTTCTATCTGAAGTCAATAGATGTGTTAGTATACCTAAGGACAAAAATGCTTGCCTTACAGGATCGTGATCATTCTACCAATTATCCTAACTTTGCAAAAAAAACATCAAGATAGTAGAGTTGCATACTTTTAACTTTGTTGTTTCTTGAAAATTGACAGAGAAGTGAAAATAATACTTAGTAAGAAAATGTAAGAAGGTACAATTTCTTACTAAGTATTCGCTACAACAACAAATCGAATACAAAACGAGTGTTGAGCTGCAATTTTATATTTCCAGTAAAATATTCCTACTTTCTTTCTAAAAGCAATGATGGGCTTTTAGAGTAATTACTAAGTAACAAACGTTGAACATTTTAATACCTGAAAATCACTCCGTTCTGACTGAACTGGAGATTAAAATCTTCTAAAAGCGCAAACGAACCAGCGATAAACGGCTAGTGGTCTCAAAACGCAATATCATCAGACGCGAACATTCTCTTGCAATTATAATAAAAGAGATTTTTCTATCCTTACATTTATTCCACCGTAAACGGCCAGAGAATCTTTGCCACAAAATCTTTTACAAATTCTTTGACATGGGATCAATCAACTAAATGTGACCCCGAAAAAACCCAAAGACCCCAAGGTATTGTATAGATACATTAGAAATTACATTTAAAGTAAATTTAAGGATACTCCGAGTATGTTTTACAGGAAATCGTACTATTTTATTTTTGCTTGCCTTAGTCGGCTTCGCACGTATGTTTATTTACCTGTATTATAATTTTTTTTTCTTGAATTGTACCTATATTGGTCAAGGAATTTATATTTAAATAAGTATTGGTAATTTAAATCAGCATTGATATATTTATTTTATATAAACAGACAAAATAGACAAAGAGAAGAAAAGACAAAGAGTTGGAAATTTTATTATCTTGAAAGCAAATCAACATTAAGACATTGTTACACTCTCATACCCAATTATATTTATATAAGGTGCCACATAGGGCCGGGGAAATTATTGAAGGATTCATTGTTTGACTCTTAATCTAAATAGTTATAAACAAGATGTTAATTTTTGTACATTTTTTCAATTAATATCAATATTTATAATTAGCGCACCTAACGCCTACATGGTTAGGCGTTAGGTTAGTAAGCCAACTAAAGAAATCTATTTTCTTAAATGTCGTGCTTGTTAAGTTAACTCTCTAATAGTGCCAAACTTTTAACGACAATTACATTGTTTTTTTTTTCTATGACTTGTTATTAGTCTACCGTGTGCTTTTTTAACCGACTTCTCAAAGAAAAGAGGTTACGTAGTCCCGAAGTCGGCGCTCGTCGTATTTCGTTGGACTACGACAAAACTACATGTGTCCTACCTACATGAGCGCCAACTTCGGAACTATGTATGTACTAAGTACTGTGTATTTAAATGATTTTTTACTTTTTTGTGGCATCGCAGTCGATTGTATTTTTTTAAATTTATTTACCTTTTAGCAATATTACTTTTAGAAGTTCATGGTTCGACTGGAGAGGTACCACCTCCCCACCTATTACTTGCGTATGGCGGTTCTTGCGTTTCGGTGAAAACATATAGCGTATAGCGTTGCTGACAGTCCATAAGCAGCACTGACTACTTATCTCGGGTGGACTGAAAACTTTTAACATAAACCACCATAATCATGAATATTTAAAGTACCACGATGTATCTACATACGACATATGACGAACCGTGTGGCAGTGTGGTTACCATACCAGTCTGACACGCAGTGGGTTCCAGGTGATTTCCGGCCAGATAGGTATTTGTATGATGAGTTTAGATTCTTGTTCTGGGTCTGGGTTTTTGTATTCGTCTTTGTGTGTGTGTGGCATGGCATCCATGATACAGGAGAAAATCCTACTATAGGGCTATGAGTATAGAAACCGTTTTTGACGTGACAACGTCTCATGCAGAGTTACCTCGCTCTGAAGCGTTCCATTTAATTTTTAAAGTTTTCTTTTGAAAAATGCAACCATTCCATCAGTATTTTTTTATGACGTTCAACTATCGTCAGTAAAACGACTTTACAGACAACCGATTTTATTATCTACATACAAAGCGGCAGGTTATATACATTTAATACATCCTATGGGTGTATAAAATCTGAGATTATCTTAACTTCTTATATACATTAGGGCTACTGAAACGATCGATCTCCATTCAGCCATACGCTAGAGCTCTTTGTTTTTGGTAAATTAGCCGCGACGGTGCCACTGAAAGCGACCGCCATAAAGCATTCGGGGGAAATTGAATGGTGATTCACCGGGAGTAGGAAAGTGAATGTTTGGTTGTATAAAATACACTTGTGAGGGCTATTTGGTATAGTAATTTATGTTTATGACGACTAGATGCAAGTTTGTAGAAACAAAATATTTGTATTGTCGTCGTTCTTGTCGTTCGCCGTTCTTTTCGTTGCGTTTCGAGAATACTAAACCCGAAAGATTATGTCAAATTTTCAAAGGAAAATATAGTAAAAATTGTACTCTCTTGTGTAGGTACTTATAACATTAACTATTTTCATTCTAAGTGTCTGAAACCAGTTAAATGGAACTGTGAAAGGCAACCTAACTTATGATACACTAAGGTTATAACTTAAGTTACAATAAGGTTACCAAATAGATTATTAATGTGGTAAAAATGAACTGCAAATAAAACAGGAGCTTTAACTGACACCTATCACGAATTCGTCTAGAGGTACCACTGTATAAAGTTTAGCTGAATAAAATAAAGTTACCCGATATAAATATATCGCTCAAACATTTAAAAAACCAACACATAGCAGCTGTGTTTTAATGAATTGGCAAAAACAAAAAGGCGAAGGTATATTTAAGGAGTCACTTCTCTTCCATCGCTTTTCCTCAGCAAGCCTTTGAATTTAATTAAAGATTTGTAAATAACTTACAAAATTAATAATATGAAATGTATAATTATCCCAAAAGGCAGCGGTATGGACTCTATGTTTTATTTATAATTTGTATTATTTTTTTTAGATTTAAAGAAATATTTTTTTATTTTAAATAATTTATTTTGTATATAATGTACTTAATATCAATATATGTACATTATATCTTTTATAAACCAGCAGTGTAAAAAGTATATACAGCCGTTGTAGGATTGTTCTTAAGAATAAAATTTCCGTGATATGAAATGTTTAACACTTAAATCGGTAGGTGTAATAAATTTCTAGGTCATAATTTATTTTACACGTTAATAAGTTACGACAGCATCACTGTATATAGCGTGGGGCATTTTACCGTAATCAACTCGATATTAAACGACGATGACGACATGATAATAAAACTTGCCTTACTTCAAGTTTATCTTTGCTGTTGCCTAACTTCAACTTAATCTCTTAACAAACAACACACATAAAATAGTTACTGCGCCTTACCGCCAATTTCAGCTAGACCGCCCATCACATTGTAAAAAATTGCTTCATACAACGCGCTTCGTATTCCGGCGTTTGCTTAAATGGTCCTTCTGTTTGGCCCCAATATATCCGCTTGGCGCTAGAAGTGTCAGTTAAGCAAATTTTCATAAAGCTCGCTACAATTTGAAGCGAAATTTCGTAGCCTTATAATATTGAAGAAATACCTCTGTTTTTAACGCTTAACGCTAACGCTTGCAGCGCAGAGCGATTGACGCGAAAGCCAAAGTTTTATGGCCTCGCGTTTGTAGTTGCATATCTTTCAACACACAGCCGTAACGCTTTTGTTCTCGACTTTGATAGTATCTAACGGACGTGTTTCTGTTTTAGGCTATGCATGTTAGAACGGGTTTTCACCCTGATTCCTGCTACGAATATTGGGGTCTCTCTTTGAGTTGCAAATACAGTCAAACATTATGTGCTTCTACAGTGCAAGTTATCAGCGATCATAGAATCTATCCTCTGAATATAAAGCACTCAAACTTATGTAATCCACGCTATTAAAGCATAGGTTAAAAATATTAATATGTTTTGTTGAGTTTTTAAGTTTGCTTTAGTAGCTAGCTAAGGCGAAATGAATACTGAAAATAACGAAACTTTATAACTAGTTTGACGTCTGTGTTCAGTTCAGGAAATACTGCTGATTTAAAGATATGTATTAATAAAAAGGTAAGGACAGTACTGACCTCTTACCATCCGATTGTGGCTTTAGCACTATTTGCTAAGTCTTTAAAATACATAAATAAATGAAAGCTAAAATTTCCAATTTTTATAAGCAGTGATAGCCTAATGGTTGAAACTTGTCCTCTCGATCGTGAGGTCCGAGGTTCAAACCTCGGCGCGCACCACTGATTTTTCTAAAATTATGTGCGTATTAGAAATTAATTATCACTGCTTTTCGGTGAAGGAAAACATCGTGAGGAAACCTACACACCCGAGAGTTCTTTGAATAAAAAAACAAAAAATTCTCGGAGGTGTGTGAAGTCCACCAATTCGCACTTGGCTAGCGCGGTGGAATATGGCCTAATACTCTCTCATGAGAGAAGAGTGCCCAGCAGTGGGACAATAATGGGTTGACGACACACAATTTCCAAGTTTTTGTTACTTTATTTTTAATAAGGTATAAAACCTTTTGAAACGTTTTTCTCTAAAAACGTAACTTTAGCGAATATATTTTTCAAGATAAACTATCGAGAACACTCCTGAATACGTTTCTGTACCCTTTACAGCTGCAAGAGAAGTTGTTCTACAGATTTCTTGGAATTTTGTATAAAATGTTTCAGAGAAAACTGTGGAAAGTTTTCGAGTTGCTGAAATAGGTATGACAAGATATAAAACAAAAATATGTTTAGCTCTACGTACTTTGTATACTAACTTTGCTTTTTAATTAACGTTGCAGATATTTTATGTTTTACTTCTGTAAAATGACATTTTCAACTTGTTAAATTTTTTAGTTAAATTCATACGATTTTATGGCGTGTAGGTATAAGAAATAGTAATTGAAATGGGTTGATAAGAGATAGGGTAATCAAGTTATAAATATAAAAATCCAGTCATTTAAAGAACCTCCTACTTTTTTGAAGTAAGTTAAAATTGAGTAAGTACCGTCATGTAAAAACGATAATGCAAAATTGGTAATATAAAAAATGTATCATCACCTTATAAGTCCATAATTCAACGCTAGTTTTTCTCTTAGGTTGACAATTTATAGCCTGACCTTTCAGCCTGCCAGTCAACCTGTCAGCGACATCATACTAATCATGTGACTTTATATTAATCATTTCATAAACGTTTTAATTTATACGACGTTATAAAGAACTTTTATACATGTAGATTACAACACCTTATTATATTTAAAATTATAAAATTATTGTCAAAAACGCAACTTAAAATAATACGTAAAATATTTATTAAAGTTATGTAGTAATTAGTTATATGTCCACCAATTCGCACTTGGTCAGCGCGGTGGACTATGGCCTAATACTCTCTCATGAGAGAAGACCCGTGCCCAGCAGTGGGACAATAATGGGTTGACGACGAAGAAACTGGACATTTATTGTAAAAGTATATTGTACAGAAAGATCGAAAATTATACCACATATCTAAAGAAGGAAAATAGAATTGGATTGCTTACGTCAGAAGGTATGAAAGCAGAATCCTATACACAAAGAATAAAGGTTGAATTGAGAACTTGCTCGTTTTTTAATTCCATCAAAACTGCTCCATTCAAACTAGTTCAACTCCGAGTTGATTGTCAGACGCTTCCAAAATAGACATTTCTATTTAGCGACTAAAGTCTGTAGGTAGGCACACGAAAAAGCACTTAAAACATTAAATATGGACAAACCACCGACCGTTCATATCTGCGTCGCCAGCCTACGACGAAATATTAATGTAGGTAGGATTGGACAATGCCCAAGCAATTATATCAAAATAATAAACGGCATGGTGGATCTGCGCGCTCTAATTGTGACATTTGTGTACTCTAAGCGATATTCCGTGTTATATCACCGTCAGTCAATTTATGGATCGCTTGGATATTATTTTAGTTTCTTGGTGTTATTTCATTATTCATAACTGGTATCCACATACCTCGTGTCCAGAGTGCCGGGGTTGATTTCTAAATAGTTTTAAATACTTTCAACTTTCCTTTGAAAATCTATCAGATCCCGTGTCTCATTCTACATACCATGTAAATGTAATTTTATTTGATTCTGTTAATTAAATTTTTATTACCTATTATTTAACCGTTTATTACCTATTTTAGCATTAAGCAGTACTTACGTTACGTTACTGTTTCTTCAGAAACGTGATTGTCGCATTACGTTTCTGTAGATTGGTGGTCGCCGACTAATTTTCATATGAGGCTACCGTTTTAATCCTCAGGAGTAACAACGTGTCTGTAATTTTTTCAGATAGAATCCTTGATCTGTGTGAGTTTATTATAGCTGTTTTTGGGCATTACTGCCCACGTACAGTCAGATAGACAGCACTCTCGTCTTCTACTTAAATCATCTAAAAACGTTCTTAAATTACTAACATACAGATGGTAGAAGCAGTGTAGTTCGACCGGGGAATTACCATCGTTACACCTACTTCCAGCGTGAAGCATTTATTGCGTTTCGGTGGAAGGGTGTGGTTGCTGACACACTTTTATATGAGGCGACCATCATAGTTCTGTATGAAGTCGCTTACAGATGTCCATGGGCTGCAATGCTCACGTAACATCAGTTGGACTGCATGCTCGTTTGCTATTTCGATCAGATAAAAAAAAAACATATTTATATAGGGTGAGGTACTATATTTACCTTTGCTAAACTGCAACAGAATATGGCTGAAATAGGTATAACAAAATTCTTACGTCAATAAAAACGTTACCACTTGTTTATTGTATGTCATTAAAATAACAAAGGACATCATAATATATAATGCTTTATTTCTAACGGTTATTGTCTCTACATACTACTATTGCTCTATTACAGTCAAGTTATCAATTTGGATCACTTTATATTAGTTCCCAACAGAGCCCCTACGTCAATAGGACGATTATGAATTGTTTATTGTTTGTTGGAAGACGAAATGAGTTTCGTTATTGATGAACAAAACTATTCCAATGAATTTCATACAGCTTTTCCAATCCTTTTTGGAACGATTGGACGCTCAAATGGTGAACGTTTGTTTACTTCCAAACTTATTTCGTTTGATTTTATAGGTTTACTAGCTGTACCCTGCGCGCGTTGCTACGCCATAACAAAAAAATACACCAGAAACCTTCGCGAGCTCATGAATAACAACTTTGCTAAAGATCATCACATGATCAAATGAATAGTTTACGATTCTATAGAGGACAGAAAAACATTCATTTTTATAAAGAAGAAGAAAGAAGATTGTACATTTTGTACACCAATTTTTTTACGTATATCGTCCTTACCTATTATCGTTCCCCTGCTGGCATCGGGTGTCCTACCAGATTGTAGGGCACCCGATCCGTCCACGAAAACCGTGCAAAATTTAATAGTAATCCTTAATAATACTTAAAAATGCACCACAAGTCTTTGCTTCACGTACTAATATATAGATACATAACGTCAAAAATGACAGATATCTTTGTCAAAATACCCGCTATTGCTTTTAAATGCAGCTTAGTTAAATAAACATCTTCTTACCTTTAACAGGTGCGTTCAAAAATTTATTACAATTTATTTGTATTTGAGAAATATTAAAATTAAAAATAAATTTATTTACGGTCGAATTTAGACCGTTACGACGATTGAGTAGTTTTTTATTAATATACGACTTTCATAGAGATCTTCTACGGAATCCTTTGTCGTTTGATTCCGTTGGCACCAGCGCAACGTTTTTTTCTGCTTAATAGCAGTATTAATATAAGTAAGAGATATAATTAACTATTATCTATCTATCCTCGAGGATAGCAACGCAATTGTACTCAAAGTCAAGTACGATTCTAATCTTATCTGGGTTTGATCTAAGACATCCTCAGGTGGTAAAAAAGAACTACTATACCCACACATAACACATAAAGTCCCTGGGGTAACGACCACGTTCAAGCAAAAGAATCACATGTCAAGTTTTGAAGGTGGTAGAACCAGTGTAGTTCGACCGGGGTAGTACCACCGCCACACCTATTTCTAGCGTGAAGCATTTCTTGCATTTCGATGGAGGGGTGTGGTTGCCGGCACACTTTTATATGAGGCGACCATCTTAGTTCTCGGGAGTCGCAACGCATCTGTGATTGACTTCAGATGGAACCCAGGTTCTGTATGAAGTTAATTACAGATGTCCATGGGCGGCAGTGGCCACTTATCATCAGGTGGATTGCATGCCCGTTTGCTACTTCAGTCAGATAAAAAAAAAGCCATCGTCCCTACCAGGTGGACTGATGACCTAAAAAATACAGCCGGAAATCGTTGGATTTAGAAGGCACAGGCCTGGACTTGGTTTGGATAATTGTGAACCCCAAAAAGCTGATCGATAAACGGATGGATACACTATACATAATCAAGGGGCTCGGCAATGCCCACACTAAATAGAGCAAAGAACCAGCACGGCTGCACTATTATTTTCTCGAAGCAATTCAGGCAATTATCGATAACCCCTATAACTTTGTTGTGGATAAAACTAGAAGCCTAAACTTTCAGTGAACCAAGCAGAATGTTTATACAGTGGTATAAACATGGTTTATACAAATTTCATTATGAAACTAATGTCATAAATTTTAATGTATTTATCAAGTATCAATTTCGTGCAGTAACGTAAATATTCCCACCGGTGTTTGAGGAAAAAGATATTCATCTTACTTAAGCATCCGTTGCATTGTAAATAGGCCCTAAAGTTGCAAATCTTGTTCCTCTAAAAGAGGTCGGTCCCGGACGAAAAAGTCACCACTTTTGATAAAAGCTTTTTTTGGACATGCAATAAAGATTACACGGTTCACGACCAAAACGGAAAAATAACAATTGACGTGTTTCTTCGGAATCATATTTTTGGAGCATTTTCGCGAATAGGTTTTCATCGTTTTTTACCCATTGTTACCTTGGAATAATTTTACTTTAGTCTTACAAGCTTTTTTTTAATAACTTGATCAATTTATAAATATATAAACATTAATAAATAGGCAATTGAAGTTTATGTAGTTCCGCATGTATGTATGCATGCGGAATCACATAAACTTCAATGTAAAAATGCAAAAAAAAATGGTCCTACATAATACATACTAAGCTTAGTTAAGGTTTTCTGTAAAGCCGGCGCACACAACTGGGGCCCAGCTTACACTGTTACCTAGTTGAGGGCGATGTTGACGGCGAAGGCTCATAGTGGAGCTGTGGCAATCCGACAAAGACAGAAACAAAAATAAACTAAAAAAGGCACGGACGATCCGTCTGTGGAGTCAAAGTTGTTAATAAAAATAAAAAATGAAAACTTCAATGCAACGTTGTATATCACTGGCCATCTAAAAAAGCTTATTTACTGGAAAATTCCTGTAGAATCACTTATGCCAAAAGCCATTTCACAGAGACTTACACGTTAATTTAAACTACATAGTAGTTTGATTACTGTAATATTTTTTCTTATTTTTCGTCTTAAATATTTTTATCCCAAAGAATTTCTAGACTAATAAAAGAGAAAATAATTTCTAAACAAATAACAGAGAAAAATATGTGATTTCTTTAGTAGAACAGTCGTATCCAATTATAAAAAATGTTGAGGCTTCGAATAGCCTAATAATTTGACAGGTGAAAAATTCTTAAATTTGATTCAGATATGTAACAAAATCTGAAGATACCTAGGAATAATAGATTTACCGTCTGACAGGACATTAGTATCTTTCAATTTACCCGTATCTTCAAAATGGTGTAGCAATTGATAGACAGGATTCGTATTGTATGACATTAGAGACGTGTAACAATAGAGGTGGTAGAACCAGCGTAGTTCGACCGCGGAAGTACCACCGCCACACCTATTTCCAACGTGAAGCATTTCTTGCGTTTCGATGGAAGGGTGTGGTTACCGGCACACTTTTATATGAGGCGAAGATCATGGTCCTCGGGAGTAGCAACGCATCTGTGATTGACTTTATATTGAACACATGTTCTATTTGAAGTAGCTCACCAATGTCCATGGGCGCCAGTGACCACTTACCATCAGGTGGACTGCATGCTCGTTTGCTACTTCAATCAGATAAAAAGGGCATACCAAAATATCCTAGAAATTCAGATACTCGTAGAAATACTGGATTTCTATGAGTAAAATGTGCTTTATTTGATAGCTTGAAATGTGGGCCATTTCAAGCTATCAAATAAAGCACATTTTATGTTTGTGAGGCTTCTATTTTCATCGATAGATTAAAATAACATTAGTAAGGCTTTCTACGTCCGTGACGCCAGGTTTTTTTCCTGTGTCGTGAGTGCACTGAACACACTATGACAAATACAAAAACACCCAGACCCAGCTTAATTCATTATCCAGATATATGTCTGGCCGAGAGTCGAACCTGATATCTAAGCGTGTTAAACCATTATGGTCATCGCTCTCTCTAGCGTGTTGAATTATAAATATTCTGCCTTCGGTATCATTATTACCTATTTAAATAAATACAATATTATAATCAAACAGAAAAAGAAAAATAATATAATAATAAGATAAATTATACCATATTCCTCCACATTGAATGCTTCGACCTTGCTTAACATGTATATCGTATACCATTATAGCATATTATCTTAATGACATGGCCGAACTATGGGTGCTATTGAAATAGCTGTAGCCTCATAACCTAATGGGAAAAGTACATCAACGTATTTGCGGGCACATCAATGTAAGTGCACTCAGCGAATCGAGTATACAAGTACGGTGGGTGGTCCTAAGAAAGTCAAATATATATCGACATTCACATTTTGTAAGTTTGAGAAAAACTACGAAGTTTAAAAATAATTGAAAATAAAACAAAATGAATAAAAACTTAATATTTATAGCGTGTTTTTAATACTTAACTGGTATTATTATATGCTAAAAATATTAATAACATAATTAATACCTTTTTTTTTTGTTCTTATATATATATATATATATAAGCTTGTTAGAAAATCCATCCATCCATCCATCAGCCCTTTGATGTCCACTGCTGGACATAGGCCTCCCCTAAATGGCGCCACTCCAACCGGTCCTGTGCCCTCTGAATCCAACGGTTTCCCGCTGTCTTCTTCAGGTCATCGGTCCACCTGGTAGGGGGGCGACCTGTACTCCTTTTGCCTAAACGTGGTCGCCACTCGAGGACCTTTCGTCCCCATCGGTTATCCGTCCTTCGAGCGATATGGCCGGCCCACTGCCACTTCAGCTTGCTGATTTTGAGAGCTATGTCGGTAACCTTCGTTCGTCTACGGATTTCATCGTTACGAATCATGTCTCGTAGCGAAATTCCGAGCATAGCCCTCTCCATAGCACGCTGAGCGACTCTGAGCCTTCGAATGAGGCCTTTAGTGAAGGACCACGTTTCGGCGCCATAGGTCATCACTGGCAACACACATTGCTCGAACAATTTCGACTTCAGGCACTGAGGAATTGTGGACGAAAAGATACTACGAAATTTCCCGAACGCAGCCCAGCCGAGTTGGATTCTTCGAGTGACCTCCCTCTCAAAGTTGGACTTACCCATCCGGATCGTTTGTCCCAGGTAAATGTACTCGTCGACAACTTCGAGAGGAGTGCCGTCAACAACTACCGGTACGGGTGTGACATGGACATTAGACATGATTTTCGTCTTGTCCATGTTCATCTTAAGACCCACCCGTTGTGAGGCACTGTTGAGGTCGCCTAGCATTGTGCTGAGGTCCGTCAGCGAACCTGCCAAGATGACTATATCGTCGGCAAATCGAAGGTGTGTGACGTGTTCGCCATTGATGTTGATGCCAAGACCTTTCCACTCCATCAGCTTGAACACATCTTCCAACGCAGCGGTGAACAGTTTCGGCGATATGACATCGCCTTGCCTGACTCCCCGCTGCAGTTGGATGGGGTTCGTGCTTTGGTCATGTACTCGGACTGACATGGTGGCGGCTGTGTATACACACTTCAACACCTCGATGTACCTATAGTCGATCTGGCATCGCTGAAGGGACTCCAGCACCGCCCAGTGCTCGATAGAATCGAAGGCTTTCTCATAGTCCACATAAGCAACACATAACGGCAGATTATACTCCTCGGTCTTCTGTATAATCTGCCGAAGCGTGTGTATGTGGTCCATGGTGCTGTAGCCTTTTCGGAATCCGGCTTGTTCGGGAGGCTGGAAGTCGTCAAGCCTGCGTGCAATACGGTTAGTGAGGACTCTCGAAAACAACTTATACACGTGGCTCAGAAGCGCAATGGGCCTGTAGTTCTTCAGGAGGGTTTTATCGCCCTTTTTGAAGAACAGCACCACTACGCTTCTGCTCCACGCTTCCGGGGTTGTCCCGCTAGTAATGACGGAATCGAACAACTTTTGGAGCGCTACTAGTACGGGTTTACCGCCAGCTTTTAGCAGCTCTGTTGTGATTCCGTCATCCCCCGGTGCCTTGTGGTTTTTCAGCTGTTTGAGAGCCTCTCTAATCTCGTACAGGCTGACGTCCGGGAGGTCCTCAGTATAGTGTCGGGTCAGTTTGGCACGTTTGTCGTCCGCCTTGTTACGGGCGGGAGCTCGTGCGGAAGCATACAACTGTCCGTAGTATTTCTCAATTTCTCTCAGAACATCGGGCTGAGACGAAACTACGGTGCCCGATTCGGTCTTCAACCTCGTCAGCAGGCTCTGCCCAATGCACAGATCCCTGGCGAACACTCTTGAGCCCCGGTTTCGCTCAATAGCGTCTTTTACGCGTCGGGTGTTGTGAGCACGCCAATCGCGTCGCCTACTCTGAGAGATCTGTTTATTGAGCAGTCTGTATCTCGACATTGAGGTTGGAGACTGCACACATAGTTCTCGCCTCTCCCTCATAAGACCGAGAGTATGCTCTGAGAGAACCTGAGAGCCACCACTGGAGTGGGTCTTAAAATACTTAGACCCCACGTCGTGGACAGTTGTTACTACCTTGGTGTTAATTTCGTCCACAGAAACGCAAGAATCGAGACACGCGAAACGGTTTCGGAGCTGTAGCTGGAACTCTTCGGAGCCCTGGATTTGGACAGGTGTTGGTCGGAGCGTAGACTTCATCAGGCGTGACCGTTCCAGCTTTACATTGATATTTAATGTGCCTCTTACCATCCGGTGATCACTTCCGGTTTTCACCCTGTTGATCACAGAGACATCATTAAATATGTGCCGTTTGTCTGCCAAAATGAAGTCTATCTCGTTCTTAGTGGAACCATCAGGACTTATCCAAGTCCACTTTCGCTGTGCCTTCTTCTTGAAGAAAGAGTTCATCATAAAGAAGTCTTCCCTCTCCAAGAAGTTGGCAAGCAAGTGACCTCGGTGGTTCCGTTGTCCAATTCCAAAGGGCCCCACCCTCCGTTCGTCACCATTTCGCACGCCTAGTCTTGCATTAAAATCCCCCATGACAACGGTAAAATGGGTTTTTGAGGTATGTATGGCTCTACTTATGTCCTCATACATAACCTCAACCTCATCGTCTGGGTGTGTCGAAGTCGGCGCATATACCTGTATGACCTTCAGCGAATACCGTTTAGATATTCTGAGTATAAGGTACGCTACCCTTGACGACACACTGTCGACTGTTACAACGTTGTTCACGAGGGATTTGTGGACGAGGAACCCGACACCACCCTGGGACAGGTGATCGCCCTCCCGGTGATAGAGCAAGTTTCCAGATTTGAGGATTATCGTGTCCTCCCCCTGTCTTCGGACTTCAGACAATCCCAAAACACTCCAGTTTAACTTGTCTATTTCTTCTTCCAGCTCCTGTATCTTCTCGTCGGTCCTCAGTGTCCTGGTGTTGTATGTTGCCAGGTGCAGAAGTCGTCGGTTGTGGTAGCCGGATCTCTTCCGGAGATTCTTAGCACCCCCTGCCCCGCCGTTACCTTGGCCGCTACCATAGCCCGGAATAGCGGGGCCGCCGGGGACTGGGGGCCGTGGCTTTTCTGCACCTGTCATAAGGGGGTTTTGCCAGTAGTCACCGCGCCTGGCAAGCGTGTTGGTGACCGCAGTAAATGTTGGAATTTCACAGGAGATGCTGCTGCCCATCTCCTGGATGTTTTATCCCTTAGTCGCCTCGTACGACATCCACGGGAAGAGAGGGAGTGGTGCTATTCTAAAAGGCCGACACCACACAGCCAAAATACGTCAAGTGATTTCGTTAAGAAAAAGTTAAACTATTTTTTGTGAATTTAATTATTTATGACCCAAGACTTTACGCCTTGTTAACTGTAGTAGGTCCTGATGATTATATACCAAAAGAAAAATGTCAGTAGGTATTAATTATGTTATTATTATTTCCGTCTAGTAAATACTAGACGGAGCGGTGGGCCCAGGCACCCATCTGGGAGGACCCCGATGGGACAATGCGCTCAGAAGATTTACTTACACTTACATTATTTACACTTACATTGATGTGCCCGCAAATACGTTGATGTACTTTTCCCATTAGGTTATGAGACTACAGCTATTTCAATAGCACCCATAGTTCGGCCATGTCATTAAGATAATATGCTATAATGGTATACGATATACATGGTAAGCAAGGTCGAAGCGTTCAACGTGGAGGAATATGGTAAAATTTATCTTTTTGTATTTTTCTTTTCTGTTTGATTATAATATTGTATTTATATATATGTGTAATAATGATACCGAAGAACGAATATTTATAATTCAACACGCTAGATATAGCGATTACCATAATGGTTTAACACGCTTAGATATCAGGTTCGACTCTCGGCCAGACATATATCTGGATAATGAATTAAGCTTTCTGGATCTGGGTGTTTTTGTATTTGTCATGGTGTGTTCAGTGCACTCACGACACAGGAAAAAAACCTGGCGTCACGAACGTAGAAAGCCTTACTAATGTTATTTTAATCTATCGATGAAAATAGAAGCCTCACAAACATAAAATGTGCTTTTTTTGATAGCTTGAAATGGCCCATATTTCAAGCTATCAAATAAAGCACATTTTACTCATAGAAATCCAATATTTCTACGAGTATCTGAATTTCTAGGATATTTTGGTATGCCCTTTTTATCTGATTGAAGTAGCAAACGAGCATGCAGTCCACCTAATGGTAAGTGGTCACTGTCGCCCATGGAACTACTTCAAATAGAACATGTGTTCAATATAAAGTAAATCACAGATGCGTTGCTACTCTCGAGGACCATGATCTTCGCCTCATATTGTAATTTGTTTTTAGTTCAATAAAAATCTTGAAATCTTTAAATCATTTAAAAGTGTGCCGGTAACCACACCCTTCCATCGAAACGCAAGAAATGCTTCACGTTGGAAATAGGTGTGGCGGTGGCCGTCCCTGTAGCCTCGGGGTCAGAATAGGGCTACGGTATCCCCTGCCTGTCGTAAGAGGCGACTAAAAGGGGCTTCCGGGGTTGCAGACGGCTAGAGTGGGAGCTCGAACCGTTCGGTCAGGCAATCCCGGGAAGGACGGCGGTATGTGTGGTCGCATACCGTCGTAAAGACTAGACGGAGCGGTGGGCCCAGCCGCCCATCTGGGAGGAGCCCGATGGGGTAGCGCGCTCGGAGGATTCCGGTTGAAGTCGTTTCGAGATCCCGGAGTCCTCCTTTTCAGCGCCGAGGACGGCCACCGGGGGGGTTTTAGTGCGGTAAAAATCCCACATAACCCTGCGTCGCTCCCACGGCGTCGGGTACCTTTGGGAGGTTTCCCCCTCGAAAACAAAAAAAAAAAAAAAAAAAAAAAGGTGTGGCGGTGGTACTTCCCGGTCGAACTACGCTGGTTCTACCACCTCTATTGTTACACGTCTCTATTGTCATACACTACGAATTCTGTCTATCAATTGCTACACCATTTTGAAGATACGGGTAAATTGAAAGATACTAATGTCCTGTCAGACGGTAAATCTATTATTCTTAGGTATCTTCAGATTTTGTTACATATCTGAATCAAATTTAAGAATTTTTCACCTTTTTTTTTTGGCATAAGTGATTCTACAGGAATTTTCCAGTAAAATATCTTTTTTAGATGGCCAGTGATATACAACGTTGCATTGAAGTTTTATTTTTTATTTTTATTAATAGTATAGGATCCCGCTATAAAACGACCTTCACCGAGCTGGTTAATGGATGAAAGATATTTTTTATCAAATAAAATAAGTCAATAAATATATTGCGAATGGGTTGTCTAAAAAATTCAGTCCAGCTTATATATATATATTAGTTTTAATACTTAACTGATACTCATGATATGCAGTTTTAAAATTCGGTTAGAACTTTTTTTGCAGATATTTCGTCGAGTCGTTCTAAAAGAATTCAAAAACCGCATATCGTGAGTACCCGTTAAATATTGTTGTGAATCAATTCTGCGATAATATTAGTCTAAAATCATCTAAGCTTATAGTTTATAAATATATCTAGCGATAACATAATTGGGCTACCATAATATGGCCACTGCTTTTCATAGTTTAACAGCAGAGGAGTCGCAAATGCTTCGCTAGCTTTGAAGAAACTTTGCCATTTTTGAAGAGCTCGAGGATTCTTGCAAGGTACCAGAATGTAGAGCAGTGATAGCCTTATGGTTGAAACTTGCCTCTCAATCGGGTGACCCGAGGTTCAAACCCAGGCACGCACCACTGAATTATGTGCGTATTAGAAATTAATCATCACTGCTTTTCGGTCAAGGAAAACCTCATGAGGAAACCTATATACCCGAGAGTTCTTTAAAAAAAGTTCTCGGAGGTGTGTGAAGTCCACTAATTTGCACTTGGCTAGCGCGATGGACTTTTCGAGAGAAGACCCATTCCCATGCCATGGTTAAACCAATAGCTACAACTGCGACATCTATTTCTAGCGTGAACCAGTTCTTACACTTTGAGATAAGGGTAAAATTGCCGGCTCCATGTCATATGAGGCGACCAGCTTGGTCCTAGGTAGCATGGATCTTTGAATGACTTCCGATAGAGCTCGTGTTCTATTAAAATTTAATCAACGATATCCTGAGTTGGCTTTAACTACCACCAGGTGCCCTGTATGCGCATTTATTACTACAATCTCATAAAAGTATGAGAATACCTCAGAATACATACTTACAAACGACAACCTAGATGATATATTGTATGTAAAGAGATATTGGTGCTCGAAGTACCAAAATACATGACCTGACAGCTAGCTGACAAAGTTAAACAATGTAACCAGACTACACGGCAATATTCATTAATCGTGACATGTAACATTAAATTAATGTGAGCTTATGTTAAGCATCGCGTTACTGTGTAACCCAAGAGGCTTGTTATTTAGTATAATGCGACAATTTTGGATACTTACTATGAAGATGTTTTGACAGGACCATAATGTGATTATATAAACTTAATGTAATGATAGGTATTTAGGTAACGTTAAACAATGATCAGTCAACTATTCTGATAAAAGGTAACTTTATAGGTAAATTATTAAGAACTTTGTATAATAACACATTCTATTGTAACCGATTTCAAAAAGGAGGTTCTCAATTCGTCAGTATTATTTTGACAATTTTATTTAAAATATTTCTGTTGGGAAGTGGATTAACATTATAAATATATTTTATGAGATATACAGTAGGTACATGCTTTTTATTTTTATAAAATTCCCATGCAATACTCATATATCGTTAGATAGTTAAACCTTCATTTGTAAGCATTTCATTAGTGAGTAAGAATAGTAAAATAACTTGTAAAACATCAAGCGCTGCATACCTAATGATTTTTATTTGTATGCGAGTAACTTAATGTAGCGTAGACTATAAGGGTGGTTTATAAATATTCTATTTAAATGTAAACACACATTAGTTACTTAATGAAAAAGGTATGCCCCTTGGTGGTTCAACTTTAAGTTCACGCTACACCTATTTAAGTCTGATAATAGTGTTTAAAAACTGGACTGGTCTAAAGAGCTATTTAGAGGGACATACTAATCCGAGGGGTTTTAATTTAAACCTCACTGGTAGCAATACATCTATCGGCCAACCTCATAAGACTTTTTTGATTACAGATCACCACCGCCGAATTTAGCTACTTCACGCTTCCCGTATATCCGTAGTACAAAAAGGCTTGAAATTATTTTACCTTACATCAAATAATTTTAATATATGTTTAAATACGTAAATATTTAATACTAGGTTCTTTCGGCTGCTTCGTTACGTCCCCTGCTGGGCGCGGGTCATTCTCTTAGTATGAGAGAGTTTTAGGCCATAGTCCACCGCGCTGGCCAAGAGTGAATTGGTGGACTATTGAAAGAGATTATGAGTATATAACCTGTTAAACGAGTTCATTAACTAAGAGTGTGCCAAATTTCAGCGACACAAACTAGTACTTTTTGCATGAAAAAGCAACAAACACACATACATCTTGACAAACGTTCGCGTTTATAATATTAAACGGACTAATTTATGTATTATTATTTATTTATTTATTTATTTATAGTTAGCTAGAACGGCCATCAAGACCAATTACACTAACTAACTCAGATACATTACAAATCAAAAGAAAGAAAAAAAAAAATAAGTAAAATAAAAATAATAAGTAACATAAAAATGAGTCTGTCTTCAACCGATTATTGTCCCACTGCTGGGCACGGGTCTTCTCTCGGAATGAGAGAGTTTAGGCCGTAGTCCACCGCGCTGGCCAAGTGCGAATTGGTGGACTTCACATACCTCCGAGAACTTTTTTTTTACAACTCTCAGGTGTGCAGGTTTCCTCACGATGTTTTCCTTCACCGAAAAGCAGTGATAATTAATGAATAATACGCACATAAATCAGTGGTGCGTGCCTGGGTTTGAACCTCGGACCTCCCGATTGAGAGGGCAAGTTTTAACCATTAGGCTATCTAAAAATGAGTACCGTGTGTAAATGACCTAACACTCCCTAATGTTGTGCTACGTCGCTTGGCATTGTTATTTTGGTCACGTTTGTCGCACGTCGCCGTGTTATTTCCCTAATGGTATGGGAAATATGGATTTTGATTAAATCATTTAGACGATATGCACTCTATTTCTAGATTTTGGGTCGTAAATAAAGAGGACTCCACACGAATTCCATCTTGTATAAGGACTTAGTTTGGATATTAGGCCTCTTGATATCAGCGTGTCGATGAAGATCAAGAACTATTAAACTTGGAGCTAGTTCAAAAATATACATAATAAACCTGCCACTATACTAAAATAAACTAAAAAATATTTTTGAAACATCGTTCCATAAGAGAATTATATGTAATAAGCTGAAAAAATATATGCTAAAAACCGAAAATAATAATGAATATTTTAACATAGCTCCATGTCACGAAGAGATGTAGTAATGTTTTTTCTGATTAGTTTTTCCGACCGACCCGTCTAGTTTTTATGACGGTATGCGACCACACATACCGCCGTCCTTCCCGGGATTGCCTGATCGAACGGTTCGAACTCCCACTCTAGCCGTCTGCAACCCCGGAAGCCCCTTTTAGTCGCCTCTTACGACAGGCAGGGGATACCGTAGCCCTATTCTGACCCTGAGGCTACAGGGACGTGGTCACTGTTGCCTACAGACAACATTTGTAATCAAAGCCAGCCTTCCTTGAAGTTGGCCACAGTTACATTAACATCCTTCCGAGCTATGTTAAAAATCTCCAAAGTTTCAAACCAAATCGCAGCAACGCTAAACACTGCTTTCTGCAGTCCAAAATAAGAATACTAGTGGTCCTTAAGAGGGCAAACCATAAATGTTTTTACTATTTTCAAAAATGATTACGGTGCTGATCTTACAATATATGAAATTCCAATAAGATGCCTCAATTTTGACGTGTAATGGACTTCAAGACAGCTTTCTACAAAAGATTTCTTTACTTATGTCTCTTAAATAAGGCGATGTCATATTAATTTCTTTTTGCAATTCCATTTTTGACAGTCTAAAAAAGGATTGCACGATGAAAGGTTGTCTGAAAGGCAAAAGGAATGTCAGCCGGGACTATGAAAATGAAACTAAACTAAATATTTGCTTTGCTAAAATAACCTTCTAACGATAAATCTTATTAAACGTTACTTAAAACCCATGTAGTTTAATGTGCTTGAAATTTAAATTTATTTCTGTATTTATGTTATTCATTCAGTGCGATTTGTTTTATATAAATAACTAGCTGTGCCCGCGACTTCGTCCGCGTGGAATAGTTCTTTTGGGCATAATTTATTTTTGCAAACAACCTCCTCAGCTTTATAAACCCGTTTTTTTCACATTTTCGATTATTTCTTCACTCCTAATAGTTGCAGCGTGATGTTATATAGGCTAAAGCCTTCCCCATGTGATAAAACTACCACTTAACGAAGTTACCACTACATGCCACTATTTTGAGAAGTTCCGTCTCTTGTATCGGTATCTAGACGATAAAATATTTTCTCCTATGTGTCTTTGCACGCGATATTTTTTATGGTTATGGAAGCTTATGACTGAGTTCTGTTGTGAAGCTATAAGTATAGACAGGGTGTTTATCCTCTTAGAAATGTTCGATTCAAATTTTTCAGCGATGAAAACACATAGCTTGCTGGGGGTATACGGTATACTGATATCTTCACTCTGGGTATAAATTACAATGTCATATAAATATACATAAGACATTTCTTTCCGGCTCATTAGTCTCAATCGCGCGGTTCTACAGGTTGCCCGCCGGTGCAGCGGGAGCCGCAAACAACCGCGCGTATCGCGGGCGAAAAACGCGTCGTGAGTATTGCTTTAATTTTTTACATTTATATCTGCATCCTACAGAAGCTGCGGGCCCGCAACCGCGGCGGCTTCGGGTGAAAATCGCTCCGTGAGTACGTCCTCCACTTAGCAATCAGAATAACCTAATTTGCTTAAAGTTGATTAAACTGGGTAAATGGTTATTTCTACCGATGATAAACATCATAACTATATACTCAGGTAAACTCTATAAAGAAAATGTTAGATGATCACATTTCATGGAATAAGGAAAAAATGGATGGAAATAATCAAGAAAATATGCTGCTTCCGTTCTAGAGAAACCCGTAATAATAAGTCACTATGTACAAAGAGTATAGAAGAAATCCTATTATAATGGGACATTAATTGGCCACAAGGAAATGATGATAATCCTCTGGGATGCTCTTAATTTGTGACTTGATGTTTTTGTAGATTTTTATACATGCTGTTTAATCTTATGTTACTCTTACGTACAATATTCGTTTAATCCATGTATATATTTGTTTGGTCTGGGCGTTCTGTTATACAAATGAGAAAGTAGTAATTTTTGATGACATTCAAACTAATTGAAATCGAAATATACCTACTAATAAATAATAAAGTAGGTACTTAGAAGTATAATTAAAGCAGAACTGTTCATACTCCTTCCAATACGTAGATGATCTTTCAATTTTATTCATATATCAAGTTTATTCATATGGTAAGTTTGCTGATATCGTAGAGTTCTTTCTGTCCAAAAGTTCTGCTAGTAACTGTGGAGTTGTTTTAGCCTAAAACATACTCTTTCCCAATAGATTCTAAAAAATTTGACAGTCAATCTATCTGTTCCTACACTAGAGAGCTTAAAGACAAAAAATATTATCATGATAAATTTTTGCCACCTTTATAAATCGAAATTATTTAATACAATTCTGTAACATTATTATACGAATAATGAATGTCGGAAAGTCCCGAGAACGTCAAAAAGTACCTGCTACGTAGACGTGTCATCAGACTTTAACATTTAAAATGAATAAGCGCGAAGGTGTCACAGCCGTCTGTATAACTTGTAATGAATTGGAAAGTTGTATCTGATCAATTTGACACAAGTGTAGAATAATGAGAATAATTATTTCGGCGTTTATCACTTGTTATAATGACTTTCGAAAGAGATTTTGTAAAGTAGACCGTATAATATGGTTCAAACGAGGAGATACCACTGCCTCACGTACTCGTATTTCTAGATCTTGTGTTTTGGTGGAAGGGCGTGGTTGTTTGCTCACTTTCATGTGAGGCGACAATCTTTGTCCTCGTGAGTAGCAACGCCTCTATGATTGACTTCAGTTAGAACCCATGTTCCTTATGTAGTTGCTTACACACTCAAATGGTCCATGTCACCACTAGATAGTATAAGTCCTTATGTATGCTTAGATCTTTAAAACTACGCCACGGATTTTAATGCAGTTTTTTTAGTAGATAGAGTGATTCAACAGGAAGGTTTTTATGTATAGTCTACATGTATAATATAGTAATCAAAAACTTATAATTTTAGATTTTTTATTTTTAGGCGGAACGATGTTCGCCGGCTTAACTAGTCTCGTATAAAAGCGAGCAAGCAACCAAATCTTTCCACCAAAACGCAGAAACTTTACGGTATTAATAGATGCAGCGGTAGTACCTCTCCGGTCGAGCTATGTACGTTCCACTATCATGTAAAAACCCTTGGTATTTTTAACCCTTTGTATTGGACTTTGTGTATGTCCATGATATTTCGAAAAAACCTAGTGTAAAGCTATGAGTATAGAAAGCGTCATAATTATTAGTCTAGTATTATATTACTAGTCATCCGTCGCAACGGTCGAAATTCGACCTTAATTTAAATTAAAAAACTAAACTTCATATTGTCCAAAGTAGCGCCAATATTTCTCTAATTTAAAGAAATTGTAATAATTTTCAAGTTATTTTATACGCACCCGTTAAAGGTAAAAATAGGTTTATTATCTAAGCTGCATTTAAAAGCAATAGCGGATATTTTGATAAAGACATTTTTGACTTTATGTGTTTTCATAGTAAGAGATTGAATGTTAGATTATGTCGTTTATTATGTATGTATGTGTCAAATGCAAGGTAGTGTATGTAATGTGTTTTTAGTTGATTTTATGTATGTTTTATGCATTATTTGAAAAGAATATTTATATTGCGCAATCCTTCTCTATATCAACTATAAGCGTGCATAATTTCATACTCCTCCGCCTGTGGCAAATATCTTAAAAACTAATCACGAATTTTTGCTTCACGTAATAATATAGAGAAGATGTATTCACCATGTTTATTTTTGATTCACACACACACTTATACACAAACTTAAAAAGGGGAATGAAAGATATTTTATTTCATTGGTTTATACGCAATTTCAGTTTAGTATTAAACTGTCATTTAGACTGCCACCAGCAAAGTGAAAAATAGAAAATTTAAACGCGTTTTAACTAAACACGAACTTTTATAAACAGCTCGAATCATTTGAAGTTGGCGCATGCCCCACTTTTCGTAGTTTTCCCAGCTTTTTCAATTTAAGGTAAAATTATGCTCATTGCAGTGTTATCGACTAAGGAAATTCATTTTGAAAATTGTTAAATTATAGATGTTTTGAGACGATTGTATTTTAGATTTAACAATACTACTTCTATATTTATGGAATTACGGTATATTTTTACTGATGAGTGTAAATTTATTGTGGCCAAAAAGCACACGAAAAGTTCAGTACCACCATATTATAAAACTCTTACATTAATTTTAATATAGTATAAACCTCCTGTGGCATGCAGATAGGTCTAAAATAGCTCGTTTCGCTATAGGGGCCGTCCCTTGTTTTTATTTTAGTAGTTATTGATATGTTAGTATTATTTAAAAAAATGTGCCTATTTATGAACATTTAGATGTTTACATTTGACAGAGCAAACAGACAGCAAGAGCCGATTAATACGGTTTCGTTCTAAGCCTCTGTTTATGGAACCCTGATTGAAGGAAAACTCAAACCCCTTTTTTAAATTACCCTGTTTTTCATCACACTACACAAAAGTAAACTGAAACCACTATTGTTATTCTTCGAGCCGAAGGGCACCACTGTTACATTATTTTGCCTAATACCATAGTATAGCGTGTTTGTGTTTGAATTCGGAGGGTGTTTATCAAGAAAGGTATTATATGCGTTTAAACTTATTCCTCGGTTAGCAACTCAGGACAACCTTAGTGTCGCCGCACATTGGCCACCGGTCACAACCACAAAACGCTGCCACGGACATAGTTCCTGTAGTTTCTATAAATTTTGTATAGACTCGCTGCACACGGTGACCGCTTCTAGTTTCTAGTGGCGGCGTTTGTGGCCGCCGCGAGTGAACCGTGTGCGGCGACACTAAGGCAACCTTAATTAAGACTCTAACCTTATCAGGTGGTACGTTGAGTATCGACGCGTCTGATTGCTCATTTGATATTTCTATGTTATAAAGTAGAAATTGTATAGGTATACTATCAGGGTTCCATAACTCAGGTTCTGAAGGCCAACAAACTATTACAGAATCATCATTCCATTTCCATGTGATTCCATTTCTTCCCGACCTGCCTTGACAAATTTGATTTGCTCAGCGGTAAGCGCACATACTGCGCCCTGAATAAATTTATATACGATTTTATTATACTGTCCTTAACCCTTGCGAAATCCCGTAAATAATATTGTTTAAAAAAATGCTTTATGAATGATTTACTGCTAAAAATCTTCATTTTACCATCTCCTAAACTACTTCTGTGTTTTATGCTAGTTATTAGAGAATCATACAGATAATCTAAAAAAATAAAAAGTTGCTGAATTACCCGTGATTTGCTATGACATAAATATCACAAAAAAGACACCATATTTAAATAGTACAATATATCGAAATCAAAAGTAGCCCATAGACTGACCAGGTAAAAAAGCTACATCCATGCAAAATTTCATGTAAATCGGACCAGTGGTTCTTGCATGATTGAGTAACGATCACGTACCATCTCATTAAGTGTCGCCGCATACGGGCCACTCGCGGCGGCCACAAACGCCGCCATTAGAAGCTAGAAGCATTGACCGTGTACAGCGAGTATATATAATAAAAACTTTTTAACAAAAAATATCTACCGACTTCCATGTCACAAAAAAGTAAAAAATAATTTAAATATATTTTGGTCTAGAACATACTCAGTACTTAGTACATAGTCCTGAAGTCGGTGCTCGACATATTTCGCTGGACGACGGTAACTACGTCCTATATGAGCACCGACTTCAGAACTATGTACTAAGTACTGAGTATGTTCTAGACCAAAATATATTTAAATTATTTTTTACTTTTTTGTGACATGGAAGTCGGTAGATATTTTTTGTTAAAAAGTTTTTATTTTACACTTTTTAGTGACTATATTTTTATGTTTGTATTTAAATAAAGCCTCTAAGTTTGCTTTGTGCATCTACATATTCACAAAAATTAAACATAAAACACTTTTACAATTCATACAAACAGGGCGCCCCCTCTGGAAGTACCCCTCCATCATCAGGGTTGAGGAGTTGAAGGTCAAATTTTTCATCTTATATTGTTGCTTAGTAATCTTATAACATATACGTTAGTACCAGGTGGCTAACTTCTATGGCTCAGGCTTGCAGTACCCTGCATCATCAGGGTTTAGGAGTTGAAGGTCAAAATTTTAATTTTGTGCCTCTGTTTGGTATTATTTTTACATACCCGTAAGCACCAAATTGCCAACTCCTATGGTTTAGAATTGAAGTACCCCTTCATCATCAGGGTCGAGGAGTTGAAGGTCAAAATTTTAATTTTGTGCCTCTGCTTAGTATTATTTTTACATAACCGTAAGCACCAAATTGCCAACTCCTATGGTTTAGGATTGAAGTACCCCTTCATCATCAGGGTTGAGGAGTTGAAGGTCAAATTTTTGATTTTATATTTTTGCTTAGTATTTTCTTTACATAACCGTAAGCACCAAATTGCCAACTTCTATGGTTTAGGATTGAAGTACCCCTCCATCATCAGGGTTGAGGAGTTGAAGGTCAAATTTTTCATCTTATGTTTTTGCTCAGTAATCTTATAACATATACGTAAGCACCAAATGGCTTATTCCTATGGTTTTGGCTTTAAGTACCCCTGCATCATCAGGGTTGAGGAGTTGAAGGTCAAATTTTTGTCCCATGAATTTGCTTAACAATTTCATTATATATTCGCAAACATCAAACGACCAACTTTTATAGTTCAGGCTAGCAGTACCCCTGCATCATCAGGATTGAAGAGTTGAAGGTCAAATTTTTCATAGTAAATACCTACATACTAATTTTATTCTATATTTTCCTCAATTGGACTTCTCCAGCTAAGGTTCGGCCGACTATCACTAATTTTATTATTTTGCTCCAAAAAGTTGAAGATCCTATGATTAGAACCTTATCATACTCTTATCAGACTACCCCTGGAGTACATCCTTTCTAATAAAAAAAGAATCATCAAAATCGGTTGGCGGGATATTGAGTTATTCATACATTTATCGCGTACATTGAAAATGCAAATTTAAGACTTATGCGTTTTTCTTATGGATGCCCTAGTCAAAAAAATACTAAAAAAAAATGGGACCCTATGACACGCACTACCTTTCAAATAAAAAAAAAATCATCTAAATCGGTTCACCCAGTCCGGAGAAATGAGGTAACAAATATAAAAAAAAAAAAAAATACAGACGAATTGATAACCTCCTCCTTTTTGGAAGTCGGTTAAAAAGTATAGAAACTATAGGAAATATGCCAGTGGTGGCGTTTGTGGCCGCCGCGAGTGGCCCGTGTGCGGTACATATTTTCATTAGATTCGGTCGTAAGTACTCGTATTTATCTATCGTGTAACGAAATTTTTGAACGCAATTTTGACCAACTTTGCAGTATTGACTTCATTTGAATTTCCGCATACTAAACAAGGATCGATTGTCATCGCATGTCATGCAATATGATATTTTTTTCACAAAAACGAGTTTTTAGTTTTATATTAGCATCTATATATTAATACGTGAAGCACAAACTTGTGGTGCATTTTTAAGTAATATGCCGCGGACGGATTAATATAAAATTTTGCACCATTATAGTGGACGTAGAGAAGGAGTGCAGAATGTTAATATTTTTTTCAAATAATGCATATAACATACATAAAATCAACTAACACACGTTACACACACTACCGTGCATTTGTCACAAATACAAAAATAATAAACGAAACATTAAATAAATGAAAACAAAACAAAAACAGAACGTCAAAAATGTCAGATGCCTGTCAAAATACCCGTTATTGATTTTCAATGCAGCTTTGTCACTTATACCTCCTTTTACCTTTCGGGAGTATTAAAATAACTTGAAAATTAATAAAAAATGAATTTGGGAAATACTTTGTACAATTTGATATTGTACAAAGTATTTAGTTTTTGAGATGAATTACGGTCGAATTTCGACCGTTGCGACGGATGACTAGTAGATATAGACATATAAAATGTATTATTTTTGTAAATATATGCGATGAGGATTTTTTAAATTTTGATTTTACAAATGTATGAATTTTTGTCGTAGTCTAAACTTAGTTTAACAATTCAAGCCATAATTTATAAAATGTAGCAAGCATAAACCGACACATTGCATTTCAGACTTTATACATCAATAAATAAAATACTATACTGTAAAATTTACCCGTCTTTAAAGCGTTTTACTTAATTGAACTTTAACGTCTAGGATATAAAACTGATATTTCTACCGCAAGTTTTCGGCCCTACCTTAGAAAATTAGTTTTGCATTTTGGCTTGTTTTGATTGAGTGACGGCTACTTAACGTTATTAAATTCTGGCTTCTTTAACAATGATGGGAAAATGTTAAGGGTGTTGAATTAAAAAATGCTGATGAAACTTCCGTTACTAAATATAAATAAAACATTGCTATCTACTAACTTTGGACAGATGTTAATTGTGTAGTTAATGCACAGTCGTAATTTGTTATTTATCTATATTCTATTTATTTAACCATTTACTTCAGTAATAATTTGTGTTTTTTCATTAGAATTATGCCACTAACAAAAGTAATAACAAATTAATATATCATTTTTAACGTAGTTGTAATCCCTAGACGCATGGCATGTAAAAAAAGAAGCTTACGGTAAGCACTATTTATCCGTCCCGTAGTTTCAGAATTGGTTTCAGGTTGACACTGCGAGCCTTACAGGAAAGGTTTTAGTCCGGTAAGAGTCCGACATATCTAGGCGTCACTACCTAAAAATCGGGTGTGTGTACGTTTTAAAAGCTTCCCCTTCGAAAAAAAAATCATTTACTACGTCAAACCAAAATCCAAAGGCGCTGTTAAATGTTATCAAACAGAAATAAACGTAGCAACGGTACCAGGCGGAAGGTTCTACCGCGTTTAAATTAAATTAATACGAATGTACCTTTATATTGGTCGCACGCTCCATCGTATGGCCCTTCAGTCGATCGGGGAATCTTTTGGCAAACTAATTTTCTCTTCATAGAAGCTTCAACTTGAGCCTATTTACACAATCGGGGAATATTTGCTTCACTTCGACCGTTTACGAGATTGTCCCCGTGTAAATATTTGAGGAAACGGATATTTTTGAATCATTCGAATGGATATCGTAATTTTATTTCTTCTGTCAATATCAATATTCAATTGTCTTTTATGACGCATATTTTTTTTAATATCGTTCATTGCCTATTTTGTTAATATTATAAATCTCGTTATTAAATATTCACGAGGACGTTCAATAAACTCTGCAACTTCACTATTGGTAACCTATTACAAAACTGTTACTTATCTACATTCCAATCTACCGTACCGCAGTCCATCTGATGATAAATGGAAACTTCCACCCATGGCTGGCAAGCATAAAGAACAAGTCAAAGGTATATAAAATATACAAAATCCATCACAAATCCGTTACTACTTCGGAGGACTAAGTTGGTCGCCTCGTATAAAAGTGAGCCGGTAACCACACCCTTCCACAAACACAAGAATCGCTTTACGCTAGAAATAGATGTGACGATGGTACCTCCCCGGTCAAACCAATTACATTTAACCACCTTGTATACTGCACTGGTGCTGTAATAATTGTGTCAAATTGTTTAAATACTTGTTTTGGGGTGCAAATCACGTCATTTTAAGCCCAACGACTGTCACCACGGACAACGTAACTTGCATCTGTGTTGACACTTGTGTTTTTGGTGGTAATGCAAGCGATGCGTACTAATTCATGTATTTTGGGAATAAACGGGAAAATCGTATACTAGTGCAATAACGACGATGTAATAAGTATAATATTCGTATTTATTATTATTATTTTAACATGGAAGCAGCGAACGGGCATGCAGTCCACCTGACGGTAAGTGGCTGCTGCCATCCATGGACATTTGTAATCAACCCCGGATAATAACCCCGGAGTCTTTGCTGAGGTTAGCTACAGATGCTACTCTTGCGGACTAATTTGAAATGCCTCGGTCAAGATAGTCTCCCCTACCACATCCTTTTGAACTAAACATAGCTACGCCCAACACCGCTTTGGTTAAGAAGAAACATGTATAGCCACAGTGCTTCTGGAATTACTTAAGAGTTCTACCGTTTTAGAGAATTAATTATCATGAATCTTTTAAATATATATGCTGAATAGATAATTCAATGTAACTATTTTGAATCGACTATGTATCGAATTATCGGCAATGTAACTGTAATAATATGTTCTTGTAAGTGGAACCTAAGCCCACATTATTAGCTAGTAACATTTTGTGAGAACACTTAAACGAGTACAACACAAGTTCATACTATTATATTTTATTTTATTCTTGGAAAACATTATGCCTGATATTACTAACAACACAACTAGATATTTAGACGTTATTTTATCTTTCTTCTTCTTTATAAAAATGAATGTTTGTCTGTATGTCCTCTATAGAATCGTAAATTATTAATTTAAACATGTAATGATCTTTACAAAAGTTGTAAAGATCATTACATGAGCTCGCGAAGGTTTCTGGTCTTTTTTGTACAGCTAGTTATTATATAAATATATATAACATTGCACTTGCACTACTATACGTAAGACCCATTAATCTGAAGTAATTTGTGTATTGGAGCAAATTTTTGGACTCGTTGCTTCAGCCGACCCCAATGTAATGGAAAACAGGGGAGCGGGCTACGAAAGGATTATTCCCATTTTGAATTCACTCAGAGAGCCAAACGCTTAATTTATTTTGCAGATAAGTATCTTGTTTATAGATATTGGTTTATATACACGTACCTATATATGTTTTTTAAATAATTGAAGTAGCAAACGAGCATGCTGTCCACTTAATAGTAGTGGTCACTGCCGCCCATGGAATGAAATGAAATAAAATGTCTTTATTTTGTATAGGCCCACGGGGGCATTTACAAATTGTCAGTTACATTTTTTTTCTTACACTACCACCAGATCGGAATACGACCATAACTGAGAAAATCCGGCAAGAAACTCAGCGGGTTTTTCTTTTTTCTTATTTATATCCATTTTTTTTAAATATAATTACAATCATGTTTTTTTTTACATGGTAATGAAAGTTCTGGACATCTGTAAACAACTTTATGTAGAACATGGGTTCTATCTGAAGTCAATCACAGATGCGATGGATTAAGGTGACTGTGGATAAGATGATCCCGAGGACTTAGATGGTCGCTTCATATAGAAGTGTGCCGGCAACCACTCTCTTCCAACGAAACGCAAGAACTGTTTTGCGCTAGAAATAGGTGTGGTGGTGGTACCTCCCCGGTCGAACAACACTGGTTCTACCACCTTCAGATATTCTGGATATTAAATTCGTATTTGTTACTTTATCTGTGTGTTTATTTAATTTTACTACATATAGTTACAAGTTTAAATTAAATATGGCTTGAAGGTCACAAAGGTGACACCTCATTCACTGGAATTCTAATTTTTTATTGTCAAGATTCGTGTCTAAAATCTTGAAATCCCAGGACTTCATTTTGGATTAAGCCGGTGTCAAAATGTGTGAAATCTGAATCATAAGCCCATCAATAATTATAAGTCATCTATAACCCATCTACATATTATGAAAAGAGTTTTTGAATAATAAATTGGTTCACATTACCTTCTAACATACTTCATTCTACCTAATTTGAGAGCCAGATAAAAATCAATAGTTTCATTACCTAAAGTGGAAAAGCCAATTTATAGAAATAGACGGATACTTACATCCCTTTTTGACCTTCTATATTACATGTAATAAGCGATGCACGAAAAAGGTTATCCTACATTATAAATTTGTTCGCTTGACACACCTCAACATCCTGGGACAGTTTAGGGACATGATAATAAATATTAGTAGAAATGCTGACCATAAAATTTGGGTAATATAAAATAAAGGGAACACAATATGTACATAAGAATGAAATGGAAATTTTCTTTGCTAACAATAGGTACACTTTGCTTACAACTTCTACAAGATCTTTATAGTACCGAAGAAAAGCTTCGGTAATATTTTTTTGATATTTAAAAATTACCTTTGATAAAATTGTATAGTTTTACAGATGTTGCCGGCAACTATATGGTATATCGATACATCGATTTTTATAACACGAGCGAAGCTGCGGGGTCCAGCTAGTATAAAATAACTAGCTGACATCCCAGCTTCGCCGGCGATAAAATAAATCGATGTATCAATTGCCCCGTGGGAATAAGAAATTTTTCCACAGTAAAAAGTAGCTTATATGTTAATCCAGAGTGGTAGGTAACTCCCTACTAAATTTTACAAAAATCTCTCCACCCGTTTAGACGTGAAAAAGTAACAAACATACATACACACAAACTTTCGAATAATAGGTTATTCCCACGGCTTCGCCCACTTCGGTCACGTCTACCACGGTAATAAGTATTTTTTGTGCCAAGCTACGTCATAAACTAATGCAGTGCTAAATTTCAGGGCAATCTGTCCATATTTTTTTGCGTAAAAGAGTAATAAATTCGCATAAATTGTCACAAAATTTCGCATTTATAATATTAATAAGTTTTCTTTACAAGGATAACATTGTTTAATTCCAGCATATTTTTCATATTAGAGACGGAAAAATGCAATCCATCTTGTTTATTTAACAATTTAATAATTAAAAATGTAATAAACATAAAAATAAATGATTACTCCTATTAAACAGGTAGGGCGGTGTAAGACGGGGACCGTAAGGAAATATGCTGAGAAAAATCGTTCACTTTAACAACGAATACTACATTTTTTATTGGACCATAATCCGTCTCTCAGTCTTTTTAACAGAAATAACGAAATAAAACGAAATATCACCGAAAATGATTCTTAAATATTTCAAAACCACATACCACGTACCCGTTAAGTATTAAAATGAATTATAAAGAGATATAAATTTGCTTCATGCCCCATCCGTAGGGCGAGATGGTGATCCCCCTTGACAAGGTGGGGTAGACAATCATTTATTTATATCATCAAAGACTAAGCAGCTGTTGACATTGTAGCTGGACTGTTGCCGTCATGCCCCAGATCGACTTTTAAAAAATAATACTAATTGCAATGTTTTTAAGAGTGAAATAAGTAAGTTTTGATATTAAAAGGCAGTGTCACAGGGTTATTGTAAATAAATACCTACTTATAAAATAGCGAAGTCTATATCCACCGCCGTAATATATGCAGGTCGTGTTCCGATCTGGTGGAAGTGTAAAAAATATATATAAATGTAACTGACAATTTGTAAGCGCCCCCGAAGGCCTATGCAAAATAAAGACATTTCATTTCATTTCATTTTAAAACAGTGATTGCGACCAGTTCCTCATATAACATCATAATCCCGTCTAACCCCACCTTCCCCTAAGTTATGCGAATATATAAATTTCATCTGATAAAAAAATACACGCCATTCGGCTTTCGACCTACTTTTTAGAGCGAAATTATAAAAAATATTAAACGCTTTTTTCAACTTAGGAAATGTAATATCATTTCCCCTTTATATTTTCCACGTAATCATGTACCGAAGCGAGAAGCATGTCAAATCGGATAAAATTTATTCATTTTTACCGTAGCCGGCGATCTGTGAGCTCGCAATAAAATTCTTACGAGAATGCCAGCCTCCCTGATATGAGGCTAATTAAATTCTACCAGAATTTGTACCGTTCACTCTGTTCATTGAAACGGTGTTATGTTTATGGGGTTGTAACATTTGATTTTATGTAACACACGATACGTATATAAAATTAACCTTTTATAAAGGGAATTCTTTTTGAGTAACAACGGGATTTAACATAAAATAACTAAAAGATTATTGCAAAAAATGTATAGCAAATATAAATAGTTTCTGAACCCTACTATTATTATAAATGTGAATGTAGGTTGTTTGTTATGCTTTCACACCTAACCAGAGGTACTCAACCTTTTTATTATAGGGGCTACAAACATGTTTCAGCGGAGTCATCCCGGGCCGCAAGCAGTGACACGGCGAGTTATGCCGCCCGGTGCGGACCAAATTAGAAAGTCACGAACCATACTTATCCAAAATTGTTGTGAAAAAAAGGCCGCGTAACTATCTTACTCCAAATTGTAGACCAAAAAAAGCTCGCTACATCTAAGTATGTGAAAAATTTCGGAGTTAGGCCGAATCCCTCCTTCGATGGACAGAATGGTCGTGTCCCGAAAGAGGTTTAGTGGACTGTATTTGCGACGATAAAAACTGCTACGTGCTATAATATCTAACGCGCTCACCTGCTGCTGATGGGCGCAGCCTCATGTATAGGGTATAACGCACCTTCGACTCATCCTTAGCTGTCTACCAGTCTTAGTGGTCTACCAGTTACTCTACCATCTCTCTACCATCCGTGCTGCTACGAGCTCTCCTTAATGAAATTCAGTTGGGCCAATCAAAAGGGCCCGGCGGCCGCATTCGGCCCGCGGACCGCAGGTTGAGTATAGCTGCTCCAAAACAACTCAACGCATTATGATGAAACTTGGACACATATTCTTAGAGGTATTAGAAAAATAATAGGATAGGTACTTTTTATTTTAAAAGATATGTTCTGTATGTAGTAATTTTTAAATACATAATTTACATTGATTCAGTTTCATTGGAATATCATGATCTTTGATGTTTATTTTAGCTCTTCAACGCGAGCGAAGCCGGGGATAAAAGCTAGTTAATTGTATAAATGCAAAAGCTTTTGAGGATGTATATATGTTTTGCATTTTCACGCAACGATCAGCTTTCACTGAAATTTGGCAAACACCTAATTTATGACCTAGATTAAGACATAGAATATTCATTACCGTTGTAGACGTAACTAAAACGGACAAACCCGCGGGAAATCTAATATAAAATAATTATGTCTGTCTATTTGTCTTTATTGCCTTGCTTCACCATTCGACCACACCCCAATCAAAATAATACGTACCACAACACTAATTCGTATTAATGATAGAAGTTAGCCAACAAAGGAAAAAGTGGCTCCGCCATTTTTTCTCAATGAGGCAAATACCCTAATTAAGATTGATTGTAGCCTTTTGGTAATAATTTCGTTTAAAGGCATTTCCATGCAAATTTTTCGGCCATTATTAAAAAGATATACGACCATGGGGTTTTGATAATTAAGGAACCAGACGTGCATTTTCAGGGTTTTCAGTGAAATGCAAAAGAGCTTTTAATTCAACCAGAGCTTTTAAATTCATTTTGCAGCGTTGCGAAGGAATATCAAACTTTTATTTAAATGGCTCAAAGGATTTGGATGACATTTCGCATATATTAATATTGTTTTAGTTTTCAAGTTATTTAGATTATAATTTTGAGCTATTTGGATTTTAAAAATAAAATAAAAATATTATCGTTCCTAATCTAACACAATATCTTTTTAGATACTACTGTGTTTATAATGACATAGTATTTGATTATAATTTAACTAAATTGACATTAGTATTATCTATCATACACAAATATACCTATCTACTTTATGTGCGATATATATTTGAATGTATTGGGACAACAAGGCGCCCACAAAATATATAATTAGCCCAATTTGAGTTTGTGCCGATAAGGTTATTTTGTGGTACCGATATTAAATTATGAAGTGAAGACGACAGAACACACGAAGTGTAGCTTGGTTGCGCAGGTAATGATATTTTATGAGCATACGTGCATCTCAATCGTATACGCCATGGGACACAGTGGTTTTGTATAACAAGCATAACCAAAAAAACGTTTAGAGGTAAAAATGTCTTTAAGTTTACGTAAAAGTATTATTTCTATACCGTAGTTTAAAAGAATACGCGTCATCAAAACCTGTATTTTGGGTTAGTATTGTTAATTAGTTATACAGTGAATGATGGAACATATTTCAGATTACACGCTTTCTACACTCATAGTCCACACTAGGATTTTCTCCTGTATCGTGGGTAACATGGATACACACAAGACGAATACACAAGCACCCAGAATCGAAACTCATCATTCAGATACCTTTCTGGCCAGGAATCTAACCCGGGACCCATTGCGCGTCAGACCAGTATGTTACCGCCACGCGGGTCGTCAAAGTGAGATGATTATTAACAGGTTATCATTTTTTTATCTGCCGTCCGTGGTCATCTGAAAACAATCTCGTATAAAACAGAGGTTCTATCTAAAGACTATCACAGGTACCTCGCTACTCTCAAGGGCTATGATCGCCTCTTTATAAAATACCCTGTATAATTAAATAAATATTTTAACGATAAAGAAGTAATTCAATTTCATTAAAAGAATCTTGACGTATCTTAATTATGCTAAATACATTTACTTATACTAAGATATGTACGCTGAGTCAGTAATAAACGTATGTAAATAAGTTTAAACTTCGTTTGAAACACTCAAAGGACCTCAAAAACCTGCTCGAAGGTTCGAAGTAAATATTATCATTCAATTATGCAAAATGTTATTATCTACGAGATGACGTTAATAGAACTACGAACTTACGTTAAAGTTAATATTGCACATTCCAGTACTTTCTAACGAGTTCTAACTGCAAAGATGGTATCGCATGCTTAGTCTCTGAAGTTGTGTGAAGAATACGGAAGTTGTCCCACAAGGAGAGATAGGCGAGTAAATCTAAACATATATTTTTTTAATCAGCTGGACATCAATTTTAACGCTGTTTTTATTCTACACTGATTGCATTGTACTTAATTTATTACGTAAAATATTTTACAGTTTGAAAGATTTGCGAATAGAAAATTATTGTAGTTATTTTTACTCGAAATTATTTATAACTTTAAAGAAAAATGAGGATTTACGTAATACTTACTTATTTACGTAATAATACGATTACGTATTCAAGGTGGTAGAACCAGTGTTGTTCGACCGGGGAAGTACCACCGCCACACCTATTTCTAGCGTGAAGCATTTCTTGCGTTTCGATAGAAGGGTGTGGTTGCCGGCACATTTTCACATGAGGCGACCATCATAGTCAGTCATCATAGTCAGTCATGGAACCCATGTTCTGTATGAAGTTGATTACAGATGTCCATGGGCGGCAGTGACCACTTACCATCAGGTGGACTGCATGCTCGTTTGCTACTTCAGTCAAATAAAAAAAAAACTTAAATCCCTAAGTTCTTTACGATATTTTCAAACCTGGGATTGGTAAATTAGGATGACGTACCGTGGCTTATGATTGTAAGAGCAGACCCATGCCTTACGTTACGATAATGAATTTTATTATCACACTCATAAAAGTTAAAATATATAGTTAATCGCTTATCGCTTCCTCGTTCACTATGGAGAACGGTCACAAATAACCCCTTTAATAGTTTTAGTCTAATGAATACCTTCGCAAGATGCTTATAATTAATTTGATTAATTGAAAGCATTAACTAAATATTATGCAGAAGACGTTTGGTTTTGTTTTCAGCTTCAATTTTGTTTGAGAGAATTTCTACCGAGTATTGTAAATGGTATCGTAACAAAAATTACTTTCAGAGTAAGTATTTATGGTCGATTAAGAAATGAGATTTTGTATAATTCCTTCTGGAGAATCATCTGGATTTTGTAATAGAATATTCATATAACGGAACTGGCCTTTTCATTTTATTTTTGGTATTAAGTAAAATTACTTTTATTCCATTGTTAAATTAGAATAAGTGATTGTTTAATCAGGGGCTACCACTAAAAGAGTTGGGTTTATAAAGGCTACATTCTGCCCATCCCACACTCAAAAAAACTTTGTTTTCAGACTAGTGTCGCAAGTCCTTGCATACTTAAAGATGTGTTCATTCTTTATATTAGATTGACAGGATAAATAAATTGAGACAGTTTATTAACAATTTCAGAAATAATTGCCAAAAAAAGAGCTAAAACCTCTTTGGTGTATTTTTTTTTCTTGCTTTTTTGTTCATTTTGATAATCTACTCATAGCAAAAGGTGTTAATGATAGGTGGGAATGCAGAAAGCCACTGCCTTTTATCCCGCATTCACCACGTAAGACATACACAGGGATACAGTGTTGTTAATCAACAGCACGCGATATATTAATCGATTCAATTATACCATACATTTACATTGTCTTTGAGATCAAATAAGCTTCTATATAATAGTTCCTTAGGTAGTAACAGTCAACTTAGTTACAAGATTATATCTATACACCTTTACATAGCATCGAAAGTTAACAAAAGCTTATAAGAATAACCAACATTATTATATAAATTGCTTAGTTAATCTTGATATGAAGATAAAAACTCTTTACAAGTTTATTAACCTCGGGAGAAGCACGATATTTTATATTGCACTCCTGTTGCATGCTATAAACTGAAAGCACTTGCGAGGAGAATTACGGGACCACTCTCGGTTTTCGTTTAAGTAGCGCTAAAAATTTGAGTAGCGCAAACTCTATTTTATGTGAGTTTTAGATACTTTGTAGTAAGTTTTATATTGCGAGTACCTACATGTGAATAGAATCAATGATAATGATATGCAATGATGATAAGTATTTTTTACAAGAAATAGAGTTTTACATGTACAACTAGGCGATCCGGTAAACTTTGTTCCCCCTAAAAGTCAAAAATCTAAAATCAGCAGTGTTCCTCCACTATATTATGCATGTATTATACACAAAAACTTTCCTTTAGAATCACTCTGTCTATTAAAAAAACTAAATTAAAATCCGTAGCGCAGTTTTAAAGTTCTAAGCATACATAGGGACAGACAGTGGGAAGCGTCTTTGTTTAATACTATGTAGTGATATTTCGATTAAAGAGACAGCTTCAACCATACATATATTTTTGTAATTTTGTCTTTTTTGTATAATTCAAGTAGTAAATGAGCAAGCAATCTCCGTTTATATTCTCTAGGTGGTAGAAACAGCGTAGTTTGACGAGATAGCACCGTCACACCTATTTCTAGCGTAAAGCGTTTCTTGCGTTTCGATGTAAGGATGCGGTTGCCGGCTCACTTTTACATGAGGTGAACATTTTAGCCCTCGGGGATGGCATCTGTGATTGTCTTTAGATAGAACCTATGTTTTAAATGAAGTTGCTAGCAGATGTCCATGGGCGGCAGTGACCATTTACCATTACATGGACTTTATGCTTGTTTGCTTGTTCAATAACATACAAAATGTCCTCCAATGGTAGCCAGTGACTGCTATGAACACTGTTATATGAAAATGTATAGCATTGCTTCTACCAGATCTGAACCATAAAATATTCTAACCCTTCTATCTAAAAGGTGTTAGCTCAAGGCCAATATTTTAGGCTATAAAAGAAAACAGAAAACGCTAAACATTTAATAATCCCATTTTCTTTTTGTAACGTTGACAAAACGTGGCAGACAAACCGTAAACCCCTTTACGAAAAGCAATTTCGGTGAAACCCTAATATTTTCGACCGCTCGTATATTTTCACTTTCAAGACCATTATAGGTTGCACTCGGTACACGAGAGCTCTATTCAGCTCTCCCATTGAACTACACAATATAGGGATAAAGTGTTCAAACTGTGGTAATAATAAGGAGCACTTGTATCGCACTAGGGAAATATGATGTTGGAGTTTTTGTCTCTGTTTCTAATACGTATCACCCGTCGCAACGGTCGAAATTCGACCGTAATTCAACTCAAAAACTTGATATTGTCCAAAGTAGCACAATTATTCCTAAAATTAAATGAAATTTTACTAATTTTAAAGTTATTTTAAATACAACCGAAAGCTGACTGACTGAAGTAGCAAACGAGCATGCAGTCAACCTGATGGTAAGTGGTCACTGCCGCCCATGGATATCTGTAATCAACTACATACAGAACATGGGTTTCATCTGAAGTCAATCACAGATGCGTTGTTTCTCCCGAGGACTATGATGGTCGCCTCATGTGAAAGTGTACCGGCAACCACACCCTTCTATCGAATCGCAAGAAATGCTTCACGCTAGAAATAGGTGAGGGACATCCCTGGTCGAACTACACTGGTTCTACCACCTTGAATTGACTGGTTTAATTGAGTAACCTTTTTTTTTGTTTTCGAGGAGGAAACCTTCAAAAGGTACCCGAAGCCGTGGGAGCGACGCAGGGTTATGTGGGATTTTTACCGCACTAAAACCCCCCCGGTGGCCGTCCTCGACGCTGAAAAGGAGGACTCCGGGATCTCGAAACGACTTCAACCGGAATCCTCCTAGCGCGCTGCCCCATCGGGCTCCTCCCAGATGGGCGGCTGGGCCCACCGCTCCATCTAGTCTATTCGACGGTATGCGACCACACATACCGCCGTCCTTCCCGGGATTGCCTGACCGAACGGTTCGAGCTCCTACTCTAGCCGTCTGCAACCCCGGAAGCCCCTTTTAGTCGCCTCTTACGACAGGCAGGGGATACCGTAGCCCTATTCTGACCCCGAGGCTACAGGGACTAGTTGTATTAGCCTAGACTCTTAGATGATTAGTCAAAAGTGAGTATTTTATTTCTTTTATACGATGTCGATATCAAAATAATACTAACTTTGTATACTTACCATTGTTAATACAAATAACAGCTTCTACCTAACAGTACCAAAACTACCTCATTGAAGTTTCCTTGACGCCTTGAAATGACAAAAAGTGTTTACATTTGCTGAATAGAATAAAAGAAAAACATAGAGCCGCAAAATCGTTACCAAAAAACTTAGATAAACCTAACTACGCAAAAGCAGCACTCTAAAAGTACGAAACAAGAATATTTAATATTTAACAATATTTTCTTGTGTTATACTTTTTTGAGGGTTATTTTTGTTTAGCGGGATTTTAGTTTAAAACTTATATTTTAAATTGTTTTGGAGAACAGCGAGCAACAGCTAACAATATATGTATTTTTGGGCTAATCAAGGTCTTTTATTGTATGTGCAAGAAACATTAAATAGAGATATTTTTAGTTTATAATGTATGTTCTCTAGAAAGTGGCATTGTTAATTTATCCACCACATAGCCTACATCAAATGAACGATCAAAGAGAATTTTATCGTTACATGATTTATCAAAATATTATATGTAGGTGTATATGAATCCTATTTGCTACCTACCTTGCTGGTAAGGTGATAGATTCGACCGGGATGGTACCCCTGCCACACTTGTTTCTAGCGTGAAGCGTTGCGTATTGGTGCAAAGGTGTGATTTATTTCTAAGCACGATCCCTACCTGATTTCTAGATCATGAAGTATATTTCTATTCTGAGTCTGAATATTTGTGTATTGTTTAGATATCTATCTACGCCACAGTTAAAACACTGTTCTGGGACTATACCTAAGAGGAAACAATTAAAAAACATTCATATATCCATCAAAATCATAACCTTTCCTTTTGCTTCACCGAATCGAATAGAAAAGAAACAAATAGCGATCATTCCACAATGCTTTGTGCCATTGTGTTTTCTGAACTAACCGAGTTATCGGGGCAACCGCAGAACAAATGTAGCATTCAACGTGTAGAGCTCTCGACAGGACCACGAAATGTCTCCAAACAATTCAATTTATACTATAGTCATTACATATGATGCGGTAAATGACCCACGACAGTTGAAATGGATGGTAGCTATGCTAGGAATGACACATAATCTTTTACGAGGTGGTACTACCGTCACACCTATTTCTAGCATGAAGTATTTCTTGCATTTCGATGGAAGGGTGTAGTTGCTGGTACAATAATATGAGGCGACCATCTTAGTCCTCGGGAGTAGTTACGCATCTGTGATTGACTTCAGATGGTCCTATGTTCTAAATAAAGATACTTACATGATACACAGATGTCCATGGGCGGCAGTGACCACTTACTATTTGGTGGATTGCTCGTTTGCTTTTTCAATCAGATAAAAAAAAAAATTACCGCAGGACCGCTGCCGTATTGAAATTATTTTTACTAGGCTGAAGTAGTCAATGCAGTCCACCTGATACCAAGTGATCACCACCGCCCTCTGACTTTATTATAGAACAGGTGTTCTTCGTGGCCATTTAGCAAGAGATTAACTACATACTCGTTTGCCACTTCAATGTTGTAGAATATCAGGTGAAATTTATATAGGTACTTATTATCGTTTAAAAGTAAGGTAACATTTTCTTTGAATACACACTTAATAATATTTTTCTTGAAGCGAGGTAAGAAAGAAGCAAGTTTAGACGTCTCGATTAATCAACTTTGTAAAAATTGCAGACGTGGATGTATGCAGTATAAGTGTTAAAGTTTACTAGAAACTTTATAAAAAAATATATCTCATATGTTTTTAGCCTTTACATTCACATAAACGTATCAAATATAATTTAAATAAAACATAATATAATTATTAATATTAAAAATGCGAAAGTGTGTGAGGCTTTATATATTTTTATTACTATTTTAGGCATAAACTACGGCTCGATTTTGCTGAAATTTGGCATACACAAAGTTTATTTTATTTTTAAATAAGTAAATCTTTATTAACCATAGAAAAAGCAATGGACAAAAGGGAGTGCAAAAAAAGTAAAAGAGAGTAGAAGATAAAAACATATGTAGATGAAAAGTACACGACCAAGATTTACACATAATAATTATGATCATTGTAGTAGTAGACGTGACCAAAGGGCGCGAAACCGCGAAAACGAACTTCTATATCTAGTCACCCATCGCAACGGTCGAAATTCGACCGTAATTTTACTTAATAACTAAATTTTCTATTGTCCTAAGTGGCACAAATATTTCTCAAATTCAAATAAATTGTAATAATTCTCAAGTTATTTTGAACACACCCGTTAAAGGTAAAAATAGGTTTTATTAACTAAGCTGCATTTAAAAGCAATAGCGGGTATGTTGACAGACATCTGACATTTTTGACGTTATGTGTTTTCATAGTAAGACATTGAATGACAGACATTGAATTTATTTCGTTTATTAATTACATATATGTGTTTGAGTCAAATCAATGGTAGTGTGCGTCATGTGTTTTTAGTTAATTTTTATGTATATTTTATGCATTATTTGAAAGAAATATTAGCATTGCGTAATCCTTCTGTACATCAACTATAACTGTGCGTAATTTCATACTCCTCCGTCCGCGGCAAGTATCTTAAAAACGGATTACAAATTTTTGCTTCACGTATTTATATAGATGTATGTATACATATACAAATAAAGAGTATGCAGATGAATGTATGTTATCGTCTTTTTTACCAAAACTAGATTCAAATAAATGTAAATGAACCAATTAACCTCCGAGGATTTATTTAGTTCCAATTAATAAAACATAAATTGATATTTTTATTTATTTATTTATTTATTTATTTTTAGGAAAACTTACAGCTAAACTTAAGAACAGTGATAGGCATAGGAAGTAATACATGAAGGCCATTTAAAAAGTTTCCACATATAGAAACATGTGTATATAAAAATAAAAAGACAGTCAGTTGAGTGCAGTGAGAAGACATTTGAGTCGATAGGTAATAAAGAAACAATATAAGGTAGAAACGGTACACACAGAACAATAGTGAGATAGAGATAGGTATTAGGACTTAAAGAAATCATCCGATAGCATACGTTTAAGTTTAGAGTCTGAAGTTTGGTATAAATCAATGTCTATTTTTTGCGAAACTATGTTAAAAGATCTACATGAGCGTATGAGGAAGGAGTTCTGTCGGTATTTGCTGTTGACTAAGGGTACAGATAATAAGTTGCGTTTTCGACGGTTCAGTGAATGTACACAAAGGTTAATTTTACTTAATAATTCCGGGCAATCAACGTCACCTTTTGCATTTTAGAAAGAAATGATATATCTGCTATATTTCTTCTAATGTGCAATGGCAGAATATGAAATTTTTTACATCTTTCAAGATAATCAGGCATGTATGTTCTTGATTTAAATTGAAGAAATCGCAAAAACCGTTTTTGAGTGCGCTCTAATCTGTCGATATATATATCATAATTGGGGTTCCAAATTTGGCAAGCGTATTCCAGGTGGCTACGGACAAAAGCACAATAAAGAATTTTAAAAGTTTTTATGTTTTTAAAATTTGCCGAAATTCTTAAAATAAAGCCTAGCGCCTTATTAGCTTTCTTGATGACTTCGTCAATATGTGTGTTGAATAATAATTTAGAATCAAAAGTTATTCCTAGATCTTTAACTGACTCAATCCTATTCAGAGATTTATTGCACAGTGTATAATTGTATGTTAAAGGGGTGGTTTTACGAGTGAAGGAACAAATAGCACATTTCGATACGTTCAGGTCAAGCTTATTGGAAGTACAATAGATTTCTAGGTTCAGCAGTTCCTCCTGAAGAATCTGGCAATCTTTTATATTAGCAACAGGATAAAGGATTTTCATATCGTCTGCGTATAAAATTATTTTGGAATATTTAAAACATGCGAAAATGTCGTTAATAAAGATAGAAAATAGCAGTGGTCCCAACAGTGAACCCTATGGGACTCCAGAGGGTATCTGTATAGGCGATGAGCTATAACCATTGAGGACGACAGTCTGACTTCGGTTTTTAATATATGATACAAACCACCTAAACAAGTCACCTCTTATACCTATGGACAAAAGTTTATGTAAGAGGATTACATGGTCTATACGATCAAAGGCTTTACTATAGTCCGTATAGACCACGTCTACTTGCATGGGTTTTGACATGAAACTGGTTATAAAATCGGAGCAAACAATCAGATTAGACGTAGTGGATCTGTTTTTCAAAAAACCGTGCTGTTCTTCAATAAAAGTATTGCGTAAACATGAATATACCTGAGTATGTACCACTTTTTCTAGTATTTTTGCAAACAGACACAATTTGGATATTGGTCGGTAATTCTGAACATCATCTTTTGATCCTTTTTTGTAAATTGGAGTAATGAGTGCCCTTTTCCAGATATTAGGGACTACTCCCTCTTTTAAAGAACGACGAAAGAGTATACAGAGAGGTTGAGTTAAGGAATCAGCACATCGGCTGATAAAAATAGGAGGGATACCGTCTGGTCCCGCTGACTTATTAAGGTCGACAGTCTTTAAAAGTTTAAATACATCTACATCCCTAACTTCCACTGAGCTAATATCATTTAATGTGTCATTTTCTGATGTATTATTTATATCACTATAGTCTGCGTTTGAATTCTGAAGAAAGTTGGAATAAAAAAAAATGATTGAACATTTCGCAGATTACCTTGCCATCACCTGATGAACATTGTCCATATTTCATATTTGATGGATAAGAATTTGATGACATTTTGTTTTTGACATAATTCCAGAAATATTTTGGAGATTTACATATGTTACTTTCTGTTAGTTTTATATGTTCATTCAACAAAGTTTCTTCGAGAGCTGAAGCACGATTGCGCAATATAATAAAGGAGCTAAAATCTGAAAGGTTACCATATTTTTTATATTTACAGTGGAATTTATGTTTTTCTTTTAATATTTTAATTAGCGGGGTCCTATACCATGGCGGGTATTTGTCACATCTGGATGCTTTTGCAGGCACATATTTATCTCGTAACATTTCTAATTTGTCATAGAAAAAACACACTGCTTCCTCCATCGTACCCTCTTGAAGACAATTCACCCAGTTAATACTATTTAGTTTCTTACATATAGAACTGTAGTCGCCCAGGTGAAATAAATACTTAGTTCTTGAGTGCACATGTAATGAGCGGCGCTGGATGAAGTCAACAAGAATACACAATATATAATAATAATATAATATAATGATCATGACTTTCGTAATAAAAACAAACTATGATAACATAAAATGATTATGAAAGCAATTACCGTCAAAGCAAAGATTTAATTTCTATGAGCTCTAGAAATGTAACACAAATTATTTTTTTCATTACTTTTCATTTTTTTTTCATTATTTCGAAAGCTCCTGGTTTTTATTTTTCAATATTAAACTTTAATAAAGACTTAAATAAACACTATAGATAGAGTAATGTAGGCGTAAGATGCCAAGTTGATTTTAAGATAGATACCTATCTAATGTGAGTTTATTTCATATAAATTACAACGTAACTGGCAACTACCAAGCATGAACAATCCATAAATAATCAACTGGCAAAAACTGTTAAAGTTACTACCTAAGATTAATCGCAAATGTGTGGCCGTTGAGGACTAAATTTAAACGTGTCGAGTAAACGTTCCTTTACCACAACCTCTAAAGTGAATACCGTAACACTTAACACTCCCTAAGTTCGATTGTGTTCAGTTTTATGGCAAAAATAGGCAATAGACAAAAAACGTCCTCTCTTAAAAACTACGCTGAAACTAAACTATCTTGTCTCAAAAATTGAAACAAGTGAACGCCCTTTCAACAAAGGATCAAAAGTTACGTTGTCTCACAAGATTGAACTTTACAATGTTTTGAAACTAGCCCTAAAGACTTGTTACAAAGACATTTTGTCCCTAGACGTTCCAACATACTTTTCGTATCGATTTCGTTTTTGGATGGTTGCAATGTTTCGTTTGGTCATGCTTCTGTCAATCTTTATCAAAAAAGCGTACATTCTAAGGTTTAAGGTTTAAGATATTTATTTTCTAAAATGAGTAGGTACAACTTACTTAAGAAAATACAATATGTTCATTTCTGTATGTAGGATACGCGTCCCCCAAAGGGGTGGACGGCTTTAATCCCACTTCTGGGACTGACCGAAGTCAGAGCGAGGGAGTCTCTAAAGACGTATGTTCTTGATAAGCCACAACAGTTAAGGCACAAGCACGGCACGTACCTTGTCTGCATCCAGCCTCGATGATCTCCACCTTCGTTTTCCACGAGCTCGGGATGATGTGGTTGTACAGGTTTCCGTTGACTTGGCTAGATAGATGACACACAGCACTGGCGAAAGTTCGTAAAACGGTTGAATTCGAAAAATGGTCACGATTAGCAGCGCGCGCGTCCGTTCGGGTCGGTTAGCGTTTGAAGAGGGAGTACATTGCAAGTCATGACGTACGTCCGTGCTTGACAGATGCCAGTCTGTCATCCGTCACCGTTGTGGCCAATCAGTAGACGAGATTAGAGCATTGACAATTGTCTATAGAATTTGATTTACGTTTTACGGTAACGAAACACTGTATAAATAAACAAATACCTCAAGCAAAGGAACATAGAAAATTCAGTAGGAGAACATTATTATGAGGAATAGTGGATTATTACAAATTGTAGGTAATTGTACATTCCCATATGATCTTTCTACCCAACATTTACATAACCCTAATAATAGGTCATTAGTTAATAGGTACCTATTATTGACCTATATATTTATTATTTCTTGAAAATTTTCATTCTGTTTCCCTCAATCTTTATTAAAGAAGCGTACATTCTCCATGATATAAGCGGTTACTGCCGCTCATAACCATCTCTACTCAATATTTACATAAGTAACCCTAATAATAGATCATTAGTGAATAGGTACCTATTATTGACCTATATATTTATTATTCTTTGTAAATTTTCATTCTGTTTCTGTCAATCTTTCAAAAAAAAAGCCTACATTCTCCATGATATAAGAGGTTACTGCCGCTCAAAACCATCTCTTCTCAATATTTACATAACCCTAATAATAGGTCATTAGTGGATAAGGTCCACCAATTCGCACTAGGCCAGCGCGGTGGACTATGGCCTAACTCTCTTATTCGGAGAGAAGCTGTGGGCCAATAATGGGTTGATGAGAGAGAGAGAGAATAGGTACATATTATTAACCTATATATTTATTCTTCTTAGTAATTTTCATTCATTTGTAAATTTTCAAGTACAGTCTTCAAACTTAGAGAAATTTAAATTATAATCGTAAATTTTGAAGAACAGTTTTAAATGTTTTAGAAGTGTTTATTGATTAACTGCTCTCCGTAACTGCTTCATAACAGTGGTGAAAGCGGTAGTGTTCTGATATTTTCATTAACTAATTATTATTCTACTGCTGGGCATGGGTCTTCTGAAGTTTAGGCTATGGCCTACGGCGCTGGCTAAGTGCAAATTAGTACACAAGTTTTTACCTAATAATAGTGAAGGAAATTATTTGTGATAGAAAGGCTTACGAGTGTCCATATTAAGTGAAATGCATGCTTCTGAGATATAACCTCTACAACATAAAAACGTTATATATGTCGGCGTGATACCGCGTATTTATGAAAAACACGTCGCCGATAATAATTATTTTAGTTAGTTTAAAGATCGAAAATTGTTTGTTCATTGAATTAGCAACATTTAATGATATTTAGAATTGTAATTTAGTTTACCCTCCATAAATTTGTTATGGTCACACCACCAAACATTGTTATAAAAAGGCGAGCGAACGCCGGTAGAAAAGATTCTTGTTTAACCGTCGAAGCGAACAGACCTCCTCAAGTGTGAATAAATCGAAGAAGTTTACTCCTGTGTTTTACTTCAAATCTTCAAGAATGGACAATAATGAAGACTCCTCGACCGTCCTGACGTCACGCATCACTCGTTTCTCTTCGTTATATACTATTGGGGAAATAATTTAAATAAAATATAATAAAGTGCAGTGTGCTCCCACGATTATAATTATATCTATTTTATAGTTCGAAATTTTGTCTGGCTCTATTGAAAATTATTTCTTCATTAGTGTAAAATATGTAGTAGTATGATGCTGCTGATTAAAACTGTTTTTGAATAGATTTACTATTTTACAGTAAACTTTGCAATTTATCTTTCAAAACGGTATTTATAACTTGTTTCAGTAACTAAAGCTCTGAACATTACAAAAGAGCTTTATTCCCACGACAGTTCGACAAGCTTTCGCCGCTACAATGTTTGCTCGGGTCCATAACTTTATAACTAAGTCTCACTATGGAAAATTAATGTCTCCTCTCAGTAAATTATCAAATGTATCCTTGTTTTTTGTTATTGATATGTCGTTACTCATACAGGACTCCTGATATATATGAATTACATTACAAATGTACAAAATGAATGAAATGAATGTTACTGACGACCTCTTATCATCAGAATAGCTACAAGCTGCATTAGATTTCGATTTTCTTGAGTGTAATTTCACATATATAAATCATGCTTAACAAAAAACATATAAGCAGGCATTACTACGGTATCAACTTCAACCGAACGAACAAACTAATCAAACGATAGTTAGTTTAATACAACATTTCAAATATCCCAAGCCCGGATTTCGATAGGTAATTAATTTAATTCAATAAATCTAAGAAATTATTTCAATAAATCTGTAAAGTGACCGCACAAAATTGACTCGATTTATTGAAAGGTGCTATTCTACTCGAAGGGATTCACACCTATTTCTGCCTAACAGCAGTCTTCTAGACTAAAAGATGTTAGAACGAAAGCATACTTATTTGAGATGCTCCAACTCAGAGTCTCAAGTCCGAGTCTCCAGAGGTACAAAGAAACCTGTGGTCAACCTCAGGTAAACTGAAGATCAGTTATCTGAAGTTGGCCACTGGTTCATAACAATTGTTACGGATGTCCATGGGTGGCAGTACCCGCTTACTGTCAGGTAAAATACATGCTCGTTTTCTACTTCCTCATTATAACCCTTTGTAGGGCTCAGGTCTTCAGGGCTTCTATTTTAGTAGTAAAGATTAGGCTACATTAGGTATCAACCAATATTCTCAGCTAATAAAACTAACCCGCAAAGTAACCTAAAATGCTAATGTAACTGGAATCAAAAAGGAAAAATCAAATTTCAAATGATGATTACATAAAGCGTAACATATCTCATAAATTTTCAATTTCACGCCAACGACGTGATTTGAGTGAATCGTGCTCGTGCATTTCAAAGGGTTTCTTCTCCATATTATTTCCATGTGAAAAAACAATGTCTGCAATGTTTATTTTACGCAAGATATGCGAGATCAATGATACATAAAACAAAATAAAAAAGACCAGTTTATTTTACAAAGTTTTGAGCGTATTAAGAGAGCGTCGCATAACGCTTGGAATTGCAATATTGCGGTAACCCACTGGTTACCGCAGGTTCTAAATTTAAATTACGATGACTCCATCTCACTAGATGGAGTCATCGTAATTTAAATCTATACTATAATAAATCTGTAAGAGGTCGCTGTCTGTACATGGAATAAATTTAGGTGAAAACCATTTCTAGAGGTCTATAATACGATATAGAACCCAAAATAATGGTTTTTAGAAATCTTTTCTGTTTGTCTGTTTGTCTGTTTATCTGTTTGTCTGTTTGTCTGTGTGTTTGAAAACGCTAATCTCAGAAACGGCTTATCCAATTTGAATATAATTTTCACCGATGTGTTGTGGGAAACTTCACTTAACATTTAGTGTTTATTTTATGTAGATCGGTTTATAAATAAAAAAGTTATGTCAATTTAAAACTATGTAGTATTTATTCTGTGTTCGATAAGTGTTAATAAGATAAGTAACTGCATAGTTGAATTGGTTGAAACTAAACATATTATGGTCTGTAAAGTGTATTCCTTTGTTATGTATTTTTTATTGGTTATGTGTGTACCTATGTTATTTGATACTATACAAATCTATATCTCTATATCTATATATACTTATATAAAAACGAAAGGATGCTCTCTCACTCATCTATTGAATAAACATCGTAGAGCCTAAACTGCTAAAGATACGAATATGATTTTTACTAGGGGTTCCTTTTATGACGTAGACGTCAGTTAAAAATGAATTTTCTGATCCCCCCCCCCAATTTAACCCAAATAGGAGATGTAAGTTTGTATGAAAGTCAGTCAACAAGGCCATCTCAATAAAATTTAGTATTTCGCTTTGATTTTTATGTTGAAACATAGTTTTAAACCGATTTCCAAAAAGGAGGAGGTTATCAATTCGTCTGTATTTTTTTTTTATTTATTTTTTATATTTGTTACTCGAGTTCTCCGCACTGGGTGAACGGATTTGGATGATTTTTTTTTTCATTTGAAAGGTAGTGCGTGTCATGGGGTTCCATTTATAAGAAAAGTCTGATATTTGCATTAACGATGTGCGCGATAAATAGATGAATAACTCAATTTCCCGCCAACCGATTTTGATGATTATTCTTTTATTTGAAAGAATAATCAAGGGTATTCTGATGAGTTTGATACGGTTCTGATCATAGGATCCATTTCTTTGAAGCAAATTAACGAAATTACCGATACTCGGCCAAACCTAAGCTGTAGGAGTCCAATTGGGTTGAATGTAGAATGAGATTACTAAGCAGATATTTCATAAAAAAACGACCTTCAACTCTTCAATCCTGATGATGCAGGGGTACTGCTAGCCTGAACCGTAGAAGTAAGTCAATTTGTTTTTATGGATATATAATAAGATTTTTAAACAAATTCATGGGACAAAAATTTGATCTTCAACTCCTCAACCCTGAAGATGTAAGGGTATTTCAAGACTAAACCATAAGAGTTGGCTATTTGGTACTTACGGTTATGTAATAAAAATACCAAGCAAAGATACACGGTAAAAATTTTGACCTTCAACTCCTCAACCCTGATGATGCAGGGTTACTTCAAGCCTAAGCCATTGGAGATGGCCATTTGGTGCTTTCGGGTATATAATATGATTACTAACCAAAGTCACAAAATGAAGTTTTCGACCTTCAACTCCTGACCCCTGATGATGCAGGATACTGCTAGCCTAAACTATACGAGATGGACATTTGGTGCTTTCAGGTATTTAATATAATTGCTAAGCAAAGACACATGATGAAAATTTTGACCTTTAACTCCTCAACCCTGATGATGCAGGGTTACTTCAATCCTAAGCCATAGAAGTTAGCTATTTAGTGCTTTCGGGTATGTAATATAATTACTAAGCAAAGACACAAGATGAAAATTTCGATCTTCAACTCCTCAAGCCTGATGATGCAAGGTACTGCAAGCCTAACCCATAGGAGCTGGCCATTTAATGCTTTCGGGTATTTAATATAATTACTAAGCAAAGACACAAGATGAAAATTTTGACCATCATCTCCTCAACCCTGACGATGCAAGGGTGCTTCAAGCTTAAGCCATAGAAGTTAGCTATTTAGTGCTTTCGGGTATGTAATATAATTACTAAGCAAAGACACAAGATGAAAATTTCGATCTTCAACTCCTCAAGCCTGATGATGCAGGGTACTATCAGCCTTAGCCATAGGTGTTGGCTATTTGATGCTTTCGGATATGTAATAATATTACTAAGGAAAGACACAGAATGATTTTTGTACCTTCAATTCCTCCTAGATGATACCTGATGATGGGGTAGTTAGTGCTAGCTTAAATTATAAAAGGTAGTCACTGAGTGCCTTCGGATGTTATTTAGTTACGAATATATTGTAATTTTAATGACAACTCATTAAATTGATATGTAAATAATAAATTAAACTTCAAGTCATCAACCCTGATAATCTAGGTATTCAGTCTGCTTAAGCCGTATGAGTTTGGTACTTATTGATTACAATAGATTATAATCCGTTTTTGAGAGGACAAAATGATGAAGTTTCACTTTGAATATCTACTTCCTGAAAATGCAGGAGTATTGTCAAGTTATTACTTAGAGTTGGATTTAGGTGTAGCTTTATATATAGGATGGGTTAGGTTAGGTTGGAACATAAAAGAAAACATAAAAACTAAGCGAGCAGGGCGCGGCAGCGCCCTGCGAGCGGGTGCGCCCTATTCGTATTAATTGTAAAAGCCTTTTATGTTTAACTAGCTGTACCCGCGGCTTCGCCCGCGTGGAAATTAGTATATAGCAAAGTTTCTCCCGCGCAAATCTCGACCCCGTTAAAATTCTATGATAAAAAGTAGTCTATATTTTTTCCATAACCTTTTCTAGCCTGATGGGTGGTTGCACCATTTTGTTCACTTATAATCTTATTCTGAAATTTAAGTCCGCTAGGATAGTATTTTCCAAATCGGAAAAGATTCAATCTATAAAATCGATGCGTTTTGGTTTAAATGTGGAGGAGTTGATTTAAAAGGTGCATCTTGATATTGTTAATGTGACCACTAAGATTGTAAATTAGTTCAAAGAAAGGCGGTTTACAATATTCTAATTCGTGTAATTTTAAAAATATTTTTACTATTTTAAATTAGTAATACGTACTTTAAATTAGTTTCTTCACTCTTTGTTTGTTCGGGTAATCACCTGAGCGGCTAAACCCATTTGGATGGGATTTTTACTGTAGAAAATGTTATGGAACAAAATATATACTACTTTTTATCATAGACTTTCAACGGGATCGAGATTTGCGCGACAAAAACTTTGCGATACACTAATTTCCACGCGGGCGAAGCCACGGGTACAGCTAGTTTAGAATATGATTACATCGCTTGAAGTATGTACCTACTTGTATACTGAAGTCCCCAGTACTTAATTTTTAATCAAACTTTAATAGTCGCAATAACATTTGTTACCAACCAACAAGTAGCTTGCCCGGGGACACTACTGTTAAACTCATGACTACATTAGTTATAAATATCAATAAGAATCTATATAATGATTGTATTTTAAATTGATCGTGCCATGTTATTATAAATATCATAATTTAGTGGCAGTCACAATATAAATAAATTTAAATGATTAAATAAATAAATATTATAAATGCATATATTTCATTATAAGTAATGTAATAGATTAATAGTAATGTTTTTGTCTCTGTGATGGTTTCCTTAACGCCTGCCATGTTTAGTATAAAAGGGAGGGTATAATCGGAATATGTAAAAACAATATGGCAATTAAAAAAAATACAAACCCACTGAGTTTCTTGTCGGATCTTCTCAGTTGAGGTCGTGTTCCGATCCGGTGGTAGTGTAAAAAAACATATATATGTAACTGACAATTTGTAAGTGCCTCCGTAGGCCTATGCAAAATAAAGACATTTCATTTCATTTCATATTGATCATTCTTATAATTCACAAGTGTAAGTCGTTACTCTGTCCAAATGTATTCTGAAATTATGTAAGTGGTGAAATCGTGTAAATATATCAGTGTTGTACATAATGTGTTTACTTTGGCCTTCCAATCGTACTTCTGGAACACATTTTATCCACAACGAATATTACAAAAAAATGAAAGTTTAAAATTGCCGCTCTTCATTTCGTAATTTTCAGCAAACGATTTGTCCAAATATGAACGTTAAATCTTAACATTTCGAAGCATTTTATTTACATTTTGGTTTAGCTATTTGATACTTGTTTCATTTGCATATGTCCCGACCTGGCACTAATGCAAACGATTCGAAACATTAATGACGTGTCATTAACTGTAATGACATGTAGGACATAACTAACGAACGCTGGTCCCATTTAGTTTGACCATTTCCGCAGTGGAAATTATAACTGGAAATAGGTCTTGTAGATTATTAGCGCTTAGCGTGAATAACAAGATACATTTTAATACTTAACGGGTACTCACGATATGCGGTTTATGAATTCTATAAGAATTATTTTTGCCTACATAATAACAAAATACTTATTCCCGATTGAAACAACAAAGGAGCATGTAGTTCTGATGGTAAGTGGTCACAGCCACTCTTTGACATCTGTGAGCAATTTCATAAAGAACAGGGGTTCTACCTGAAGTCAATTACAGATGCGTTGCTACTCCCGAGGACTAAGATGGTCGGCTCATATAAACTTGAGTCAGCAACCCAATTATTGTTGAAGTTAAGTCTTTTCGAAATACTAGCGCTTGCTGCTTTTAACGCTCTCAGCTCGACATCATGACTGTATCAAAAATTCATAGGTGTACATGAAAAGATGTAAAGCAAACACTAAGACGCAACTAACTAACTAAACCCTAAGATCTAAGGAACAGTTTAATTTGTCCTCTTTTCTTTTTGCCGGATTAATTCAGTTAGGATCGTGTTCCAATCCTGTGGTAGTGTAAGAAAAAAAAATGTGTGCGTGTACTAGAGTACATTCGTAAGAAGTGAAACTTCTTTATGACGTTATTTTTCAAAAAATAATTTACTATATGCAACTTTACAGAATAAAGTTAAATTAGATAAAATTTAATAAAAGGCTTTTATTAAACTTTATCTAATAATCTAATCTATAATAATCTATCTAATATCACGCGTGGTAGGGATAAAAAAAAGATGGCGCGTAACGGAAAAAAAAGATGGCGCGTAACAGAAAAAGAAGGCGCGTAACGAAAAAATGTTACACAAATTTTTTTTCCAACCCCGATAAAGAAGTTTCACTTCAAAAACTGTAACTGACAATTTGTAACTGCAAAGCATATGCAACATATAGGCTTGTATTAGGCTTCAATGTACATTTCATTACATACATCAATATTGATGTAGTACTTTGCCGCAGGGGTTTTCTAAATACTAATTAATTAATTTGCAGCATATTTTGAAGTACCCATGTCTAAAGTTTGGGTACACACGTTAAAGTCCAAGCGAGAAAATGTTTAACATCGTATCATAGTCGTGATTTAAATGCAATCTTCATTACAATGGTACTTCATAATGTTAAGTCTCCAATATATTTAATAACGTCTATAAATAGACTACATTGCGTAATTTAATGGTCGAATCGATTTCTAGGCTACTACTCATGGTAAAACAGCGTATCATTATAAAGTAGCATAGAAATGTCGTAACGTTTATGTAAAGAAACACACAACTAGTGAATCGTAAAAGATCGGTTGGTTAGCTGTGGTCGACTTTTTCTATACGATTACATCTGACCGCAAACTGTTGAACATCTCCACTACAGGAATTGCAGGTCAAAGCTTCGCCGCCCACACTAACTAGACCTCATTCCACCCAACTTATTATTTATTTCCTGTATTTACGACCTGCGTAGCGGAGCGGTTACCATACCGGTCTGACGCGCAATGGGTGCCGGGTTCGATTCCCGGCCAGACAGGTATTTGAATGATGAGTTTAGATTCCTGCTCTGAGTCTGGGCTTTTGTGTATTCGTCTTGTATGTGTCCATGGTACCCACGACACAGGAGAAAATCCTACTGTGGGGTCATGAGTGTAAAAAGCGTGTTTTTATTTATTCTCTAAGTAATAATCGTAAATGAATTTTAGGATTCTTATTCTTCATTCTACTACAAGGAACAGACCGAGCTAAAAATAGTTATAATAGTTATAGAATATAAACATTATGTGACTTTGAGTTAAAGTATTTTTATATTATTGAATTCTTAATAAATAGACGATTTAACCAATCCCCAGCAACATGGCTACTGTTGATATTGCATTATCACGTAAAATTATTGCATTCAATCAATTCAATTAAAGGTTTAACTAAGTTTAAGTTACACAACCAATTAGTACAAATTCAATTCAATATAATTATTCTAAATAGATTACCACGAAGTTGTCTTATCAAATTGACTCCAGCACTTAAATATACCCTTTATTACTCATGAGCCACCTAACTCTACCTGAAGTTAATTGCTAATCCTGTAACAGTTGTAACAATTTAGACGTTGGAAGTTCTATCACTTTAATGATTTGCCGACGGATTTCGTATTAGGTATATAAACTCTCTATTATTACCCTGTCGTGCCGTAAACCACTTAACAAAGTTCGTATGTAAAGTACATATGTATTTCAAATGTCTCTTTATGTAAGTAGTCATAAGCTATACACTTTTTGTTTTGTTGGTCAGTTTTCTTTTTTAATTCATAAATATTAACAAGCTTTGATATTCGTCAAAGAAACGATTTTTTTTTTTAAATTTAAAGATTTATCAATCAAAACAAATTAACAATTGTAATTCGTAAATGGCAGCAATAGTTTTAAACTGTGTCGGTACTATTTACGCCCACCTCGGAGTACTTTACAATAAACTAACGAAACTAATGTTAATACTAAGGTTTGTTGTATTATATTACATATTGTGTATAGTAGATTAAAATTAAATGTGTATCCTGTGTGTTAATCTAGTTCATAATCTGTGTTTGCAAAATTTTAGCTAAAACTGGCCGGTACTTTTTTCTTTAAGAATATTTAACACACATAGATGGTCACAAACTTTCGCATTTATAATGTAAGGATTTTTATAAAAACTAAGCTTACTAATTAATACTTGTATAACACATTTAATTTCTTAAACGTTGTTGCTCATATTTGTAGCTAATATATTTAGATTTTCAATCCATATACGTAAATATCGTACAATAAAATGAGATCTACGTAATTTTTGCATACGTAATTCGTATATGTAATGGATCTTAGTCAATAATTTATATTCTAGGAGTCTAGACGGAATCTACTTTCGGTACATTCTGTGTGATATATGATTCTGTTATTTGCAGCGTCGCGTTTGATCTCAATTTATCTCGAGTTCGATAAAACCTGGATACTTGACCCAATTCAGATTTTCTGTTAAACATAAATAATCAATAAGAATATATTTTAGCAATATAGTATGTTTTTTCTTCTTTATCTTAATTGTCGTACCTACCCTCTGCGTTTAAGATTGTCTGCAATAAAATGCAGCGAGTAGCTACAAAATTACCAATTTGTAGCTGATATTACAGAATAAAATATTACTGTCGCAATATTCTATTTTGACAATTAAATATGTAATTAGTTTTGTAATTATAAAATGAGTATGTTGATAATGTTAATAGTCGTGTTATTCGATATTGTATAAATCCGTAAACGTAATCACAAGAATCAAAATACATTGTGTATTCACACTTAAGTATTTGATGTTGTTATGTCACTAAACAAATTAGTGTATTTATACAATAAAATACGTCTAGAATATATGCAAAGAACTCACCTGGTCAGGAGCGTTTCATATTCCAACGATGTTCAATATACGATCAAGAACTAGGTACAAATATTTATTTAAGTAATAGCCAACAGGTAACACAGATACGAGTATTCAACAATAGTCTAAATATTTCAAAAGTACAACAACGCGGATACGTAGAGGGCCCGCAGCATCACGAGACGGTAACGAGAGTCGTCCGTAACAACAACACTAACAGGAAGACTAAACCAAGCGTATTCAAAATACGTGAAATAAACAAGGCAGAGCGGAAGCGAAAAGTAGGCATCACAGGTATTGAACAGTCGTAAGATTGGAAGAGAAATAATAAATAAAAAATAAAGTTTGAGCGAAAACGGCACGGAGTGGAAAAATCGCGCGCGACGTGACTCGAGCGAGTTCAAATATGATGTGGAAGTCTGTGATTCAACAAGTGGTTTGCGAAGACGGGCGTCACGGGCACGCTCCGGAGGACCTTACGGCGGGAACGCTCGCCCGCCAGTGCCCGAGCTGGCATTCCCGCCTCACCGACCGCTCGCGTATGTGTGCGCAGGCCTTGCGCTACAGCCTTCACCGGTACTTGCGTGAATGTGTGCGTCAGCGATTGTACAACAAATCTGTCCTTCGATGTGTTGCTGCTTTGTCCTTGTGTGCGAGCGTGACGCGCCTACGGGTCTAGCGCACAGGTGAGCCCGGGCGGCCCCCAGCCAGCTCCCCGTGCTATCTATGTCGCTTTCACAATGGAATGGCTGGCTGAACATAAACTACCTGCGTGCTACATTAGTAGACGCATATGTACTTATAAGCTCGGGCATCACTGTTGCGGTCTTTTTGTATAGACAAGCTCATAATTATAGGTTGGCAAAAGGTCGCTCCCCTCACACGCAGTGTTCGCTAACTTTCGCGGCTTTTCGCAGCTTCACCGAATGTTTATTTAGTAGGCCACTCTGGACTAATATTGTAAATACTTTACCTTACGAAGAAGCTAATAATGTTTCATGTAGAATTAGTTTACTCTATTATACAACCGCGAGATTGTAATTAATTAAATTGGAGCTTCATCAGCTGTCCTTTGTATGACATCAATTTAATATAACATGATTAATAGGCACGTATGGATATTGTATGATACGATATCTATAACAATTAATAGAACAATGTGACCTAACACTAAACTTAATACAATTACTATTGACAATTATGTATTTACACGAATAATAGTGTTCATCGAAAATACAATACATGTTGATTTTAACAAAATTATCAATTTATATATGTACTTATAATACACATTTTATATGTATGAAATATTGATTGCTACATATGTATTTTTGTTCGTTACCTTATTGTTACATTTACCTTTGTTTGCTATGTTTTCACATTAATACTCTTTCTTCGGAAGGTAGGTAGGTAATAGGTCTTTGTACAATTGTAATGTAAGTTATGTGATGAAATTATTATATTATTTTGGATTTATACTATCAGAGCTACATACATAACAACAAGAATTGGATTTATGGTAGAATAAGGATACATTGAAACAACAAAGAGGATTAGAGATACAGCATAAGGTGCTACGCCGGACCGGTAGCGTTCTACGCCGTAGCTATACGTAGCAACGCCGCACTAAGCCTGGCGATCACAACCTGTTGTAGACACATAATTTACTTGATTTTTCTTTTGTTAAATGTGATAATGCAAATAAGCATGCGGTGCACCTAGTAGAATGGCCACTGCTGCCCTTGGGCATCTGTATGCAACTTTATATACCTAGTACTACTCTCTAGGACTGTTATAGTCGTCTTTCACTTTCACCTTTCACCCTTTTACTGAAAGGCATCACGATAAATATATGTAGAACAGTGGAACCTTCTCGAGTAAATCATACTTGTATCACTGTGCAATATTTATCACATAAATTTTAGGTGGATTTGTACATCCGTGCAAAAATCATATTAAGCAAATTGAATTTAAATGACCTTGTAGTATTCTTAAGCATTTGATTATATTCTGAAAAACTCACTAAGCTTCTAGGCGGATCTTTTTAGTTGAGGTCGTGTTCAAATCCCGGGGTCATAAAAAATATAAGTAAGTGTATAGCTACACTTTTACAACAAGAAACATTGTTAGAATATTAAAACAAAAAAAAACTATGTTTAAAAATGATTGATTGCCTTTAGTTTCAGTTGTTTTACTCATATTGTATGTATAAAAAATTAAAAGCTTTTATTTAACTTGCAATTTTTTCGGGCAAGTACATATATTTAGGTAAAAGTGTTCGATTGAGCTGAAATTTGGGATATACCTATAGTAGTACAGTTTTGATGACAATGCAATTATTTATAATTAATATAGTTTGTTAATCCAAAATGGCTGTCTCAACATAATAGCAAATTACATATTTTTGTACATCTTACCCATTATAGGTATATACAGCAACAAGGTGGAGCAACGGTGTACCACACTGCACCCCAAAGATATGATAAAAACTACTCAAGCAACGCGTCTGTAATCAGGCAGCCAAGATTGAGAAATGGCATACAGTTAGCATTATAAGTTATGAGCTGTTGGCTCTCAAAATGAAATCAAATATACAAGTCACATTGGTAAATTATAAAAAACTGCTTATATAACGACTGATTGCCTTTCCTTCGATTGTTTTAAGCATTCGGATTTTTGTTTTAATAATAATACATTGATTTTATCGCTTTTTTATATTTTGCGACGATTTAGGCTCTAACACATGTCAAATAAATGGATATGTTTTTTTTTTTCGGTGAACGGTGAACTGCATGCTGCATGCTCGTTTGCTACTTTTCTGTTAAAAAAAAATACACATACTTTTGAAAAACATTGCCCTATATCTGACACAGTCGGGAAATAAGGTACGCTTCACGTTCATAGTAAATCATTCATATTAACAAGACGAGATAGAACTAAGACTAATCTCTATGTTCATCAATTAAGGCATTCTTAAGCTCATCTTTGTTAACAAAGACCTGTTTCTAATAAAAAATACAGTCTTTATCTGAAGCTTGAGCCTCTGGAAATATACACGGATAAATCGCGGACTCTTAAGTGGAATTACTTAGAAATACCAACATTTTTCTCTGTTAGGTACACTAGTTCTCTGTGTTTCCTAGGAACAAGAAATGCTGGCTTATTAAGTTAATTCAGATATAAATTACGCTGCGGTCTTGTTTTGTTTTGTAATATTAAAACTGAGTTTTATTTATTAAATATGCAATATGTTTACTTGAGATTAGATTTATTAAACATGCATTTTAAAAAGTCAGGCTATTTGTAAAATGGCGTACCTATATTTTTTGGTTGGAAAGAGTTCTAGGAACTTTTTGAATTTCGTGCCTTCGCCCCTAAAAGCAGAAACTATAAAGTTGTATCCAATGTAAAATTTGAATCTGCTAGTTTATCTTTACTATTAAATAAACATGAAATGGTGTGTGTTTGCGTGTTTGTGTGTCTGTTTGTTACTCACTTACGCATGAACTACTTATTGATTTACATAAAATTACGATTTACAATCCGATTGTCCGATTTTACATAAAATTTTGCAAACCTATATACCTATTAACTGGTCAACATATAGACAACCTTTAAATCAATATTTTACACTAGTTTAAGTTGGCGACTATTTTTAACAGACTTCAAAAAGGGGGTGGTTCTCAATTCGGCCGGTATATTTTTTATTTTATGTAAGTACATGAATTACTCCGCCGTTAGTGGACCGATTTTAATTATACTTTTTTATGATGTAGGGACGAGCTGGAAGTTGCTCCCACTTAAATAAGGGTAGGATCCATCTATGGGTTCTGGAGAAAATGAGGAAACTCTTCAACACAATTTCACCATATTTCTCTGGATCACGACGAAATAACATTTGAAACATTGCTATTGGCGCGGCTCGAGCTTATACGAGCTAAGAAGCGCGTCGACGCTCATACGAGTTGCGCGTGAGCTAAAAGGCGGACCTATACCTGCCGACATGCGCTTCCAAACACGAGCTTATACGCGCGTAAAATACGCTAGTCTGAATCAAGCTCTAATTGTAAGACCTCGTATGAACTACGAATATATCCTTCTGAATAATACTCCTCAGACCCAAGACTTGTTTACGAACATTTGAGCTTGATATCACTTATAGTCTAAGCCCCCCCCCCCTCCATTTACCGTAAGTATCACCATATCACCTGTGATACTTTGGATTTAAAGTAGTACCTATTAAGACAAGAAAAAAGTTTACTTAAACTCGATTTGGGTAACTTTGAACATTTTTTACAATATTTGTGATATTATAATCTGTTTTATATTTATTGCACCTTGTTTTTATTAAATGAATAGTGTCCTTTTTAGCTGGTTTATTAATCTAACACAATAAATTTACGGAGAAAACAATTAAACTATCCACAATTACCCCTAAAACTCAAATTCAAAGTTATCCTTAGTTTTGGGTAACTTTGAATATAATTTTTGAGGATATAAAATCCGTCATTAATCGAATATTTTAAGGTCTGAGTAAAATTAATTAACATATTTTTGTTAATTAAAACCAAATCTATAAAAAATACATTTATTTTGATATATAAATACAATAGACAACTTGGTCTTTCCATATGAATCAAGGTCGATCAATTTGGTGGTAAAATAAAATACTAGTTTTTTTTTTGATTATTTATTCCATCCATCCATAGGATGGACGGAACATCGGGTACCTTTGGAAGGTTTCCCCCTCGAAAACAAAAAAAAAAAGGATGGACGGAACATGGACATAACATAGGCCTCCCCTAAATGGCGCCACTCCAACCGGTCCTGTGTCCTCTGAATCCAACGGTTTCCCGCTGTCTTCTTCAGGTCACCGGTCCATCTGGTAGGGGGGCGACCGGTACTCCTTTTGCCTAAACATGGTCGCCACTCGAGGACCTTTCTTCCCCATCGGTTATCGGTCCTACGAGCGATGTGGCGGCCCATTGCCACTTCAGCCTGCTAATTTTGAGAGCTATGTCGGTAAGCTTCGTTCGTCTACGGATTTCATCGTTGCGAATCATGTCTCGTAGCGAAATTCCGATCATAACCCTCTCCATAGCACGCTGAGCGACCCTGAGCCTCCGAAAGAAATATTTTTTTATGATACAGGTAATTTTGAACCGTTCAAAGTTACCCATAAAACATCCAATTTCGACGTCGTCAAAAGTTTAACAGTTTTACGCAATATTCAACATGGGATACGGATAGTACAGTTTCAAAATAATAATATACAATATACATTTTAAAGATAAACACCAAAACACACCTGTTTACGGTAAGTTTTATATTATAATTGCTATTTCAAAATGAAGCATTAAACACTTGCAACAACTTCACTACGGAAAAGGTGGTATTTTTTAAAATTACGACATTGACAGGTACCTTTTTTTGCTTTCATTGATATTACAATATTTTGGCAAACCATTTTACGCAGGTACGATATTGAAACAACAAGAAGTTTCCATGTAATAAATTAATATATTTTTTTCACAACTTTGTTCAAAGTTACACCGCTGTTCAATGTTACCCAAATTGACTGTAGTGAAAAAATATAAAATTTGTTACTTAACGGTAATTATAGGTACATATTAATTTGTATGATAGTAAAAAACAATTCCGGTTGACAAAACAAAGAAAAATATTGCATTCCGAGCATTTTACGAATGTCAAGTTATTGCAGCCTTTGTTGCGATATTAGGACCTGGGGGCACGGCAGTGCCCCCGCCAAGTCGAGCAAAAAAGCAGCACGGCCGTACCATACTTTTCTCGAAGCAATTCGGGCCACCTTTTCAACCCCCTATAACTTCGTTCTGGATGAAAGTAGAAGATCAATTTTTTAATAGCCAAGATGGCATTATATGAACACGGTATAGTTCAAATTTCATTTAATTTTAACCAGTACTTAACGAGTCAAAGTTTCTTATTTTGTCACTCACTCACTCACTGACAGATCATCGAAAATCTAAGGCACTTCTAGCAAACATAGAAGCTTCCAATTTAGAATACAAATAGTGTTTAGTGTATGAATCAAGGAAAAACTAAAATATTTTTCAATTGCCGTCCAGTTTCCTAGATACGTCAACTGCATAAGTAACTTTGTAATCCCATGTAAATATATATATACGATTACAAAGTTATATTGGTAGTTAACTAATTAGTTGGTCCGTATATATGTATAATATCATGGAATAATTGGTGTAGGTTTTAGAGATGGTAAAACAATGGTACGACCGGGGAGGTACCATCGCCACACCTATTTATATCGCAACGCAGCTCCTGTGTTTAGATGGACGGGTGTAGTTGCCGGTACCATTTTATATGAGGCAATCATAATAGTCCTGGGGAGTAGCAACGTGTATGTGATTGACTTCGGATTGAACTCTGGTTATATACGAAATTCCTTACACATGTTCATGGGCAGCAGTGACCACTTACCATCAGGTGGACTGCGTGCTCGTTTGCTATTTCAATGTTAGAAAAAAGAAGAAAAATATAGGTACCTAGATACGATTTTGTTTAAAGGTAACTTATAAATGGTCAACAGAATAAAAAAGCATGGATGGCAGTAGTAAGCAAAGTAAATTGCCCGAAATTATATAATTACTTAGAGACGTTTGACGACGGCGGCCTTAAAAATTGGTTGAGGAGAAAACGTATAGCTGGCTATCTACAAAAAGAAATGAGATGCAATAAAAAACAATACTTAAAAAAAAAAAAACAAGTCTCGCAAGTCAGTTTTTCTACCGAAAAAGGTTGTGAGATCCTTGTAACACCAAGTCGATTATTAATTTATTCAGTCCCTGCTTAAGGGGCTTTCTGTCTTAACTTGTTACGTAATATTCTAACGTAACAACATCTTATAGTGACCATATCAATATTAAAATCTTTAACGTTTTAAATAAGTAGATTGACTTAGCAATCGCATTAAACAATCTAATTAATATATGTATTACTCGTGAGATAAAATACATTGTGTTTCCATGCGATTGCCGAGTCAACCTTTTTATTTAAAACGTTATATGGTCACTATAAGATGTTGTTAGGTTAGAATATTACGTAACAAGTTAAGACAGAAAGTCCCTTAAGCAGGGACTGAATAGATTAATAATCGACTTGGTATTACAAGAATCTCACAACTTTTTTCGGTAGAAAAATAAAATGGTATTTCTCTGTTTGTTTGGTCTTTTGAACTCAGGCGCTTGATTTTTCACCAAAGTACCAGTTGCCATGATTCTTCTTTTTAATAAGACATCAGTAAGTTGAAGAGACGTGAAATACCTGTCCACAAAAATGGAAGAACCCATGGACAAGGTATCCACAAGCTTCAATACAAATCGCCCACTAAAATCCAAATTTTCAGTGGTGGGGTATAAAGCAGAGTCAAATTATCAACGACAGTTGCAAATTAAAAAATATGATAATGTCATTTTTATGAAAACTCGAATGACAAATCTCACACTGAAAACGTTTCAAACTGATTTGTACGATACTCGTATGAGATTGAAAAAATGTCACGCGAGATCAAGTTTAGACAAGTCGACATTCGCATGAGCAAGGATCTGCTTAAAATAATATCGTTGTGTAAACAAACTTAAACAATTATCGCCTAGCGATAAGTCATAAGCGAGTCTCGTATGACTTTATCGTAGGCGAGATTTTATTTCTTGCCTGTATCTAAACATTTTGGTACGATTATGTTATGGCGATTATTGCTTGTTATAGTGGCATACGGTTTCTCGTAGCGAAACGTCCGAGAAACTCTCCATCTAAATGAGCCCTAAATCGAGGCAGACCGAGTACGCTCGAGGCCGTTGAGCATCCGAAGAACTGTTTAATTTCATTAGGTGCCCTATCCAAGTTATTACCTGTCCACAATACGTTAGCAGTATTTGTACACTAAGACATGGTCCCAAACAGGCTATTATCGACGTATTGAGGAAAATACGGGCTCATAACACACAAGCTTGGATCAAATGAGTCAATCAATTGATCTTTCTCAGAAGTAGGTAAAATCAAAGTTTTACGTATGTTTCCATCGTTCACAGTCACTGTAAGAAAATTGGGGTTCGACAGCGAAAGAGGCTCTTTCGCTGTCGAAAAAGGAAACAATGCAAATTTCTAATTACATTCGTTATGGCTGTGCGTTGATATGATAGTATATATGTCACTTTTATTCACGCCCGATTAAAACACTTTTTTTGCCTTAATGTTTATTGACTGATACAACCTCCGATTCTGATTCCAATTCCGTTAAAACGAATTTCAACTGATTGCAATGGATGCAATTTAACAGCTCAAGAAATGATGAATTATTAGAATCATTTAAACAACATCCTTGCAAACGATTAAAAGAAAAAGTTCTAACGTAATTCGGGAGATGGCGATGATAAAAAAGTAAGGATAAAAAAAGTAAAAAAAAAATATACAAACAAAAAATAAAAAAAACAATTTATGAGGCAAATTCAATAAAAGTTATTTTTATTTTCAACATTCTAAGTGAAAAAAATAATTTATTTTTTATTCTATCTACTCGAAGAAAATAGGTAATTTATTCTATCTACTTGAAAAAGTATATCTTTCGTGATGAATCTTATTCCTTATTAACATGGTGTACATTTAAATATTTATTTTGGACACAAATACTGCAGATCCAACGAAAGGATAAGCGTCAACGTTTTTAGTTATTCTTCTTCATTGTTACTGATCCAAAAACTGAAATTGATTTAAGAATATGAATTTCTTTTTATTTCTTAGAACGTGCATATTTTATAGCGATATATAATTATTTGGCAATACTTTAATATAATTGTCGTTAGTTTGACAAGTAAGATATCATTCACTCCCAAACAAAATGAATGAGCAAATCATTCATGCCTTTATTGCCATGTTTACTAACAAATCAATGACAGTATGTCTAATGTTGCTGTTAAAAAATCCAAACAAATTTTATGTGTTACCTGAGTATTACTTTCAATAACTACATTTTTGGGAGTTCAACTTATTATTCTTACGGGAATAAAGTAGCGGAACACATTATGTTTTAATTATCACCAATTGTTTTGTAAATTTATTTAATTTTATTGATTAAAAAAATCAGAATTATAAAAAATATTCCCACCCCCTACTCCCTTGTTGGCAAAAGCAAGCAAAGCTCTTAGCCCCTCCCCTGACTATACTTGTAATTTATAAATGTAATACAAAATAGTATGAGACTATTAAATTAAGCAAGGTAAAAACTACCTACCTTGAACGACCCCTAATTTTTAAAATCATGCAATAATTTATATGCTTCAATGAGAATAATTGAACTAAATGATGAAGTTTAATTAATTTCCAAGATATCTATATTGTAAAATGATATGTAATGGGTAATTATGTAATACTTTATTAAATGGCGTCCAATTATTTATATGCTAAATCGGACAAGGAACTTGGCAACACTAAGACTCTTCGGCTCACCAGTCAGTTCTGCCACAACAATCAATAGTTCAAATTGTTCATTCGTTTTAGTTCAGCTTTCGAAGTATTCATTCATTCAGTTACTCTTTGTCTTTTCTTCAGTCAGTCTCAGTCAATCAATCAAATTTTATCAAGTATAATCCATTGTAGGCGATATTTTGTTGACAAACCAAAAGTGCGTTACCGGTACCGCAATGGATAAATTAAAGCATAATTGAAATAAAACGTGTCGAATCGACGCATTAAACTTAAACCGTTTACGTTAAATTAAATTGCGTTGTCTACTTTGTGCGGGCGAGTGTACGAAGTGGAGCGATCGTACTAAAAAAACCTTAAAGTAAAATGCCTTTTGTTAACATCAAGAAGCAGTATCTAGCGCTCGGGATGTTGTTTTTCGTCGTATTATTTTTGTTTAATAGCAAACCCGCTTTCCAATGTCAGTTTACGCCCGAGGTTATTACATACCATCCAACGATTTATGGTATAACTCCGACATACTCACGACTGGCTCAAAAGGCAGATCTCACAAGGTAAGTAATTAATTCTGTCGTGCTACGTCTGTCCTTGCTTTAATACTGCTAACATTGATTTATTATTTGGCAATGGCTCCCAGATTTTGTATTAAGTAATTGGTTAAATATCTTTTGCTCTTTTCATTCAAATGTACGCGTAACAAATATATTAGCGTGATTATACCTATCAATAAGCAATATAAAATAATCAATGAGTTATCTGTAGCTAATAACACAGTGACTGTAGTTAAAATATTAAGCTGATTAATTTTAACAGTTCATTTACTATATTGAAATCAATATTTCTTGGATTTTTCTATTGCTAGCCTTAGAGTCAAAAAGTGCAGATTTTTTTTAGTACTTATAGGTGGTTGCAGATTTGTGTAGATTTATTTATTTTAATTAAATGAAGTATAGTATAAATAGGACAAGGCAACCACTTAAAATGTGTAACATCAGATGTATAGAAAATTTATTACCAATGATGTTAGAAATATACTTCGGATAACAATACCTGACAAGATGTATCACGAAATTATTCTTATTAGATTTCAATACTTAGTGCCTTAGTAAATGGTATACTTATCATATTGTGTTCATCAATTTATATGAAACATTAGTGTAACATTTATTGTAAGAATATTTGCATTCATATTAACAGATACTAAAAACGAATATTTGTGGATGAATATGAGATTAAAACCTGTGTTGCACAATAACTTATAATAATTGCAGCCCAATGATGTTCATTTTGACTTTTTCTTATTTAAAAGGTGAGCAAGTAAATGTTCACTTTATTTTTTTCTATAGAACATTAATTATAAAAGTAAGGACCACAGCTTTTAAATTGGATTACTCCATAGCAACACGGCTGTTATAATCCCATTAAAATTTCAAAGTTGAATGTAACATGTTTGTTATAACATTAGGTATAGGGGACAGTAACACAGTCACATGTATTAAGGAGGTAGAATGAATATGGTTCGCTGGAGAGGTAACAATGCCACACTTGTTTCTAACATAAAGCGGTTTCTGTTATTCGATGGAAGTGCATTGGTACTAGAGACTAGCAACACATCTGTGATTGATTTCAGATAGAATCCCTGTTCTGTACGAAATTGCTTAAAAATGTCTAGGCAACAAAGGCTACTTACTATCAGATATACCACATGTCTTTGGCTACTTCTATCTTATTGAGAACTGATTGGGGGTACAACCCATTATTGTCCCACTGCTGGGCACGGGTCTTCTCTCAGAATGAGAGAGTTTTAGGCCATAATCCACCGCGCTGGCCAAGTGCGAATTGGTGGACTGAGAAATGATTGACTAATTGCAAAGTTGTTCATATCTATCCTACAGAGAATTACACAGATTTTTTGTGATTCTTATTCCTGACAGATGTAATTCTGAAGAATACATATATTTTCAGAGTCGCTAGAATAGTGGCATAAGGTACAGCAGTGGTCCACTACCAATATTATAGGATTATGACTAAGTTAGTTACGAATAAGTTATAGTGATGACTCCTACTTTGAACACTTATGACTCAAATTTGAGAGGTACACAAATACTTTAAGGGTATTTTTTTTTTTTTTTTTTTTTTTTTTTTTTTCTGTGGTATCATCTGCAATCAGTCCAAGACTATAAGCAAATTTGTTGTGTGCTTATTTTGCGTGTAGGGAGCTGCTCCCATTAGAGCCAACCCTTTATTTAAAAAACAAACTATTCAGTTTGTGGCGAGATTGTCGAATATATCTCGGCGCTTTTTAAGTCGACGAATGGTTTCTGGTATTGTAAGATACCCCGCCAGCCGGTTCGGATGTATCTGTAATCGCTCTCTGTATTTGGCTCCATGAGTTTTTATTTCGTCCTTTATCATGGGCATGTTCAAGGATTCATGAACCTCTGAAGTTCTTATGAACAAAGGTGCATTTGATATTTGCTTTAAGATATAGTTTTGCACTCGCTGTATGATCATAATATTAGAGGCGCTGGCAGATCCCCATAGCTGTATACCATAGGTCCAAATTGGTTTCAAAATTGATTTGTAGATCAGTAGCTTATTGTCTAATGACAGCTTTGAATTTCGTCCCAGTAGCCAATAAAGTCCTTTATATCTTAAGTTGATTTCATCCCTTTTAGTTTGGACGTGTTTTTTCCAAGTTAGTCTGCGGTCCAAATGCATACCCAGGTACTTCACGGTGTTTTGGTGAGCTAGTTGAACTCCATTTAAGCTAACCGGTGCGCAATCTTCCTTTCGGAGTGTGAAAGTTACATGTACAGATTTGGATGCACTGGCCGCTATTCGCCATTTGGCTAACCACTTTTCAATTTCATTTAAGCTCTTTTGTAGGGCCTCTGAGGCACGTGTTGGACATTTGTTAGAAGAAAGTAAAGCTGTGTCATCAGCGAAAGTTGCTATGGTAACATCGGAGCTCTGTGGTAAGTCGTATGTATACAGCGTGTACAATACCGGTCCCAACACTGATCCCTGTGGCACGCCTGCAGATATTTCGTAAAAGCTTGAGGTGCAGTCACTTTCTCTGACCTGAAATAGTCTGTCAGACAAGTATGATTTTAGGATATTGTAAAACGTGTGGGGTAATAACGATTTTATTTTATACAATAATCCCTTGTGCCAGACTCTATCAAACGCTTGTTGTATATCCAGGAAGGCTGATGAACAATATTCCTTATTTTCGAATGATTTTCTGATCACACGGCAGACTTTGTGCACTTGTTCAACCGTCGCATGTTCTTTTCTAAAGCCAAACTGATGTTCCGGGATGATTGACTTCTCTCTGATAACAATTAGCATTCTGTGTAACAGTGACTTCTCCAGGAGCTTTGACATTATCGGCAGGAGACTGATTGGTCTATATGATGTAATCTCATTAATGGGTTTTCCCGGCTTATGTACCATTATGACATACGACACTTTCCATAGGTCTGGAAAATATCCAACTCTAATTACTGCATTGAATAACATTGTAAGGTATGTCATAACTTTCCGAGGTGATTCTTCGAGGACCTTCTTGTCTATCATATCATATCCTGGGGCTTTATTGTTCTCGAATGACTTGACATTTCTATAAATTTCTCTGGGTGTCACCAATTTTAGGGGCATGTCAAGTTGAAAATCTTGGTTGAGAGCAGAATCGATGTCAGTGTCATCTACATTTGGCGCAACATCATTCGGAGTAAATACTTGGCTTAGGTGCTTTGCGAAAGCCTCTGCTTTATCTTGAGCTGTTCTAATCCACTGAGTGTCCTGTGTACGTAGAGGTGGTTTTTGTTGTTGTGGCCGCCCAAAGTTTTTGCACGCTTTCCACACTGAATAATTTGTATGTTTCGTTGCTGTTAATCCATCTAAGTAGGTATGTATTGAAGTATTATTTGCTTCCTTGATGAGGGTTTTAAGTTCATGAGAGGACTTGTTCAGCGCTCTTTTGTCATTTGAGTGTCTACTGATGTGCCATACTCGACGTAGTCTTCTCTTTTCTAGTATTTTTTGTCTTATGAAATCTGAGTATGTTTTACTCTGTGGGTGACGATCGGTTATTTCAGGCGTAGATATCCAGCAGCATTCCTGTATCACAGAGGTTAATTTACGTGCGGCCCTGTCTATGTCTGACTCGGTTTTCAGTGCAACTTTTAAATCCAGTCTTTCGTGTACTAGTTCTCTAAAAGAATTCCAGTCAGTGCGTTTGTTATAGAGTTTTGCATTATTTCCCACATTAAGAATCATAGTGCCAATTGTTAAGATCACCGGTACGTGATTGGTGTTAGAGTCCAAACATGTCTCTACTTGGTATTGTAAGCTAGATAACCCTTTAACAATGAAAAACTCTATGACATCAGGGAGGCGATTTGGATCTGATGGCCAATTGGTTGGATCTGTCGTTGAGATTGTTATGAGGTGGTTTTTGTCTATAGCTTTCTTAAGTTCCCTGCCTCTCGTACTGATAAGTCTAGACGCCCAGTGCACATGTTTGGCATTCCAGTCTCCCCCAACTATGAAACGTTTCCCAAGTGTGTTGAATAGTTCTTCATATTGCTCTGCTTTTATTGTGTGCTTAGGTGGGCAGTATATAGCGGATACATTAAATGTTACGTTTCCATTGTCTACGGTTACCGTTGTCGCTTGTGTGTGTGGTTTTCTAAATTGTGGTTGTTCATAGTGTTTGATGTTAGATTTTATGATTACTGCCGCTCCTGCATGTGCAGTGCCATCTGGATGGTTTGTGGTGTAAGTGTTAAAGTTGCGTATATTAATTTTGCTTTTATCAGTGAGGTGAGTTTCAGACACTAATAAGATGTCTATGTTGTGTGTGTGTAATAAAACTTCTACCTCTTCTAGGTTGGGACTACCTCTTCTAGGTTGGGACTTTAAGGGTATAGAAATCTTTATTTCTCACAAGAATTAATACATAATTCACTTATAAGAGAATTTAAAATATTATTTTACATTATTACATATCTTTAGCCATTATTATAAACTTTATTGAACTTTGTGCAATAAACATATTCAAAAATTTGTTTACTTGAGAAAATAATTATTTGTTCACAAGTGGTATCAAGTTTCAAAACTGCTACCAAGTGTAGTTATCTATCTAAACCCATCTCTCCAATTGTAGCCCCATAATTATGATGAATTATTAATGTTGAACCAATAATTGAAGTTCCCCTATCTACGTCTTACATGTGAAATTATTGCTAATAAAAATTCATACATGCATGAAATGTTTTATGCATCTCAATTCATGAAAGCAACATTATTCTGTACTTAAACCTCAGTTATGCTAAGCTGTTTATGTACTTTTATAGGATTTATAATATCTATGACATAATGTGATTAAATCAAGATGTTTATTGCTTTAGGACTAAATTAATGAACATTTCTTTATAGGGAAAATGCACTTAGAATCGATTTTTTATTAACTTATCCTCAACTTCATAATTAAATATTCAAAGTTACATTATTGTACTGTTATTCTAATTATAGACTGAGATAAGGATAACAAAAAATTGTGTGCTAAACACCGTTGACCATGGAATCAAGATAAATGTATTCATTATTGTATAATATATATATATATATTACTTGGCTACGCTATTTGCTTTTTGCTTATTTCCTTTTTACAGAATTGAATAACAACTATTGCTAAAAATAATTAGTACAAACAGAATAAAACAAGTTTCAACTTCTTCATTTTTAGATTGTCACAAACTCTGATGCTGGTAAAGAATTTTCACTGGATCATCATTGAGGATTCGGACACAAAAACTAAATTGGTTGCGAATTTGCTTAAGGAATCTACACTCAAATATACTCATCTCAATGTGAAAACACATAAGTCGAAGCATTCTACTGTAAGTATTATTATCTTGTCTTAAATAATTTACTAGACGTATGTGTGGTTTCACCCACATTTCAAGAATGTATCACGACATACATATAACTTAAAGTTGTATATGTACAACAATTTAAACAAAACAACCTACAAAGAGGTGGATTTACTTTTAAATTGCGACATCTGTTTTCACCTCAAAAGCACTGCAAATGTTTTTCTTGTGTGATTTCTAGTACATAGTCATATTGCTTATATTTTGTTCTTTTTCAGTCCATACTAAAAATATTATTTGTCTTGCTTTTCGTATAATCTCATTATGTTACGCTTAGCACTCCTTATCAATTTATTTTTACGGTAATTAGTATAATACTTTACTCCAAAGAACTGAAATTTTATTTTATACATATCAATTGTATATTTAACTTATTTTAAGGAGTCTCATAAAATTAAATGTTTAAACAGTGCATATCAAAGACCTAAATATATCATGGTTGTTAAATGAACTTACAATTATTGATTTAGTTACTACTTCCAGGAAGTAAGATAAAGCGAAAAGATAATGGTCACACTAATTTAAACATTAAACAGTTGAAATAAGCGCTAAGTTGAAATGAGCCTCTTAATTGATTATTTTTGTAACTATGATAATGAGAAAGTTGTTACTGTATGTAACATGTGTTTAGTATTGAAATTAGGCATGTTTAGTATTATTACTGCAAATATGGGATATTAAATTTACGCTGTTTCAGGTGATGGATATCAATATATGTATTTTTAAAACAGCTACATTCAACACTAGTTGGTATTGTGTATGTTCAACAATTTTGAAATATTTTAAGCTTTCCTTCACTTTCCGTGACCTTCTTTAGTAAATGTGAAACTTTAACAATTTAATCTATAAATATAAACATTATGTTTTGTCTTGTGTTCAATGTGTTGTTTATATTTAATTCTTGCAAATTACTAATGTTATTTGTTTGTATTAACATAATATAGTTTTCGTTTGCATTTCTATTTATTGTAATCTCACACACTATTTCAGATCAACCTATTAAATAACATTTTTTTAACTATTTCCTCTTTATATATTTGACAAGATATTATTATGTTATACTGAATAAATAAATACTATATAGTAGTAGGTACATAAATTTAGTTTATTTTTTAGTTCACTGTATTGGTTAAAGCAGCTCTATTAAAAAAAAAGGAAATATTATATATATCCATATGTCATAACATAGGAAATTAGATGTATTTTTCATATTAACAATGTTTCTCCTTTCAACCTATCTGTTATTAAAGAAAAACAATTAATTTTATTTGGGTACAATTTGTTGTGTGTTATTTAACCTAATTCAGGTGTGCTGACAGGTGTGACAGGTAGTTTTTATGAAATATTTTTTTAATGTTTTCAGGCCTCCGGAGTGGAACAACGAAATGTGGCACTGAATTGGCTCCGTGAACATTTGCTCAAGATCGCAGATAGGAGGGGAGTTGTCTACTTTATGGATGATGATAACACCTATTCTCTGAAAGTTTTTGATGAGGTAAATAAGATATTTCTGAAAGTAATGTTACATTAAAAGCACCAGTGGACTAACTACTTTTTACATAAACATACTAATAACTAAAACATGAGAATTAATGCAATTACGAATGAATTTTGAACGTGGTGGAACAAGTGTGGTTAGACCGGGGAGGTGCCACCGCCACACTTATTTCTAGCGTGAAGCATTTCTTGCGTTTCGATAGAAGGGTGTGGTTGCCGGCATACTTTCACATGAGGCGACCATCATAGTCCTCAGGAGTAGCAACGCATCTGTGATTGACTTCAGGTGGAACCCATGTTCTGTATGTAGTTGATTACAGATGTCCATGGGCGGCAGTGACCACTTACCATCAGGTGGACTGCATGCTCGTTTGCTACTTCAGTCAGATAAAAAAAAAACGAAAATGTGAATCGCTAGTGCATGTGCCAAAAAACTAGTTAGGCACTTTTTGGCACTCAGATGCATGCAGTGTTATAGGACTGTAACTTTGCCTAGTAAGAATAAAGTGAAATGTGGTGCTCAAAGTAGAGAGTGCATAGTCACTGCCACGAGAGTAACACTCACGAAATTACCCTTTACTTGTACACTACAGTACACGTAATACTTTCATCTTATTTCTAGTGCGGCCACAATTATTCGTGGCCGTACATTTACCATAGGGTGGACTGCATATACATTTTCTGCATCAATGTAATAATAATGAAAAAATAATGTTAAATATCGTTGCTTTGCTCGTTGCTCTGCAGCGCTAGCGACTTTAATTTTTTTTGAATTCCTTTATCAATTTTGTGTTTGATGGTTGTTTCTTGAATGAGGCATATATGATGAAGCAGACCTGAGCAGAGAATTCAAGCCAATTTCTAAGCCTGTTTTTGACCACCAATAATTTCTAACGTAGTATTAGTAAATCTTGGATTCGCTTTTAGCCTTCATATTACTCAGATGAAAAATCAAAAACGCATATACCTACTTCAATCATCCAATACAATTTTCAATAAATTTTGAGCGTTACAAAACAGTTGCACGTAATAAATTTTAAGTATTCTGGGGCAACACTCAATTTAACGATGTTCACAATAAGTAGGCACAATAAACGTCCAATAAAAATGTAGGTTACTAACAATCAGATAACTAAATGTCCTAATTTATTCTAATTGTGAGCTGTCCGCCAACCTAAAAACATTAGTGTAAAAAATGACTCTTCTGATGGTTTCTTTATCTATAATACCGCTAATGATAACTATGCAAAAAATACTTATCAAAATTGCAGTATTCTACTCAATTTATTAAACAACTAGGTTATTCTCGCGGCTTTGCCCGCTTTGGTCACGTCTACCACAGTAATGACTATACTGTGTTGTCACTACATAGTATAAAAGTAGCTTCTCGCTGTCTGTCCGTATGTATGCTTAGATCTTTAAAACCACGCTACAGAATTTGATGCAGTTTTTCTTAATAGATAGGAGTGATTATAGAGGAAGGTATTTATGTGTGTAATATAGTAGAGAAACACTGATAATTTTAGATTTTTGACTTTTAAGCGGAAGGAAATTCGCCGGGTTAAGTAGTAATTTAATATAGGCTTTGAACGACGTGTATGCCATTTTTTTGCGAAATCCGACTGGTAGGTTCTACGGGAAAGAGCACACATACATCCTCTCAAACTTTCGTATTTATAATATTAATAAAAAATAACATTTTATATTCCTTCTATGTAAATGAATGAGAAATATTAAATTTAAACTCTCCTTTGCAGACTAAGAGGTAAGTTTAACACATCACAATAATATTCACAACAACATTTAAACAGTCATGCGGGTACTATTTGTTTATGTAATAACTATCAAAGCAATTACCACAGGTTGTTTATATCACCGTGCGCAATAAACACGGCATTCTTGCTTATTTAAACTGCTATCACCGTGGTTTTGTTATTATAATTTGAGTAATTTATAAGCACTTTACTACTCGCGAGATATGAAAAGAACCGTGTGGTATTTCCGGACAAAAATAGGTATATAATTATGATTCGTCCTTCTTGGTAATGTGGTATAAAAAGGTTTAAAATTCAACAAAGATTACTCACAGTTAATCATATCTACCTCTAACGGCCGTTCCCAATATTCGATCAACGGTTAGGGATAGATTGCTATCCCTTGCGATTAGTAAGTTCTTATCTATCCTTTAAAGTCGTACCAATAATGTCTGGTAGGTTTGCTTGTCTATGATTAACAGTAGATAAGTGTCCAATCCTAGCCCTCCCTTACGTTCCGATTATAGCAGTATATAAATTATTGAAAAAAACACAACCACGCATAGTATCAAGATATTTCATCAAATTGTAAACTAAAGTAGATCTTTAATAAATCATGAATTGGTAGATTGTCTGTTACTCGTTCGAGCATCGTGCAATGATTGTTTCACGGATTGTGATGAAAGTTATCGCTAAAAGTTTTGTAGTTTAAAACTTTAAACCAAATTCACTATCACTACATAGTATGAAACAAAGTCGCTTCCCGCTGTCTGTGCCTATGTATGCTTAGATCGTTAAAACTACGCTAGGGATTTTAATATATTTTTTTTAATAGAAAGAGTCATAGAAAAGGAAGGTTTTTTATGAACAATAAATGCTTATACAATAAGCATTTATTGTTCATAAAAAAAAGGGGAGGATAATTTTAGATTTTTGACTTTTAGGCAGAACGAAGTTTGCCGGGTCAACTAGTTATACTATAAATATATGAAATATAACAATATATATTTTTTTCACGTTTTTAAACACGATCACGGTTGAGACATCCGCTTTAAGTAGCTTTGAGTTGCACTAGGTTACGATATCTATAGCAAAAATTATGGTACTTTATTTTGTAACACATCCTCACAAACACACAATCACGAAAGCAATTTTAGAATGTCATTTTTTTCTAAAATTATAACTGAGTTATTTTATATGGCTTGGTAATTTGTATGGCAATCTTTATGTTGTTATGTGTTAATTCAAAGGTTTATAACATTGTAAGCTTCAATTAAAATTTTATTCAATTAAAATACATGTTTAAGTATACGTTCAAATACTGAAACACAATACTTGCAACGCTTTCCATATATTTTTTATATTATGAAAGTAGCAAACATGCATGCAGTCCACCTGATGTCCAGTGGCCATAGATATCTGTAAGCAATTTCATACAGAACAGGTAGACCACCTAAAGTCAATGACGACCACGTCTGACGCGCAGTGGGCCCCGGGTTCGTTTCCCGGCCAGACAGGTATCTGAATGATGAGTTTAGATTGTTGTTTCTGGGTCTAGGTGTTTCTGTATTCGTCTTGTGTGTGTCCATGGTACCCACGATAGAGGAGAAAATCCGAGTGTGGGGCTATGAGTGTAAAGAGTGTTTTTTTTTTAAATAAAAGGTACGTTTCTACTCCTGAGGACTAATAGACTATTACTTAGGTCATATAAAGCGACCGGCCTTATATAACCTAAATAATAAGAATGAACAAGTTATATGTTTTATTTAAATTATGGTTTATTTATATATTGCGCTATTCTGGAAAAAAAAACTAGTGTTCCTATTGAAGTTCGAAAATTATCTTAATTCGAGATATGACCTTTTAATGATATGCTTAATTTTTTTTCAGATGAGAAAGATCCAGAAAGTAGGTGTATGGCCGGTGGGTATCGTTGGTGGTATGCGAGTGGAGATGCCACTAGTGACGGATGGCAAGGTGTCTGGCTACAATGCGGTTTGGAAGCCCTTCAGACCCTTCCCGATAGATATGGCTGGTTTTGCCATCAACGCCACATTGTTCATCGACCATCCTGAGGCCAAATTCTCTAGGAAGGTGCAGTCTGGGTTTCAGGTTAGTGGAAAAGTTTTTAATAGCTAGGTATTAAGTGGTTATCAACTGCTATTAAATTTAATGAAAATCTGTATAGTAATTATAAAACACCGGCCAAGTGCGAGTTAGACTAGCGCATGCAGGCAGGGTTCCGTACCATCTATTATATAAATAACTGTAAAAAAATCACATTTGTTGTATGGGAGCCCTCTTAATATCGGATTTTATTTTTATTGTTGTTATAGCGACAACAGAAATCTTTGAATATTTCAACTGTCTTGCTATCATGGTTTAGTAGATATAGCCTGGAGACAGACATGGACAGCAGAATCTTATTAATATGGCTCAGAATACCTAAAGGTGATAACATCTGCTTGGTTAAACTAATATTTTATACCAGATGCACTAAAATGAGGTGTTCACATTTTATATTTGTAAATTCATTTTACAAGGGAAGGTTAAAAGTTTAATTTAGTCAAATTTAAAGTCATTAATTTAGTCACCATGACAATTAAGCGGATTTGATTTGCTCACAAATTTATCAAAATGGCACCTATTCGTTAGATGTGCGGTTTAGAAATTAGCCGAGTAATTATATTATAGAGTAATTTCATAGTATGACCTTATTTTCGAACAACTTTGCACTTGAACCATAAGACAATTTAAAGTACAAAGCCATTGTGTTAACAGGGTGATAATAAATGAACGGTTACTATGGGTGTCGACGTAAATGTCTATACTTAACACATTGTTTTGCTTTCACTTTCCACAATGACCTGAGAATTAAAGCGTTTTCTTTAAATAACATTCAGACATTACTCCAAGTGTTTACGAATATTTTTTAGGAACATCCATGGCGGGTAGTAACAACTTACATCAAGATGGACTGTATGCTTGTTGTAAATAAATACTTGAAAAGCTTAACATAATAAAACCACAATATGTAAAACCCTTTCCATTATACATTTCTGTATATGATCTTAGACTCTATTATAATAGCAACAACAAATTGTCTTAGGAATTTTTGTGGGGGCATGCAGAGCTCTCGAAAACATTCCAAATATCAAAAATTGCTACACAAACTGAAATTATTAACAACACAAAAATAATATGTTTCTATTTTTCCTCAAAACACATTAACATGTGGTAAAGAGGGGTACACAAAAACATGACTTTCAATTTTCCGGAATTAGTGTACTCTCAAAAATGTGACTAAAAGGCCTGAACCCAAATATATACTCTTTTGTAGGAAGCTAATTAGTGCCACCAGATTAACATCTTTTGACTTATTAATATTTAATTTAATAATTTCAGGAAAGCGAAATCCTCAAGTACTTCACAACCAAGGACGAATTGGAGCCGCTAGCGGAGAATTGTACCAAAGTGTACGTATGGCACACGAGGACTCAAAAACCTTCAATACTCAACCCTAAGAAGCTCAAACATCCGCCCATACCCGACGACCATATTGAGGTTTGATTGGCAATATGAGAAATGAGTATTAATTTCTCTGGTCTTTAAAGTTATAGGGCATAGATACATATTATTATGTATATGCAATTGAAAGCCATTCCATGGCGTATGGTAACGCACGTAAGTCACGAATATATCAAACTTTAGTTTGACAATATGAGAAATGAATGATTCCATCTGGTTTCTAAAGCAATCTGTGCTCAATTTTATTTTATATTGAGCGAATGAGTATGAATTGATAATACATTTCGTGAAGACTTGATATTGGAAGAAATGGCACGCCAAACTTTATTTTGACAATATGAGAAATGTAGGCAACTTTAATGATTTGTATTTTTTGCACTTTGTTAAATTGATATATTGCTACATATGACAGTATACTATGGAGTATGTAGTATAATAAATATAATGCATTGCAATTGCATAATATAATGCAATTGTACAACTGGAGTTCATATACCTAATATTTATTTTAATGATATTACATGATCAAATTTGTGTTAATATATAAACGATATTAGAAAATTTTAGTTGAAAGTAAGAAATATCAATAAGTGTGTTGGTATATTTTTTTCGCGATATTGCAGATAATGTAACGAACAAATAGTATTGATAGAAGCATTTATTTATGCTGTCTTTTATCTAGTAAGTTTTTATTTTAAGACCGGAACCTATAAATAGTATTATTGATATTTTTTAAAATCAAAATCAAGATAAAAAGAATATTAGCTTTACTCTCATACAATATAGAAACATGAGTTCTGTGCATATGTTTGTATTATATTAAGTTTTTATTTCTAAGTAACAAAACTATGCTATTGAATTTCGGCCTTTAGTGAATATATATTGCATACTAATGTTGCATTATAGCAAAAATAGTACTCAGTGTAATCTGAAATATTAATATATAAGTGTCTTAAGATGAAGTTATATAGTCCTAGATTTTTCTAGTAATTATTAGGATTTCAATACATTTCATAACCAAAATATATACCTGAAGCTCATAAATTTAGAGGCTATTCCTCTTGACATCCTTATGTAATGGAAATTTATTTACTTTAGATTTAATTCACAAATCGGCATAATACTTTTTTATTATGTAATGCGCACTATTTTATGTATTATTTAACTTTTAATTTTTATTTTTTACTTTGATGCTTGTCACAATTTAACGTTACGCTTTCTGTGACGCCATACTTTTTATATTCCATACTTATTAATTATGAAGTTCTTCAATAATAATATATAGTCATGAATTATGGTAGCCATTGCTACCATAATGCATTCTTTAGGACTCAAATGGATGACAAAAGCAATGCCCAGTAATTAATTAAAAGAAAACACATTTTATGACGTGAAATACAATTGTTTATTTTGCTTAGATCTTAAAATCTAATTACAAGTAAGAATGAGTGTAATATGAAAGACTAATTAATAGGAATATTTTCTTTTGCTTTAAATGGTATAAAAGAATATAGTACACTGGTTGTGACCTTTACAAGAATGTTATGATCAGTGTACCAAACAACAATTTAAAGTATTTTTTTTTGATATTACTGCGATTACATTGTATCATTTTATATGATTAATTTTCGATATTCTAATCTCTACGGTATATATAGTCCACTTTCCCAGTAGTTCTTACCAGTGCCGGCAGTCTATTAGTTTAAGTCTTATAGAAATAAGTTATCAAAGACAGATCAAATTAGTAAGCTAGCCATTGCTATGTATTCTAGTTTTTATTCTTGTGCGAGATTTAGTGTGATTATAAAATGAAACATTAATGTTGCACCTTTTCACGCTAGGCATTTTAGTTTTTAAATGAACTGTGGTAAATAGTTATTACATTACTCACTTATTTTAATACAGGGTTGCCAGACGTCCCGATGCAGGCGGGACGTCCCGATTTTTTTTACCCAAATTCAAATATTCCGCACGGGGCACGCTCGGTCGCGCTTTTCGGGTAGGACTGGACTTTTGCAAAAAAATAGCCAATAGCAAATATAAGTGGAACTGCAATTTGTCACCCCAAACAGAAGGTCGCCAAATCTAAGTCGACCTGCAGTTCGTCGCCCAAAAATAAAGGTCGTCAAATCCTTTGGCCGCCCTCCTTATTCCAAGGAGAAAACTAAAATTTTTGTCCGTGTGTCTGTGAGGCGCGACACCTTTTGTACTATGAAATCCTGCTTTTTTCACTCAAAAAGTTTCTAAATCACGATTTACTAAAAAAAAAATCTGGCAACGCTGTCTTAATATTATAAATGCGAAAGTTTTTCAGGGTGTGTGTGTACAGACAAACACACACTGTCTCTTTTACACAGATAGTTTATGTCCTAGATTAGCACATGGGATAGTCATTACCATGATAGACAAGACCGAAGCGGGCGAAACCGCGGGAATAGCCTAGTTCAAGGTCGGCAACCTTTTGAGTTGTAATGTCAAAAATAACAAATCACATTCTTTCAATGTTTAAAGAGCCAAATATTTTTGCGAACAGTAAATAGTACTTGCATAAATATATTTAAAAAAAGCAACATATTATTATTACTTACAACACTTGTATTACAATAACGAAAAATTGAGTAAACATATTAAATGGGAGGGAGAACAGTTATTCAACGGTTTTTAAAAGTCTTTTTATAAAATAAATCACATTTGTGAAACTGAAGAGCCGCAGCTTCACATCCATGTGGCTCGCGAATTGAAGGTTGCCGACCCCTGGCCAAGTTATGTGTAAACCTTTAATTTTACTTAGAAAAAATGACAAACTTATAAGATATTTAATTAACCATTTTAGTCTAGTTTGATATTTTAATTGTGTACTCATTTATTGCGCCATTACGTATCATCGATCAATTTTATTATTTTGTTATATGATTTATTCCTTTATTTGTATTATTTTAGAAAAAATATTAATCAACTACAAAATTTATTTCAATACGTTTTTATTTATTTTCATTTGTCTGTTTTGAACATTTTGCACTTAAAACAAACAAGTGAAAAAATGTATTTAAGTTTGACTTCGGGATTCCTATTTATTTTATTTTAGTCCTAGAATTTAAGTTTAATCTATTTTGATAATTAGGAAAATTCTAGTAGTCATTCAATACATCGCCATCTACTCTTAAAATATGTTATTATTTCTTTATAATTGCACAGTTCTTAGTTATTATATGTTCGTTTTTCACCAGCATACAGTACTTTGTTTTTTCTCAGGTATAATACTTAATTTTCGGGGTACAAATCAGCTTATGCCACTACCAGTGATTACGCAATTTTTTTAATTAAAATTATTCAGTAATTTCCAAACTTCATATATAGACACGGACAATCAAAAAAAAGTTTTTTGTTTTACTATGGCGTCGAGAATAGAAATTATCGACATTAGTCAATACGTACCCATATTTTATACAACATAGATTTTATTTCGAACATATTTAATTCAAAATTTTATTGTAGAATCACGTATTATATTTACATTACAAAAATAATCAAAATCGAGCTTAAAATCCACGTAGATGTAACTTGCGCTACATTTTTATTAATAAGTGTGCTAAAAATCAATTCCATTTTCATTACATTCTTAGACAAATGACAAAAATAATCAACATAAGGCGACCTCGCCTCGGAATATAAAACCTCGGAAGTAGCAACGAAATTGTGATTGACTCAGATAGAAATCCTGTACTATATGAAGTTCCTTGCAGATGTCCATGTGACGACTTGCATCAGGTGGACTTCATGCTTGCTTGCTACTTCAAAAAAAAGGGTGACGTTGCAACTTTTTTCTTGATTTATAACATTTCAAGGCCATTCCGTATTCACTGCCCATATGCTGTACTTAAAGAAAGTATGGCAGTCACTTATAATTTTCTGCTCTCTGACTTACTTTTATCGTTTATAAGTAGACAAAGAATTTAGGACAATAACATTACCTTAATTATGCTGCTGAATAAAACTACCACAGAATTCGCTAGATTTTGCACTGTATAATATTTGATGATAATATATCTTACAATGAGAATAAATGAGGCTTGAAACTAATGCGAAATTTACATTTTGTGGAAATAACAAAATTTTGTTCGTCTTAAAGTCAAGTTTCTTTAAGTTCATTGTGAACATTAACATTCATTTCACGTTTGAAATCGTTACCTTTTTGGTAGACGATCGACTACTTTATTTTTATTTTTTTAAGGGTGTGGTTGCCGGCACACTTATACGAGGCGACCATCCTAGTCCTCAGGAGTAGCAACGCCTCTGTGATTGACTTCAGGTAGAACTCATGTTCTATATGAAGGAGCTGACAAACCTTCATGGGTGCCAGTGACCACTTACCATCAGGTGGCACTGCCTGCTCGTTTGCTACTTCAATAAATACGTTCTCATTGTGTGATATGTTTATACTTTAAAAATTTAAAATAGATGTATTTTTATTTTACGTTTCTGAATTTTGGGTCACTATCGATAACTGTTTACTCGCTGCGAACATATCAGAATATTATTTATAACAAAGCATGTATTGACAGTTGTAAATAAAGTTTCAGTAGTAATTTAGCTTTACGATGCATAATATTTAAATGTATTTTTATCTGCTCAAATCTCGGTCTAAACTTGTTCATTCTAGTATTAGTAGATATTGTTTGTACTTATGTGTGTTTGTATGTCTCTTAAACAGTTTATTTTATGTTACAATTTCAGATATTATTAAGAGTATGATATAACGAAAATGGTTTTAAAAGGTGGTATTAATAGGGTAAAATCTTTCATGAATG